>CM053744.1:100833156-100863912 GCA_028658305.1 Pachyuromys duprasi | reverse complement strand
TGTGCACCACGGTCTGAGATGATATTTGGGGCACACACAGCGGGTTTGGGTTGGTGTGCGTCTGCTGTATGCAGCGCTGTCTGAAATGGTGCCCGAGGCCTTCTCTGTCTGGCTTGTGGACAGACACCCGAACTGAGGTTTTTGCTGGCGGATGCATGCAGCTTTCGCCCTCAGTGTGCAGTCTGGTCAAGATGGTCCCAGGATCCTCTCAGCCGTGGGTTGAGACAGAACTCGGGTTCCTCCCAGATCCGCGGGTGGACTCACACACTGACTGAGTTTTTGCTGGCGGAAGCGTTCGGCTCGCGCCCCCGCAGTGTGCGGACTGGTCAAAACGGTCCCCCAATCCACTCAGTCTGGGGTGGTACCGATGATAGGTCTGAGCCTGCAGCACACCCGCGGGTTGAAGCAGAACCCGGGTGCAGTGTGAGCTCGCAGGGTGCAGTTCGGTGAAAACGGTACCCGGTTCCTCCTGAGACTGCCTGCGAGACTGTGTGATTCAGTCTATAATGGCGAGTGCAGGCACCCAGTGCAGCTGCTCGTCCAGATCAGAGCTGTGCGCTGCTGGTCGCTGGGAAATTTTTCCAGGTAATAACTGGGTGTCCCTAGAGTTTTCCCACTTGATTTTCTCACTGTAGGAGTTCTGCTCACCTGGCACTCACAATGCTGGCGTTTTAGGTCCCAGAGTTCAGTCTCCTGGTCACTGCGTTGTTTCTGCTCTCCTACTCCTCAGACACAGTGTTCTCTCGTGGCAGCCATCTTGGATCTCCCTCTCATAGACAGTTCTTAACGATGCGACTTCATCAGGGCAGCCCACAAACACAGCAGCAGTCACCTGCAGCTCTTCACCCTCAACCTCCTTGATGTGTTTCCTCAGGCTCCTAATAGGTCCAAAGGGATTCGTCACCGTGAGGAGGGCGTGACAAGAGTTAAATGAGACTGGCTTGGCCTCAGAATGATCACATTTCATCCACAGGAAGCCAACAAAGTAAGAGCAGGAAAATCTTAATTCATTTTTTATTAATTACAATTTATTCACTTTGTAGCTGGCAGCTTTAATCAGATGCCCTGGGCTGGGATATGAAGATCTTAAACAGTTCAGAAATCTGTTCTGCTCTTTATACTGCTGTGCAGGAGGAGGTCTTTATCAACCTTTCACCTAGACTCTCACTAAAACCCTTTTTAAAGATGTGTGAAGGCCAGAAGACAACCAGACGTATCATTTGTCAGGTGTAATCCACCTTTTTTTTTAAAGGGTCTCTCTCCGGCCTGGAATTTGCCAATACGCTAGGCTGACTTCCAGTGTGTCTCAAGGATTCTCTCTTTTAGCTCTACAATTACAGATGTGCACCACATAACCAGCCTAATTTATGAGGCTTCTGGGCTGAGTATCAAAAGTAGGAGGAAGCACTTTACCTACTAATCCATCTTCCCAACCTTTAATTCTTTTAAACTTTTTCTGTCAACTGAGCAAAGTCACTCAACTCTATTTCCCCCACTCTCCTTTTCTTGTCCCATCCCCAAAATCCCTTTTCTTCCCATAGTCAAGTTCAGTTCTGCTTCTACTTAATCTGTTCATACATGTTTTTGGGTAGCTATAGAGAATCTAGGAGCCACCACCAAAAGAAAACATGTCTTTCAGGGACAGGATTAATTCACTTAATATGATTATCTCCAGTTACATCCATTTTCTTGCAAAGGACATAACTTCATTCTTCATGACTGAAAAAAAATATGTTGTATGTACACTACAGTTTTCTTACTCATTCTCTATTCTTGGATACCTAGGTTGATGCCATAATTAGCTATTATTGATGTGCAAATATCTCTGTGATATGGTCATTCATGTCTTTTATCACCCTCTTTACCACCTGTCTGATTCTCCTGTCCTGTTCTCCACCTTGAGCCAGAATGGTCCTTTCAAAATGTGTACCTCCCTGTATACCTCCTACTTAACCCTTCTTTATGACCTCTTTCCCATTAGATAATATCTAAAATCCTGAAAAAATTCCAAGACATCTGGGTCCTACTTATGGCTTCAGACCTTCACTTGATCTGTTACGAATGCCAAGCCAGGTAAGCTTTCCTCCACACTATGAGATTTTTTTTACCTCCATTGCATTGCTCCACATGCCTTTCCAAGGAGGGCTGGCCCACTTCTGTCTTCCTGGCTAAACCTTCAGCCTATCCCTCAAATGCTTAGTGTACTACAGTGACCCTACTTGTCTTTGCTTGTATATTCCTCTGTTCTTCTGGACAAGAGCTTTACCATCACCTCTAACTTCTACTGTCCAAATATGTGCCAGACACAAATTTGTTGACTAAATAGAGAACAAAGAAAGTGCTTACCTGTTTTTTAATAAAGAAAAGAAAGTTCAAAGTTTCTACTCTTTAGTAAATCAACCCAAAGTACACCTTCAGAAGATGAGAGATACGAGCCGGAGGAAATGCCAGAGAGGGTAAGTGGGGTGATGAATGTCATCAAAGTAGGATGAATGTCATACACAAGTAGGAAATATTGGAAAATTAGTGTGTGTTAATTAAATTATTTTAGTTTGCCTAGAAGTTATAATGTGTCTTTAAAAGATTAAATCAAAGTCTATTTCAAACATACATGTTCCCTTCCTTCTAACTGATCTTCGCATTTTGAGTAACTGGAACACTAGTTATTTTAGCACCTGGATAGGTGTGATTTCAGAGTAGAGAGGAAGTCTGGCAAAGAAGAATGGACTGACTCACAGAGAAATGGCAGTCACTTAGTATTTGTGTCCTACCTGTATACTAAATTGAGGCTATGGGCTTTGAGTCTTTGCCCAGACATCTTTATTGTTTTCATTTCTTGAACATGGCCTGACCCACCCCTTCTCTCTTTCCATCTCTTTGTGGTCATGTATGTGTCTTTGTGTGTGGTATATATGTGTGTTTGTTTCTTGTGTGTGTATATGTGTGTATGTGTGTGTGCATGTGTGCACATGTGTGTGAGTGCGTGTATGTATGTATATGTATATCTATCTATATATACATGTTATGGATGGGAATATATATATACATGTTATGGATGGGACTGAGATTCTTTTGATCACCTTTCCCTAAAGGACATATTTCATTTTGTAAGAAATAATCTTGATTATACTAAGATGATAACTGGATTCAACTTGTTTTACATATTGCTGAAATTATTTTTCCCTCCCTCCTTTTGGAGAAGGAATTCCTCCTTTGTCTAATTAGACTCTCTCTTCTGTACTGGGTTTCCATCACTCATTAGTTTCCAGCTGGGTGACACATTACAAGGGGTTCTCTAACTACCTTTATTTTGAAGACCTCCTTACTTGCAGGTGGCCAATGGTTGCTTAGGCAAACTAGACTGCTGATAACCACACCCATGACTTAGCACCTCACATGCTGTTCTCTCTCTCATCTTATTTGGATGAGGTCATTCTCTGATGGTCATGCCAGTAGTGAATAAATATCTGCATTTCCTTCCTAGACTGAATGAGTTTTAAAATCACTAGGAATCACAGGGGATTTCTTTGGACACCTGAAGACCAAAGCTACTATACAAACACAACCAGCAAATAGGACTTTTAAATGGTGAGCTCACAAAAGGTAAAGAAATGAGAATTCATATTTGAGTTTACTATTCAATAAATAATGCCTAGAACTTTTTTCCCAATCAAGTCACCCTACTGCTCCATCTCTGTCCTTTGTGTTCTGCCCTCCAAACTTTCTAGCTGGCTGCTGACAAGTGCATTTTCTTGGACAGATCAGCAGGCTTTGAACAACTTCTATAAATGGAGAAAGTATATATGGTATCATGCAAGAGCAGTATGTCTGGAAGGTAAAGTGTAGATTGATCATGATTAAATGGCAAAACAAGTAAGAAACAGACAGCCCCAATCAACAATTAATAGATCAGTGAATGGTTGGCTTGAGCATTTTTACCCCCTTCCTGTTAACCCTCCCCCTTATTTCCTAAGTTCTAGTAAGCAGCCTTTGTGATGAAGCACAGACTTTCTCAGTGGCTCACTGAGAGAAAAGATTGCTGCTTTTCCAACAGACAAAATGCTGGAGATTGGAATTTCTTCAGATTAAGGAAGTGTGTGTGTGATATTTTATGATACTTACATAAACATGGAAAGAACAAAATCCAAACATAAAATTGTTTATATTTCATATGCACACATAGCCTTTAGATAACTTTGTGCAATACTGACAATTGTTTTTTGTATGAACAGTTGTGGGATCATTTTGACACTTAGAAACTTTTGGATTTGAAATATTTTATTTAGGATTTTGGATGTTTGGATTAGGGATGCTCAGCCTATGTTTGTTTCCGGTGTGTTACCACAGAGGCCTATGTGCCATATCTGTGTGTGTTGTTGTGTCCTCCAAACCCATGTACTACAGGTAGTAGGGACGAAGGAGTCATGCCCTGAACATGGTTCTTATTATACAGCATATATAATATATAATCAGCTAGAGCAACACTGTTTCTGAACTTTGGTAGAGTGCATACTACATACTGTAGTTCATCACTCAAAAAAGATACTTGGATAGTAATGAAAAATAAGTTAAAATAATTTATTTTTTAAAATATAATTTATTCATTTGAATAAACTGTATCAGTACCTTCACATGCCATCCACATCTCTCCATGTGTGCTAAGGGTACTTGATTGCTTCCCTTTGTTTTCACAGCCTCTTCCCAAGTCTATCATCTGATATCCTATAGATCCTCTACCTTTGTCTTTTACCTTCCTCTTTTGGTATAAAAAAACATTAAAGTTTTTTGTTGTATTTTTATTTTATTAATTACAGTTTATTCACTTTGGATCCCCCCTTTAGCTCCCTCCCTGCTCACCTCTCAATCACACCCTCCCTCCCCCTTTTCTACCCATACCCTTCCCCAAGTCCACTGATAGGGGAGTTCTTCCTCTCCTTCCTTCTGATCCTAGTCTATCAGGTCTCATTAGGAGTGGCTGCATTGTCTTCCTCTGTGACTTATTAAGGCTGCTTCCTCCTCAGCGGGAGGTGATCAAAGAGCAGGACAATCAGTTCATGTCAAAGACAGTCCTTGTTCCCAATACTATGGAACCCACTTGGACACTGAACTGCCATGGGCTACATCTGTGCAAGGGTTCTAGGTTATCTCCATCTACAGTCCTTGGTTAGAGTATCAGTCTCAGAAAAGAACATTGTGTCCAGATTTTTCAGTTCTGTTGTTCTCCTTGTGGAGCTCCTGTCCTCTCTAGGTCTTACTGTCTCCCACTTCTTTCATGAGATTTCCTGCACTCTGCCCAAATTTTGGCTATAAGTCTCAGCATCTGCTTTGATACCCTGCAGGGGAGAGCCTGTCAGAGGCCCTCCATGGTGGTAGGTTCCTGTCCTGTTCCCTGTTTTCTCCCTCTTCTGATGTCCATCCTCTTTGTCTTTCTGAATGGGGATTGAGGATCTTAGCCAGAGTCCTCCTTCTTGATTAGCTTCTTTAGGTGTACAGATTTTAGTATGTTTATCCTATATTATATGTCTAATATCTACTTATGAGTGAGTATATACCCTGTGTGTCTTTCTGCTTCTGGGATACCTCACTCAGGATGATCTTTTTCAGTTCCCACCATTTGCCTGCAAATTTCATGATTTCTTTGTTTTCTGTTGCTGAGTAATATTCCATAGTGTAGATGTACCACAATTTCTGTATCCACTCCTCAAACAAGGGGCATCTGGGTTGTTCCCTGCTTCTGGCTATTACAAAAAAGCTGCTATAAACATGGTTGAACAAATGTCCTTGTTGTGTACTTGAGCATCTTTTGGATATATGACTAGGAGTGGTATAGCTGGATCTTGAGGAAGCGCTATTCCTAATTGTCTGAGAAAGCACCAGATTGATTTCCATGGTTGTACAAGTTTATATTCCCAGCAGCAGTGGAGTAGAGTTTCCCCTTTCTCCACATCCTCTGCAGCATGTGTTGTCACTTGAGTTTTTGATCTTAGCCATTCTGATAGGTAAGAGGTGAAATCTCAGGGTCGTTTTGCTTTGCATTTCCTTGATGACTAAAGACATTGAACATTTCTTTAGGTGCTTCTCTGATATTCAATATTTCTCTATTGAGAATTCTCTGTTTAGCTCTGTATCCCATTTTCTAATTGGATTAGTTGATTTGTTGCTTTTTAACATCTTGAGTTCTTTATATATTATGGATATTAGCCCTCTGTCAGATATAGGGTTGGTGAAGATCATTTCCCAGTCTGTAGGCCGTCATTTTGTTCTGAGGACAGTGTCCTTTGCTTTACAAAAGCTTTGCAATTTCATGAGATCCCATTTATTGATTGTTGTTCTTAGAGCCTGTGCTGTTGGTGTTCTATTCAGGAAGCTGTCTCCTGTGCCAATGAGTTCAAGGCTCTTCCCCACTTTCTCTTCTAACAGATTTAGTGTATCTGGTTTTATATTGAGGTCTTTGATCCACTAGGACTTTAGTTTTGTGCAGGGTGGTAAGTATGGATCTATTTGCACTTTTCTACATGTAGACATCCAGTTAGACCAGCACCATTTGTTGAAGATGCTATCTTTTTCTCCATTGAATGATTTGTCATCTTTGGCAAAACTCAGGTGTCCATAAGTGTGTAGATTTATTTCAGGGTCTTCTATTCAATTCCATTGATCCACCATTCTGTTTCTATGCCAGTACCATGCAGTTTTTATTACTGTTGCTCTATAGTACAGCTTGAGATCAGGGATGGAGATACCTTCAGAAGATCTTTTCTTGTAGAGGATTGTTTCAACAATTCTGGGTTTCATGTTATTCCATATGAAGTTGAGAAGTTTTCTTTCAAGGTCTGTAAGAGTTGTGTTGGTAATTTGATGGGAATTGTATTGAATCTGTAGATTGTTTTTTGGTAAGATGGCCATTTTTACTATGCTAATCCTGCCAAGCCATGAGCATGGGAGACTTTTCCATCTTCTGAGATCTTCTTCTAATTCTTTCTTCAGAGACTGGAAATTTTTTTCGTACAAGTCTTTGACTTTCTTGGTTAGGGTCACACCAAGACACTTTATGTCCTTCGTGGCCATTGTTAAGGGTATTGTTTCCCTAATTTCATTCTTAGCCCTTTTGTCTTTTGTATACAGGAGGGCTACTGATTTTTAAAAACTATGTTTTTAAGTTATCATTGAGAATGAAAGGTCTCATGACATTTCATATGTATGCATCAGTATGTTTTGTTCTAATTTATTCCCCATGACCCATGTTCCTCTGGTTGGTTCCCTTTCTTCTCCCAAATAGTCCACTGTTCTACCTTCATGTCATATTTACCTCTTTCCCTGTATTTGCTGCCCCAAAACACTAAGCTTATTTGCTTGCTCTAAAGATTTTATTTAAAAAAAAAACTAGGTCAGTAAATTTTGATCCCAATACACCACAATGGGATAATATGACAGATTAAGCCTCAATAGTCGCAATTAATTCCTAAACAGACTTAATTTAATTTAATTTTTCTTCTCCAATAAACCTAATTTACCTCAGTAAAGTTGTGACACGTTTGATTAGACATGCTGATGCCAAGAGCAGACAGCCTCTCCAACCAGGGACTGTGTGGTCAGGGTGAAAAGAGATCAAAGCTGGTATTTCTCAGAAATGCCAACCCAGCAATCACAATAGAGCCTCTGTGTTTGCTCGTCCTTTTGCCTGGAACATTTCTCACCTACCCATCACTTGGCTTGATCTATAAGTGAACTTCTTGAAAGAAAACTTCCTGTCTCAGTCAAATTCTAGGTTTCATCTGTTTACATTTTCTTGATTATATGCCATGTTACCACTACTCACATATGAATTCTGTGGGTGCAAAAATCTAGTCTGGCTAGCTTAATGCTGTATTTCTAATATGTAATTGTACCAAGAATATAGTAAGGTTTCATAAAGCTTTTCATCAAAGTAAAAAAGGACCGATGGCTGGGAGTGAGCAGAATTTTTATGCAAACAGGCAGGAGAAATGTTGGGTAAGTATTGACCTCAACATTTCTCTATATAAAAACAACTAATCTGCTCCCACCAATTGATGGATGAAGACTTTTTGATGATGATTGTGTTAGGCTTCAGTCTATGATTATAGAAGAATATCAGTAGGAGCCATTTCATTTATATATTTGTTTGTTTGTTTGTTTGTTTACTTTTACCTGTCGTGTTTACTTGTTTCCTACGTCTCTGGACTATTAAGCCTCTAGTTCCTGGTCCTCCAGGTACTGTCAGACTTGATCTTCCTCTGATGGTGTGGGCCTCAAGTTGGACCAGTCATTGGTTGTCCACTCCCACAAGTTCTGAGCCACCATTACCCCAGCACATCTTGCAGGCAAGACAAATTGTAGGTTGGGTTGAAGGTTTTGTGGTTGGATTGATGTCCCAGTCCCACTGCTGGAAGCCTTTCCTGGTTACAGAAGATGGCCAGTTCACACTCTATATCCTCTACTACTAGAAATGTTTGCTAGGACCCCCTCACAGATTCCAGGGAGGTTTTATTTCACTAGGTTCCTACACTGTCCCTGAAATAATCTCTAATTATAGTCATATCTCCCACCACTCTCTCCCTCTGTTCCGCCCTCTTTCTGCCTGATCTCTTCTGTTCCCATCCCCAATCCATCAATGAAGGAAACCCACAGCCAAACATTAGGTGGAGCTTAGGAAACCCCTTGGAAGAGGGAGAGGAAAGATTGTATGAGCCAGAGAGTTCAAAGGCACCACAAGAATATGGTCAACAGAACCAACTAAGTATAGCTCATAGGGGATCACAGAGACTGAAGTAAAAAACACAACTCTGTATGAGTCTGAGCTAGGTCCTCGGCATCTATGTTATAGTTGAGCAGCTTGGTGTTCTTGTGAGATTCCTAACAGTGGAAATGGGGGTTGTCTCAGACTATTTGGCCTGCTCCTGGAACACCTTTCCTCCTACGGGGTTGCCTTATTAAGCTATGTTCAGTTGCTAATCCTAGGAGACCTGTATTTTTTTCTGAAGAAAATTGGGAGAGAAGTGGGTCTGAGGGAGAAGGGAGATTTGTGTGTTGGTGGGAACAGGAGACTGGAAGGAGTGGACAGAAGAGAAACTGCAGTCAGAATGTTATATATGAGAGAGAAAAAGAGAAAACGGCCAATAATCAGATCAACCCATTTGACAAAGAACTGTTTTCTAGAACACTACAGACTAACAGTTAAAAATCCAACTGTCTTCTAGCTCATTCATGATACTGGGTTTATTAAATAACTTGAGCTCAGGAAAGAAGATTAAGGTTGATTGAGGCTAAGCATTCTAGGGCATTTAGAGTCTCATCCAAGAAACTCAAATGTGAATGAGATATTTGTTGACAAGAAAACTGCATCGTACATGACTTTACCACCCCACCCCACATTGTATTTAACTTTCCATCAAAGTACATTGATTGAATTTTTTTTTCACATGTATAAAAAGAGTGATAGGGAGATCCAAGATGGCAGCACCAAGCACATGGGGTCTCTCAGCAGCGAGAGCAGGGTGAGCAGCAGGCTGTACTGTGGTCACAAAACCCCAACATCTGATTCTCAGGTGAGAGGAGAACCCACAGGGGTACATGACAGTCCATCTTCAGGTCACCCAAATACTGGGAAAAATTCCCGGACTCCCCGCTGGCACTGTCACAGTCCTAGGATACCCTCTCAACCCGTCATCTGCTGATATCATTCTGAGACTGGGGGTAGCTCTCTGTGCTCTGACCCTGCAGCCCAAGGCCACTTGCCCAAACTCACCATCTGTGGATATATTCCTAGGAACAGCAGCAGGTGGGGCGTGGGGGATTGAGGGAGAGGCTTCTACCCTACAGCCTTAGACCACCCGCACAAACCCACCTGGACTGCAGTAGCAGCTCGGACCCCACTCCCTCAGGCACCCATCAGAACCCGCCTTCAGTGGATCCTTTCCTGGGACCTGCAGCGGGCACACAGGTCTCCTTTCCTACAGCTTTAGGCCACCCACCCACCCAAACACACCATCTGTGGATACCTTCCGGGACAGGCAGTGGCAGGGCACTCACGATTCCGACCCCACAGCCTTAAGCCCAAGCCCACTTTCTGTGGATATCTTCCTGGAACCAGAGCCTGACCTTGGGTACTCACTCTTACTGCCTGTAGAGTGAATACCTTCCTGCACTGTGAGTGAGACTCCAAACCTGGGTACTACTCTCACAAGACTGGGGACTCTTTCTGGGTACTAGAGGCTCATGTTTCCAAACCTGGGAGACCACACTCAACATCCTATGGACACCTTCCTGATTGCAGCAGCTAGTGGCGCTCACTCTCACAGCCCAGTAGAGGGGATACATTCTGGCACTGTTGGGGAGGCATGGCTCTGTTCTGCCCACTCCCCTCCTACCTGGCTCGCCCAGGTCAGAATCAGCCAGCACAGCACAGACAGGGGACACAGCAGAGCTGAGCTAGGCTTGGTCCCAGGTTCCATTCCCCACCATCTAAGGGAACCCTGTGGGGCACTGGGGCACAGATATATAGCTGCCGGTGTCCCCGCAGCCTGGCTCACACAGGCTAGAACTAGTAGACCAGCACAAGGAACCCAGGGTTGCTGAGTCAGCCACCTGACCCGAGTTCCATCATGCTCCTCCCCAAGAAGGCCTGTGGGTCTTTGGAGCAGTTCTAGGCTCACAGATCTTTCTGTCTGGTCTCCAACACCCTAGCCCATCTGGGTCAGAAACAACGCAGCAAGCACAGCCAGTGAACCCAAAGGAGCAGAGCCAGGCCTGGGGTCCAAACCTCAACCTCCGCCTTCTTAAGGAAGCCTGTGAGACCCTGGAGCAGCTCTATCCCCAGAGACCTTTCCACCTGCGCCCCAGCTACCCGGGTCACAGACAGTGAGCCTGCAGAGACGGTGAGTCCAGGGGAGACTACTCCAGACTCCTGAGTCAGATGGATCCAGGCTGGAGTACAGGCTTCAAGAATAATCAGTAAAGGCTACAGACAACTAGATGTCTAGAGGCCAGAAAATACAGGCAAAAATACAGGCAAGAAAAACCAGGACAGCATGGCTTCACCAGCAACCCCCCAAATCAATAGATATTCTATTGTAGCTAAAACACAGGAAAATTATCTTAAATCTATAATTATGTGGTTATTTGAGGCACATAAAGAGGAAATGAACAAAAAAATAGAGGTTATAATGGAAAGAGAGGAATTCACATTCAAACAGATAAAGGACATGCAAGACATGAAAACAGAATTAGAATCAATACAGAAAACACAAACAGAGAAATCCCTGTAGCCGGAGAACTTATAGAAGAGATCAAAACCACAAAGATAAGCATCACCAACAGAATACAAGAGATGGAAGAGAGAATCTCGGGTGCTGAAGATACAATTGCAAAAATTGATACATCTCTCAAAGAAAAAATAAAATCAGAAAAGTTACAAACACAAAACATCCAAGAAATCAAGGACACTATGAAAAGATGAAACCTAAGAAAAACAGGAATAGACAAAACAAAAACAAAAAGCACAGGGCCAGCTGGTTTCAGTGCAGAATTCTACCAGACCTTCAAAGAAGAGCTAGCACCAATATTCTTCAAACTATTCCACAAAATAGAAATAGAAGGAATATTACCAACATCGTTCAAGGGGGCCACAGTCATGTTAATACCTAAACTGCACAAAATCCTACAAAAAAAGAGAACTACAGGCCAATCTCTTTTATAAACATTGATGCAAAAATACTCAATAAAAAAACTCACAAAATGAATCCAGGAAAACATCAAAAATATCATCCACCACAACCAAGTAGGCTTCATCTAAGGCAGGCAGGTATAGTTCAACATATGAAAAGCCAACAATGTTATCCACCATGTAAACAAAATGAAAGTGGGAAAAAAACAACAGGATCATCTTCCTTAGATGCCAAAAATACATTTGACAAAATTCAACACCTGTTCATATTTAAAGTCTTGGAGAGATTAGGGATACAAGGCATATACCTAATATAGTAAAAACAATATACAGCAAGCCTATAGCCAACATCAAACTAAATGGAAGGAAACTTAAATCAATCCCACTGAAATCAGGGACAAGAAAAGGCTATCCACTCTCTCCTTATCTCTTCAACATAGTTCTTGAAGTCCTAGCTAAAGCAATAAGACAACTAAAGGAAATCAAAGAGACACAAATCAGAAAGGAAGAAGTCACTATTTGCAAATGATATGGTAGCATATATGAGTGACCCCAAAAATTCTAACAGAGAACTCCTTCAGCTGATGAACATCTTCAGCAAAGTAGCTGGATACAAAATTAAGTCAAAATAAAATCTGAAGCCCTCATGTATACAAAAGACAAACAGACAGAGAAAGAAATTAGGGAATCAACACCCTTCACAATAGCCATAAACAACATAAAGTACCTTGGTGTAACTCTAACCAAGCAAGTCAAAGAACTATATGAAAAAAACTTCAAGTCTCTGAACGAAGAAATTGAAGAAGATATCAGAAGATGGAAAGATCTCCTATTCTTATGGATTGGTAGGATTAACACAGTGAAAATGACCATCTTACCAAAAGCAATCTACAGATTCAATGCAATTCCCACCAAAATACCAACACAATTCTTCACAGACCTTTAAAGAAAATTTCTCAATTTCATATAGAAAAAAAACAGAATAGCTGAAACAATCCTGTACAATAAAAAATCTTTTGGAGGTATCTCCATCCCTGATCTCAAGCTATACTATAGAGCAACAGTAATAAAAACAGCATGGTACTGGCCTTGAAACAGACAGGTAGACCAATGGAATCTAATAGAAGACCCAAAAATAAACCCACACAGTATGGAAACTTAATTTTTGACAAAGAGGCCAAAATCATTCAATGGAAAAAAGACAGCATCTTCAAAACAGGTGCTGATCTAACTGGATGTCTACATGTAGAAAAATTAAAATAGACCCATATTTATCACCCTGCATAAAGGTAAAGTTCAAGTAGATTAAAGACCTCAACATAAAGCCAGACACACTAAATCTGTTAGAAGAAAAAGTGGAAAAGAGCCTTGACCTCATTAGTACAGGAGACAACTTCATGAACAGAACACCAACAGCACAGTCTCTAAGATCAACAATCAATATACGGGACCTCATGAAACTGAAAAGTTTCTGTAAAGCAAAGAACACTGTCATCAGAAAAAAAATGACAGCTTACAGACTGGGAAAAGGTCTTAACCAAACTTACATCTGACAGAGGGCTAATATCCAGAAAATATAAAAGAACTGAAGAAGTTAAATATCAACATACCAAGTTATCCAATTTTAAAATGTGGTACAGAGCTAAACAGAGAATTCTCAATAAGGAAACACTTAAAGAAATGCTCAGTCTCCTTAGTCATTCAGGAAATGCAAATCAAAATGACCTTGAGATTTCACCTCACACCCATCAGAATGGCTAAGATCAAAAACTCAAGGACGATGCAAGCTGGCGTGGATGTTAAGAAAGGTAAACCTTGCTCCATTGCTGATGGGAATGTAACCTTGTACAACTACTTTGGAAATCAATCTGGTGCTTCCTCAGAAAATTAGGAACAGTGCTACCTCAAGATTCAGCTATACCACTCAGCAATTTAAAACAAAGAAATCATGAAATTTGCAGGTAAATGAATGGAACTACAAAAGATCATTCTGAGTAAGGTAACCTAGCAGTAGAAAGACACAAATGACATGTACTCACTTATAAATGGACATTAGCCATATAATATAGGATAAACCTACTAAAATCTATAGCCCTAAAGAAGCTAAATAACAAGGAGGACCCTAGGGAAGATGCTTAATCCTCATTCAGAAGGGAAACAGGATAGACATCGGAAATAGGAGAAGACAAGGAACAGGACAGGAGCCTTTCACAGAGGAAAGCTCTGAAAGAGCCTCTGAAAGACTCTACCCACTAAGGTAGGAGATACTGAGACTCATAGCCAAAATCTGGGCAGAGTACTGGAATCTTTATGGAAGAAGAGTGAGATAGAAAGACCTGGAGGGCACAGGAACTCCACAAGGAGAATAACAGAGCCAAAATACCTGGACCAAGAGGGCCTGCAGAGACCAAGACTCCAACTAAGGACCATGCATGGAGAGAACCTAGACCCCCCTCCTCATAGAAAGCCCATTGGCTGCCCAGTTTCCAAGTGGGCTCCCTAGTAAGGGGTACAAGGGATGTCTCTAACATGAACTCAGTGGCCAGCTCTTTAATTACCTCCTCCTAGGGGGTTCAGCCTTGCCAGGACACAGAGGAAGATGATGAAGTCAGCTTGATGAGACCTGATAAATAGGGCCAGATAGAAGGGGAAGAGGCCCTCCCTTACCAGGGGACCAGGGAAAAGGCATAGGGGAGAAGAGGGATTGTGAGTGGGACTAGGGGGAAACTGCAATGGGGATATAAAGTGAATAAACTGTAATAAATAAATATATAAATTAAATTAATTTTTTTAAAAAGAAAAAAATAGTGATAGGACAGGTGTGGAGGAACGTGAGAAGTCTGCCATCCTGAATGGGCTTATTGGATATCATACATGGAAACTGAACTACTTAGAATACTTGAACTAGTTCATTCCCTCCTATAAATACAGCAAAGCAACCTATTTCCAGACACTGTGACCCCCTTTCCTCCTCCCAAAACCCTTATTAACAATCTGGTTTTAAGATCGGATGATCAGTGGCATGGCCTCATTTGCTGTGATGACAGACTGACATTGTTTTTTGCCCACTTCCTTCACTGCCTTTCAATTAGTTGCCTTGCGATTTTAGAAATAGTCATATCGGTTCCAAAACTCTCTCTATTCACCCTTCCATCGATAAAAAGCTAAAGGTTAACAGATGTACCATTTGTCTTATTGATGCAACTCCCCCTCTGTTGTTTAAACTAGCCTAGCTTAGATCAATCTTATTAAAAATACAGCAAGTATCTTTCAACACCCTTCCCCTTTCTTCATCCCACAATTATATTTTAACTCTGGCTTGTCTCTTGAAACCATTTTTTTTCTCAGAATATTCCAGAAAATCATGCTCTCGGGAATGACAAACCCTTCCCACTGCACAGAACGTTTTAGGATTATAAAAGCTAGCCGGTATAGTACAAACTTTCAGGTCAGTAACAGTGTGGTTTCCCTGTTTTCTATAACTCAAGTAGATACTGTCTTCATAAACATGATCTCACTATCACATTCTAGAAGTTAGTCAAGAGCAAAGATAATACTCTGTAATATTTGGGGGGTTATGGACCCTCACTGGTCAATAAGTGCAAAAATAATAACACTGTTATTTTTTAAATTTGCCCCATATAGGGCAATGCCACTTGAACTTCCAAAAAAATGTATGTATAGGTTTATATTTTATGAAGCCTTCTGTAGTAACAAGTTCCTTAATAACAAGTTGTTAGTGAAGCATCACACAATCTTTATCAAACATGAGCAGAGAGAAGTCAGTTTGAATCAGTCAGCTTGGAGAAGAGATTTGAGTGAGAACAGATGAGTTCAACCAGGCAGCCAGAGTTCAGAGAGTGCTAGAAAGGGTGAATGTATTCATCTGTAAATCTTGGAGTTGAAATATTCTAGGCCTAGGAATAATTAGAAACATGAGGGTTCAGCCTAAGCCATGTATTTGTAAATCTTGGGTATGGCCTTCATCTCATACTTCCATATGAATAAATAAAGTTACATTTATAAAATAAAAATTAAAATATATGTATAGGTTTATATTTTGTGAAGCCTTCTAATAACAAGTCCCTGACAAGTCACTAACAAGTTATTAGTGATACTATCACACAGTATTTATCAAACATGAGCAGATTATAATCCTATGGCCAAGCCTCCTGATTGGACATTAATGAAATAAAAATAAAAGCATGGATAATTAATGAAATGAAGAGATTGCTCTTTAAAAATATTGACAAACATTTAAAAAACTTAACCAAAATAAAAAGAGAGAAGATCCAAATTAATACAATTAAAGGTTAAAAGGAAGACATTACTGTTGGGATCTGTAAGAAGGCATCTCTATGGCCAGCCCCAAGGGACCTGACAAACCAGACATCAGGCATCTGTGAAGCCACCTACAGAGCACCTGAAACCACCTGCTCATGCTCTGGGTCACCTTATAAGAGAACTCAAAGCTCTCTCTGTCTCTCTCTGTCTCTGTGTCTCTGTCTCTGTCTCTCTCTCTCTCTCTTGCCCTACCCTGCCCTGCCCTGCCCAAAGAAGGTCTCTGTGACCCCTTTCCCCTTCTTTCCTTCTTCCTTTCCTTCTCCCTTCCCTTAATAAACCTCCCACGTGGAACCAGTCCCATGCATGATTTGTGAACCCGCCATGTAACTCTGTTGCATAGCCCTAACAATTACGACCTAAACAAGATATTCAGAGATGTAAAAGCACATACTTTAAAAATCAGTATATACCACTCTTAGGCATATATCCAAAAGATGCTCAAGTACACAACAAGGACAGTTGCTCAACTATGTTCATAGCTGCTTTATTTGTAATAGCCAGAACCTGGAAACAACCCAGATGTCCCTCACTTGAGGACTGGATACAGAAATTATGGTACTTTTCCACAATGGATTACTACTCAGCAATTAAAAAGGAGGAAATCATTAAATTCGCAGGCAAATGGTGGGACCTGGAAAGGATCATCCTAAGTGAGGTATCCCAAAAGCAGAAAGAAACCTATGGTATATACTCACTTATATAGACCTATAAGATAGGAAGGTCATGCTGAAGTCTACACACCTAGGGAAGATATCCAAGAAGGAGGACCCCAGGTTGGTATGATCAATGCTCATTTAGATGAACAAATGGGATGGACATTGAATAGAAGATAAAACAAGCAACAGGACAGGAGCATACCAAAGAGGGCCTCTGAAAGAATCAATAGAGCAATGTATCAAAGCAGATATTAAGACTCACAACCAAGCCTTTGGCAGAGGGCGGGAAGTAATAATAAAAATAGGGAAGTTAGTAAGACTTGGGGAGAACAAGAGCTACACAAAGACGAAACTGAGCAGGGCACAGAGGTCTTCTATGGGACAGTTTCTCCAATCAAGGACCATGTATGGATATGGCCTAGAACCCCCGCTCAGATGTGACCCATGGTAGCTCGGTGTCCAACTGAAGACCCTAGTAAGGGAAACAGGGACTGTTTCAGTCATGAACTCAATGGCTGGCTCTTTGACCCTCCCCCATACATGCCAGGGAGTAACAGCCTGGCTAGATCCCAGGGGAGGACATGGTAGCCAGTCCTGAGGAGACAAGATGATCTGGGGTCAGATGGAAGAGGAGGAGGTCCTCCCCAGTTGGTGGACTTGGAGGGGGCGAGGAGGAGATGAGGGAGGGATGGGGAGGGTGGAAGGGAATGAGGGAGGGTGCTATGCCTGGGATGCAAAGTACCTAACCTGTGATTGATATAAAAATAAATAAATTACACTTAAAAATTAAAATTAAAAAATCAGTATATGGGAGTTTTAGAAGCAAAAACTGGAAGAAAGAACCATTAAACAGATGCTGAGACTAATAGCCAAACTTTGGGCAGAGTTGCAAGTAATCTCTAGAAAGAAGGGTGAGTTAGAATGACCTGGAGGAGACAGGAGCTCCACAAGGAGAGCAACAGATCTAAAAAATCTGGGCCCAGGGGTCTTTTCTGAGACTGATACTCCAACAAAGGACCCTTCATGGAGATAACCTAGAACCCCTGCTCAGATGTAGGCCATGGCAGCTCAGTGTCCAAGTGGTGTTCCTAGTAAGGGGAACAGGGGCTGTCTCTGACATAAACTCAGTGACTGGCTCTTTGATCACCTCCCCCTGAGGGGGGCAGCCTTACCAGGCCACAGAGGAAGACAATGCTGCCAGCCCTGATGAGACCTGATGGGCTAGGGTCAGATGGAAGGGGAGAAGGACCACCTCCTCCATGGGAGGAGAAGAGGGAGGGAGAGCAATATTGGGAGGGGATGAAGGAGGGAGCTACAGCTGGGATACAAAGTAAATAAATTCTATAAATATTTTTAAATCTATATTCTATCACCCTTTTAATGAAATGGGCAATACATCAGTCTCATACAAATCTATAGCCCACCAAACTAGAAAATTTAAAGGAAATGGATGCACGTCTATAAATCTATGATCAGCCAAAGTCAAATCAAGAAGTAAATAATTTAAATCAATTTGAATATCAAATTAGATACAACTAGTGATTTTAAATCTCCCAACTGAAAAGAGCCCAGAGCTAGATAGATTCAGCACAGAATTCCATCATATTTTAAAGAAGTAATACTAACACAAAATCTCCTCAAATTGTTCTGTAAAATAGAAATCAAAGGAAAATTTGGAAAGCCATTTTACAACCAGTATTACTCTGATACCAAAAATCAGACAGACTCAACAACAACAACAACAAAAAGAAAATTAAGGGCCAATGTCTCTAATGAATATAGTAACAACAACAACAAACTCAGTAAAATATCTGCAAACCTAATTCAAAAATACATCAAAAAGATTATCCACAATATTAGCATTATCCCAAAGCTGCAAGAATGATTCAGCATAGACAGATCAATAAATGTAATCCATCACATAAATTCAAGGCAGAAACCATGCAATCTCAGTAGATGAAGAAAGACCTTCGACTAGACTCTACTTAAATGTTACAGATTTCATGGTCTCATATCATCTGGAACATATGACCAGGACATGATTATGTGACCTCTTTATGTGACATCTGGGTCCAAGGGCAAGCATTTCTTGGGCTGTGTGGATGGCTGAATGGGAGCCATATTCTTTTGGTTTAGCGTGGAACTCATATAAATTCATACCCGTCATTGCCCTCATCTTGCCAAGATTTAATGGAAGATAGCCAACTTCATGCCTCCTAGTGGAGGATTAGGGGCACAAGGTACTTCACACATGTACCTGAGAGGGTGTGGGATGGGTTTAGGACAAGCAAGTAGACCTACAATAGCCTACAGTGGAGGCTATTACTACACCAAGCTGAGGATAGGAGGGGAGAGACTAAGTTCTAGTTTGTTTTTTATTGCTGTGATAAAGCACTAACTTATATCAACTTGTTGGAGAAAAGGGCCTATGTGGTCTAAAGATTAGAGTCAAGGTGAGCCAAGGCAGGAACCTAGAAGCTGGAAATGAAGCAGAGAACACAGAGAAACTCGGCTTACAGGCTTTCTCCCTCTAGCTTGCTCAGCTGCTTTTTTTATACAGCCCAGGCCTTCCTGCCTAGGGTTGGCACCACCCATTGTGGGCTGGAACCTTCTACATCAATTGGCAATTAAGAAAATGCCTCAAAACCATATCCACAAGCCAATCTGATTGAAGGAATTCCTCAGTTGAGGTTCTCTCTTCCCAGATGTATCAAATTAAGAACCAAGATTAACTATCACAGACTAGTCCTTTGCTAGAGCCACTAGCTCCAGAGAAGGGACACAGCCAACCAATGACAACTCATTAAGAGAGTGCTTAGGGAACAAATATCCCAAATTTCTACCTCCTTCTGGATATCTCCAGTATGAAAGCTTAGAGCAAGGCAACCTGTCAATACTAACTGACAAGACATACACAGCAGAGAAGTTGGGGGGGGGGTCACAACAAGAGACATTTGCTCCACACCTCTTGGGAGAGCTGACCCTGCCCCTTGCTGGCCTATGCCCAGCTCTCCTCAATTGATGGCTTCTGGCATTGTTGCAGGTGGAGAAAGATTTATCTTCACTGGGAAAAGGGGACCACTGGCCACTAGAAAACTGACCATGCTCCAGTGAGTATATAGATAACACAAAATAGACATGTTTTTTTCCTCTTGGGAGGTGGGGAGGACATGGGAAGTCTAGGAGGTAAGTGAGTTCAGGGTGCATGATGTGAGATTCCCAAGTAATCAATTAAAATATAAAATAAAATAAAAGTAAAAGAGATATCTGATACAAAACTTACATTGGAGAATCTGGATTCATCCAAATGACCAGCCATCCACCAGCCTTCTGGAAAAAACACTATAACCATTTCATCCTCAATAGGTGTTTGACTCTGCTGGGTGGAAACATCCATGTACTGCCTCCTTTTTGTCCCCAAAAGAACGAAGGGGAGATACAAAACCAGGTGTTTTTCTTAGAGACATTACTCCACACAGAAGTGTGGAAAGGCAGTGGTACCATTCACTCCAGCAAGGGAGGGGAAAGGGGGGATAAAAGGACCAAAGTTGTATAAGTAACAGATGGAGATTTTCTTCTGCATTAAACCAGCACCATAATCCAAAGAGAGAGATATAAAACTTGCCATCAGATTTCTGTGTTTCCCACATTTACAAATAATAGAGGAAGATCAGCCTCTGCAGGAGCATCACAATCTTGCTCTTCCCAGATACTAGCAGAACCTCACATTCTATAGGGCAATGTTTCAAATGAACAGCAAGGAATGGACAGGAGGCAAATGCAAACACTAATAATTCTCATTCCATCCTCTTACATATTGACATGTGCTTCCTGCAATCTCTTTATTTTAAAGTGATGGATGTGAGGGAGCCCAAAAAACAATCCATTGACAGACAAGGAGGGTAGTACTGCAAATGCCAGCTGGGTCTATGGTCAGACTACTCTAAAACCCAGTCTCATCTGAGAATGCAAACTGGTGGTTGGCCATCTCAGTGAGCCCACCAAGCCCTCCCTGGAAGACTGACCATCCCTCCTTTGTACAACAACAACCATGACTCTGCATCCAATCTATAGCATTCCTTCATGCATCTGTTTATTTTTCTACTAAATGGTATAGTCCATGCCTTCCTATCTCTACAAAGATCAGCAGCTAGCTTCCTCATTTTTAAAATAATTTTATTTGTTCATAGCTCGCTCCCTCCTCTCCTCCCAGTCCCACCCTTCCTCACGCGTTCTCCATCCCCTATTCCTCAGAAAATGGAAGTCCCCCTACCCACCCACCCAACCCTCAAGTTGCAAGACGACTGAGTTTTTCCTCTTCCCCCATGGCCTGGTAAGGCAGTCTCATCAGAGGGAAGTGATCAAAAAGCAGGCAACCATTTCCTCATTTTTAAATCTTTGTATGTGTGATCCATATGTGTGTGATCATATGTCAGAGTGTACATGTGTATGTTAAAGGACATCCTTGGGTGCAGGTTCTCATCTTCCACCTTGATTTAAGCAAGGTCACTTCCAGGCTAGCTAGCCCCTGAAATTTCAGAGATTTTCCTATTTTTACCTCGCAATCACTCCAATGAATGAGTGCTGACATTATAAAAGCACACTTCCATGTCTGTGTTAATGCAGGATCTGGAGATCTAAATTCATATTTTTACCCACTAAGCCATCTCCCCATTATAACACCTGATTTCTTAAGCAGCAGGTAAATGGTAGAGTGGTGTAAAACAGTTAACCTGCCAGCTATTGAGAAAGCTACAGTGATAACCTAATTAGTTATTCTCCCCAACTTTTTTAGGAAAGGGGATTCACTCTAAAGTCCAGGCTGGCCTGGAATTCAGTGTGTAGCCCAGGATAGCCTTGGACTTATGCCTATCTTTCTATTTTAGCCTCCCGGCTGCTGGTATTACAAGCATGAGTCATTAAGCCTGGCTTCTTTCATCTGCCCTTATGCCCCCATTTTTTAAATTTATTTTTTTAATAAATAACAGTTTATTCACTTTGTATCCCCACTGTAGACCCCTCCTTCATCCCCTCCCAATCTCACCCTCCCTCCCTCATCTCCTCCCAGGCCACTCCCCAAGTCCATTGATAAGGGAGGACCTCCTCCCCTTCCATCTGACCCTAGCCTATCAGGTCTCATCAGGATTAGCTGCATTGTCTTCCTCTGTGGCCTGGTAAGGCTGCCCCCACCACCAGGGGGAGGTGATCAAACAGCCAGCCCATGAGTGCATGTCAGAGACAATCCCTGTTCCCATTACTAGGGTACCCACTTGGACTGAGCTGCCATGGCCTACATCTGTGCAGGGGTTCTAGGTTATCTCCATACATGGTCCTTGGATTATCAGTCTCAGAAAAGGCCCCTGTACTCTGTTGCTCTCCTTGTGGAGCTCCTGTCCCCTCCATGTCTTCCTATCTCCCCCTTCTTTCATAAGATTCCCTGACCTCTGCTCAAACTTTGCCTGTATGTCTCAGCATCTCTTTTGATACCTTTTGATGACTGCTTCTATTTCTTACTCCCTATTTTTAATGCTAAAATTAAAGACATGTGTGATAGTGTTGTGTTAATCATAATACCTACAAAAAAAAAGCATTACACTTGTACTTGTCTGTGTGCCAAAAGGTGTGGCAGTCAGGACCCATAACCTCCTAGACAGACTAGTATAACCTGGATCAAATTCCAACAAGAACGCTAGAAACTCCACCTGAGGATAGATGCATGATTTTGTTTAATTTGGTTACTGTACCTGTGTCTTTGTCAAATGGGTTCAATAATGGATTAACTATACTTTGTAGAGTAGATTGAGAATGAAATGAACTATAACTTTCTGGAATAATACTTGGCAACAGCAAGACCCACATTTCCAGTGGTTTTTGTTGACAAGCATTTTGATTTCCAAGATTAATGCTAATACTCATACTTGAATACTGTCCTAGTCTCCTACACTCTTTGAAATGGAGTGAATCTTAATGCGCCTACATTCCGAATGCCTGCCCTTATGCCTTTAATAGACATGTAATGAACTACAGAAGGAATGGCTATTTCTCAATTACCCACTGGTGACAAGGCAGGGGCTCGATACTTAGTACCTGTCATACACATTTTAAGACATAACACTAAAAGCCCCCTCCTCCATCTGTAAAAAGCAAAGCATACAGTAAAAGGTTGGAAATGGTGGACTTTGTATTCAACGCTGGATCACCAAAGCCTCAGTCCCTATTGAACAGTTAGCTGCAGACTCCCTGTGTTCTGATCATGGTGTATGAGCTTCTTCATTCAAGAAAAATGTGCTCTTTTCCCCGTGCTCAGTTCCCTCTACTCGCTCTTTCTCTCATTTACTCAGGATAAATTACTTTTATTCTATCATTTGTTCATGATGGTCTAAATGTGTCCCTTTCAAGCATGAGGGAGAAGGGAGTATGGTTCCTGCCTATAGACTAGGTTTCTCAAAGCAAGTAAATACGAATTAAGTCATTTAATTGATAAACAGAGACACTGAGCCACAGTCATGTCTTATATTGCAATGCCCTGAAAAGCAAAGGCTGAGACTGAAGTTAATTTGTTTTACAAAGTGAGCCAATGGTCAGGGTATCATACAAGAGACACGCGGCACAGGTTTGATATATACTGTCGAGTTGATTGTTGCAGTGAACATCTGGGCCCTACTCCCTTGGGACCTTCAGAGAAGGCCTTCAGAATGGATCTCAGTATGTTCCACCAGTGTTTGCTCTCCACCTCATGCCTGCTATGGTCCAAAGGTTCTTTTGCCATGTGGTATTATTCACCCTGTGTTTCCAGGTAACTTCTGAGTAACAGGCAGGTTTTCCACAAGCATCGCAGACTGCTGATACAGGGAGGCCTGGGACAGGAAACTTACCTAGGAAGTCAATGAACTTATTGGAAATGCAAACACATAAGCCTTGCCCAGGACTCACTGAGACAGACATGGCAGAGGTGGCCGGGCCCTCTCTGTGTTCACAAACACTGCAAATGAACTTAAGGCACACTGGAATCTGAGAGTGCTACAGTTTAGAATTTTGAGACAGGACAAAAGGGGCATCTAATATAGTAATTACTCTTCAGAAGTCTTGCAACAGCAAGCTCAAATAACTTTAGAGTCCAATGAGGAGGCACTTTGGACTTTTCCTTTACCTCAATTCTGGCATCCGTCACATTCTTGTTCCCCAGTATCTATGGTTGCTCTGATGTAACAGAGACCATTTCACCCAAAAACCTATTATTTGTTTGTTTGTTTATTTATCAATTTATTTAATTTTATTATTTAGGCTTCCAGGAACGTAGAAATTGTGGTGTGGAATACTACTTCGCTATTAAAAAGAAAGAAATCATGAAATTTGTGGGCAAATGGATGGAACTAGAAAAGATCAACCTGAGTGAGGTAATCCAGAACCAGAAAAGTTCACGTGGAATCTACTCACTTATGAGAGGATATTAGCCATATAATACCATACTACAATAAACAGACCCAAAGAAGCTAAATAACAAAGAGGATGCTAGGAAGCGTGCTTAATTCTCATTCAGAAGGGCAAATACAATAGACACAGGAAGTGGTTTAAGAGAGGGAACATTTTTCAGAGCATCTAGGTTATTTTGCATCTCTACCAACAATGTACTACAGATCCAGTTGCTCTACCTTCTCCTCAGCACTGAGGCATGCCAGATTTGAACAACCATATAGCATTTCTAGCCATTCAAACAGAGGTGTACAACTATCTCATAATTTTTAATTTAATTTTCTTTTTTATAATGTACTTACTTTACATCCCGATTGTAGCCCCCTCCTTTATCTCCTCCTGGTCTCACCCTCCATCCCTCTTCTCCCTTATCCTCCACCACCATTCCTCAGGAAGGGGGAACCCTCCTCCCCTGCCATCTACCCTTAGCTTATTAAATCTCATCAGTACTGCCTGGATCCTCTTCCTCTGTGGCCTGGAAAGGCCTCATCACCAGGACGAAATTATCAAAGAGCAGTTCATGACAGAGGCAGCCTCTCCTCCCCTTACTCAGGAACTCTCATGGAGACTGAGCTGCCAATTGGCTACATATGAGCAGAAGGTCTAGGTCCTCCCTATACATGGTCCTTGATTGGTGCATCAGTCACTGAAGGACCCCCTGGCCTCAGAATTTTTAGGATTTTGGTCTCATTGTGGGGCTCCTGTCCCCTCTGTGTCCTTCTGTCACCACTTCTTCCATAAGACTCCCTGCACTCTGCCCAAAGTTTGTATGTGAGTCTCATCAAATAAACCCACACACCTACAGACACCCAGTTTTTGACAAAGATGCAAAAACCATACAATGGAAAAAGATAACATCTTCAACAAATGGTACTTGTCTAACTGGATATTCACATGTTTTTTTTAATGCAAATCAACTCATACCTATCACCCTACACAAAATTAAAATCCAAGTGGATCAAATACCTCAATATAAAACCAGACACAGAATCACACATTTTAAAACGAGGGGTTTTACACAAAACAAAAAGCAAACAAGTAGAATGTAGACTATGGGGTCTTTGTCTATATTCAGTTTCCAGCTATAGTTCTTACTGTCCAAGACTTTTGAGAGAGTCACATAAAAACAATGACTCTCTTTGGCTCAGTTTACCAATATGCAAAACAGGAATCTTTTCTGCTGCACATATAAAAGTTTAAAAAGCTTAATTTGTAACACCCTGGGAAAGCTTGACATGTAAACATAATAACAATAAATGTTATTACTCAGTTTAATGCAGTTGTACTGAGTGGATTTTATTTTGGTGTTTGAAAGCTCATCTTCTTGAGGGTCGGGAATAAGTCATTTCCAGTAGATTCAGAACACCCAGTTTCTTGCAGCATCTTCCTCACCTGCACAGAGACTCAGGGCTTTATAAATTTTGTCATTTATTCCATGTGCCCTTGAGCTCATCTGTCCATATTAAACTGTCACTCTCCCAAGGTTTGATAATGTTTGACATCTAGTAAGTTAAAATAGTTTATGGTATGATATGAGTGTCCAGAGAGAGTGCAGTGGCGCAATGGGACTGTGTACTCTAACTGCAAAGTCTGACTTCTTCCTATCTTGTCTTGAATAAAATCAGTTTGAGGGAGTGAGCTTTAATTCTTGACACACAACAACGAACAGTGTACAGACTTCTCCTTCATGGAATTTGCTCAATGGCTCTCATTTTTTCCTTCCTTATGATTCTTGAAATAATCCCTCCTTCATATTACTTCCATGCCCTTTCCTCCAGCCCTACCCTGCTGCCCAGTGAGATGATGACTTGTGTTTGAGTCTCTGCTGTTTGAGTCTCTCGACTTCCCTTCAGAAACCATCCATAGCTTTCTTGGGCACAATGCTCACAACAAATAATTGTTGTGACATGTCCTTGAAGCCTTTCTACACAAAGTGGAGTGCCACCTTAGGCTTTTTGGAATCTGAACAAAGGGATTTCCTTTCAGCCACAGATAGCAAAGTCATAGCCATCTGTCTGTTCAACAGCTTAATAACTGTAGATTGAACATCGTTTGTACCAAGTATAATGGGCACAAGCATGAGTGAGACAGGGCCCCAGGGAGCCTGGCAATCCTCAAGCACTGTTTGAGAAAGTGTAAATTGAAGCAAGCTTTGAAAAGAGAGCTGTCCATTAGATCAAAACAGGAGATACACCTAGGATTCTGCTTGTGTATATTCCTAAAGAAACCCAGACTCACATACTCCAAGAAGCACATACAAAAATATTACCAAAGCATTTCTCAATATAGTCCAAACTTTCAACAACTCAACTGCCTGTCAATCTATTCACAAATGGATATAGGAATATGCATTTATACAGTGGAACAAAAATGAAAATTAATTAATGACAGCTATACAGAGCACTGGTTAATTTTACAGTGTTGATAAGAGGCTAGACATTGAAGGACATAAAGTAATTGTAATATACAAAGCTCAGAAAGACATGCCTGTCCCATACTGTTCCATTAGGAAGACCAAGGCTTTTTATATTATTCTCCCCTGAAAAATTCTTATGTAACTCCAGATGTATAGATATTTAAAATAAGTATATACACATACATACAAATAAATAAAAATAAAATGAAAATAGGTGTATAAGTGAATATTAACAGAAATTAAATCACAAATGATTTTAAAACATTTTTCTAATATACAAATAATTTTATCATTTGTTAATGATTAAAGCAAATTTGCATGCTAATGAAATGAGTGTGCTTGGTTATAGAGAAGGAGTTAAATCCTGGCTGCAAATTACAAACAAGGAAATCATGAAATTTGAAGGCAAATGGTGGGATCAAGAAAAGATCATCCTGAGTGGGGTATCCTAGAAGCAGAAAGACACACATAGTATATACTCACTTATAGGTGGATATTAGACATGTAATATAGGATAATCCTACTAAAATCAAGAAGGAGGGCCCTGGGTAAGATGCTCAATCTTCATTCTTAAAGGCAAGTGGGACAGACATCGGAAAAGGAAGGAAACAGGGAACAGGATAGGAGCCTACCAGAGAGGGCCTCTGAAAGTCTCTATCCAGCAGAGTATCAAAACATATACTGAGACACAGAGCCAAACTTTGGGCAGAGTGCATGGAGTCTTATGAAAGAATAGTAAGACAGAAAGACCTGGAGGGGACAGGAGCTCCACAAGGAGAGCAACAGAACCAAAAAATCTGGGAACAGGAGTCGTTTGTGAGCCTGATACCCCAAACAAGGATCACGCATGGAGATAACCTAGAACCCCTGCACAGATGTAGCCCATGGCAGCTCTGTCTCCAAGAGGGTTTTCCAGTAATAGGAACAGGGACTGTCTCTGACATGCGCTCATGGGCTGGCTCTTTGATCACCTCCCCATGAGGGGGAGCAGCCCTACCAAGCCACAGAGGAAGACAATGCAGCCAGTCCTGATGAGACCTGATAGGCTAGGGTCAGAAGGAAGGGGAGGAGGACCTCCCCTATCATTGGACTGAGGGAGGGGCATAGGAGAAGAGGGAGGGAGGGTGGGATTGGGAGGGGATAGAGAAGGGGGCTACAGCTGGGATACCAAGTGAATAAACTGTAATTAATAAAAATAAAATTAAAATTAAAAAATCCTGGCTGCATAGTTCACACTGTAGGACATAAAGCCTCTTCAACAATTTTGAGAGCTGGTCAATATTTTGATTTTATAATCATCAATGTTGAACATGCCTCTTTGCATAAATCCATGGTACAAATGGCAACAGGACCATTTCAGAAATTGCTCAGTAGATAAAATGCAAGCATGATGATCTGAGATCTGACCCCCAGGATCCATGATGATCTGAGATCTGATCCCCAGGATCCATATAAAACTGTGAGCATGCTTGTAACTTCCACCCACAATTTTAAAAACTAAACATTCTAACACAACACATTTCAAAGATACACTTATTTAATAATTATCCTCTTACAATTGGTAGAAAATATTAAAAGTTTGTTTCCATTAGTAGGCCATACCATTTCCCTAGAAGAAGAAAACTTTGTCTGCATGGTTAACGACAACAACAACAAATACTCCATGTCAGAACTCACAGTTGTCAAGTCTGAGTTGAGGATTTCAGTTACATTCATTAACTATGTGTAGTGTAATGGTGTGTGCAGTATAGAATAGATATAGTGTGTTCAGAAAATGGCTATAGGAAAGTCACACAATATCACGTAAGAGAGCAATTCCAAAAACAAATCAGATGCATTTCAAGTATAATTTTTAAGGAATTTTTTAATCATGGCATGTTCAGAGATATTTACTTTTGGCAAATATTTTGCAGACCCTACATTTGGCTATATAATCCCATGTGGAACTGAGACCAACAGTTTAAGAAATCGGGGTATAAAACTCATTCTATGAAGCCACAGTCACTTAAACCACACTAAGACCCAACAAAAAAAGAGAACTTAAGACCTATCTCTCTTATGAACATTGATGCAAAAATACTCAATAAAATAGTTGCAAACTGAATCCAAGAACACATAAAAGATATCATCCATCATGACCAAGTAGGCTTCAAGGCATTCAGGCATGCAAGGGTAGTTCAATATACAGAAATCCATCAATGAGATCCACCATATAAACAAACTGAGAGAGAAAACCACATGATCATCTCTGTAGTTGCCCAAAAAGCATTTGACAAAATGCAACATCCATTCATGTTTAAGTCTTGGAGAGATCAAGGATACAAGGCACATACATAGGAAAGACAATATACAGCAAGCCCTAAGCCAATATCAAACTAAATGGAGAGAAACTTAAATCATTCCCAATGAAATCAGGGACAAGACAAGGCTGCCCAATCTTTCCATATCTCTTCAACATAGTACTTGAAGTCCTAGCTGGAGCAATAAGACAACCAAAGGAGATCAAAGGGATACAAATTGGAAAGGAAGAAGTCAAATATCACTATTCACAGATAATATGACAGCATATATGAGAGACCCCAAAAATTCACCCAGAGAACTCCTTCAACTGATAAACACCTTCAGCAAAGTGGCTGGATACAAAATCAACTCAAAAAAATCAGAAGCCCTCCTGTATACCAAAAACAAAAGGGCCAAGAAAAAAATTAGGGAAACAACACCCTTCACAATAGCCACTAATAAAATAAAGCACCTTGGTGTGACTCTAACCAAGCAAGTGAAAGACCTGTTTGAAAAAAAAAAAACTTCAAGTCTCTGAAGAAAGAAATTGAAGAAGATATCAGAAAATGGAAAGACCTTCCCGTGCTCATGAATAGGTAGGATTAACATAGTGAAAATGGCCATCCTGCCAAAAGCAATCTACAGGTTCAATGCAATTCCCATCAAAACACCAACACAATTCTTTACAGACCTTGAAAGAAAAATTCTCAACTTCATATGGAAAAACAAAAAACCCAGAATTTCCAAAACAATCCTGTACAACAACAGATTATCTGGAGGTTTCTCCATCTCTGATATCAAGCTGTATTACAGAGCAATGGTAATAAAAACTGCATGTTATTGGCATAGAAACAGAATGGTGTATCAATGGAACTGAATAGAAGACCTAGAAATAAACCCATACACCTATGGATACTTGATTTTTGACAACTAAACCAAAACTATTTGATGGAAAAAAGACAGCATCTTCAACAAATGGTGTTGGTCCAACTGGATGTCTACATGCAGAAAATGAAAATCAGATCCACATTTATCACCCTGCACAAAACTAAAGTCCATGTGGGTCAAAGACCTCAACATAAAACCAGACACAATAAATCAGTTAGAAGAAAAAGTGGGGAAGAGCATAGCACTCATTGGCACAGGAGACAATCTTCTGAACAGAATACCAACAGCACAGACTCTAAGATCAACAGTAAATAAATGGGACCTCATGAAACTGAAAAGCTTCTGTAAAGCAAAAGACATTGTCATCAGAAAAAAACAACAACCTACAGACTGGGAAAAAAAATCTTCACCAACCCTATATCTGATAGAGGGCTAATATCTAGAATATGTCAAGAATTAAAGAAGCTAAAAAACAACAAATCGAGTAATCCAATTAAAAAATGGGGTACAGAGCTAAACAGAGAATCTCTGTAGAGGAATATGGAATGGCAGAGAAACACTTAAAGAAATGTTCAATATCCTTAGCCATCAGGGAGATGCAAATCAAAATGACCTTGAGATTTCACCTCATACCCATCAGAATGGCTAAGATAAAAAACACAAATGACAACACATGCTAGAGAGGATGTGGAGAAAGAGGAACATTGCTGGTGGGATTGCAAACTGGTACAACCACTCTGGAAATCAATTTGGCTCTTTCTTAGACAATTAGGAATAGTGATTCCTCAAGATCCAGCTATACCACTCCTAGTCATATATCCAAAATATGCTCAAGTACATAACAAGTACGTTTGTTCAACCATGCTTGTAGCAGCTTTGTTCATAATAGCCAGACCTGGAAACAACCTATATGTCCCTCAGTGGAGGAATGGATACAGAAATTGTGGTACAGTTACACACTGGAATACTACTCAGCAATTAAAAACAAGGAAATCATGAAATTTGCAGGCAAATGATGG
>CM053744.1:100807095-100832656 GCA_028658305.1 Pachyuromys duprasi | reverse complement strand
CAAAATATGCTCAAGTACATAACAAGTACGTTTGTTCAACCATGCTTGTAGCAGCTTTGTTCATAATAGCCAGACCTGGAAACAACCTATATGTCCCTCAGTGGAGGAATGGATACAGAAATTGTGGTACAGTTACACACTGGAATACTACTCAGCAATTAAAAACAAGGAAATCATGAAATTTGCAGGCAAATGATGGGATCTAGAATAAATCATGCTGAGTGAGGTATCCCAGAAGCAGAAAGACAAACACAGTATTTACTCACTTATAGGTGGATACTAGACCTATAAAATAGGATAACCATACTAAAAATTTGTACAACTAAAGAAGCTAAACAAGAAGGAGGACCCAGGGTAAGATGATCAGTCATCACTTAGAAAGACAAATGGATGGACATTGGAAAAAGGAGAAAACAAGAAACAGAACAGGGCCATAGAGGGCCTCTGAAAGACTCTACCAGGCTATGTATTAAAGCAGATGCTGAGACTCATAACCAAACTTTGGGTAGAGTTCAGGGAATCATATGAAAGAAGGGGGAGTTAGTAAGACCTGGAGAGGATAGGAGTACCAGAAGAACCAAATTTATGTGGTCACAGGGGTCTTTTCTGAGACTGATTCTTCAACCGAGGACCACTGATTAATATAACCTACAACACCTGCTCAGATGTAGTCCATGTCAGCTCAGTGTCCAAGTGGGTACCCTAGTAAGAGGAACAGGGACTGTCTCTGACATGAACTCAGTGGCTGGCTCTTTGATCACCACCTCCTGGTGGGGGAACAGACTTGTCAGGCCACAGAGGAGGACACTGCAGCCAGTCCTGATGAGACCTGATAGACTAGAGTCAGATGAAAGGAGAGGAGGTCCTCCCCTTTCAGTGTACCTAGAGAGGGGAATGGGAGGAGATGAGGGAGAGAGAGTGGGACTGGGAGGGAGTGAGGGAGGGGGCTACAGCTGGGATGGAAAGTGAATAAAATATAATTCATGTAAAAAATAAAAATTTAATTAAAAAAAAGAAATTGTGGTGTAGATGACAAATAAAAAATAAGTCAAGAGGAAAAGATCACTTCCCATACAGGGCATTCTCCAGTTGTCCTTGAGGCTCCAGAGATACCAATAAACCCCTGTCTCAATATTTTCATTTGTGTATATTCATTGTCCATAGTGTTCATCTTCATATAGATCATTTATTTCAAGAATATCATGAACTTAGACTCTATTTACCCTCTCCCATTCCTTTTCACTCTCCATTCTCCCTTTTGCTAGTCTCCTCCCTCCTCACAGTACACACACACAAACCAAACACCACATACCATTTATACTTACAAATAATTCTAGAACCCACAAGTGTGAGAAAAAAATACCGCATTTGACGTTCTACATCTGACTTTCTTAACCTTGATGATTTGTAAGTGTCAATCTCTACTCATTCAACTGTGTATTTTATACTGTGGGCATTCTTCCTATATACGCTATGTTACATAATAAGAAGTTTTGAAAAGACAAACTATTAAAATAAAAACATGGAGGCCACAACCTTTGTCCTTCTTCATCCTCTGAATGTGGAAATGCATGGAGCAGCTATGATGGTTTCTGAAAAGCAAACCATAGCACATAAATAAGGGGAAGATACAAATCCCAATTTCCAAACCAAGGTGACTTGAGCTTTGCTTTTCTCTCCAAATTCCCTGGCCTGGAAGCATTGCAAGTAAAAAAAACGTCAGGGAGTATCAACACTAACAGAGTATCCATGGGATGCTTCCTACTTCCTGCTCCAGGAAAGGAAACTTATAACACTAATAAGAAAGCCTATCTGTTGTATCTACCTGGGGCGCAGCCAGCAGAGCCAGCAGAGGCCTGCAAGACCCCAGAGACATTCAGTTCCACTTGAGGCATAGCTACCAGATCCAACACCAAGGGAAGTCAAATGGCTAAAGGCCCGCATAAGAACAGAATCAACAAGACCCAGGGTGATACGGAACCACTTGAGCCCAGCTATGCTACTCCAACAAGCCCTGGATATTCTAACACAGCTGAAGCACTAGAAGATGACCTTAAATCCAACCTTATGAAGATCATAAAGACCTTCAAAGAAGAAATGAGTGAATCCCTTAAAGAAATACAGGAAAAATGCCATCAAACTAGTAGGAGCTTTTAAAGAGAAATTGAATAAATCCCTTTTTTAAAATGCAGGAAAAAACAAACAGGCAAAGAAAATTAATAAAACATTCAAGGCCTGAAACTGGAAATATTAAAGAAAAAACAAAATTGAGGGAATCCTGAAGATAGAAAAACCTAGAAAAGAACATAGGAACAACAGATGCAAGCATCACTAACAGAACTCAAGAGATGGAAGAGAGAATCTCAGGTGTAGAAGATACAATAAAAGAAATTGATACATCAATCAAAGAAAGTGTTAAATCTCAAAATTTTTTGACATAAAACATCCAGGAAATCTGGAATACTATAAAAGGCCCTAACCTAAGCATAATAAGAATAGAAGAGGGTGAAGGGCCTCAGCTCTAAAGACTAGAAAATATCTTCAACAAAATCATAGAAGAAAATTTCTCCAACTTAAAGAGATGTCTATAAACACACAAAAGCATACAGAAAACCAATTAGATTGAACCAAAAAAGAAAATCCTCCCACCACATGATGATCCTAACACTAAGCCAGCATAAAAGCACAACCAACAAAAGGCAAAGCAATATGGCATCTCCAGAACCCAGTTATCCAGGGGCAAGTAGCCCTGGATACCCTTACATAAGTGAAATGCAAGAAAATTACCTTAAATCTATGCTTATTAAGATGATAATGGAGGAAACAAATAAAATCCGTAAAGAAATAGGGGAAGATAAAGTCAAAGAGATTATGGCTATCTGCAAAGAAATACGGGAAGATACAGTCAAACAGTTTGTGGCCATTAGAGAGCAAATAATTAAATCACTGAAAAAAATGAAGGAAAATTCAAACAAACAGATGAAGGAAATCTACAAAATGATTCAAGATCTGGATGGAAATGGAAAAATTAAAGAAAACACAAATGGAGGAAATCATGGAGAGGAAGAACTTAGGGAAGAAAACAGGAACTACAAAGGTAAGCAAAACCTATGAGAGATGGAAGAAAGAATCTCAGGTGTGAAAGATACAATGGAAGAAATCAATATATCCATCAAAGAAAGTGATAAATCTAAAAACTTCCTGACACAAACCATCCAAGAAATTCAAGACAACCTGAAAAGACAAAACCTAAGAATAATAGCAATAGAGGAAAAAGAAGACTCCTATCTCTAAGCCCCAGAAAATGTTTTCAACAAAATCATAGAAGAAAAATTCCCCAATTTAATGGAGAGGCCTAAAAGCACACAAGAGGCCTATAGAACACCTAATAAATTAGATCAGAAAAGAAAACCCCACTGCCACACAATAATCAAAACAGTAAGCATACAAAACATAGAAAAAATACTAAAAGCTATAAGGGGAAAAGGCCAAGTAACATATGTTGGCAAACCCATCAAAATCACACATGACTTCTCAACAGAGACTATGTAAGCCAGAAGGGCCTGGAGAGAAAACATGCAGACCCTAAGAGAACACAGATATCTGCCCAGGCTACTATACCCAGCAAAACTCTCAGTCATCATTGATGGAGAAAACAAAATATTCAATGACAAAAACAAATTTAACAATATCTCCCCTCATCCAGCATTACAGAAGATACTAGAATGAAAAAATACAACCCAAGAAAGCTAGCTACATTCAGGAAAACACAGGAAATAAATAACCTCACAAGAGCAAAACTAAAAGTAGCCAAGCATACAAACACATGAACACAACCCAACACCAAAATAAAAGGATCTAACAGCTACTGGCTATTAATCTCTCTCAACATCAATGGACTCTTCTCACCAATAAAAAGACAGAGACTAACAGAATAGATGTGTAAACAAGAAACACAACTCAGTCACAAAGATAGACATTACCTGAGAGTAAAGGGCTGGAAAACATTTTCCAAGCAAACAGACCCAAGAAACAAGCAGGAGTAGCCATTCTAATACCAAATAAAATAGATTTTCAATCAATATTAATCAAAAGAGATGGGGAAGGTCACTTCATATCAAGAGCTGGTTCCTTGAGAAAATCAGCAAAATAGACAAACCCTTAGCCAAACTATCTGAAAAGCAGAGAGACACTATCCAAATCAACAAAATCATAAATGAAAAGGGAGTATAACAACAGACGCTAAGGAAATCCAAAAAGTCATTACTTTAAAAGCTTATATGCCAAAAAACTTAAAAATCTAAATGAAATGGGCAATTTTCTTGAAAGACTCCACTTACCAAACTTAAATCAAGTTGGGGTAAACACATTAAATAGTTCTATATCTAAACTAAATAAAGTACCTAAAGAAATAAAGCACTCATCAAAAGTCTCCAATTAAAAAAAAAGTCCAAACTCATTTGATAAAGCCACAGTCACCGTGATACCCAAACTTCACAAAGACCCAACAAAGAAAGAAAATACCCCTTATGAGCCAAAAATACTGAATAAAATACTCACAAACAGAATCCAAGAACACAGCAAAGATATCATCCACCATGACCAAGTAGGCTTCATCCCAGGTATGCAAGGGTAGTTCAATATATGGAAACACATCAATGCAATCTACCATATAAACAAACTAAAAGAGAAAAAAACACTTGTGATCATCTCCTTAGACGCTGAAAAAGCATTTGATAAAATCCAATACCCTTTCATGTTTAAAGTCTTGGAGAGATAAGGCATGAAAGACACATACCTAAACATAGTAAAGGCAATATACAGCAAGCCTATAACCAACATCAGACTAAGTGGAGAGAAACATAAATCAATCCTACTGAAATCAGGGACATAGTACTTGAAGTCCTTGCTAGAGCAATAAGACAAATAACGGAGATTGAAGGGATACAAATCAGAAAGGAAGAAGTGAAAGTATCACTGTTTACAGATGATATGATAACATAGATGAGTGACCCCAAAAATTCTACCAGGGAACCCCTACAGCTGATAAACACCTTCAGCCAAGTGGCTGGATACAAAATAAAGTCAAAAAAATGAAATCAGTAGCCCTCTTATATACAAAAGACAAATTGCCTGTGAAAGAAATTAGGGAAACAACACCCTTCACAAAAAGCACCCCTAAACATAAAATATCTTGGTGTAACTGTAGCCAAGCAAGTGAAAGACTTATATGACAAAAAACTTCAAGTCTCTGAAAAAAGAAATTGAAGTAGACATCAGAAGACGGAAAGATCTCCCATGCTCAACAATCAGTAGGAATAACATAGTAAAAATGGCCATCTTATCAAAAGCAATCTACAGATCCAATGCAATTCCCATCAAATTACCAACACAATTCTTTATAGACTGTGAAAGAAAAAATCTCAACTTCATATGGAAAAACAAACAGAAAAATCAGAGTAACTAAAACAATCCTGTACAATAAAAGATTTTCTGGAGGTAGCTCCATCCCTGATCTCAAACTGTACTATAGAGCAACAGTAATAAAAACTGCATGGTACTGGCACAAAAACAGACTGGTGGATCAATGGAATAGAACTGAAGACCCAGAAATAAATCCCCATATCTATGGATACTTAATTTTTGACAAAGAAGCCAAAAAAACTGCAATGGAATATATATATATATATATATATATATATATATATATATATATATATAATCTTCAACAAATGGTGCTGGTCTAACTGGATGTCTACATGTAGAAAAATGCAAATAGACCCATATATATCACCCTGCACTAAATTAAAGTCCAAGTGGATCAGAGACCTCAACATAAAACAGGATACACTAAATCCATTGGGAAAAAAATGGAAAAGAGCCCTGAACTCATTGGACAGGAGACAACTTCCTGAACAGAACACTGACAGCTCAGTTTCTACGATCTAAAATGAAAAATGGGACCTTGTAAAATTGAAAAGCTCTGGAAGCAAAGGACACTGTCAACAGAACAAAATGACAACCTACAGATTGAAAAAGACCTTCACCAACCCTACATCCAACAGAGGGCTTATATCCAGAATATATAAAGAACTCAAGAAATTAGACATCAACAAACCAAGTAATCCACTTAAAATGGAGTATAGAGATAGACAGAGAATTCTCAACAGAGAAATATTGTATGGCAGAGAAACACTTAAAGAAATGCTCAACATCCTTAGTCATAACAGAAATGCAAATCAAAAAATTCTGAGATTCCATTTTATTCTGATAAGAAGGGCTAAGATCAAAAACTCAAGTGACAACACATGATGTGGATGTGGAGAAAGGGGAACCCTCCTCCATTGCTGATGGGAGTACAAACTTTTACAGCCACTTTGGAAATCAATCTGGCACTTTTTTAAAAAAAAATTGGGAGTAGCACAACCTCAATATCCAGCTATACCACTCCTGGGCATATACCCAAAAGATGCCCCACCATTCAATAAGTACAGTTGCTCAACCATGTATTTAGCAGCTCTATTCGTAATAGCCAGAATATGGAAACAACTAGATGTCCCTCAACAGGAGAAAAGATACAGAAATAGTGGCACATTTACACAATGGAATAATACTCAGCTATTAAAGACAAAGCAATCATGAAATCTGAAAGCAACTGAGTGGAACTAGAAAGATCATCTTGAGTGAGGTAACCCAGAAACAGAAAGACCTGCATGGTATACACTCACTTATAAGCGGATATTAGCTGTATAATATAGGATAACCATACTAAAATCTACATATAAAAAAGCTAAACAATAAGGAGGACTCTAGGGAGGATGCTTAAGTCTCATTCAGAATGGCAAACATGATAGACACCAGAAATGGTAGAAGAGAGGAAACAGGAGGGAGCCTACTATAGAAGGTCCTCTTAAAGGCCACATCCAACAGGGGATAGAAGCAGATGCTGAGAATCATTGGCAAACTTTGGGCAGAGCTCAGGAAATCTTATGGAAGAAGGTGGGGGGATAGAAGGAGAAGGAGGGGACAGGGGCTCCATAAGAAAACCAACAAAGCTAAAAATTGTGAAACCAGGGTGTCTTGCAGAGACTGATGCTCCAACCAAGGACCAAGGATGAAGAGGACCTAGACCCCATGCTCAGATGTAGCCCATGGCAGATCAGTCTCCATGTGCATCCACTAGAAAGGGGAGCAGGGGCTGCCTCAGTCATGAACTCGATTGCCTGCTCTATGATCATTTGCCCCTGGTGATGCAAGCTTGCCAAGCCGCAGAACCTCTTCTGTCCTGCCTCTTCTAGGCAGTCCTGATGAGATTTGATAAGCTATGCACAGATAGCAGGGGAGAAAAACTCCTGCTTTCAGTGGGCTAGGGGAAGTAGGTAGAAGGGAAGAGGAAGGGATGGTGTGACTGGGAGGAGTCGAGGAAGGGAGCTTCCACCGGGATATATAATGGATAAATTGTTAAAAAATAATTAAAAATAAAATCAAAAAAGAATCCTTACGGAAGCTTAAATCACACATTGAACCCCACACATTAATAGTAGGAGACTTTAACACACCTCTCTCACCAAAGGACAGATCATCAAGAAAGAAACAGAGAAATGATTAAACTAATAGACATTATAAATCAAATGAATTTAACAAATATCTACAGAACTTTCCATCCAAACACAAAAGAATATATTTTCTTTTTAGCACCTCATGGAACCTTCTCCAATTTGTCCACATAGTTGGTCACAAAGCAAACTTCAATAGATACAAAAAAATAAAACAACACCTTGTGTTCTGTCAGATGACTATGGATTAAAGCCGGACTTCAACAACAGAAAGAACAAAAGCCTACAAACTCTTGTAGCCTGAACAACTGAACAACTCTTTATTCAATGGCTGGGTCAAGGAGGAAATAAGGAAATAAATTAAAAACTTTCTAGAATCCAATTAAAATTAATGCACATCATACCCAAACTTATGGAATGCAATGAAAGGAGCGCTGAAGAAAGTTCATAGCACTAAGTGCCTTCTTAAAGAAATTGGAGGTAAGGGCCCATCTGTGCACGGGTTCTAGTTTATCTCCATGAATGGTCCTTGGTTGGAGTATCACTCTCAGAAAAGACCCCTGTGCCCAGATTTTTGGTTCTGTTGCTCCCTTTGTGGAGCTCCTGTCCTCTACAGGTCTTACTATTTCCCATTTACCAGGACACAGAGGAAGACAATGCAGCCACTCCTGATGAGACTTGATAGACTAGGATAAGAAGGAAGGGGAGGAAGAAGTCCCCTATCAGTGGACTAGGGGAGGGACATGGGTGGGAAAGGGGGAGGGAGGGAGCTACAGGGGGAATACAAAGTGAATAAACTGTAATTAATAAATATTTTTAAAAAAGAAATTGGAAGTATATCATGTTAGTTACTTAAAGGCACACCTGAAAGCACTGGAAGAAAAAGAAGCAAGCACACCAAAGAGGGGTAGATGGCAGGAAATAATCAAACTCAGAGCTGATATAAATATACTAGAAACAAGGAAAACAATACAAAGAATCAACAAAGAGCTGGTTCTTTGAGAAAATCAACCAGATAGAAAAACCCTTAGCCAAACTAGTCACCAGGCAGAGAGACAACATTTAAATTAACAAAATTAGAAATGAAAAGAGGTCATAAAACTTGACAAAATCCAAAGAATCATGGGGTCTTACTTCAAAAACCTTTTCTCCAAAAAACTCAAAAATCTAAATGAAATGTATCATTTTCTTGACATATACCACTTACCACCTTCAAATAAAAATCATGTAAACAATTTAAATAGACTTAGAACCCATAAGGAAAAAGAAACAGTCATTGAAAGTTTTCCAACCATAAAAAGCCCTGGGCCAGATGGTTTTAGCCCAGAATTCTACCAGATTTTCAAAGAAGCGCTAATACCAACATTCTTCAAACTATTTCACAAAATAGAAACTGAAGGAACATTGCCAAACTCATTCTGTGAGGCCAGTCACCTGACACCTAAATCACACAAAGACTCAACACAAAAAAAGAAAATTTCAGGCCAATCTCCTTCATGAACATTGAGGCAAAAATACTCACAAACTTAATCCAATAATACTTCAAAAACATTGTCCACCGTGACCAAGAAGGGTTCACGCCAGGAATACAAGGATGTTTTCACATATGAAAATCCATCAATATAATCCACTACATAAGCAAATAGAATGAGAAAAAAAAGCACACATGATTATATCATTGGATGCCAAAAAAGCCTTTGACAAAATCTAGCACCCTTTCCTGTGAAAAGTCTTGGAAAGATCAGGATACAAGGTATATATCTAAACATAATAAAGACAATACACAGAGAGCCAATAGCCAACATCAAATTAAATGGAGAGAAGCTTAAAGCAGTACACTAAAATCAGGAATAAGACAAGGCTGCCTGCTCTCTTTATATCTATTCAGTATAGTACTTGAAGTTCCACCTAGAGCAATAAGACAACTAAAGGAGATCAAAGGGATACAAATTGGAAAGGAAGAAGTCACGGTATTTCTATTCACAGATGGCATGATTCACACATAAGTGACCCCCAAAATTCTACCAGAGAATTCCTACAGCTGATAAACACCGTCAGAAAAGTGGCTAGATACAAAATTAAATACACACACACACATATATACATACACACATACATATATCAGGAGCCTTCCTTTATAGAAATGATATACAGGCTCAGAAAGAAAATAAGGGAAGAACACTCTTCACAATAGCAACAAATAATATAAAATATCTTGGTGTAACTCTAAGCAAACAAGTAAAAGATTGGTATGACAAGAACATCAAGTCCTTGAAGAAAGTAATTAGAGATGTATCAGAAGATGGACAGATCTCTTAAGTTGGTGGATTTGTAGGATTAATAGAGCAAAAATGGTCATCGTACCAAAATCAATCTACAGATTCAATATAATTCCCATAAAAATGCAGCCAGTCCTGATGAGACCTGATAGGCTAGGATCAGATGGAAGGGCAGGAGGACCTCTTCTTTCACTGGACTGGGAAAGGGGCATGAGAGGAGAAGAGAGAAGGGGCTATAGCTGGGATACAAAGTGAATAAATTGTAATAAATTAAAAAATAAATAAATGAAAAGAAAAAAGCAATCATAAAAAAGCCAACACAATTCTTACAGACCTTGAAAGAACAATTCTCAATTCATATAGAAATATGAAAGGCCCAGGAGGATAACTATATATATATATTAAAATAACTTCTGAAGGTAACACCATCCCTAATTTCATGCTGTACTTCAGAATAACAGTAACAAAAAAACCTGCAGAGTAATGGCATTAAAAACAGACATGTTGATCAATGGAATGGAATTGAAGGACCAGAAATAAACCCACACACCTATGGACATCTGATTTTTGACAAAGAAGCCAAAACCATACAATGGAAAAAAGAAAGCATCTTCAACAAATGGTGCTGGTCTAACTGGATGTTTGCATGCAGAAGAATGCAAATAGATCCATATTTATCACCTTCACAAAACTCAAGTCCAAGTAGATCAAAGACCTCAACATAAAACACGATACACTAAATCTATTAGAATAGAAAGTGGGGAAGAGCCTTGAACTCATTGACTCTTGAGGTAACAATTTCCTGAACAGGTGACAATTTCCTGAACAGAACACCAACAGCTCAGACACTAAGAATAACAATTAATAAATGGGACTGCATGAAACTAAAAAGCTTCTATAAGGCAAATGAAAATGTCAATAGGACAAAACAGCAGCCTACAGAATGGAAAAAGATCTTCATCAACCCTACATCCTACAGAGAGCTAATATCCAAAATATACAAAGAATTCATGAAATTAAACACCAACAAACCTAATATCTCAGTTTTTTAAATGAGGTAGAGAGCTAAACAGAAATCTCAACAGATGAATTTTTAATGGCTGAAAAGCACTTAAAGAAATGTTCAGTGTCCTTAGTCATCAGGGAAATGGAAATAAAAATGACCCATCAGAATAGCTAAGATCAAAAACTCAAGTGACAACACATGCTGGCAAAGATGTGGAGCAAGAGGAACACTCCTTTATTGCTGGTGGGTGTGAAAACTTGTACAATGACTTTGGAAATCAGTCATGTTCTCAGAAAATAGTGAATAGTTCCACCTCAAGACCCAGCTATACCACTCCTGAGCATATACCCAAAAGATGCTTCACCATACCACAAGAACACTTGTTCAACTATGTTCATAGCAGCCTTATATATAATAAACAATACCCAGAAATAATCCAGATGTCCCTCAACTGAAGAATCGATAAAATGTAGTACATTTACACAATGGAATACTACTCAGCTATTAGAAACAAGAAAATTACTCAATTTTCAGGGAAATGGGTGGAACTAGAAAAGATCACCCTGAGTGATAATCACCCAGACACAGAAAGACACACATGACAGTAGCTGTCATGTCTGTCCTCTAGGAGGCTTCACTCAGCAAGAATCCAAAACAGATGCTGAGAACCACAACCAAACAGTAAACGTAGCTCAGGGAGTCTTATGAGGAATTGGCAGAAGGATGCAGAACATTCTAGAGGGAACAAGAACTACAAGAACTCCTCGAGAAGACCAGCAGTCTCAACTAACCTTGGCTTGCAGAGACTGAAGCACCAACAAAAGAGCATGTACAGACTAAACCTAGGCCCACAATACATACATAACTCATGAAAAGCTTGGTCTTTATGTGGATTGCCTATCAAGTGGAGCAGGGGTTGTAACTGACATGGATTCTGTTGCCTGCTTTTGGATCACTTTCCCTTAGCTAGGCTGCCTTGTCTTGCCTCAGAGGAAGAGGATGTGTTTAGTCCTTACACGACTTGATGTTCCAGAGTTTGTAAAGAGGTGCTCCTCTTTTCTTTTTTTATAACATTTTTATTTTATATTAATCACAGGTTATATACTTTGTATCCCATCCGTAGCCCCCTCCCCCATTTCCTCCCTATCCCACCCTTCCCTCCCTCATCTCCTCCCTGCCCTTTTCCAGGTCCACTGATAGGGGAGGACCTCCTCCCCTTCCATCTAACTCTAGCTTATCAGGTCTCCTCAGGAATGGCTGCAATGTCCTCTTCTGTGGTCTAGCAACGCTGCTCCTCCCTCAGGGGGTGGGGAGGTCGAAGAGCCAGCCACTGAGTTCATGTCCAAAATAGACCCTGTTCCCCTTGTTGGTGTACCCACTTGGGTATTGAGCTACCATTTGCTACATACAAGCAGGGGTTCTAGGTTATAACCATACTTGGTCCTTGGTTGGAGAGACAGTCTCATAAAAGACCCCTGTGCCCTGATACATTTGGTCCTTGCGGAGCTCCTGGCCTCTCCAGGTCGTACTAACTCCCCCTTCTTTCATATGATTCCCTGTACTCTGCCAAAGGGTTGGTTATGTTTCTTAATAATTTGCTTTGATACCCTGCTAGGTATAGTCTTTCCGAGGCCCTATGTGGTAGGCTCTTGTCCTGTTACATGTTTTCTCCTACATACAATGTCCATCCAATTTGACTTTCTAAGTGAGGATTAATCCTCTTACCCCAGGTCCTCTTTCTTGTTTATCATTTTTAGGTGTATAGATTTCAGTATGTTTATCCTATCTTATAGGTCTGTATAAGTGAGTATAGCTCATGTGTGTCTTTCTGCTTTTGGCATACCTCACTCAGGATGATCGTTTCCAGGTCCCACCATTTGCCTGCTAATTTCATGCTTTCCTCCTTTTTAATTGATGAGTAGTGTTCCATTGTGTAAAAGTACCACAATTTCTGTATCCATTCCTCAACTGAGGGACATCTGGGTTCTTTCCAGGTTCTGGCTATTACAAATAAAGGAGGTACAAACATAGTTGAGCAAATGTCCTTGTTGTGTACTTGAGCATCTTTTGGATATATGCCTAGGAGTGGTATAGCTGGATCTTGAGGAATCACTATTCTTAATTGTCTAAGGAAATGCCAAATTGATTTCCAGAGTGATTGTACCACTTTACATTCCCACCAGCAATGGAGGAGGTTCCTGTTTCTCCACATCCTCTCCAGCATGTGTTGTCACTTGAGTTTTTGATCTTAGCCGTTGTGACAGGTGTAAGGTGAAATCTCAGGGTCATTTTGATTTGCATCTCCCTGATGGCTAAGGACGTTGAGCATTTCCTTAAGTGTTTTTCTGCCATTCTATAATCCTCTACAGTCAGTTCTCTTTTTAGCTCCATGCCCCATTTTTTAATTGGATTACTTGATTTGTTGTTTTTTAACTTCTTGAGTTCTTTATATATACTGGATATTAGCCTTCTGTCAGAAATAGGGTTGGTGAAGATCCATTCCCAGTCTGTAGGCTGTCATTTGGTTTTGATGACAGTGTCTTTTGCTTTACAGAAGCTTTTCAGTTTCATGAGGTCCCATTTATTTATTGTTGATCTTAGAGCCTGTGCTGTTGGTGTTCTATTCAGGAAGTAGTCTCCTGTACCAATGAGTTCTAGGGACTTCCCCACTTTTTCTTCTAGAAGGTTTAGTGTGTCTGGTTTTATGTTGAGGTCTTTGATCCACTTGGACTTTAGCTTTGTGCAAGGTGATAAATATGGATGTATTTCCATTTTTCTGCATACAGATATCCAGTTGGACCAGCGCCATTTGTTGAAGATGCTGTCTTTTTTCCATTGAATGGTTTTGGCTTCTTTGTCAAAAATCAAGTTTCCATAGGTGTATGGGATCATTTCTGGGTCTTCTATTCCATTCCATTGATCCACGCTTCTGTTCTATGCCAATACCATGCAGTTTGTATTACTATTGCTCTGTAGTACAGCTTGAGGTCAGGGATGGAGATACCTCCAGATGATCTGTTGTTGTAGAGGATTGTTTTGGAGACTTTGGGTTTTTTGTTTCTCCATATGAAGTTGAGAATTTTTCTCTCAAGGTCTGTAAAGAATTATGTTGGTGTTTTGATGGGAATTGCATTGAACCTGTAGATTGCTTTTGGCAGAACAGCCATTTTTCACTATGTTAATCCTACCAATCCATGAACACAAGAGATCTTTTCATTTTCTGATATCTTCTTCAATTTCTTTCTTCAGAGATTTGAAATTTTTTTTCATAGAGGTCCTTCAGTTGCTTGGTTAGAATCACCCCAAGGTACTTTATGTTATTAGTGGCTATTGTGAAGGGTGTTGTTTCCCTAATTTCCTTCTCGGCCCTTTTTTCTTTGGTGTACAGGAGGGCTTTTGATTTTTTTGAGTTGATTTTATATCCAGCCACTTTACTGAAGGTGTTTATCAGTTGAAGGAGTTCTCTGGTTGAAGTTTTGGGGTCACTCATGTATATTATCATATCGTCTGCAAATAGTGATACTTTGACTTCTTCCTTTCCAATTTGTATCCCTTTGATCTCCTTTAGTTGCCTTATTGCTCTAGCTAGAACTTCAAGTACTATGTTGAAGAGATATGGAGACAGTGGGCAGCCTTGCCTTGTCCCTAATTTGAGTGGGATTGATTTATGTTTCTCTCCACTTAGTTTGATGTTGGTTATAGGCTTGCTGTATATTGCCTTTACTATGTTTAGGTATGTGCCTTGTATCCCTGATCTTTCCAAGACTTTAAACATGAATGGGTGTTGGATTTTGTCAAATGCTTTTTCACATCTAAAGCTGGACCTCAACAACAACAGAAATAGCAAAAAGCCTGCACATACATGGAAACTGATAATTTTCTTGAGAGATTCCACCTACCTAAATGAAGCCAAAATCAGATAGAAAGATTGAATAGACCTATATCCCCCAAGGAAATAGAAGCAGTCATCAACAGCCTCCCTACCAAAAAAAGCCCTGGGCCAGATGGTTTTAGTGCAGAATTCTACCAGACCTTCAAAGAAGTCCTAACACCAATTCCCTCTAAACTGTTCCACAAAATAGAAATAGAAGGAAAATTACCGAATTCTTTCTATGAAGCCACAGTCACCTTGATACCTAAACCACACAAAGACCCAACAAAAAAAGAGAACTTCAGATCTATCTCTCTTATGAACATTGATGCAAAAAATACTCAATAAAATACTTGCAAACCGAATCCAAGAACAGATAAAAGATATCATCCACCATGACCAAGAAGGCTTCATCCCAGCCATGCAAGGGTGGTTCAATATATGGAAATCCATCAATGTGATCCACCATATAAACAAACTGAAGGAGAAAAACCACATGATCATCTCCCTAGATGCCGAAAAAGCATTTGACAAAATCCTCTTTTCTGAGAAGAAGGGGAGAGGTAAGTGGGTGGGAGGGTAGGCTGGAAGGAGAGTAGAGAGGGAGTTGTGATTGGGATGTAAAATGAATGAATAAATAAATTTAATAAAAAATTTAAAAGCACTAAGAAGATCAAAAGAATGTGAATCTCTGTTTTATCCTTTTTCTCTAATCTTTCATAATCATCTCCTCAAGTAATCCAATTCTGTTGATAGTAGAAGCTTCAAGGGAAATCTGGGAGTCAAAATTCTGAAAGGGGTAGAGAAAAAATGCTGATTGCTTCATTTACTTTTTAAAACATTCTTTTATGTATTTTGTGTATATGAGCACTTTGTCTGCTTGTACACCTGCACACCAGAAGATGGAATCAGACAATGTGAGCTGTTGTGGGAGTGGTAGGAATTGAACTGAGGACCTTCTGAAGAGCGATTAATACTCTTAACCACTGAGCCAGCTCTTGATTTCTTTATTTTTAGTACAGATCGATTTTTGTTTTGTGTTTTGAGATGGTCTTTTACTCTATTCACCAGGCTGGCTTTGAACACACTATGTATCCCAGGCTAGCTTCAAACTCAGAAGGGTCTTTCTGCTTCAGCCTCTCCAATGCTGGAGATTCAGACATATACTTTCAATTTTGGAACAGTTTTATATTTACAAAAAAACTGTAACAGTCATTACAGAGCTGCCACATATCTGATCCTCAGGATCAGTAAGCTCTTCTGTCCTCTGCAATTAGACCCGGAACACACACAGCTACATGTAGCCAAAGCCAGGTCATTATAGCTTGAATTTCTTACCCAAAGAAGCAAAGCAACCACAGGTAAATGTAACAGGATAGATAGAGAAAGGAGACAAGAAAAAGGAGTCCAGGATAGTGGCTTCAGAGTGCTTGGTGTATTCCTGTGCTCACACCCAATCTGTGTTCACAGGAAGCTGGCCCTACTCAGCTGAATCAGGACTCTCACAGCTAGACTAACAGAAGAGCCGCCGTCAGCAGCAGCTTTCGACTGAGCACTGGGTGGGCTTCTCCCTGGGCTATCTAACTAAAACTAACTAGTACCGTTTGAAAACTCAAGTAGTACTAAGTTGAGGTTCTGCGGAAGAGGGGTAGAACTTGCCTTCTGAACCTAACCAGATTCATGACCTGCTAAAACAAAATATCAGCATTATACTAGGGTTGACTAGTGCCCAGAGATGCATCACATACTATTTAAAATGTCCCAGAATTAGATCCAAAATTACTCATCATACCAAAATCAAGTAAATTCTGAATTGTTGAACAACAAAAGTCACTGCTCAGGTAGCATGATTGTCGTAGACACTGACAAGGACACTTGACAGTTATTACACAAATATTGCATCCAGTGATCAGGAAATAAAACAACCTTGAAAGAAGTGGAAGAACAGAAAGTTTCATTAAATAAATAGGAGGTGCATAAAAGAATTGAACATAAATTGAAGACAGCAGTAACTTGAATTTAAAAAGAAATACTCTCATAAGCTGGGAACAGTTGGTGAACTTTCAGGTGCATTCATAGAAATTAAACAATCTGAAAACCACAGAGAATAAAAATTTGGGGAAAAAATAAACAGACCCTGAGAGATGTGTGAAACTATATAAAATATTTAATATTCATGTCCTTAGATTCTAAAAACCCAAAGGGAAAGCATGTGCCAGAGGAGAATAATTTTTTAAAATTGAGATCGTCCTTGATTGACAAAAGCTGTAATTCTACAAACTGAAGGAGATGAGTGGAGTCCAAACATAAGCCCCAGGCCTACCCAGATTCCACATACCGAATCCCAGGAGACTGCATATATAGAAACCTGTGGGACTCCATCTCCTCAGAGTGCATATGTAAAGATACATCATATTCCATCATATTCACACTGTAAAGCCTGACACAAAAGAAAAAGTATTTAAAGTAGCCAGAGAAAAACGTTTCTTACAGGAAAACAATCATTCAAATGATTAGAATTTTTTCCAGACATCATGGGAACAGAAGCTATAAGTTCTATTATGTTAGAACTATAAAAGTTGTTGCTTTATTAGGAATATAGTATAATTGCATATATTACTATATTTATTATTGAAGAATTAATTCTCTGTACACAATAATGTACTAATATGAGACCAAATTTAAATGAAAAATAACTAATCAGCTTGAGTTTTAAGTTAAGAGATTTATATCCACTGATGGATGTCAGAACTGAAGCTAAAATAAAATCATTGTTGATAAAGACCAGGAGAATTCCTCTCTAGTGCATTTGCAAGCAATCTCCTTTAAAGGACTGCTAAGAGATGCTCCCAAACTTGGAACATAAAGAATAAAGAAAGGAAGGGGATGGCTCAGTTAATACAACTTGCCTTGCAAGCACAAGGGACTGAGTTCAACTCAGATCTTGCAAAAAACTGCCAGGTGTGGTTGGTGTGTAGTTGTAATTCCAGTGCTGGGGAAGCAGAGACAGGTCTCATTGGCTAGCAAGTCTAAACTAAGAGGTGGAATTTAAGTTAACAGAAATTCCTATATCAAAGCAGGAGAGATAGCATATGAAGAATAATACTCTCTCTCTCTCTCTCTCTCTCTCTCTCTCTCTCTCTCTCTCTCTCATACACACACACACACATTTTTTAAAAAGAATGACAAAGGAAAGAAGTAATAAACAGGATATTTAGCTTAACTCTTTTTAAATCTTTTTTTAAAGATTTATTTATTCTACATATATAAGTGCTCTATCTGCATGTATATCTCCATGACATTTTGAAAAGGGCATCAGGTCCAATATAGATGGTCATGTGATTTCTGGGAATTGAATTTAGGAACGCTGGAAGATCAGCCAGTGCCCTTAACCTCTGAGCCAACTCTCCATCCCTAGCTTAATTAACTCTTACTCCAAGACATATGTGGATCAAAATTTCTAATCCTACCTCATAAATACATATGATTGGTTTTTGTCAATTAAAAATACAAAATGTTAAATAAGATATAAAAAACATATAAAATGTTATATATAAAATATATAAAAATATAAAATATATATAATATTTATATTATAAATAATATATAATAACATATAATAATATATAATATAATATCTATAATAATATATAATATAAAATAAAAATATGTAAAAATATTTTAAAAGATATAAAAAACAATAACAGAAGAAATATTACAGTAATATAAAGAACATTTTTCCTACTGAGTTTTGTAGAATATATTTGACAGTTGAAAGTAAAAACATATTGCATTTTCTGCTGGGATTTTTAATGAATCCAATTCTATATATTAGACAATACAAAGATGAGAAGTTGAAGGGTCATTATGACAGTAAGGCTTCTACATTCCTTGTGACATGATGGACACCAAGCGTGAGTGAAGAGTAAAAGGTGAGATGCATCCAGTGTAATCCCTTTACTGAAGACTAAAAAGACTATGAAAGGAGATGTAGTAAAAATCTAAACACATACATTTTTTTAAATTCACTTTCCATCCCCATCCTAGGCCCCTCCCTCCTCTCCTCCCAGTCCAACCCTCCTTATCGCCCGACTCCTACTCCTCCAAAAAGAAGAGCACACCCCACCAACCCACCCCAGCACATCAAGTTGCATCAGGACTGAGTGCACCCTTCACCATTGAGGCTGGACAAGGCAGCCCTGCTGGAGGGAACTGATCGCTAAGCAGGCAACAGAGTCCATATCAGAGACAAGTCCTGCTTCCCTAACTAGGGAACCCATAGGAGGACTGAGCTGGCCATAGACTACATAGATGTAGAGGACCTAGGTCCAGTCCATGCATGGTCCTTGGTTGGTGCTTCAGTCTCCGTATGCCCCCCCCCTACGCCCCGGGTTCAGGTTAGTTGACTCTGTTGGTTTTCTTCTGGAGTTCTTGTCCCCTCCTATTCTTTCAATCTATCCCCCAACATTTCCACAAAGCTCCTTGTACTATGCATAAGGTTTGTCTGTGAGTCTCAGCATCTGCTAAACACATAAATTTAAGAAGAATACTAAGAACATTCCAAAGAGGATATAGGTGAACAAAAAAATAAAACTGAAATGAAAAACAAAATGACAAATCTAAATCAAACAATATCAATAATTACAATCAGTATAAATAGTCCAAAGACACTAAGTAAAAGACAGAGATATCCAGCATGGATATTAGCTAATGCTATGCTATATAGAAAAAAGTAACTTTAAATATAATAATATTAGGAGCTGGAAGGATGGCTTGGTGGTTAAGGGGGTTCAGCATCCATTTCCAGTAACTCTAGATCCTGAATTATCTGAGACGTCTTCTGGCACAAGTCCACACTCACACACTTTAAAAATAAAAACAAGATTGAAATATAGTTTGAGAGAGAGAGAGAGAGAGAGAGAGAGAGAGAGAGAGAGAGAAAGAGAAAGAGAGAGAAACAAAGAAAAAGTTAAAATTGATTCACCAAGTAAATGCTAATAAAAAATAAAGCTAGAGTGGGTGTATAAGTGAACTTTGGAACAAAGAGAGTCACCAGGAATAAAGAAATATAGACAATGATAACAAACAATGATAAAGTGATCAATTCAAGAAAATTACAGACCACAGTGCATATGTGAGTGGGTTTCAAGAACAGAAAGCAAACAGGCGGAATGAGAGGGAGGAAAGGACAAATCTACAGCTGAAGTCTGACATTTGTAAACTCCACTTGGCGATAAGCACAATTAATAATAGAAATAAACAATATCAGAGAACTGAACAGGCATGCCAGGAAATGGATCTAATGGTTATCATAGAACATTCCTTCTAATATTAGAAGATACATGTTTTCCTGTGAAGATGAAATGCTAAGATAAGATTATGTTCTCAACCATGAGGTGAACTTCAACAGGCTAACAAGTATTGAAATCATATGTAGCATGATCTGTGACTATAGTGGAATTAATAATATAAAGTCTACGAAATTATGATATATTTTTATATAATTGTCATGATTTTAAATAATCAAAAGGAAAAAGTTTCAAGAGAAGGCTATCATGAACTAAATAAAAATTTACCAAATTTGTGAGCTGCTGCTAAATTTGTAATTAGAGGAGAAAGTTTTAGTTTTAGAGGCTGCAAAGAGGTGGCTCAGTAGTTAAAATCACTGCTTCCTCTTGTAGATGATCCAAGTCTGATTCCCAGCACCCATTATGGGTAGCCCACAAACTCCAGCTCCAGGGGTTCCAATGCCCTCTTCTGACCCCCATGCTATGTGCATGTGTATACACATATCCACACAAGATACACACATATGTATATGGATGTATACATATATATATATATGGATATATACGTATATATACATAATCTTTCCAAAATAAAGTTTGGAGGTTAAAGAAATGACTCACTCGTTTAGGGCACTTGCACCTCTTGTAGAAGACCTGGGTTCCATGCACTCATAAAATAAAAATAAATAAATCTTTTAAATTATAGTTTTAAGTGGTTATATCAGAAAATATAATACTCTGAAATATCCACTTTAAGAAACTAAAAAAAGAAAAAAGAGAAAACAAAAACCTCGAGGCAAGAAGGAGGAACAAAATTAAAGTTGAGAATAGTGAAACTCGAAAGAATAAAAAATCAATGAAATAAAAAACACTAACTAAAAAGAGAAGATACAAATTAACCACATAAATCAATAGACTATGCCCCTTGAGACTTCACAGACATTAAAGGATAAAATGGAAGTGTCGTAAATACCTCTCTTCACATGAATTTGACTAGGTAGAAGAAATGAACAAATTCTTTGTAAAATCATAAACTAGCCAACTTGCTACCCAGAACAGAATTATAACTATGAGGTTGGTGAATTCAGAGCTGAAGCTTTCCAAGGAAGGGAAGGTCCACTGATATTGTATCACTCATAGATCCATCCAGCCGTGTAAGAAAGAGCTATCATTGATCTTAAGAAAACACAGGCTGAGGGGGAACTTCCCATCTTGTTTGCTGAGCCCTGCATCCCTCTGATGTAAGAGTCTGGGACAGGTGATACAAAATAAGAGCCCTGAAGAGTACCAAAACCCATGCGTGTAAAATGTACAGTGATCTGAGGTGGCCAAAAAGAGTGTGTTAAAAATAGAAACAGAACTGCAACCCTTTGCAGAGGAAATGGTTCAGTAGCTAGAGGTCATATTAGGAAACCATGAGAACCTGGGTTCAGATCCCGTCCCCAGAACCCACATAAAGCAAGGTGTGACAGTCCATATTTTTAATGACAGCACTCCTACAGTGAGATGAAGGCTGGAGATAGGAGAAAGAATCCCCAGAGTTTTGCACCAAAGAGAACAAGAATCTCAAACAAGACTCTCAAGCTAACACTGACTCGGTGTTGCTCTCTGACTGTATCTCATGTGTGTGTTAGTAAGTGTGCACGCACACACACACTCACACAGAGAGAGACAGAGTCATGTATATGCATGTACATACAGAGGGTTTTGTTTCTTTGTTTGTTTAATGGAGAGACTATGAGACAACTGTGGTGTCTTCATTCATTCTGCACTTCTAGTAGAAAAGTATGCTTGGAAAATTGCAACGAACAGAAATTTATAGTTCTGGAGCCCACAATCGAGGGACTACGTGTGATGAGGACATTTTTTACTCTTGTCTAGCATAGTAAAAAGCCCCACATGGCAAAAGAGCATGTCAGAGGACAGGAGGCTCCATAACCCACACGAGGGTAAGAAGCCTTTCGTGACATGGATTCTTCACGGGCTGAATACTGCCTTTGGAATATCATCTTTTATGCTATTGCATTGAGAATGAAGTTTCCAGGACATGAGTTTGAAAGAAAAACATTCAAATCAGCAGCTAGACACTCACAATGGGCTAGCAGCCCAAATGGAGTTTATGAAAGAGATCAAGAAATGGTCAGAGTTGAGACTCAAAAAGTAATAGTTCTAAGAAGCAACAGTATCCACACTATCAAGTGAAACAGTATGATGCAAGACCAGAAAGGTGCCAAAAATTAATGCTTGCTAGAAGCAAAGGTTCTCCAGTTCATCCCGTTGGGTTAGAGTCCTGACTTAGGTATCTAATTCAGTTAGATGATGCCTTGGTTTCTTTATCCATAATGTGGAAATGATATCTCTCACTTCAAAGGTTTCTGTATAAAAAAAAAATGAGCACATGGAGCAAAACAGGTACCTTGGTTACCTGGCACCAGAAATTTTTCTATAAGTATTAACTCCAAACATTTGCCCCATCTGCCAAATTCTCAAACAAAGAATCAAACAGAACAGATGTAAAGACTAAGTGAAGCAAGCAACTGACCCTCACCAGAGCTTATCGGAGTGTTAGCACATGATCCTGGCTTTGGCACTGAGCTCTTACAACTAGAATTAAAAGAAGAGTGGTGTAGGAGCAATCAAATGCTTCTAAAACAGCAGACCTATCCTTTGATTCTGCTGCCAGTAGTCTGTGGGAACATTGGTAACTCCACTGACTTCCCTGGCACAGGTCTCTCTCAGCACGTATAATACATATAGTCCTTATATCATGGAATGGCTATGAGGGCTTTATCAGTGAGGGTGGTAAGCTCTTCCCTAGCTGAAGTACAACAGGACTTGTTGCAAAAATACAGAGGTATGCTAGGCTACGTCCTGCTGAGAGATAGTGAGGTCAGTAGGCCATGAATGGATAGCTGATGGATGACAGACTCTACTAAATTTCAAATCCCCTTTAAAAATACCTTCCATGGCTAGACAAATAGCTCAATGGATAATGTGCTTGCCTTGCAAGCACAAGGACCTGAATCTGATCTTCAGAACCCACACAAAATTACAGGTGTAATGGTCCACAGTTGTATCCAAGCACCAGGAAAATGGAGACAAGTGGATCCCTGGAGTACCCTAGCCAGCTGGGCTTAATCACTGAGTTCCAGGCCAGTGGGAGACCCTTTCTCAATATAAAATAGACGATGACACAGAACAAGATCTGAGGGTGTCCTCTGGCCTGTAAACACAGATGTACACATTTGTTCGTGCATACACACAAATGTGCACACACAGAGACAAAAATTGCACACTCACACATTGAACACAATGTGAACACACTCATGCACATAGATATGCACACATAGTCACACAAACAAATGTGCACACAAAAGAAAGGTAAATACACATGCAAAAATGTTTAATACACAAATATGCATAGTCACATAAACCAAATGTGCACAGCCACACTCAAATGTGCATCCACTCTCACAAAAACCAATACACACAAATTCACAAACACACAAATGTGCACAGATATTCACATATACACATAAATATGCACATATTCACACACACATGTGCACACAGTCATACAGTTTTGCACACTCATGCAAACTACACATGCACATATGTATATATGTAAAATCTTTCACATGCAAAATGTCTAATACATGAATGCATACACACACACACACACACACACACACAACTTTCAACAGGTCTAGAAGCCATCTACCTTCTTTGTTCACAAAGGCTAAATATCCAAAGCCTCCTCTACAACAGAACTACTCTCACTATCAGAAAGTTCCCTTTAGGACCTAGTAAGACAGCTCAGCGCATAAACCCACTTGCTACCAACCCTAGCGGATGACCTGAGATCAACTGTCAGGACCCACTTGATGAAAGGAATCAATTCCTCAAGTCATCCTCTAACAACAAGCTGCCAACCTCCTCTGGTCCCCCTGAAACAAATAATCATTTATTTTTAAAATAATTATTTTTAAAAGTCCATTTTAAGACATGGAAGTGGAATCTCCAGCCCCACAGTTAGTGCCTGAGTGTCAGAATGAACCTTTAAATGAATGCACTATGAAATCTTGAGAAAACTATTTCCTCTCTTTTGAAATTGTTTTATTTTTACTTTTAATTGTTAAATTCATTACAATTTATTCATTTTGTATCACAGATGTAGCCCCCTCCCTCATCCCCTCATAATCCTGCCCTCCCTCCCTCTTCTTTTCCCATGCCCCTCTCCAAATCCACTGATAGGGGAGGTCTTCCTCGCCTTCCATCTGACCCTAACCTATCAGGTCTCATCAGGACTGGCAGCATTGTCTTCTTCTGTGGCCTGGTAAGACTATTGCCTCCTCAGGGGAAGGTGATTAAAGAGGAAGGCACTGAGTTCATGTCAGAGACAGTCCCTGCTCCCCTTACTAGGAAACCCACTTGGACACTGAGCTGCCATGGGCTACATCTCAGCAGGGGGTCTAGGTTATCTCCATGCATGGTCCTTAGTTGGAGTATCGGTCTCAGAAAAGACCTGTAGGCCCGATACTCTGGTTCCGTTGCTCTCCTTGTGGAGCTCCTGTCCCCTCCAGATCTATCTTCCCCTTCTTTCATAAGATTCCCTGCACTCTTACCAAAGTTTTGCCATGAGTCTCAGCATCTGCGTTAATACCCTGCTGGGTAGAGTCTTTCAAAGGCCCTCTGTAGTAGGCTCCTGTCCTGTTCCCTGTTTTCTCCCTCTTCCAATGTCTATCGCATTTGCCTTTCTGAGTGAGGATTGAGCTTCTCACCCAAGGTCCACCTTGTTGCTTAGCTTCCATAGGTGTACAGATTTTAATAGGATCATCCTGTATTATATGTCCAATATCCACTTATAAGCTAGTATATACCATGTGTTTCTGCTTCTGGGATAGCTCACTCAGGATGATCTTTTGTAGTTCCCACCATTTGCCTGAAAATTTCATGATTTCCTTGTTTTTAATTGCTGAGTAGTATTTCATTGTATAAATGCACCACAATTTCTTTATCCATTCCTCCCTTGAGGAGGAAACATCTAGGTTGTTTTCAGATTCTGGCTATTATGAAAAGAGCTGCTATGAACATGGTTGAGCAAATGTCCTTGTTGTATAGTTGAGCATATTTTGAATATTATTCCTAATTGTCTGAGAAAGTGCCAGATTGATTTCCAAAATGGTTGTACAAGGTTACATTCCCACCAGCAATGGAGAATTCCCCTTTATCCACTTCCTCTCTAGCACATGTTGTCACTTGAGTTTTTGTTTTTCGTTTTTTGTTTTCCATTTATTTATTTATTTAGTTTATTTATTTTTAAATTAATTAATTTATTTTTGTATCAATCATAGGTTAGATACTTTGCATCCCAAGCATAGCCCCCTCCCTCATTCCCTCTACCCTCCCAATCCCTCCCTCATCTCCTCCCCAACACCTCCAAGTCCACCAACAGGGGAGGACCTCCTCCCCTTCCATCCAACCCCAGCTCATCCTGTCTCTTCAGGGTTGGCTGCAATGTCCTCCCCTGGGATCTAGCCAGTCTGTCACTCCCCAGCATG
>CM053744.1:100791933-100806595 GCA_028658305.1 Pachyuromys duprasi | reverse complement strand
TTGGATATATGCCTAAGAGTGGTATAGCTGGGTCTTGAGGAATCACTATTCCTAATTGTCTAAGAAAGCGCCAAATTGATTTCCAGAGTGGTTGTACAAGTTTGCATTCCCACCAGCAATAGAGGAGGGTTCCTCTTTCTCCACAACTTCTCCAGCATGCATTGTCACTAGAGTTTTTGATCTTAGCCATTCTGGTGGGTGTAAGGTGAAATCTCAGAGTCGTTTTGATTTGCATTTCCTTGATGACTAAAGATGTTGAACATTTCTTTAAGTGTTTCTCTGCCATTCTATATTCCTCTACAGAGATTTCTTTGTTTAGCTCTTTACCCCATTTTTAATTGGATTACTCGATTTGTTGCTTTTTAGCTTCTTTAGTTCTTGATATATTCTGGATATTAGTCATCTCTCAGATGTAAGGTTGGTGAAGATCTTTTCCCAGTCTGTAGGCTGTTGGGCTTCATCCCAGGTATGGAGTGGTGGTTCAATATATGGAAATCCATCAATGTGACCCACCATACAAGCAAATTGAAAGAAAAAAAACTAATGATCATCTCCTTAGATGCTGAAAAGGCATTTGATAAAATCCAACACTCATTCATGTTGGAGAGATCAGGAATACAAGGTACTTACCTAAACATAGTAAAGCCAATATACAGCAAGCCTATAGCCAACATCAAACTAAACAGAGAGAAACTTAAATCAATCCCACTGAAATCAGGGACAATGCAAGGCTGCCCACTCTCTCCATATCTCTTTAACATAGTACTTGAAGTCCTTGCTAGAGCAATAAGACAACTAAAGGAGATCAGGGGATTCAAATCAGAGAAGAAAAAGTCAAAGTATCACTATATGCAGATGATACGATAGTATGCATAAGCAACCCCCAAAATTCTACAGGGAACACATACAGCTGATAAACACCTTCAGCAAAATGGCTGGATAAAAACTTAACTCAAAAAAAAAGAAAGAAAGAAAAGAAAATCAGTAGCCTCTTATATACAAAAGGCAAAAGGGCTGAGACAGAAATTAGGGAAACAACACCCTTCACACAATAGCCACAAAGGATATAAAGTACCTCTAACTTGGTGTAACTCTAATCAACAAGTCAAAGACTTATATGACAAAAACTTCAAGTCTCTGAAGAAAGAAATAGAAGATATAAGAAGATGGAAAGATCTCCCATGTTCATGGCTTGGCAGTATTAATGTAGTAAAAAATGACCATCTTACCAAAAGCAATCTATAGATTCAATGCAATTTCCATCAAATTACCAACACAATTCTTTACAGATCTTAAATAAAAAGTTTCAACTTCATATGGAATAACAAGAAACCCAGAATAGCTAAAACAATCCTCTACAATAAAAGATTTTCTGGAGATAATTCCATCCCTGATCTCAAGCTGTACTACAGAGCAACCTTAATAAAAACTACATGGTCCTCGCATAGAAACAGAGTGGTGGATCAATGGAATCAGAGAGAAGACCCATTTATGGACACCTGATTTTTTACAAAGATGCCAAAACCATACAATAGAAAAGGACAGAACCTTTAACAAGTGGTGCTGGACTAACTGGATGTCTACATATAGAAAAATGCAAATAGATCCATACTTATCACTCTGTACCAAACTAAAGTCCAAGTGGATCGAAGACCTCAACTACTTCCTCTTTATTGGTCCCAGTTTCCTATCCATAAATGAGAGTTTACAAAAAGGGTACGTTCTGCTGTGGGAACCTTCATCCTAAAATAAAGGGAACAAAGAGGCAAGTGTTCCTGAACTTGCAAGAGAGCTCTATGGTGGGTAAGTCACCTCCAACTGAAAAGAACTGCAAAGTTAGCCACCTGCTTTCTATGTGGGAAATGAAATAAAAACAAGCTTTGCACTTGCTGTTTTAAGTCTACGGTTCTGTTCCCTTCCACATTTCCTCTGGGCTGACTTTTAATATCCCTTGGAGAATAGGTGTTCAGTATTCTCTAGCTCAAATGCAAAAGAACATGATACAAACAGCCTGAGAGGTATGTATCCACACAACTGCCTCTGAATCAGACCACATTGGCACACAATTATTGCCCAATTCTTTCTTCTCCTGAAGCTCATTAAGTCTTTCTCAATTCATTATCAATATATTAAAGCCACTATGTTTTATAAAACAACTCATCAATATTTTATAGTTTTAATAATTGATGTTTTATCACAGAAGCAGATGGATCTTACAGAACTCTGGCTCTCTAGAGATGACAAAGAAGCAAAAGTCCAAGTCACAGATTTTGGACTTAGAGGATCACATGGCTCCTGCCTCCACTTTAAATGTTTGAGGGGAACATTGGTGACTGAAGGATGACTCACTTGATTATAGTCTTCATAAAGTGGGAGAGGACCATATATACTTGGTACCTTACAGACATTGCTTCATCTGATCCACCCAAGAGCTGAAGGCATAAGGCCTCACTGGCCTCACTACACAGATTAAGAAACTAACCCAGAGTATACAAGCACTGTCACCAAGTTTCATAGTCAGAAAATGGTAGGGCTGGAATTCAGGTGTGTCTTCTGATGATATGCATTTGTAATGTCAATGGACCTTCCATGACAATAATCATTATACTTATTGAAAAACATACTAAACACAAACTTTTCTAAGAACCACAGGAGGCAGGGGTGAACCAAGTAAGCAGGAACTCAACCTAGTATTGCCAACATGTAAGTGGGTTAGACTGTAAATGGGTAAAGGTTTCCAAAGATAAAGAGAAGTAAGAATATCCACCAAACCCCATCCACTCTCCCTTGCAGCCAGATTCCTATAGTTCATTTCAGTGCTCAGGTTACTGAATGACTTGGCTGCCTTTTGGAGCTCATGTGCTCAAGACTGAAAACCTAAGTAGAGATCCTTCCTACTACAGTAGGCTCCAGGCAAGCTCCTAAGCAAGCAGATGTTTCTGAGAGTCCCCTAGGGACTGTTTTCCAATGCACAAGTGATTGTTCTCATGGGTGTTCATGATTTCCCATTGGGTGTCATTTCCAGGGAGTTGTTACTAGCTGCAGGTCTATGATAAGAACTTCCTTAGTTGGTACCAAAATCAACTTCAAGCATTATAAACATTTTGCTTTGATTTTCACTGTAGAAATGGTTTTTAAAATTTTACACACACAAACATGTATATGTATATATACATGTTTATATATATATAAAGTGGGAACCAAAGCAAAATGTGTGTATGTGTGTGTGTGTGTTTAGGAAGCTGCCTCTCCCATATTGCTTTCTTAGAACAGGGGTTCATGGTTTATCCAGTATTAGATTTCCTGGTCTAGTCCAGTTCTTGGCACAGAGGGAAGAACTCAATATTCAGTAACTCCTGAATGACTGCATTGAGTCTGAATGACTACATTGAGTTCAAAGCTAGAGCTAACATTCTTCTTCTGTGAAGCCTTGGGCATTGTTCCAGAGTCTTGGTGTCAGTTTCTCAGTGTGTAAAATGGAATATGTTCCAGTAGCCACTTCTCAGCACCCTGAGGAGAAATGGATTAATGCGTGTTAAACACTTACAAGAATTCATGGCTCACCACATACTTAGAATAAATGCTCCTGCCCTGCTTTCTGCAGTAGGAAACTAGTCAAAGGCTATTTTCCTGATGAATGCCAGTTTACTCTGTATATTCACCCAGTGGCTATTTATCCCATTCAAAAGATTATTTGTATTCTAAGTTTGACCACCCTGAGTAGGCATGCTCCCTGTGAAAATTTGTGAGTGTTATTTTTCCCAGTTAATGTGTTCCTTGGAAACATTTTTCTGAAAAGGATATTCCCCTAGAGGGACACACACACACACTTTTTCATGGTTTTCCAATGGGTATTTCTACCAGTAAATATTCTCACAATGTATGTGTACTTTTTTCCCAGAGGTTGTTTCTCCACAGACTTTACCTCTACTATCTGCTCATCTAAGCAGACATTTTTCTGGTTATGTGTCTTTCCCCCCATGGATCACAGTCCCTGCAGTGGCCTGAATTATATCCCCCAAGTTCAAATGTTAAAGACTTAATTCCTAATGTGATACTTGGAAAGAGAGACTTTATAAATTGTTAAAACAATCATCAGGATGGGTCTTTGACGTAATAGGACATTTGTCCTTGAGGAGGAGAGTTGGCTAGTGTGAGAATGTAGCTCTGCTCCTTTCACTGAGGATGGGGAGGCAGGGGACGTCTTAGTATGAGGTCAGTGTGGGGTATATAGCAAGGAGTGAGAGAAAGAGAAAAGAAGAGAGAAAGAGGAAAGGGTGACAGATAAGGACACACAAGGTTTCTGACCGTTTGCCAGAAACATTGAAAGACTTCAGGAGAAGGTAACCCTGCCAGCACCTCAATCTTGGACTTCAAGCCTCCAGAACTTGGAGAAAACAGATTGCTGTTGCTTGTGTCAGCCGGTCTGGTATTTTGCAATGGAGGCTGAACAAACAGACTGTCCTGGCGTTACAACAGTGATAGACCCTTTCATACTTCTTTTCATTGGAGATCCATAGGCAGCCCCTGCTTATCCTACTTTGAAAACCAAAGTGTAACTCAACAAAAGCTTTATACTAACTTACAACTCCTTTTTGTTCTGATGGAAGAATATACTGTTCTTAATCCATATTTATTACTAAGCCCACAGCTCTGCATAACCCCAGCTCTTCATGGTCAGTTCAATGTGTGCTATTTCTATTGAAACAGCCCCAAGGTTTTGCCACAAAAGGTGGCAGACACATAAAGAACCTGAGGAGTGATGGAGAGGTGGTGTGGGTCACTTTGCCTGAATATTAACACTAGCAGGGAGAGTGAATTTCCAATGTCCTCTGTTGCACATCCTTTCCAGCCTGGGTATGGTGAAGACACATCATGTGTTTGGAGTTGTTCATATCTTGTGCACTATAAAATCTCTAATGTTAATGGGTATGTCTGCTGAAGCACCACATACATAAATATTAGAATCTGGAGAAATTTATTCATTCTATAAGAGCACAGAGAGATGCTAGTTCACATAGCCTAGAAAAGCCAGAGATCTATACTGACAATATTAAAAGATAAAGCACAGACAGGCCCCAGCTTCACTTCCTCCAACTCTTTCCACCACCGATGGCATTTCCTCTTGCTCTATTAAGCATCCTTATCCCCATTACATGTTTTTCTTAATGATCAAAAACTAATTCATGTTGAAATCCAAATAAAAGCAACCCTCAATGTCTTTCAATTGCATATTCTTTTAAATAAACACTTAGATCTACAAAGAGTTTCAACACAGAAATTGCAGGATTAGACAATGGAAGAGGGATGAGTAACAGAAACACCAACTGTCTGCTTCCTGCCTCTTCCTGCACCTTTGAACTTTGAAGAACAAAACTGCCATCCACAACTTCGGACTAGTGACCAATTAAGATTCTGCAGAGAGCAAATACAAAGCATCCTTCTGCCAACCCAACCTATAATGCCCCCCCCCCAAGGTGTCCAGTCTGAGAAAATTTCCTTACAAGGAGACATTGTAGAGTTGATATTTTCCTGTGCAGCCCAGGCAAGTTCAATAGAGTTGTTAGGGACTGTAGAAAGATAAAGTAGCAGGGATCAGTCAGGCAAAACTTTTCAGTGTCAAACGGCTAACATAGACCACCTAAATGCAGTAGTTCCACAGGCCAGAGAAGGGAAAGAACTGTGTTCTCTATAGGAGCTTCTAGAAGGAACACAATCCTTCCAGTATGGTTTTTCCCCTCAGTAAAATCTATTTCAGCCTTCTGACTTCCAGTATTGGTGTGTTCCTATCATTTAAACCAGTCTGTGGCAAAGTTAAAACAACAGGAAATGGGTATGCCCAAGCCACTACCCTGAAGGTATGGGTACATTTTCAGTAAGCCCAGAACTTTCTCTCATATACCTATTACAGTGTAAAATGGGTATTATAGGATCCCTGGATGGTACTACCTATACTGTCAGCCCCCTCTGTTTCTCTAGGATTTATTCTTCCAAGAAAACAGTCTGACATTCACCAAAGTAATTTCTCCAAAGCGCTCTTTACACTCTTCTGCCACCTACTGCGAGGCCTCGTTGTCCCAATCTTAGGTGGTACATGCTACTGTCGCAATGCAATCCATCCTCTTCAGCTCCACATTGCATGTCCAGGGTGCTCTACCCACATACGTAGCAGGTGTCTCTTACGTTTTGATATTCAGTTCTTATGTCCATTTATTGTCCTTAAACGATGCAATGGGAACACGAATCACTGCTGATGGCAGCTCAATGCTCCCCACATCTCTCTGGCTTCCCACATCTTTCAAGCTTTTCACATCCCTTTGCTTCTATATGCCCTCTATGTATTGATGAAAGGAGAGAGGGGTAAAAATCTCAGGGACAGGGGAGGAAAGAAAAATAAGATAAGAGACACAGGAAGAAAGGAGGGAGAAAGAAGTGGGGGAAAAGGTAGAAGACAAGGTACTAAAATGAGAGTCTAGAACCAAAAAAAGACTCTTCGTGTGCTTTCTGTGGCTGTGCTGAAACACCAGCCAAAATCAACTTGGGAAAGAAAGGATATATTTTGGCTAACTAGTTACAGGCCATCATCAAGGGAAGTCAGGGCAAGGAAAAAACCTGGAGACTAGTTTTCTCATACAGGCCAGCCTCACCTGCCCATTGATGCCTCTACCCATAGTGACCTTCTTCCGTCAATCAGTTTTTTTTAATGCACCAAAGATAAGTGCAGACGACAGTCTAACAGAGGCAATTCCTCTACTGAGGTTTCTTCTTGGAAAATGTATCAAGCTGATAACCAACTTACCCATTATGAAGGTTTTCTACATGCCCCTTTTTTCTGTGATGGTATTTATCTGGTCCAGTTCACCTTTTCTACTTAGCAGTCCCAATCCACATAGCAGAGATGTTTCTTCTGTTTGCATCCATGACACAGAGTTCTGGACAGTGGATATGAACAAAAATGAGACAGAGACCTCCTTAGCTCAGCCTTCTTTATTGTTTCTCTGCTAAACTAAGATGTCTCTTATAGAAGAGAGGTAGAAGGGGCCTTGGTTCCTGAGGGATTTCATGAAGAGAGGCCCTGCTCAAATCTGTGACAGAAAACATTTCAACATAATAAGCCCCCAAATTGGATGGGACAAGGTTTCACAATCCTTAATTAGCCACATTGAGAAAATTTCTAGCCCACTATGATCCTCAGTTTTCTTCATTAGTTAAATAAAGTTATCATGAAGTATATGCAATGCTATGACATTAAAATCCGGCAGGTTTCTGACTATCTTCAGAGCTTAGTCAGGGTCTTAGTTTGGGGGGGGGGCTGTGTTTGTTTTTTTGTTTTTATTTCTTTTACAATTTATTCATTGTATACCCTGACTGTAACCCCCTCCCTCAACTTCTCCCAATCCCACTCTCCCTCCCAATCAAAGGCTAGAAGGCATAGGAACAGTTCACTTGTTAAGGTACTGACTGTACAAGCATGAGAACCGAAGCTCACTTCCACATAACCCACATCAAAAAGTCAGGCGTAATGATACCTACTTGCAATCCCAGGGCTGGGAAGCTAGAGACAGGCAGATTTCTGGTGTTCACTGGCCAGAGCTAGCCTAGCCTAGTAGGTGAACCCAAGGCCAGTGGGAGAGACTATATCAAAAACAAGCTTGATGAGGCCTGAAGAACTACATCCCAGGTGAATTGCTGGCCTCCACACACATAAAGGTAAACACGCACACACATAAATATGCACCCACATGCACACACACACACAAACACACCAACACATGAAAACACACACAAAAGCGTTTATCCACCAGGAGGCTCATGTTACTCTAGATTTTCTTCTAATAACAGAGCCTCAGAGCCATCTGTAACCTCCTCATTCCTGAAATTGGGTTTCAACTGGCTTGGTCCCAGAACATTCAGGTCTCATAACATAAAACCAGCCAGTAATTGGCTGTATTTAACTCATTTCTACTTGCCAGGTAGATCCTAATTTAAACACTCTTTCTGGTACTTTTTTCCTCTATCTCCTGGCTCATTGCCAGCTGTACACCCACGGAATGATGAGTTTCCATCCTACAGCCCCCAGACAGCTCTCTGAGGGACTTCTTGATTTTCTCTACTGGGATGTGGGGGCTTAACTAAAGAAAACAACTTTTTTCCATTTGCATCCATGACATGGAGTTCTAGACAGAGAATATGAACAAAACTGACATAGAGACCTTCTTAGCTTAGTCTTCCTTTGCTGAAGGCTGTTTCTTGGCCTCTGAAGGCTTGGAGAAGAGAGGCAGAAGAGGCCTTGGTTCCTAAGGGATAGAAGAGAGGCCTTCCCCAAATCTGTGATAGAAAACATTCCAATAAGCCCCCAAATTGGATGGGTCAAGGTTTCATAAACCATGTAAAGTGATTCTGAGGTTCCATGATGCAAAGCTGAGGGGGAGTAGTTCCCTAGGAAGATGGAGATGCAAAGGTGAACTTACTTTGATTGATGGGGATGACTGATCTTCCTGCTGCTTCCATGCTTGCTCCTCCTTGTTTGTTCTCAACAGGAGCCAGGATGAAGAGCCTGCTAAAATACAATGGAGACCCTATTGTCCTTGTGCTCAGGCAATTGCAAAAAGAATTTCCTTTTACTTCCAGTTAAAGCCAAAGGTCTTACATTTTCTGGTTGGAGCTTATTTCTTTCTCATATCTTACTGGCCCCTCTGTCTCAGGCAGACATACCTCCTAGGTATGGCTAATCAGACTCTTTCCTGCCCCAGAGCTTTTTTACTTGTTAACTCTTCCTCTAAAAAATCCTCAAATATCTTTATCCTTCTATACTTCCTTAGACTTTGTAGCAAGTATCATCCCTAAGATTCCCACTTATAATTGCAACTCTCCCCCATCTTGTTTTTACCCTTTAGGCCTGGCCACTTTATCATAGAATAGAAGAATAGAGCTAATACAACCAGTTTATTTTCATGCCTGTTCAGCCCCTCCTGAACATAAGTCTCATGAAAACGTGCTATTGATCTTTGCTGTCATATCCGCAGCACCTAGAAGATTGATTGGCAGACAACACACTTAAAAAATTTTTTAATTGGCTTAACAATGTACTTTGCCCTTGTAGTTATTAAATAATATTATAAACTACTGATATTGACATATCACATTTTGTACCCTAGACAAGTGCAGAATCTCAAACCCTAACTCAAAACCTAAAGATTTATAGGCGTCATTAAACAAGAGTCCTGAGAGCCTTAGTCCATTAAGGTGCAAAAACACTACAGGCTGAGTAACTTAAACAAAGTCTAGTATCTCACAGTTCCACAAAACTAGCAAAATTGGTGTTCAATGAAAAATTGAAAGGTTGTTTTCTGGTTCATAAACAGGGTCCTGCCAATGTGTCCTCACAGAGCAGAAAAGCAAGCATTCTGGAGCCTCTTTCACAATGGCACTAATCCTATTTATGTGAGTTCCACCCTCATAGCCCAATTCTCTTCTAAAAGCTCCAATTCCCAATATATCACATTAGGGCTTCAGAACTTAAACACCTAAGTGTATGGCACAAACTTTTAACCCATAATACCAGATGACTACTCACCCACTCAAAGTTCAGAACCATTCTTTGAGAATCAATGTGATAGACACTCAAACAAACAAAAAGCCACCCACAAAGGATTTTGGAAACCTGGGCCTCATAATGAGTTTTCATTTTACTTTGTGACACTGTTCCTGGATAGATGTATCAGCTAGGGACTCAAACCACAGACCCAAATAACAATACCACCAATGTCCAACTCAGAAAAGCATTGAGTTTATTTGGATTACTTCTAAAAAAATTATAAATGAGGGTTTTTTTTTACAGTAGCATGTGTGACTCAAAGACAGCTGCATCTCAAAGCCCACCCCAGTATGGGTGAGGACTCATAAAAGCTGGAATCCCAGAGCTCTCTGCAGGACTTACAGTCAGCTGGACAGGTCAAAGAGTCTCCTCTCCTTGATAGTCCTTACTACTTCCTTAATCTTGAGGAAAGAAGGACCTTGTGCATTTGGTAAGATATTAGAAACTTCCTGAAATGGGTGACTTGTTTACTTCCTGTCTTTTAAAAAGCTTCCTCCCAGCTAGACGGCTTAAACAAAATTATAACACAACATTTTTGAATAGTCATATTTTTAATTTTCTTCCTTCTTATGAAACAGTAAGTGTGCAGGGTTGTGAATTAGCACCTGCTCCCACAACGTTTTGTGCATACCCATATGCAAGCATGTGCCTGGAACAGCAGCACCATCAGCATGAACATCTCTCAGAAGCCTGGAGGAGGGGATAGCTTCATTCATTCTCAGATAAATCTTTGCTGAGACTCTTTGTTGTGACAGGCACTGTACAGTAATCTGGAATGGTCATCTGTGTCTGCACCAGCTCTGTATTAATGTTCAGTGTTTCTGAACAAATGATTTAATCCCAAATGATTTAATTGCTTTAGAGACTATCCATGCATTGAATGTACACAGGAAGGTGATTTGAAATTATTATTATGACGATTACCACTTTTGAAATTCCTCTTGAGTTCCAATCATCTCTGAATCTGTGCAGTGAGTCACTTTATCATTTGAAGAGTTAGCCTGGATGGGGCACATTTTCTGAGAATTGTAACTGCTCACCTGATGCTTTCTTACAGAGATTTCAGCCACAGGTTATTCTGACCCCACGCGTGGAGACCTTCTTAAAGATCAAGGTTACTAGATAATTCACCTGTCTGAAAGAGCAAGTTCTAACTTCTATTTTATGGCTGAACTAGAGATTATGGGAAGGGTAGCAGAAATAAAAGCAGCCGTTCCCATAACAACAGAAATGCACAATTTAAAGAACATAGTGTCTTGCTTAAAATCTATTTAAAGAATGTGTAGGAAATACAATTAAGGAAACTAACAGCAGATGAAGCAGTTAGGCTCTGCCTTTATTTTCTGTCTTCTATCATTTAGCACTCAAGAAAAATTGGTTTTTTTGGGGGGAGGGGGGTTCAAAGGGTCAGAAGCAGAGAAGGTCAAACAAAGAAGAGAACACAGCATTCCTCTTCACTACAGAGGGCCCTGTTTCTTTGGGTATCTGTATCCCAGACCCACAGCAGCAGCATCCAACATCCCAGGCCAGCTTATACACATAGTGTTCAAGGCTGGCCCAAGGCATAGTGATCATCTCAGAGGTGTGATTTAATTGTCCTCTGTGACTCAGGATACGAGGGGTTTAAAAAAGCCTTACAGTTGCTTTTAAAGTCCTATCAGCAGAGCTCCAGTGCTGCAGGCATGTAAAACTCTCTATTCATTTCTACATCATCACCCTAGCTAGTTCCCCGAGGTCCCAAACTTCACACACCCATAGCCAGAATCTTCTGCAAAACTATTTCTCTCCTAGGCCATGCTGGCATCCAGGGTAGACTGCATTTCTAAAGCTTACCCACCTAACTTGCCTTTATTGTCTCTTGCATCCTGCCAGCCATGAATACCCAGGACAACACAGGATGCAGAAGAGCTGGTTGGTCTCCTCAACTGCACAAATGAGCTTCCTTCCTGACAGCAGGTCCTCATTGCCTAGCAACATCCACACAGTTCATTGAACATAGAGAGGTGGAGCCTGCATGAAGACTTCACCCATGTGTTCTAATCACTTTGACTCTGTAAGCTATCAAAAGAGAAACCTGGACAACTCATCCACAAAGCTGTCAACCTACAACCTGTCCTGCCTGCAAAATGTGCTGGGGCAATGGTGCCACAGAACTTGTGGGGGTGGCCAACCAATATTTGGTTTACCTTGACATCCAAGCAATGAGAGGGAGCCCGTGTTTACACTGCCTGGATGGCCAGTATGGTGATGTGAATAAGAATGACCTCCATAGACTCACGTGTTTGAATGTTTGGCTCATAAGGAGTTGCATTATTAGGCAGTATGGCTTCTTTGGAGTAGGTGTGACATTATTGGAGGAAGTATGTCACTGTGAGACTAGGCTTTGAGGTCTCATATGCTCAAGCTATGTTCAGTGTGGCTCACAGTTCTCCTTCTGCTTCCTGCAAATTAAGAACTGTCAGCTCCTTCTCTAATACCATGTCTGCCTGCATGATGCTATGTTTCCCACTATGATAAAATGGACTAAACCTCTGAAACTGTAAGCCAGTCCTAATTAAATGTTTTCCTTTATAAAAGTTGCTATGGTCATGGTGTCTCTTCACAACAATAAAAACCCCAAGACAGCCAGAAAACAAAGACTGGATAATCCAGAGACCTAAAGTAGAACCAAATACAACAGGAGAAAAATTATTGTATAATAATAAATTCTACTATGCTCGTAGACTGGTGCCTAGTCCAGTTATCATCAGAGTGGCTTCCTATGGTACCAGAAGGGAAGGGGTGCAGAGACCTACAGGCAGATATTATGTGGAGAAAGTGTCTAAATTGGAGGTCTCCACTGGGTCGTCAGAGCTCAAGGATCCCCATGGAAGAGGAGGGGAAAAGACCTCAGGAGTCAGCAGGGCTAATGTGGGCTCACAGAGGCTGAAACAGAAAGCATGGATCCTACAAGGGCTTCTGTATCAATGTTATGGCTGTCAGCTTTGTGTTTCTGTGGGATACCTAACAGTGGGAACAGGTATATCACTGGATCTTTTGCCTGCTCTTGAGATTTTTCCTTTACTCCTATTTGGTTGCCATATTTAGCCTCAACATGAGGGTATTTGCCTTGTCTGGTTGTATCTTGTTTTGTTCTCTTTGGCTCTTCTCCTTTGGAGGCCTATTCTTTTCTGAAGATGAAATGGAGAGGAGTGAATCTAGGGGAAAGGTGAGGTTGTGGTGGGAGCTTGGAAGAGTGGGATGGAGTGGTAAAGGATGTATTGTATGAGGGAAAATCTATTTTCAATAAATGAATGAAAGAGGTATCTTTCTAATGTGACAGCTAAGATCTATTTCTGTCATTTCTATGCCATCAGTATAGCCTTTGATACCACAGCTCTTGCCTTTTCCATTCAGTGCTTCAAACTTCCGTGGACAAGAGTCCCTGGAGCACCTCTCCAACTGCCTCACCACTTTCCCTTTGTACACAGACAAGGAGATGTCCATGTGTTTTTGTGTGCTAAGCACTGGAACAGAGGTGGTGGCTATCATCTTCCTAAGAGGACCGACATTTGATCACATTTAAGTTACTAATTTTTCAAAATATTACTTTATTTAGCATGCAAAATTAGCTTAAATATTATACTTAATGTTCATCCATTATTGTTCTTTGATAGTTTCATGCATACAGATAATGTATGCTGGTTATATTCACCCCATTACCCACTCTTAGTCTCTGTTAATTGCTTAAACACTTCAACCTCCTACTTTCATGGCTTTCTTTGTGGTGGAATTGAAGTTTGGGTTGCTGGCATGAATGTGAGTGAGGGGTCTTTTTTTTTTTACAATAGATATCATTGTACTTCACTCATGTTCACCTTCAATGCCTTTTCTTGGCTCCTCTTTTCTTGTCTCCATTAACCCCTTTTAGGCGTGTATAAATGTGTTTCTTGTGAATGTGATATACACAGCAAAATCTAGATTTTCCCCTATACTCTTCTTCTACTCCTCTTTTTCCTCTTAAATAAAACCTTCCACTTTCATGTAACATATTTTAACATCTAGATACCACATATCAGGGAAAACAACAAATGTTTATCTTTATGTGATTATTTCATTTGCTTTAACCTGATGACCCCCCTATCTATCCAGTTACATACCAATGACATCATTTTGGTTCTCTTTATGTTAAGTAAAATTTCCATTGTGTGTATGTACCATATTTTGCTTTGCCCAGTCATCTGTTTTTAATCTCACTTCTCTCTCTCTCTCTCTCTCTCTCTCTCTCTCTCTCTCTCTCTCTCTCTCTCTCTCTCTCTCTCTCTCTTTCTCTGTGTGTGTGTTTGTTATTGTGTGTGTGGGTGTGTGTCTGTGTAGGTCAGAGAACAACCATACATGTCAGTCTTTACTTTACACATTGTTTTGAGACAGGGTCTCTTGTTTGTCATTGTGTAGAACAGAGTAGTTGACCCATAAGCTTCTGGGAATTCTCCTATTTCCACCTCTTGTGTTGCTATAGGCTATTATAGAATCCTTTATGTATTGACCTAGGAGTTATGGATACAAAGATTCCCAAATACTATTTATTAAGGTCTATCTTCTGCCAAGTGACTGCTTTTGACAGATTTTTAAATTTTATTTTATATTAATCACAGGTTATGTACTTTGTATCCCAGCCATAGCACCCTCCTGCATTCCCTCCCTATCCCGGTCCCATCCCTCCCTCATCTCCTCCCTGCCCCTTTCCAAGTCCACTGATAGGGGAGGACCTCCTCCCCTTCCATCTAACTCTAGCTTATCAGGTCTCCTCAGGAATGGCTGCAATGTCCTCTTCTGTGGCCTAGCAAGGCTGCTCCTCCCTGGGGGGGGGGGTGCAAAGAGCCAGCCATTGACTTCATGTCCGAAATAGTCCCTGTTCCCACTTGAATACTGAGCTACCATTTGCTACATTCAAGCAGGGGTTCTAAGTTATATCCATACATAGTCCTTGGTTGGAGAAACAGTCTCATAAAAGAACCCTGTGCCTTGATATATTTGGTTCTTGCAGAGCTCCTGTTCTCTCCAGGTCATACTAACTCCCCCTTC
>CM053744.1:100735311-100784018 GCA_028658305.1 Pachyuromys duprasi | reverse complement strand
ACAGAGTCCATGTCAGAGACAGTCCCTGTTCCCCTTTCTAGAAGACCCACATTAACCCTGAGCTGCCCATTGGCTATATCTGTGTAGGGAACCTAGATTTGGTGCTTCAGTCTCCACAAGCCCCTCTGGGCCCTGGCTAGTTGGCTCTGTTGCTCTTCTTGTGGAGCTCTTGTCACCTCCTGGTCCTTCTACCCTTCTCCCTCCCCCTCTTTTCTACAAGACTCTATACACTTGTCTCAAAGTTTGGCTGAGTCTCAGCATCTGTTTTGGTCCACTTCTGGGTAGAGCCTCTCAGAGGACAGCTATGCTAGGATCCTGTTTGCAAGCATAGCAGAGTATCATTAATAGTGTCAGAGGTTGGTTCTCTCTCATGGGGTGGGTCTCAGGTTTGACCAGGCATTGGTTGGACATTACCTCAATCTCTGCTCTATCTTTATCTCTATGCATCTTGCAGGCAGGGTAAATTTGGGGTCTAAGTTTTTGTGGATAGGTTGGTGTTCCCTTCCCTCCACTAGAAGTCCTGTCTAGTTAGAGGGTGTCCTCTTCAGTCTCCGTGATGCTTGCCACTAGGAGTCTGAGTTAGAATCACCCCCATATCCTCCCAGAAGCCTGCCCTGCCTTAGGTCTCCAGCTTGTCATAAAGATGCCCTTACCCACAGTTTCTCTTCTCTCTGTAAGCCCTCTGTCCTCTCACTCCAACTCATCCCAGGTCTGGTCTCCACCCTCATTTCTTCCTTTGTTCCCTTTCCTACCTGATTACATCTCTTCAACCACTTCCATTATCTATTCTGTTTCCTCTTCTGAGTGAAATTTAAGCATCCTCCTTGATTCCTCCTTGTTCCTTATCTTTTTTTGGGTCTGAAGCCTCAGATGCTGCAAGCTGTTAATCAGAAATGTGTGGCTAAGAAGCACATACATGACAGGTTAGGTTTATTTTGTCTTCTAAATGCATATTTTCTCCATGATTCTTTGGTGCTCCTTTGGGTTTTATTTTATGTATTTGAAAAGGTGTTAATAGGCTCTACCGGGACGTGTCAGAAGAAAGATGACGAAACAAGGACTGGAAAGAAGATGGGGGTTTGGAGAGGTGGTCCAGTTGTTAAAGGCACTTGTTGCTCTTGCAGCAGAGCCAGATTCCAGCACCCTCAGACAGTTCACAAGTATAACAGGAGGTCCAACTCATTCTTCTCGCCCTCCTGAGCACCACATATAAATACTCATATATGTAAAAAAAAAAAGAAGAAGCTAAAAAATTTTGGAGATGTCATCAGAAACAAACCCAACAATCATGAAAATACTACACATGAAAACAGAGTAAAGAGAAAATTGTTCCTCAAGAAGTCAAGAAAATATTAAACATTGTGAGAACATCTCTTATAACCCAGAAGGGAGAACAGAAATAAATATCAAACCATCAAGATGGTTTGACAGGTGAAGTTTCTTGCCACCAAGCCTGATGACCTGCATTCAATACCCAGGACCCACATGGTAGGAGAGGGCCAACTTTTGCAAGTTTTCCTCTGGCCACCACACTTGTGGCATGGTAGACTTGTGCACACACATACCAAAGATTAATTAAACAAACAAATAATAAAGAAACAAATATTTACTTTTCTGTGGGATGGACTGAGTTAGGGAAAAGAACAAGCAGCAATTTCATAACAGAGGCTTGAATGACAGGAGTGATGTCCTGCTGGGTAAAATCTTTCAGAGGGCATCTGTGGTAGGTTCCTGTCCTGTTCCCTGCCTTCCCCTGTTTCTTATGTCTATCTTGTTTGCCATTCTGAATTAGGATTAAGCATCTTCCCTAGGGTACTATTTGTCATTTAGCTTCTTTAGAACTATAGATTTTAGTGTCTTTATCCAATATTATATGGCTAATATCCACTTATAAGTGAGTATATACCTTGAGTGTCTTTCTGCTTCTGGGTTACCTTGCTCAGATGATCTTTTCTAGTTCCATCCATTTGCCTGTGAATTTCATGATCTCCTTGTTTTTTATTGCTGAGTAGTACTCTATTGTGTAAATGTACCACAATTTCTGTATCTATTCCTCAACTGAGGGACATCTTGTTTGTTTCCAGATTCTGGCTGTTACAAATAAAGTTGCTATGAACATAGTTGGGAAAATGTCCTTATTGTATGGGTGAGGATATTTCAGATATATGCCTAGAAGTGGTTAGCTGTATCTTGAGGTAGCACTATTCCTAATTTTCTGAGAAAGCTCCAGATTGATTTCCAAAATTGTTTTACAAGTTTACGTTCCCACCAGCAATGGAGGAGGGTTTCCCTTTCTCCACATCCTCTACAGCATGTGTTGTCATAGCCAAACCTTGGGTAGAGTTCAGGCAATCTCATGGAAGAAGTGGGGAGAAAGAAAGACCTCCAGGGGACAGTAGCTTCACAAGGAGACCAAAAAAGCCAAAAAATCTGGGCCCAGGGGTTCCTGCAGAGACCAGCAAGGACAATGCATGGAGAGGACTTAGATCTCCCCACCCCACGCTAAGATGTAGCCCATAAACAGCACAGCCTCAACGTGTGTTCCCTAGTAAAAGTGGTTGACTCTTTGATCACCTCCGGGGACATGGGGGACGACAGCCTTGCCAGGCCACAGAGAAAGATAATGCACCCAGTCCTGCTGAGACCTAACAGGCTAGGGTCAGACAGTACTGAAGGAAGGAACCCCTATCAGCAGACTAGGGGAGGGGCATGGGGGAGAGTTGGGAGGGAGGAAGGAATGTGAGGAGATGAAGGAGGGGTTACACCCTGGATACAAAGTGAATAAATTATAATAAATAGTAAAGAAAAAGAAAAATAAATTTTAAAAAAGACCGTGGTGAAAATGGGAGATTATTTGTGATCTCAGATATGAGGAAGACAGATTTAGTCAACAAAAATAAAAGGTAACTATTCAGTTGACTCAAATAAATAAAGTATGTTTTAGTATAAACATGTCCCAAATGTCACATGAGACATACCTACTCCAAAACTAACAAAGAATAATTTTTGAGCAACCATGTATTAAATTTTTTAATGCCGCATAAATATTTAATATGTATTGAATGAATGCTCATGCCAGGTATCTAGCACTTAAGAATATTTCTTTTTTAATGTTTGTATATAAACTTTTTTCACAATTTATTCATTATATATCCTGAATGAATCACCCTCCATCAGCCTCCCCAGTCCCGCCCTCACTTCCTCGCCCACCCTATCACATTCCCATAAACCACTGAAAGGGGGGTTCTCCACCATTGTCATCTGCCCAGAGCTTGTCAAATCTCAAAAGGACTACCTGAGTCCTCTTCCTCCATGGCCTGGCAAGTCCGCATCACCAGGGGCAAGGGATCAAAGAGCAGTCAACTGAGTTCAAGACAGAGGCAGCCCCTGCTTCCCTCACTCAGAGATCCACACAGAGACTGAGTGCCAATCGGCCACATCTGAGCAGGGGGTCTAGGTCCTCTCTGTGGATGTTCCTTGGTTGGTTCATCAATCTATGAAGGACCCCCTGGGCTCAGATCCTTTAGCTTTATTGGTCTCCTTGTGGGGTTCTTGTCTCCTCCATGGATCTATGTCCTCAGCCCACCCCCTCTCTTCATAGGACTCCCTGCACTATGTCCAAAGTTTGGCCATGAGTGTCAGCATCTGCTTTGATCCCCTGTTGGGTGGAGCCTTTCAGAGCACCTGCTATTGTAGCCTCCCATACTGTTTGCTCCCTTCTGCCGCTTCTGGTGTCTATCGTGTTTGCTGTTCTGAATGAAATTTAAGCATCCTCCCTAGGGTCCTACTTAGTGTTTAGCTTCTTTAGGTCTATTGATGGCTATCATATATTACACAGCTAATATCTGCTGATAAGTGAGTGTATACCACTCTTTCTGTTTGTGGGATAAATCACTCAGGATGATCTCTTCCAGTTCCATCCATTTGCCTGCAAATTTCATGATTTTCTTGTTTTTAATAGCTGAGTGGTATTCCATTGTGTAAATGTGCCACAATTTCTGTATCCATTGTGGAACATCTAAGTTGTTTCCAGATTCTGGCTATTACAAATAAAGCTATTATGAACATAGTTGAGCAAATATCCTTAATGAATGGTGGGACATCTTTTGGGTATCCGTCCAGGAGTGGTATAGCTGGATGTTAAGGTAGTGCTTTTCCCAATTTTCTGAGAAAGCACTAGATTGATTCCCAAAGTGGTTTACAACTTCGCACTCCCACCAGGAATGGAGGATGGTTCCCTTTTCCCCCACATCCTCTCCAGCATGTGTTGTGACCAGTTTTTTATCTTAGCCATTCTGTGTAAGATGGAAACTCAGAGCCGTTTTGATTTGCATTTCCCTGATGACTAAGGATGTTGAGCACTTCTTTACATGTTTTTCTGCTATTCAATACTCTTCTGTTGAGAATTCTCTGCTTAGGTCTCTATCCCATTTTTTAACTGGATTATTTGGTTAGTTGGTGTCTAATTTCTTGAGTTCTTTCTATATTCGGGATATCAGCCCTCTGTCGAATGGAGGGTTGATGAAGATCTATTCCCAGTCTGTAGGCTGTCATTTTGTTCTGTTGACATTGTCCTTTGCTTTACAGAAGCTTTTCAGTTTCATGAGGTCCCATATATTAATTGTAGATCTTAGAGCCTGAGCTGTTGGTATTCTGTTCAAGAAATAGTCTCCTGTGCGAATGAGTTCGAGGCTCTTCCCCATTTCTTCTTCCAACAGATTTAGTGTGTCTGATTTTATTTTGAGATATTTGATCCACTTGGACTTGAGTTTTGTGCAAGGTGATAAATATTGATCTATTTGCATTCTTCTGCATGCAGACATCCAGTTAGACAAGCACCATTTGTTGAAGATGGTTTCTTTTTTTCCATTGTATATTTTTTTGCTTCTTTGTCAAAAATCAAGGATCTGTATGTGTGTGGGGTTATTTCTAGGCCTTCAATTCAATTCCAGTGATCCACCAGTATGTTTCTATGCCAGTACCATGCAGTTTTTATTACTGTTGTTCTATAGAACAGCTTGAGATCAGGTATGGAGATTCCTCCAGATCTTTTAGTGTAGAGGATTGTTTTAGCTACACTGGTTTCCTGTTATTCTATATGAAGTTGAGATTATTCTTTCAAGGTCCGTAAGAATTGTGTTGGTAATTTGATGGGAATTGCATCAAACTACAATCTCAACATTTCTTCTGGTAAGATGGCCATTTTTACTATGTTAATCCTACTGAGCCATGAGCATAGGAGATCTTTCCATCTTCTGATATGTTCTCCAATTTCTTTCTACAGAGGCTCGAAGTTTTTTCATACAAGTCTTTCATTTGCTAGGTTACATTTATACCAAAATACTTTTTTGTGGCCATTCTGAACGGTATTGTTTCCCTAATTTCTTTCTCAAACCAGTTGTCGTTGGTATATAGGAGGGCTAATGATATATTTTAGTTCATTTTGTATCCAGCCACTTTGCTGAAGGTGCTTAACAGCTCTAGGAATTCTCTGGTAGAATTTTTGGAGTCACTCATCTGTACTATCATATCATCTGTATACAGTGATACTTTGACTTTTTCTTTTCTGATTTGAATCCCCTGATTTCCTTTAGTTGTCTTATTGCTCTAGCAAGGACTTCAAGTACTATGTTAAAGAGATATGGACAAGAGTGCCTTGTCCCTGGTTTCAGTGGGATTGATTTAAGTTTCTTTCCATTTAATTTGATGCTGGCTATAGGCTTGCTGTATATTGCCTTCACTATGTTTAGGTAAGTGCCTTGTATCTTTGATCTCTCCAGGACTTTAAACATGAATGAGCGTTGGATTTTATCGAATGATTTTTTAGCATCTAAGGAGATGATCATGTGGGGTTTTTTCTTTTAGTTTATATGGTGGATTACATTGATGGATTTCTGTATATTGAACTACCCCTGGATACCTGGGATGAAGCCTACTTGGTCATAGTGCATGATATCTTTCATGTGTTCTTGGATTTGGTTTGTGAGTATTTTGTTGAGTATTTTTGGGTCCATGTTCATAAGGGAGATTGTCCTGAAATTCTCTTTCTTTGTTGGGTCTTTGTAAGATTTAGGTATCAAGGTGACTGTGGCTTCATATAATGAGTTTGGTAAATGTTCCTTCTGTTTCTATTTTGTAGAATAGTTTGAAGAGTATTGGTGTTAGCTCTTTTTTGAAGGCTTGGTAGAATTCTTCACCGAAACCGTCTGGCCCTGGGTTTTTTTTGGATGGGACACTTTTGATGACTACTTCTAGTTCCTTAGGAGATATAGGACTATTTAATTTATTTACCTGATCTTGATTCAGCTTTGGTAAATGGAATTGATCAAGAAAATTGTCCATTTTATTTAGATGTTTAAATTTTGTGGTGTACAGACTTTTGAAGGAAGACCTAATGGTTGTTTGGATTTCCTCAGTGCCTGTTGTTATGTCCCCTTTTCATTTCTGATTTTGTTGATTTGGATGGTGTCTCTTTGCCTTTTAGTTAGTTTGGCTAAGGGTTTGTCTATCTTGTTGATTTTCTCAAAGAACCTGTTCTTGGTTTCGTTGATTCTCTGAATAGTTTTCTTTGTTTCTAGTTTATTGATTTCAGCCCTGAGTTTGATTATTTCCAGCTGACTACTCAGTGTGCTTGCTTCTTTTTTTTTTCTTTAGAGCTTTCACGGGTGATGTTAAGCTGCTTGTATGGGATGCTTCGAATTTCGTTATGAAGGCACTCAATGCCATGAACTTTCCTCTTAGGCTGCTTTCATTGTATTCCATAAGTTTGGGTATGTTGTACCTTCGTTTTCATTGAATTCTAGGAAGGCTTTAATTTCTATCTTTGTTTTTTTCCTGACCCAGCTGTCATTGAATAGAGAGCTGTTCAGTTTCCATGTGTGTGTAGACTTTTTGTTGTTTCTGTTGTTATTGAGATCCAGCTTTAATCCAGGGTGGTCTGATAGGATACAAGAGATTATTTCAATTTTCTTGTATCTGTTGTGGTTTTCTTTGTACCCTATTATATGTTCTATTTTGGAGAAGGTTCCATGAGGTGCTGAGAAGAAGGTAAATTCTTTTGTGTTTGGATGCAGATGTCTCTTAGGTCCATTTGATTCATGACATCTGTTAGTGTCATTGTTTCTTTGTGTAGTTTCTGTTTTGCTGACCTATCCTTTGCTGAGAGTGGGGTGTTGAAGTCTCCCACTTTTAATGTGAGGGGATCTATGTGTGGCTTATGTTTTATTAATGTTTATTTTTAAAATGTGGGTGCACTATATTTGGGGCATAGATGTTCAGAATTTTGATGTCTTCTTGGTGGAATTTTCCTTTGAAGAGTATGTAGTGACCTTCCCCATCTCTTTAGATTAATTTTGGTTCAAAATCGACATTAATAGATATTAGAATGGCTACTCCTACTTGCTTCTTAGGTCTGTTTATTTGGAAAACCATTTTCCAGTCCTTTACTCTCAGGTAATGTCTATCATTGTGACTGGGGTGTGTTTCTTGTATGTAGCAGAATGTTGGGTCTTGTTTACACATCCATTTTGTTAGTCCTTGTCTTTTTATTGGAGAGTTGAGTCCATTGGTGTTGAGAGAGCTTAATGACTAGTGATTGTTAGATCCTTTTATTTTGCTGTTGGTTGTAGTAGTGTGTTTGTGTGCTTGGCTACTTTTGGTTTTGCTATAGTGAGGTTATTTATTTCCTGTGTTTTCCTGGGTGTAGTTAGCCTTTTCTGATTGTATTTTTTTCTTCTAGAATCTTCTGTAAGGCTGGCTTTGTGGGTAGGTACTGTTTAAGACATCTCCACTGGCATTGCTGAGGCTCCTGCACCTCTCAGAGCCTCTTCCATGGCGTATTGCAATGTCCCAAGTGATCCTCCTGCTGCTCCCATTTTAATTCAGATAGCAGCCACACTGATCTTTCATTAGCACATATAATCTCTGTGCTTTAAAACCCCGACCAATTGTTCTTTAGTTGTTGGTGCCTGTTAGTTGAGGTTTATTAGATACTCGTGTAAAAAGGAAACAGGAAGAAGAAGAAGAAGAAGAAGAAGAAGAAGAAGAAGAAGAAGAAGAAGAAGAAGAAGAAGAAAGGGAAGAAGAAATTAGATATCCTGATGGCAAAAAGATCAAACTTGCTCCAGGGATCTTGACACCCCTAATCAGCAGAAAGTAGCCTCACTCTAATTATAATGTCATATTGCCTCTTTCCTTTCTATCTCCTTTTCTCTCTTATTTAGTGTTAGGGAATTGATTTTGCCATAGAATATTTTGTTTCCTCCATCTATGTTGATTGAAAGCTTTGCTGGGTATAGTAGTTTGGGTTGGCATCTATGTTCCCTTAAAGACTGCATGACCTCTGCCCAGGCCCTTCTGGCTTTCATCGTTTCTGATGAGAAGTCTGGTGTGATTCTGATAGGTCTACCTTCATAAATAAAAAAGGATTCCTGCCCCCTTCCTCCAGCAGCATTGTCTATGAATATTGTAAAGAAAGGAGTATTCTCAATTATTTCAGTTGCCTGAACCTCTTCTTGTCACTTATTCAAAAACCATGAAAAACCCTGAACAATTGACTAATATAAAAAAAATAAACAGGTAAATAAAAAAAAAAAAACGACCAAGTTTCAAGGGTGTTTCTTGTGTAGCAATTGATGCATAATACAGTACACCTCACCTAACTGTTCATTTAATTAAAAGTTCTATGGCACCTACTATGTGCAGGGTCCTGAAGTAGTAGCTGATCTATAATCCCCACAGATCTATAATTAACCTATATTTGAATAATCCAGACCAGATGTTAAAAATCCATATTCATGGACCAGTCTAATAGAGTGAGATCCTTTGGTGAAAGGTCAGTAACTTCCATCTTAAACATCTCTTGGTTATTTTTAATTCTTTCTAGGCTTTGAGGATTAGTGTATAAAATAGGCACAAAATCCCAGAGACAATGCTGAACCTACAAACTATACAAGCTAGAAAAGGAGATTGAGGAGTTCACATGGAAACCTGATAGTAACTGCACATTGACTCAAAGCAGAAGCAGACCTAACAGGGAAGCTGACTTTCAGGGTATGAGTCTCAGCTAATAACAGCTGCCAGGTATTGAATACTTACTATTTTTAAGGAAATAAGATAGGCACTAAACTTTAGAATCTTCACAGTGAACCTTCAAAGGAGGTATTATAGTCACATTTTTAATGAGAAAAGAGGTTTGCAGAGGGGCTGTTGTTTGCCCAAGGATACATAGCTAGGAGTTGGCAGAATGAGGATGTGGCACCCATCTGCCTGAGTATAGTACAGGATTTTTTTCATTATACCATGGATCCAGCTTGCCCTTCTAGGCTGTCTCTGAGGTAGCACCAAACGCACAGCTCATTTCAGTGGCCTGAGATCAGATCCTCACAAAGCCTACTCCAGATAATGGCTGAATGTCAACCATCTGGATGTGGATACTAGGCAAGCAATCCAGGAAACACCAATTGTAAGCCATCTGCATGTCACCTTCAATAACTATGGTTTCAAAAACCTTGCGTAGGGGCTGTGGAATGGCAAAGTTGGCAAAGGGCTTTCAGGGGATCCCCAGAACTCACATTATAAAAAGCTCAGTTTTCTACTTCTAACTCAACATTGGGGACACAGACAGGAACATTTCTAGGGTTCACTGGCCAGCCAGCCTAGCTGAATCGGTAGGCAGCAGTGGGAGAGCAGTCTCTAAAGGAATGATTGGTAGTAACTCAAGAAGACACCTAAGGTTGACCTCTGGCCTCTACGTCCAAGCACACACAGGTGCGCGTACATCTGTGTACACCTGCACACAGGCACAACACACACACTACATATCTCTTGCAAGAGGAATATAATGAAAGATAAAAACAAAATGGATGGAGAAACACAAGCTATACATAATTGAATGACTGAAGGAATAGCAGAAAGAATTAAGAAAATCATGATGAAGAATCCGAAGATGGTAGAGGAACTGTGGTCACATGACTTCCAGTTCCTCAGTCAAATTAGGAGGAAAATGACCTACTTTGAATATGAGGATGACGGGAAAAGTGACCCTCTAACCGAACAAGCACTTACTACAGCAATCACTAAGGCCAGACGTACATACACAGAGAGATCTCACTTGCCAGTGATTGTTCAGGAATATTAGAAAAATGAGGGGTTAAAGTACACTCCCATGGAGGAAGGAAGGGACACTGGAAACACTATAGCAGTGATAGCAAGCCCAGATTAGCTTCTATGAGTGGAGAGCATGTAATAACTGGCCCAAAGTGGCAGAGAAACCACTAATTTATGACAAAATGAGTTCACTGCCACAGGTCAGTGATGACAGTAAGATGCCTGGGTAAGGAAGGTCTGGGATCGTTAGATTCAGAGGCCACACCGGTTAATATGACAGTCAAAAATACCAGCCTATGCTGAGAGCCCTTAATTCTGTACTAAATTAAGTCAGTTTGGATCATTTAATTAACTGTGAAGTTTCTCACTTTGAAGAGGAAAGAAACTTGCATTTCATTTCAATTTCTGAGAAAATGTAACTTTATATGAGCACTTTAAAAAATGTTTTTAAAAATGCAAGAGCTTGCATTTGGTGACTAAGGAAATCCAGAAAGACAGAAAAGAACGACCTTATGAAAATTATACACATCACCTGTGGGAAGAAGGCAGATTTCAAAACAAACAGCATGTATCATGTTCTATTTGGTGAATAAAACATCATGATATAAATAGCTAACACTGATGCTGCACTTCACAGCACACAAGCACTGAGTGCGCATCTGCTTTACTGATTCTTCGGGTTGTCTTGTTTAGGGATGTCACCCAAATGCTAAGGACATGCACACTGCAATTGCTGCATAAATATTGACCTATTCATGAAGGACCAATTCTCTAACAGAGGTGTCTATTTATCTTGTATAGATGTGAATCAAATGTCTTAGAAAAACTAAGGAACTTCTGCAGCATGCCTAGACAGAAAGAAGGGAGTCCAGACTGATGCATACTTACCCTCTACCTGCTTTCCGGATGTAATTGAGAATCATTCATTTCAACTCCCAAGCTCATTTTGGATCCAGGTCTGCCACTTTCTCTAATCCTGAAGAACAAAGGCTTAACATATCCTCAAATCTAACGACTGTCATCCTTACACCTAATCTTTTCCTACTCACTTTCCAAATGATTGCATTGGCATGCTACTCTGGATAGGAGAAGAATCCCATAAAGAGACCTTTCTTCAAAATGGCATTTGCCCTTTAAATTTGAAAGCCATATGACACTATTTCTTACATTGGTTCACTGCTGCTGAGTTTCTAGTTATTTTTTCAGTCAGTAGATGTACAGGGAATACACGTGGGTTAGAAAGTCAGTTTTGCAGTTTTGCAGAGCACTCCAAGGGTAGAAACACTGTTTGATTGACCTTCTCACCAAGCTGCTGTTCAGACTCAGAAGAGTCCCTTCAAGGGCTTCACCAGCTTAGAAGGCTTGCAGCCTTCCCATGAAAAACAGTAAGGTAAGGACTAGGAGAACTCTAGGCAAAAAGTCTGAAGCAATGATGAAAAGTACTGTTTCACAGGACTGTCTTGTAGGCTGTGACGGAAACAATACCTCTGGGATTAGCCCGACACAGCGGGCTCTATACCAAATGCCTTGCATAGAGTCTCCTAGTTTTCACAACAAACCTTTGCATGATGAATAGGGTAACTATGTGCAATTTCAAATGAACAATATGAGGCTCAGTTTAAGTATCTTACCTAAGCCACACAGCTACTACATGAGAAAGTAATTTCATCAACAATTTAAAAAGTCATAAAACTATGAATAAGTGCTATGCTAAGATGAAATGGACTAAACTTTAGGGGACCATTGTTTTTGTTCTGAATTGATTACTTGGATCACTTGATAAGTGTTTATGGAATGCCCAAATCCCTACCTGCTTTGATCTTCATTTCCTTATCTTTATAGTGAATGGTCGAACTGTGCTGGCAAAGGTAATTTCATGTAGTTAGCATGTGAAAAACATAAGACTACAGCATAGACACAATTAGAAGGTTACTGAAGGAAATTCTTGACCTGGAATTTTATGAATGAAGGAATTGTGTACAGTCTGTGGGTCTGGAAAAAAATGTCTTCTAAGTATGGAACCAGTGAATGTAGTCATTAGGAATTCGTGTCTCTGAAGATAGGAAGGCTGAGCAGCTACATAGTGTTCTAATTAACTAACTAGTGTAGTTAACTAGTTGTCTTGCCTAACTCATCTGTACAAAGTAGAGCCATTTTGAGGTATTGAAAAGACTGAATGAGATTATCCCTGTAGTTCCTGGCCAATACAAGTTTTCAGTGTTAGTGAGCTGTCTTTAATAAGAACAGTATCTGTAGTGTTCTTATTAAATCTTTGAAAAAATGACATGTTCAACACAAAGTGGATTGGTGTGGCTGCCCATTTACCCATTCTTCAAACATTTATTGACAACACAGGTGGAAAAGATATGTTCTAAATTGATAAGAGAAAGTGAGAATGGAGCAAGGACAGAAAGAAGAAATAAAGAACCTAGGTAAGGAAGATAGGTCACGGAGACGCACCTCGGCTAAGAAGAAGAAACCACTATCTTCTTGAAACTTCAGAGAAGCCTAGGTAGACTTTTTAAGCAAGAGAACTACATGATCACAATTCCAGGGTGGTCAAACAGAAGGACAGAGATAAAGGAAAAAATAGTTGATGATAAAAAGAAAGATCATAACCTGACCTGAAGCAGGGCTGGAATGACTTTACATGGAGTCATTGATGATGGACGGAAGTAGTAATAAAAGATACCAATGTGGTAAAAACTACAATATAAAATTTGGTAACTGATGGGATGCAGAAGGATAGAAAAAGGAAGGAATCCAGGAAATAAGTGGAAGGATGGATGGATAGATAGATAGATAGATAGATAGATAGATAGATAGATAGATAGATAGATAGATAGATTCTTGACATTGAATGAATGGCCTAATGAATGGGTAGATGAGTGGATGGACTGATGGATGGCTAGATACATGAGTGGGTAGATGCAGGAAGACAATAATAGGCAATGAAAACAAGCTTAGAGATTAAGCTCCTGTAGACATATATAAATTCATGCTTTTTCCTCAGATTCCATAATCAGTCATATAAGAGCTAATCAATATTCTTCCAAGTTAATTATTCTAATTACAATTTTATATCCAAAAATGTTGGTAGTATATATTTTTAAATGCCTTAAGCTTCATAAATATGTTTGTATTATTGTAATTCTGGCTTCTGAGAACCCTTGTGGGCTTCATGAAAATAGAAAGCCCACTGTCCTGGGAGGGGCTACCTCAACATCCACATTTTACAAACATAGGAGTAAGTAGATCTTCTCCTCTCTGCTATTGTTTTTGTTTTTAATCTTTGAAATAAGATAATTGAGGCAGATTCTCCGAGAATTTCTGTCTAGCTCTACCCTTTCTTCTGTGTAGTTAAATGTCTCCATAATATCTCTGAGGACATAAGAAAATATGTTTTATTACATTTATTTAAAATAAAGAACCTGTTGGGCGAGGCATGGTGGTGCGCACCTTTAATCCCAGCTTTTGGGAGATAGAGGTTGGCAGATCTTTCTGAGTTTGAGCCAGCCTGATCTACAATGCAAATGTAGGATAGCTAGGAATCTGTTACACAGAGAGACCCTGTCTTGAAAACAAAACAAAACAATAACAAGAAAAAAATCTGTTGAATTAAATAACTACCCCTGTAAACTCAATGCCTGATTTAAATTACTGGGTTACCTAGATTTTGAGCCCAACCCTGCTATTCTTAGCTGTGGAGCCCTGGGCTCGTAACATAGCCTCATTTTTGCAATTCTATTATTTGATGATGAAACAGGAAAGCTATTGTGTTGAGCCTCAGTTTCTTAATACTTCGTTTAATCTGCTTTTCTGTTCCTACAGCCAGAAAGATGTAGAGCAAAATAAAAAAGAGTACCCTCTCTTTTCTAACACTAATTCTCTAGCCGACTAGACCTTGGATCTGGTAGATATTCCAGACCTAGCATGAAATCTCTCTCTCAGCTTCATGTCATCCACAGTCAGACTGCAGTTAGAGTTGTAACCTACCAAAACCTGCATGCCAGTTGTCATCATTTAATTTACAAAGAGCCTAATTACATCTTCTTTGAGCCTCTATGACAAATTTCAATCACCACAGGTGGCAAAACTTAATCTTTAATCTTTTCTAAACAAGTCTACTAATTATATCTTAGTCCTAACATACCATAACACCCGAAAGTCTGCTATAAACATCCATCTTAAACAAGCCTTACTGCAGAGATAAATACAAAGTGTTTCACCAGTTATTGCTCCATCACTTTCTGCGTTTGCAAGAATAGGCTCAAGAGTGAATTTGAATATAAATGGATCAAGTACAGGAAGGAGATTTCATGCACAATGATTTCTCCTGTGTTACAATTTTTCCATGGGCCAGACCAGGCTCAGAACTGCAGAAAGTTGTGTTCATGGCCTTGGAATTCTGCTCTTCAGAACTTACAGAGTTCCAGAATTATGTTAGATGGACAAAACAATCAATACATTGATAGAAGAATGTGGCACCAACTGCTATGCCTAGATCACGAGACCCCCAAGAGACCACCAGGAAAATGAGTCCAATGCAAATACATGAGGGTCTTTATTCAAGCTCGAGCTTGGGCCATCAATCATCCCTGACACAACAGTTCAGAAAGAGCAGTCCCAATCATCAGGAGGGTAGAGTTTTTAAAGGGAAAAACCACAAGTGGGGAATTCCAAGCCTTGGAATTACAGGAATAGGTAAAAGTGGGGTGGGTAGATTAGCTGATTGGTTCGGGCCAGTTGGCCAAACCACAAGGGGGAAACAGGCTATTGAAAAGGAAAAGCTTGACCTGGGAACTATATATGTACTTTTACTTGACTGGTTGGCTCCAGGTACAAGGCATAACTATTCTTGCCAAGTTCCTGGTGAGTGAACTTGGGTCACCTAAAGGAGGGCCATTCAAAATGGTATCTGAAAAACAAGATAGGGTTAGTTCTGCTCTTGCTCTCTCACAACCATGTGAATAAAGTTCTTTCTAGTATGTTTCTTAACAATTTTCAATTTCCATGGCAATATGGTAGCAAAAATATCATCACAATATTTTGTGAAGCAAGTAGCAGGTATTAACCTTGGATGCAGTAAAGAAAGCAGCATCTAGAAAGGCTTCTTCATCACCTGCTCCAACAGACTGCAGAAAATGGTGACAATTTTTTTAGACAAACACAACTTAGGCTATGGCATTTGCCCTTCAGATTCTGGAAGCCAGAGATAGACTCAGCAGTCTTTCCATGGGAGGGTGAGCCAGCTAAACGCCAGCTTGGCTAGGGATAATCCTAAACACTGGAAATAATGCTTTTTCTCCCAGTGTATAGCAAATTAAAATTGAAATGTGTTTTTGTGGGGGTAGGGGCACTTCTTTCTTCAAAAATCCCACATAAATACTTCCTTCACAAAGCAATATTCTGTCTCATACATTGAAGGACACTAAGGTCCATTTGAATAGTTAATTACTTTGGAATTAGGAGGACAGAAAGAGTTTGGATAATGCAAGATGTTCATTGATTAGAATTTTATTCTGTCAGTGAGAAGTTTGTGTGTCATTTCTGAATAGGCAATATGTAAGATAATTTCTGAGTTCCTTTGCTGCAGCATGCATCTCCTCAGCCTTGCGCTTTCCTCCCGTGCCTGGCTTTATGGGAAACCCAGAAACAAATACACTTGAAACTGGTGCTGGAGAACCTGTGTTCTATGAGAGTATATTTCAGGAAGTGACTTGGGAGGGAAAGTCATGTGGTCATTCTGTGAACTTGACCAAATTATTTGACATTTCAGAGGCTTATTTCCTCTCTTATGGAGCAGAAATCAGAGAACTGGTCCCATGCCACCATGCCTGGAGAGTACTGATATGAAAACTGGAATGTGTTAAGTACGGCATCGGTGCATGGAACTATCACAAGTAGAGGGGAAGGCAGAGAAACAGGAGGAAAAAGTGCTTAAGGATAAGTGCTGGGGTTGTAGCTCAGCGGTAGAGGATCGCCCAGTGTGTGCACGTCCCTAGATCCCACCTAGAGACAGGGGTGGGAAGCAGTACAGAGACGGTAATGAAGAAAAGAAAAGAGGCAGCTGGCAAGATGGCTCAACGTGTCAAAGTGCTTGCTTTAATTTAGTCCCCAGAATCCCTATGATAGAAGGAGAGAAATGATACCTACAAGCTGTTCTCTGAATTCTACATTTGCACCATGGCATGCATCATGCCCTCACCTCCACACACACTAAATAAATCATAGTAAAAAATAATAATAATAAATAATAATAATAAGTGTCAGGAGAATGGGGACTAAATCTAGACCTCAAGATTAAAATAAAAAAGAAGCCAGTTGACAGAGAAGGACTGGAAGCCTGTCCCAACTGTGCTGCATACAATAAATGGAGCATGTTCCTCTGGTACAAAATGTGGGAGAGGTGGGTGCTGTGCAAATAACCTGCAAAAGTTTGGGGCTGTCTAGCCAGGTGTCTTTTCAGCTTTTTTTTCTTAGCTTACATGTGCACTCCCATTCTTTTCCTTTTTTAATAAACTGTTTCTATTTCTATCTTTAACCATGTGTCTCATGATCCAGTGTTTTCTCCTGGGACAAAAGAGCCCGGAAACTTCAGCAAGTGCCCTCTGTACTCAACAGAGTGCCTTCCATGTCAACAACAAGAAAGAGAATGGGGAAAGAAAAGAAGAGAGAGGGAGGGAAGGGGGGAGAAGAGGGAATGCGAAACATACCGCAGCTCTTGGGCCCCCTACATTTAGCACACCTGGTGATTGTGGACACCCTACAGAACACATACATGTACACGCTCACACGCTCACACACACACACCAAAATACATGGGAATGGACATATACACATGTATAAAATGTACACATAAAAATATGTATATAACAAAAACTGCTAATTTTTGAGGCAATTCATGTTGACTTGGAGGAAATTATAATGTACAGAATGTTCAATTTGTCATTTTCTTCCTTCTGTGCTTCTTCTCTGTTGTTATTTAAGAAAGTATGACCACTGCTTGCATAGAAAGTTATGGTTACATAATTAACTCTGTAAATTATTTAATAGAGATCGTTTAACAAGATGATAAGCATATATACACATATCCTTTGCTATAAAAATGCTCAAACCAGAAATTGAGGTCTTTTTTTTTCACTTATTGGTCTGGGTAGCTGAAAGAGCTTTGCTTCTAGAATTTGAAACTAGACTTTGGTAAATGATGTCTAACTTGTATCTACATCAGGATTTTATATACTCAAGGGCATGACACTATTCCCTGTCTCTTAATAACTGGCCTTCCACAATCCATTTGATGCCTTCTTCCTCTGTTTCTCCTCTGATCTCCCAGGCAAGGAGGGGTCTATTTGAATAACTGCTATTGAGCATAGTAAGGGATATTTGTTCCTTTCTTTCAGTTTATGTCCCTGGGGCTTGTGAAATACAATGTATAGGGAGGATAATATGTGCTGTGGAATGCAAGAGCAGCTCATTAAATATAAGGGCTGAACTTGAACATTCTTTGCCTGCCACTGCTATCCAAACACAGCATTTATTGCATCTACCTAAGTTGTGAAAAAGAAAATATTCCAGATGTCAGTCGGAAGCTTTTATTTCCCTTTGATTTTCACATACACTATCCAAGTAAGACCTTTATTCTTTTTAATATAACATTTTTATTGATTCTCTGGGAATTTCACATCCTGCATCCTGATCACACTTACTTCCCATTGCTTCAATGTCTGCCTCCCACCCTTGTGACATCCCAAAAATAAAAATAAGAATAATAAGAAGTCCAATTTCTGTTGTCAATATACTCACTGGAGCATGGCCAAACACTAAATGACCTGCCCCTTAGAGCTCAGTCCTTCCCCTCCCATATCCATGCCAGAGGCTGTCAATTGTGGAAAGCTACACTTTAGCATACCCATAACACTTCTTAAGCCTATGACAGCTCAGTGTCCAAGCGGGTTCTCTAGTAATGGGAACAGGGACTGTTCCTGACATGAACTCAGTGGCCTGCTCTATGATCACCTCCCCCTGAAGGGGATGCAGCCTTACCAGGCCACAGAGGAGGAGGATGCAGCCAATCCTGATGAGACCTGATAGACTAGGATCAGATGGAAGGGGAGGAGGCCCTCCCCTATCAGTGGATCAGGAGAGAAGGGCATGGGTGGAGAAGAGGTGGGGAGGCTGAGATTGGGAAGGGCCAAGGAAGGGGACTAACTTGGGTTACAAAGTGAATAAACTGTAAATAACAAAAATTAAATAAATTTAAATAAAAATAAATTTAAAAAGAGTTCTCTTCGGTGACTTCCTGTCTAGGCTGTTACTTTGGCAGGGGTAGGGTGGGGAGTGAGACCGTATTCTTAACATCACTTCCACAAAAAAATACATGGGCCAAAACAATGACCAAAAGTAACTGAAGGATAGTGCCTTCTAAGTAATTTGATTTAAAGACAAAATTTTTTATTTTTATTAGTATCATTTATTACAGTTTATTCAATTTGTGTCCTGGCTGTGGCCACCTCCCTTGTTTCCTCCCAATCCTATCCTCCCTCCTTCTTCTCCCCTCTATGCCCCTCCCCTAGTCCACTGATAGAGGAGATCCTCCTCCCCTTCTACTTGATCCTAGCCTATCAGGTCTCATCAGGACTGGTTGCATTGTCTTCCTCTGTAGACTGGTAAGGCTGCACATACACACACCCAGGGGAAGGTGATGAGAAAGCCTGCCACTGAGTTCATGCCAGAGAAAGTCCCTGCTCCCCTTACTAGGGAATCCACTTGGAGACTAAGTCTATGGGCTACATCTGAGCCTGGGTTTTAGGTCCTCTTCATGCATTGTCTTTGGTTGGGGTATCATTCTCTTCGGGGCCCCCAGAGCTCAGTTTTTATGGCTATGTTAGTCTCCCCTCCATGTCTTTCTAGAGCCCCTTCCTTCATAAGATTTCCTGCATTCTACCCAAAGTTTGGCTATGAGTTTCAGCCTCTGCTTTGATACCTCTATCAGTAAAGTCTTTCAGAGGCCATCTGAGATAGGCTCCTGTCCTGTTTCCTGTCTTTTCCTGTTTCCGATGTCTATCCTGTTTGTCCTTCTGACTGAGGATTGAGCATCTTCCCTAGGGTCTTCCTTGTTTAGCTTCTTTAGGAATATGAATTTTAGTATGTTTGTCCTATATTGTGTGGCTAATATCCACTTATGAGTGAGTATATACCATGTGAGTCTTTCTGCTTCTGGGCTCCCTCACTCAAGATCTTTTCTAGTTCCTACCATTTGCCTGCAAATAAATTTTTGAGGCTGGAGAGAGAAGCCCTTGTTTCTCTTGCAGAGGATGCAAATTGGTACACATGGCTGCTTCTAGCTATCATAACTCCAGTTTCGGGGAATCTGATGCCCTCTTACGGCCTCTGCAGGAACAAGGCATGCATGCGGTACACATGTATACATGAAAACAAACTCATACACGTAAAATAAAAATAAGAGGATATAAAGGTATTTGCATTTCTAGTTTTTATTCTGTCATGGATTTGGGGTGGGGCATTGGTGATAGATAAGTAGAATACTGAAACTGCAAATTTTAACATGAAACTTCACAGCTTCCATTATAAAATTTGAACTATCTGAAAGTTCATTGGGTAGCATAGACTTGGTGTCTATTTAACTTATGTGTGTGACATTTTTTATTATTTGAAATGTTTTTTTTTACAATAAATTTTGGGTTTTGGTTGGTTGTTTGGTTGGTTGTTTGGTTGGTTGGTTGGTTAGTTTGGTTTGGCTTTTTGAGAAAGGGTTCTTTTGTGTAACCCTGGCTGTCCTGGAATTTGCTCTATAGACCAGGGTGGCCTCATTTAGAGATACACCTACCTCTGCCTCAGCTAGAACAGAGATTAAGGCATGCACCACCACCTCCCAGCATTAAGTTTCTTAAAAATAAGTAAATACAATTTAAATACAAATTCCTGAAATTTATTCAGTCATGCTGGATTGGGCTATCCAATTCCAATTTTTTAAGGCTTTCCTTTTAGATGATTTATACACAGTAAGAATATAAATTACGGCATATGCTATGAAAATCAGTAAAGAACTTTCTTCAATGAAAAATAGAATTATCATGGGATACAGTTGTGCCTTTCCTGCACATAACTTAAGAAATCAAAGTCAGCTTACAGTATGGATATGTACCTACCCCTGTTAATTGTATCACTATTCACATCAAAGTTACGTAATTAGCCTAGGCACAGACGAAAATGCATAGATAAAAAGTATATTTTTTATAAAAACAAGTATCACTCAGATCAATAAAAATGTCATGTGCAAGAAATTGGATAAAGCCATAATTGTGCTGAACAAAACAAGCCAGGAAGAAACTATTGCATATTGTTTGAAATGTAGAGAACACATAAAAATAAAAGGGGTCTATTTGATATTAAAAGGGGATGGAGGGGGAAGAGAGGAAAAGAAATGATAGGTACAGCAAACATGATCAAAGCATTTCAAAACATGTATGAAAATGTCACAATAAAACTATAATAATTAATATAAGTTAATTAATATAAGTTAAATGTGTCTTTAAATAACGTGAACAAGAACACCTTCTCTATTATAACTGATAGTCATCTTGGGAGCCAAGCTATGTCAAAGGTATTGGGCAATTGTATTCCATGAGTTTTTCACACAATAAATGCCAGTGAAGATACAACTCAGTAATAGAAAAGAAGTAATTCAAATAATAGTGGACAAAAGACTTGAATAGACATATATCCAAGAAGATTTACCAATGATGACGATAAAAACATGAAAAAAAACTCAACCTTATTAATGATCAGGGATTTGCAAGTTAACATACAATAATACCTTATGCCATACCCATCAGGACGGCTGTGACCAAAAATACAGATGACGATAGGTTTTGGTGATAACTGATGCAATAGCAATGAGAAGCTGCCACTGAAAACCGTGTGACATCTTCTGGACAAAGGGATAAACACACAGGTATGCTATGACCACACAATTCTGCTCTGAAGTTACACAAGAAAAAATATTTCTATATAAATTCTTAGAGCAGCATTGCTCAGGATAAATAAAAAGTAGAAAAATCTGAATATTCATTACTGATAATGGATAAGGTTGATATAATGTAATATTAGGCAAAGTAAAAAATGAAGACGTATAGACAAATGCAACAATATGGATGAACCTTAAAAACTGTGTTCGTAAAAAAATTCAGTTATGAATGACCATGTATCACACAGTCCTATTAGTGTTTTCAGACTAGACAAATCTACAGAGGCAGACAACACATTAGTAGTTGCCTAGAAGCTCAGGGAGGAGGGCTGGAAAGTGAGAAGTGGTGACTAATAGCTATAGGGTTTCTTTTGAGGGATATAAAATATTCTAAAATTAATTGCAGTGGCAGTTGAAAACTCTTGAGTTTGCCGACAAAAAAAATGGCTCATACACTTCAAATGGATGAGTTGTATAAAATGTATGAATTATATTTCATAAGTTGCTTTTTCAATCAGTCAAGACCATCGGCTGGCTCACTCAGTTATCAGAATTTCATCATTGATATGTTCATGATTATGTTCATACACACTCCTACAACACAATTTTGTTTCAGCCACATATTTGTTTATTTGTTTTTCCTTTTATTGAAAATGGATTTTTTTCTCCTATCCCGATTATGTTTTCTCTTCCCTTTTTCCCTCCTAGCTCCTCCCCACCCATCCAGACACATTCTCTTTCTGTTTTCCATTAAAAAACAAACAGGCTTCTATGGGTTACTAATAAAATATAATAAAACCAGATAAAACAAAAACTAACACATCTGATTTGGAAAAAAATGAGTAATAAGAAAAAGAGCCCGAGAAGACACAAGAAATAGAGCCCGTTTATTCGCAAATTCAAAAATCCCATAAAAACGCTACACTGGAAACCATAATGCACATGCCAAAGGACTGTAGGGTAAAAAGAAAGAAATTTTATATTCATATATATGTGTGTGTGTGTGTGTGTGTGTATGTGACATATTATCTCCCTCATTCCACTATTCTTCCCTCTTCCCCACTTGATCCTCATGCTACAGTCCCCAATCATCCAGAATTTTATATCCTATTTCTCTCTCCTAATGAGAATTACCTGCCCTCACCCCATATTCCCTTAACCTATACCTACCCTCAGTGATTCTACAACTTGACCTTGGTTATAATTGACTTAACAACTAATATTCACATATAAGCTAATACATGCCATATTTGTCTTTCTGGGTATGGGATTACCTTATTTGGGAAATTTTTTTCTAGTTCTATCCATTTACCCACAAATTTCATAATGTCATTTGTTAAAGTACTGAGTAATACTTCATTATGTAAATATACCACATATTCTTTATCCATTCTTTAGTTAAGGTCTTACTATCTACCCCTTCTTTCATAAGATTCCCTGCACTCTGCCCAAAGTTTGGCTATGAGTCTCAGCATCTATTTTAAAACCCTGCAGGGTAGAATCTTTCAGAGGCCCTCTGTGCTAGGCTCCTGTCCTGTTCCCTGTTTTCTCCCTCTTCTGATGTCCATCCCATTTGCCTTTCTGAATGAATGTTGAGCATCTTATCCAGGATCCTCCTTCTTGATTAGCTCCTGTAGGTGTACAGATTTTAGAATGATTATACTATATTATATGTCTAATGTCCACTTATAAGTGAGTATATACCATGTGTGTCTTTCTGCTTCTGGGATACCTCACTCAGGATGATCTTTTCCAGTTCCCACCATTTGCCTGTAAATTTCATGATTTCCTCGTTTTTTAATTGCTGAGTAGTAATCCATTGTATAAATGTACCACAATTTCTGTATCCATTCCTCAACTGAGGGACATCTGGGCTGTTTCCAGCTTCTGGCTATTACAAATAAAGCTGCTACAAACATGGTTGAGGAAATGTTGTATACTTGAGCATCTTTTGGATGGAGGAGTATAACTGGATCTTGAGGTAGCAATATTCCTAATTGTCTGAGAAAGCACCAGATTGATTTCCAAAGTGGTTGTACAGTTTACATTCCCACCAGCAATGGAGGAGGGTTCCCCTTTCTCCACATCCTCTCCAGCATGTATTGTCACTAGAGTTTTTGATCTTAGCCATTTTGATGGGTGTAAGGTGAAATCTCAGGATTGTTTTGATTTGCATTTCCCTGATGACTAAGTATGTTGACCATTTCTTTAAGTGTTTCTCTACCATTCAGTATTCCTCTCTTGAGAATTCTTTGTTTAACTCTGTACCCCATTTTTAATTGTATTACTTGATTTGTTGCTTTTTAACTTCTTGTGTTCTTTATATACTGGATATTAGCCCTCTGTCATATATAGGGTTGGTGAAGATCCTTTCCCAGTCTGTATAGACTGTCGCTTTGTTCTGAGGACAGTGTCCCTTGCTTTACAGAAGCTTTTCAGTTTCATGGGGTCCCATTTATTGATTGTTAATCTTAGAGCCTGTGCTGTTGGTGTTCTGTTCAGAAAGTTGTCTCCTGTGCCAATGAGTTCAAGACTCTTCCCCCCTTTTCCTCCTAACAAGGTTAGCATGTCTGGTTTTATATTGAGGTCTCTGATCCACTTGGACTTTAGTTTTGTGCAGGGTGATAAGTATGGATCTATTTACATTTTTCTACATGTAGATATCCAGTTAGACCAGCACCATTTGTTGAAGAGGCTATCTTTTCCATTGTATAATTTTGGCATCTTTATCAAAAATCAGGTGCCCATAAGTGTGTGGGTTTTTTTCTGGGTCTTCTATTAGGTTCCATTGATCCACCAGCCTGTTTCTGTATCAGTACCATGCAGTTTTTATTACTGTTGCTCTTCATTTTCTTAATTGAGGTTTCCTCCTCTCAAATGACTTCAGTTTGTGTCAAATTAACATAAAGCTAGCCAGCACTGTGTTATTTTAATTTTCTTATATCTGTTGAGGCTTGCTTTGTGTCCAAGTATGTGGTCAATTTTGGAAATAGTTCCATGAGTTGCTGAGAAGGTGTATTCTTTTGTGTTTGGGTGAAATGTTCTATAAATATTTGGCTTATAACATCAATTAGCCCAACACTTCTCTGTTTACTTTTTGTCTGAATGACTGATCTATTGGTCAGAATGGAGTATTGAAGTCTCATATTATCAGTGTGTGAGAGTCAATACATAACTTAAGCTATAGTAGCATTCATTTCTTTTACAAACTAGGAGCCCTTGTTTTTGCACATAAATGTTAAAAATTCCAATGTCCTCTTGTTGGATTTTTCCTGTGATAAATACGTAATGTCCTTCCCTGCCCTTTCTGATCAATTTTGATTTGCAGTCTACTTTGTCAGATATTAAAATGGCTACACCAGCTTGATTTTTAAGTCCATTTGCTTGGAATATCTTTCTCCATCCTTTTTACCCAAAGGTGATGTCTATCTGTAATGTAAAGGTGTGTTTCTTAGATGTAGGACAAGGATGAATCTTTTTTTTTAATCCATTCTGCTAGTCTATGTATTGTAGAATTAAGACCAATGATGTTGAGAAATATCAATGAGAAATGTTTGTTGATTTCTATTATTTTTGTTGTTTTTGTTTGGGGAGGTGTGGTGGTGAGGTGTGTGTGTGTGTTTCCCCTCTTTTATTTGCTGGTCTGGAATTATTTATTCCTTTTGTTTTCTTACATGTGGTTAACTTCTTTAGGTTGGAGGTTTTTTTCCTAACACCTTGTGCAGGGATAGATTTTTTAGATACATATTGCTTAAATATGTTTTTATCAAATGAAATGTCTTTTTCCTCCATCTGTAGTGACTGAAAGTTCCACTGAATAGAGTAGTGTGAGCTGGCATTTGTGGTCTCTTACAGTCTATAGAACATTTGTCCAGGCCCTTTTACTTTCAGAGTCTCCATTGAGAAGTCAGGTGTCATTTTAATAGATAGGCCTTTATATGTTATTTGGTTTTTTTCCTTGCAGAGTTTAATATTCTTGCTTTTTTTCTGTGCATTTAGTGTTTTGATTATGATGCATCAAGGGGACTTTGTTTTCTGATCCAATCTATTTGGTGGTCTGTATGCTTCTTGTATCATGGTAAGCATCTCCTTCAGGTAAGGGAAAATTTCTCCCATGCTTTTGTTGAAAATATTTTTTGTGCCTTTTAACAGGGTTTCTTTTCCTTCCTCTATTCCTATTATTCTTAGATTTAGATTTGGTCATTTTATAATGTTCCAGATTTCCTGGTTGTTTGTGCCAGGCTTTTTTTTTTAGATTTAATCTTTTCTTTGACTGAGTTATTCATTTCTTTTATTGTGTCTTCAACAACTAATATTTTCTCTTCCGTCTCTGGTATTCTGTTCATGAGACTTACCTCTAAGGTTCCTGTTTGAGTTCCTAAATTTTTCACTTCCAGATTTCCCTTAGTTGGGTTTTTTTCATTGATTCTGTTTCTACTTTCAGGTCTTAAACTGTTTTATTCATCTTCTTCTACTGTTTGTTTTTATTTTCATAGATTTTTTAAAGGTGTTTATTCATTTCCTCCTTGTAGACTTTTATCATATTCATAAAGGCTTTTTAAGGTCTTGTGCTTCAGCTATGTTGCAATACATAGGGCATGCTCTGGTAATGTATCTAGGCTCTCACAGATACATATTTTCCTGTATGTTATTGATTGTATTGGGGGGATGGTATGTAGGCATCTGGGTTTGGGAAGATTGTATTTCAAGATGCTGATATAGGCCCTTGTCTTTGTCAGATGGTTGTTTTGTTTCTTTGTTTCTATTGCTCTCTTGGTTTCTTAGGAGAATGTGGTGGCTCTGAGTTTCCTTGTAGAAAATTCTTCTGGTAACCTGATAGTTGTGGTTGCTGGGAGTTCCAGGTAGAACATGTTCCTAAGTGTTGGTAGCTGAAACTTAGACATGGGGATGGGCTAGGGAGTTTTGTAGGAGTCCACAAGAGGGATTAAAGCAGGGTATCCCATCAGGACCTGCTCAGTCCCCTGGGAATATGGGCAGAGAGTGAGGAAAGGTGACAACAAGTAGTCTACCATAGAACTGGGGATGCTACTGGAGGACTGGATATGGAGGAGAGAAAGGAGAGTCAAGATTTGAAATTCACCTACTTGCTTCACTGCTCAGCTTACTTCTCTGTCAATACGGGCTGGCCAGCTCCTAGAGAAAGTCTGCTGGAGTTGGAGGCTGGACTAACAGGATGAGTGGGAAAGAAGTTTGGAAGTTAAGGTCCCTGTGGTACACTGTAGATGGGGGTAGAGAAGAGGGGAGCCCCAGCAGGTGGTCTGCTACAGAACTGAGGATGAGACTGGGGTATTGGATCTGGAGGAATGAAGAGAAAGGTAAAAATCTGCAGTTAGCCTAACTGAATCCCTAGCTAGAGTGCTAGCCTTTTTTTTCTTTTTAGCTATATCAATCATTCCAAAACTCAATGTCTTAAAATACCAAGTATATATTTAGCTCACAAATCCAGTCCAGTATATCTAAACTAGGATGAATTTGGTTCATCTTAACAAGGTATACTCACTCATCTATCTAGAGTCAGCTGGAAATCTTTTGGGAGTTGGGTAGTCTAGTATTAGATATGTTGGCATGGTCCATCTCTAAATTATGTGATGTTCCTTCACCCATGAGCTAGCCTAGCTTTTTTTCACATGCTAATGGTAAAGTTCTCAGAAAATAAATGGAGGAAGCCTTCCAGGCTGATGGGCCTTTGGTTGAAATGGAAAAAGAGGAAATCAGATAACAAATACATTCAAACGTCAATGGCAAGGCATGTGGACGTCTCTGAAAAACCACATTGCAAAGGGCAAGGGTGCATATATACATAAAAGATTGATGCCATTTTCCTAATCAACCTATCACACACTCCTGCAGATAATAAATCCTCTTTTTTAATCTCATCTTAGCCACTCATCTTGTAGGGATCTTCATCCACCATTTACTGTTTCTTTAAAAAAAAAAAAACTAAGACACTTGATTTTCAATCATATTTCTTTGTTGAACTAGTATATCTTCTTTAGGCTACTTATGTCAAAAAATAATTTGAGTTTAAATACAAAGTGAATATTTTGTATTTATTAGCTGCTAATGTTTTCTACTAAATGGATATAAATAAATAAAGTTCAAATTACTTTTTACTTGAGAGTCCAGAAGCTTCAGATAATCTAAAACCTATTTTGACATGACCTGTCTTGAAATAAAAGCAGAGTATAGAAACTTGCTTAGACACTCAGTGTGAGTCATCCATTTAATCCATTATGACTCAGTGTAAGATGAAGATCCTAGACACCTCTTGTAGGTGAGAGTAGAGAAAACAACCCTATCCTAGAGTCAGAATATGAGAGATTTCAAGAAAGGTGGGTAGTGGGCAACAGAAAATGCTTTTGAGAAGAACAGAGTTACTTCAGGGTTCATTGGGCTTGGCAGTGCCCATTCATTTTGTAAATATGAGTTGAGAAGTTATAAGTTGAGAGACTCTTCGTTGAATTCTGAAACACAGAATTAATGAGACTGTCTTATCTCAATGAGCAGGCATACTAGAGAGAGAGGGCAGCCATCAAAAGCTAACAATAGAGTGGGAAAATGTTTTGCTGGAGGTTATTGGTCTTCTTGGAATGTTTGCTTTCTGTGAAAAGCAGAGGTAAAAATAAGAGTTTTGCAGGCTCAGTAGTGAGTGGAAGATGAAGACAAACAACCTTTCTAAAGAAAGAGGAACCTGGGACACAGTTTGGGAAATTATTGTTTCCTTTTAATTTTAGTTTTAATTTTATGTGGAGACAACCATAGTGTGTTTGGAGACTAATGGAGGAAGCAGATAGATAAACATAGGAAAGAAGAGGAGAACACAGTACTTAAAAGGATGCTGAATGCAGGATATGTCAGTTTATTTTCTAATGAAATAGAGACTGCTTCGTCCTTTGAGGCATGAAGGAAAATAGTAGACTCTTCCAAATGGTCACATTCTTAAACAGAATATCTGAACACAAAGCCATTGGTACCATGGGGTCTAAACAAGGAAATTCAGAGAGATTTGTTGTGCTAAAAGATACATTTCTGGGGAGTGTGTGTGTGATGCGTGTGTGTGCGTGTGTTGTTATTTATGAATTTGTGAAGGGCAGAAGAGGATATCAGGTAAACTAATCTATCACTTTCCACCTTATCCCTTGAGACACAGTTTCTGGCAGCCATCAAGCCCCAGTATCCATGGCAACAGCACTGGGCTTATAGATGTAAACAGCCATGGCAGGGTTTTTGTGTTGGTGCTGAGAGTTTAAACTCAGATAGTCATGCTTGGACAGCAAGTGCTCTTATCCAATGAGTCATATCTTTAGTTCTATTTTCAGAGGGTCTCAAAGAAATTTCTAGAAATTTCCACTGACAAAACAGGACAGATTGGGAGTTTCCAAAAGAATTTTGCCATATACTGACTAGGATATATTTTTCTGGAAGTGGATGAGAAAAGTTGGATTATATAATGCCCATGAATCTCTATGTACTAATGGGACCAAAAAAAATCTTTCATGAGACAGAGCAGGATTGGACAAGGGTTAGAGCCTAAGGAGAGAATCAGTGACTAAGCAATTGGTAGGAAAAGGCACTAGCCAGGAATCAGATCTCATATCATTCAGAGCTACTGCAGAAGGGTGTCTTCAAGGGGAGATGCTCAAAAGGTCATACTGGTTTATAGGAAGCTTAATTAGAAAAGTTAATCAGATGCAAAATTATCCCAATGAATTCCATACATTCCCAGACTGACACATTACAGTTTGAGGGTTGCCTGCTGCTGTGGGTTTGTGAGCTGCCAGTTCTTCTCTATTACCACAGATAACTGTGTTGGCTCCATACAGTGTCTCTATAAATAAATGTGCAGGGTGTGTCGCACTTTTTCTGGGTCCCACTTGTTTCTGGGCCAATTCTTGCTTTTTTTTCTTGCAATCTTACTTGAGGTTGTGCCTGAAGAAGGACAGTTCTGTCAGAGAGGAAGCCACCAGAGGTTCTGACATTGAATGAGTGACAAATTGTGCTACCCTCATTCCTGAAAAAAAGTGTGTTTTTCATCACCCACATATTCATGCCAACGTCTCTTATTACCATTCCCTCTTCATTTGCTAGAAGTGCAAATGGGTAAGCTGGGAACTGAGAGACTTTTCTATTTTTCTTTTTAACAGTGGAATTTTAAATAACTGTGCTGAAAAAGAATTGAGACTACATTTAACCATGATGTAGAGGTTTTTTTTTTCTTTTTAATGCAGTTCAGACTTAGAAGTCAGATAGTTCTTCACTTAGAAAAATAGAGTTGTTATCTGGGGGTCTAATGACTTCTCTGAGTTTTAGTCTGTTTTCTAGATGACTGGGTTAATGGCATGTATGAGTGAGTGTGTATGTGAGAGAGAGAAAATGCTTGGTGTGTTTGTGTGTGTTCATGTGAATGAACAATACAAAGAAATATGACAGATAAAAATAGATTGGCAGAAAGATGAGTGATTGAAGTAATTATGATGAAGATGGATGGATGTGGGCATGGAGGTGAATGGATAAACATAAAAGGTAGTGGAGAAGAAGACAGGCAGAAATTGAAGAAGGAAGGAGGAAGGATAGCAAACGGAAGAAAAAAGCGCATGTCATTAAAGGAATACGAACTTAGAGCACAGACTCTGGAGTGAGGCTGACTACATGACATCTAAGATGTTTCCATTACTGTGGGGATGTGGGCAAAGCAAACCTCAAAAGGTGAAATTCCTGGCATATAACTAAATTACCAGCCAATAGTTATTGGGTATCTGCTCCATCTCAGCTACCAAGCTAAGCAATTTATATGTGTTAACTGACCTAACTCTCCCAATACAGCCATGAGGATGATGCTGTTTTTAACTAACAGCATAAAGCTGCAGGCAAGCATCTGCAGCTAGGAGGCCTGTGCACTTCCCAATGACAATCCACAAGGCCTGGACAGAGCTGGGGCTCTATGAAAACCAACTTGTCGAAGATTACACCGGAAGCAAAGAGCAAATCAGTCCCTTAAATCCAGGTATGTCCAACAGCTGACTGTGCTTTTAACCTCTAAACACATTTTGCCATGGTGCTTATTATTATGTTAGTCAAATGGTGCTAGTTGAAAAATCAGTTTAATTCTCAGACAGGTAAAGAAGGAAAAAGATTATCTCGACATGTTGCCCTTTCAGCTCTGCCCCCTCATCTGGAGAACTGCACAGAATCTATTAGCAAGCCTTTAAATCCAGCTTATATAGGATATAAAATTCTTTGGCACTTACTCTCCAGATATTCCCTCCTCTTGATTAACTGTGTGTGGTTTGTCCTTTACTAATACACCAACAAATGACCCCTATAGTCTACCCCGTGTAGCCGTGGTCACTCCTTCCTCTTTACCCCTGAGTGTTTGCTGAGAAAACAAATGTCCACTTTAACACTAGTCCTAGGACCTCTTCACTTGGAAGAGAGCATGCTGTTCTTTCCTTCTCTGCTCTGACAAATTCGACTGCTTACTGCCTGGCCTCAGCACAGCAGAAGCATGGATATATCCATAAACCTTAGGTAGTACCCTCTGGAGGTGACACTGAGGACACCATGTGCTCAGTCAAGCTTATTCAGGAACTTTCCAGAACTTCTCTCCTACCAGTGACTTTAACTCAGTTTTTCTGTCTTCACACTATCTAAATATTGGCCTCAAATCTAGCCAGGAAAATTTACAGCCTTGGATGCATCCGTCTTCCTGTCCTTAATGAAAGTCTCTCTTGTCTGGTCTCTGTGGGGAACGCAGAACCAACTGAAAGCAGAAATGGATAGACATGTGAAGGAAATGCAGACATAGAAAAACGAATGATAGAGACAGAGGTGCTAGGTGGTAAGAAGGAACCAGATCACAGACACTGAAGATGAATTGTTTGGGGGGAAAAAACTCACATGATTTAAAAATATCTCTGTTCCTCAGATATAGCCCCTATTCCCAGAACATATGGTTTATAAAAACACAACGTACAACATATACAAACACAAATATACACATCCTTTTCACTACAATGAATGAGGCACGAGTCCTTTGTGGCCAGCTGGGTGTTATCATAGGCTTTCCCTGATACTGCAGCTGGGGTATCAAAACAGCCTCCAAATAGTCCAAAGGACAAAGGTTAGCTTCAACTGTTTACTTGCACAGCCACATCATGGAACATGCCATAAGCCTTTGGAAGTGAATCTCTTTGTTTTTCTTTTTCAATGACCTAAGTGGATTAGAAATTTAATATAGTTGTGTCAAATAAGTAAATAAAAATAAAATCAGGCAAATAAGTGATTATAGAACTAAAATATGGCTGCCTTAGTCAGTTCATAAGACAGAGTGTCATTGAGCCACAGAAAAAGAATCTTAGGAACTAATAGCACAAATGTCACTGATAAAGACAAGCTTAGGCAGGCTTTTGAGTGGTGGGAAAGGCAGGCTGACTAAGGGTAGCTAGTGATCAAGGAGCAATGTGGTAAAAGTGTGGCTTCATGGGAGAGATACAGGAGACTGAATAGTAATGAGGAGTCCATATGAAGGAATCGGGGTCACAGTGACAGAGGCACCTTGGGGATGTTCTCTCCTCTTACACGTGGATACTTATGCATTTGGCTATGTGGATACAGCACTCAGTAGTTCTGGTCCAAAGACAGAGTTGAGATTTGTCAGCAAATAGAGGCCATAGGAAAGTTCATCAAAGGAAATTACGTTTTGAGAAGAGACCTCTTTGGGTGAATGAAGGCATTCTTCAGGGCTGCCTCCATGATTCATCTCAGAAATATTTCTGAGAAGAGCAATGCTGAGTGTTACAAATGCTCACAAATTTTTTGTGCTAACACTATTTACATAAGAATATAAAACTTCCTGTTATTGAAAGATAAATAGTTCTTATATGTTTCAGTGTGTGATAAGTTCCTAATTATTAGCTTTCAATGAATATATTAAATCATAATGCAGCAGTTTCATTAACGTCAATATTTATAATTGATGGCAATATACATGCCTAGCAATTATTTGAATTCAAGATGAAATTTTTATTTTAAGTCAATTTAAGCACTCTTGAAAGGACATGTTATTTTCTAAAATCCTTTTCATATACAATCACACAAAGCATACAACCGCAGTCCTGCAATTAACAAAGAGAAACGGTTGGAAGTACAACATATTTAAGTACATTCCTTTTGAATTAGCTTAACTTTGAGCAGAATTTCCATTCTATCAATGGGGGGGAAACTAACTCTTAGCTCAGCTGTAATCAAGAAAAACAGTAGTGATAAAGGTACTATATAGAAACACAAAATGGATTTGGGGGGCAAACCAGAGTGGCACCTATGTGTATGATAACTTCCCCCCTACTTTACCTTCTCATCCCTCACCCTTCTGGACATTCCCCTCTAATATCTCTACATTAGATGACCTGTAAGAAGGCAATGATTGGAAGAATTTGTCTCATGCAATCCTTACTTAAAACACACCATTTATGGTCTCTAGTCCAGGAATAATGTTAATCTCACAGTTGTAAGGAAGCTTCTCTGTGAGAGACAGTTGAACCAAGATTTAAAGGGTTCCAAGAAACTATTGTTTGGAAGACTCAGAAAGGAGCTTTGCATTCAGGGTGGACAGAAAGAACAAAAAAAAAGAAGAAGAAGAAGAAACAGGAGAGGGAATGTTGATAGAAATGAGGGTAGGGATCTGATATGCAGAGAGGGAGAGAGAGGAGAGAGGGCACACAGAGAAGAGAAGGCATGGCTTGGGGCATCTCTGAGACTGGCTGGTGACCTAAGACATGGTAGGCTTATGGGAGAATTTAGAGAGGCTCTATCAGAGACCCCTACTAGTGGGGGACATGGAGACTGAAGAGGCCACCCTCTAACCAGACAGGATTCCAAGTAGAGGGAAAACATTTACCCTGACTACAAGATGTTCAGGGATAAAGGTAGAACAGAGATTGAGGGAATGTCCAACTAATGTCTGGCCACTTCTTGGGAGAGAACCAACCCCTAACAGTATTAATGACACTCTGCTATGCCTGTAGACAGGAGCCTAGCAGAGCTGTCTGTTGAGAGGTTCCACCCAGCAGTGGATCTAGACAGATGCTGAGACTTAGAGCCAAACATGGGGCAGAGTTCAGGAAGCCTTGTGGAAGAATGGGAGAAAAGATAGAAGGACCTGTAGGGAACAGGTTCTCCACAAGAAAACCAACAGAGCCAACTAACCTGGGCCCAGGGCAGCTTGTGGAGACTGAAACACCAACCAAAGACTATGGATAGACTGGATCTAGGCCCCTTACACATATGATGGACAGCTTGGTCTTCATGTGGGTTCCCTAGCAAGTGGAGTGGGGGCTGTCTCTAACAAGGGCTTTCTTGCATGCTTTTCAATTACTTTCCCATGGGGGGGGCGGGGCTGCCTGGTCAGGCCATTGTGGTAGAAGATGTGCCAGTCCTGATATGATTTGATGTGCTGGTATGGGTAGGTGGGTGGGTGGAGCTTCCCTTTTCTGAGGGGGGTGGGGGAGAATACAGGAAAGAGGGAAGGAGGGTGAAACCTGAAACTGGGATGAGAGGAGGGAGAGCGCTACAATTGAGATGCAAAGTGAATAAATAAATAAACTTTAAACAAAACAAAAAAGCTTAACTAGAGTAAGCTAAAATCAGAAATGAAATAGTTATGTTATGGTAGAGGCACAAGAGTAATTAAAGGATTACAAAGAGCTACAACACACAACATAACTATATATTATACAACATAGAGAAAATAGATAAATCCTTAGAGATACATAACCCATGAATATTGAAGTCAGAGGGTTCAATAGCCTGAAGAAACAAATGGCTGATACAATAATTAAGGATGTGGTTCTCCCCAACAGGTAAGGAGGGGAGAATACACACACACACACACACACACACACACACACATATATATAGATATATATTAGTATATTATTTGTATCCATCCTCGGTCGCTAGAGATAACATAGAAGACATTATAATAAGTGAAAGACAATACATAAATAAAAATGTTCCATGAATAAATCATCTCAAACCCATTAAAATTAAGATTAAAATGTCAGTTATGAAAGGTGGAAACAAGAGGTGTGGAATGTAACAATACAGGCTAACGGGAACATTTTGCAGTAATGGAGGATGAATAAATCAAGAGATGCACCAAATTACTCACCTATGACAATCATCTTACTATGTGATGCATATTAAAGCAACCTGTGATATATCTTAAATTTATACAGCAGAAAATAAATGTTTTAAAATTATGAATGTCATCAAGGTCACATGAAGTCATGATTATATTACAATATATGCATCTTACATGGTAAAAACATTTTTAAAATTTCAGATTCTGAGAACAAAATAACAATGACAATTAATGGAAGGCATAAAAATAAATCAAGAAAATGCAAATAGAGCATAATTTTCAAAATTTGAAAAATGCTCATTGCAAGGATGAAAATAAACTCAAGTCAAGTGACCTTCAAAACATCAAGAATGCAGGGATATATCTCACAAGAGATAAAGAGAAGAAACATTCACAGAGTAAATGCTCAAAACAGCTTCAGATTTCCTTTTTATCATTACTCTATCTCGTTTGTTACATCCCAACTACAGTTACCTCTCCCTCCTCTTCCCTGCAGTCTCTCTCCCAGGTCAACCCCTCCTCTACTTCCCTCAGAAAAGAGCAGGTCTCCCACACATCTACCACACACTGCATAACAAGCTACAATAAGACCAGGCACATACCATCACATCACAGCTGAACAGGGCAACCCAGTAGGAGTAAGAGTGTCCCACAGGTTGGCAAAACAGTCAGAGACAGACCCTACTCCACCAATATGAATACCGCAAGAACACCACACTACTCAGCTATAACATGAATGCAGAGGACCTAGGTCAGACCCCTATAGGCTCCTTCATATTTGCAAGCCCCCATGAGTCCCAATTGATTCTGTGGTCCATGTTCTTGTGGTGCCCCTGACCCATCTGGTTCCTCCAATTCTTCCTCCCCCTCTACCACAGGATTCTCAGAGATCAATTTAATGTTTGGCTGTGGGACTATGCATCTGCTCCCATCCATTTCTGGATGATGTCTCTCCGGTCTTTCTGATGACAGTCATGCTAGGTTCTGAACCCAGAACATTCTGCATGTAGGACAAACTGTAGTTCAAAGGTTTTGTGGCTGGGTTGGTGTCCCAATTCCTCTATTTGAGGTCGTCCTTAGTTATAGAAGATGGCCAGTTCAGGTTCCATGTTTCCCACTACTAGGATTCTTTGCTAGGTTTACTCTTGTAGATTCCATGGTGTTTCCACTGTACTAGGTTTCCAACCTTTTCCCCCAAAGACCCTCAATTCTAGTCACTTCTCCCAATGTTCCCCCCTATACCTGCTCCCTCTGTTCTCACCATCACCCACCTTCAGCCCACCTTCAAAATCTATTTTATTTCATCTTCCCATATTCCAGGGGAAATCCTTGAGCTTCCCCCATCTCCTTAAGACTTCATTGTTACTTAGCTTCTCTGGATCTGTGGACCGTAGCATGACTGTCTTTTACCTTTACAGCTAATATCAACTTAAAAATTAGTACATATCCTGTTTGTTTTTCTTTTTCTTTTTTAAAATCTATTTATTTCTATTCAGTTTATGTCCTGGTTGTAGCCCCATCTCTTCCCTCTCCCAGTCACACTCTCCATCCTTCCCCTTTCCCCTCCCCTACTCCTTAGAAAATGGGAGCTCCCTTCACATCCACCCCAGACAAACAAGTTGCATCGGGACTGAGCATGTCCTCATCCCATGTGTCTGTCAAGGCAGTCTCACTAGGGGGAAGTGATAAAAAAAAAACTAGCAAGTTTTTAATACTATCGCTTTGTAGTACATCTTGAGATCAGGGATGGAGATACCTCCAGATGATCTGTTGTTGTACAGGATAGTTTTGGAAATTCAGGGGTTTTTTGTTTTGTTTTTTCATATGAAGTTGAGAATTTTTCTTTCAAGGTCTGTAAAGAATTGTGTTGGTATTTTGATGGAAACTGCATTGAATCTGTAGATTGCTTTTGGCAGAATAGCCATTTTCACTATGTTAATCCTATTGTTCCATGAGCACAGGAGATCTTTCTATCTTCTGATATCTTCTTCAATTTCTTTCTTCAGAGTCTTGAAGCTTTTTTTTTTGAACAGGTCTTTCACTTGCTTGCTTAGAGTACACCAAGGTACTTTATGTTATTTGTGGCTATTGTGAAGGGTGTTGTTTCCTTAATTTCTTTCTCGGCCCATTTGTGTTTGGTATACAGGAAGAATACTGTTGTTGTTGTTGTTGAGTTAATTTTGTATCCAGCCACTTTGCTGAAGTTGTTTATCAGCTGAAGGAGTTCTCTGGTTGAATTTTTGGGGTCACTCATGTATACTACTATATCATTTGCTAAGAATAATACTGTGACTTCTTCCTTGCCTATTTGTATCCCCTTGATCTCCTTTAGTTGTCTTATTCCTCTAGCTAAGACTTCAAGTACTATGTTGAAGAGATATGGAGAAAGTGGGCAGCCTTTCCTTGTCCCTGATTTCAGTAGTATTGATTTAAGTTTCTCTCCATTTAGTTTGATGTTGGCTATAGGCTTGCTGTATACTGTCTTTACTATGTTTAGGTATGTGCCTTGTATTTCTGATCTCTCCAAGACTTTAAGCATGAATGGGTGTTGGATTTTGTCAAATGCTTTTGTGGCATCTAAGGAGATGATCATGAAGTTTTTCACCTTCAGTTTATTTATATGGTGGATTACATTGATCCATTTCCACATATTGAACTACCCCTACAGGAAACAGGACAGGAGCCTACCACAGAGGGACTCTGAAAGAGTCTACCCAGCAGTATATCAAAGCAGATGCTGAGACTCATTACCAAACTTTGGGCAGAGTGCAGGGAATCATATGAAAGAAGGGGGAGTTAATAAGCCTGGAGAGGACAGGAGCTCCACAAGGAGAGCAACAGAACCAAAATATCTGGGCACAGGAGTCTTTTCTAAGACTAATACTCCAACCAAGGACTATTCATGGAGTTAACCTAGAACCCCTGTTCAGATGTAGCCCATGGAAGCTCAGTAATCAAGTGAGTTCCCTAGGAAGGGGAACAGGAATTGATTCTGACATGAACTCAGTGGCTGGCTCTTTGACCTCCAGGGGGTTGCAGCCTTACCAGGCCACAGAGGAGGACAATGCAGCCAGTCCTGATGAGACCTGATAAGCTAGGGTCAGATGGAAGGGGAGGAAGACCTCCCCTATCAGTGGACTTGGAGAAGGGAACGGGAAGAGATTACGGAGGGAGGGTGGGATTGGGAGGGAATAAGGGAAGGGGCTACAGCTGGGATACAAAGTGAGTAAAATGTATTTAATTTTTAAAAAAGCTAGTGAGTGAGTCCTTGTCTAATGCAGTCCCCGCTTCCCATACTAGAGGACCCACAGGAAGCCTAAGCTGCCCATCTGCTATATCTTTGTAGAGGGCCTAGGTCCAGTCCATGCATGGTTCTTGGTTGATGCTTCACTCTCCACAGACCCCTCTGGGCCCTTTTTACCCTGTTGGTCTTCTTGTGGAGCTCCTGTCACCTCCTTTTTCTCTTTTCCTCCCACAAAACTTCCTAAGCATTGTCCAGTGTTTGGCTGTGAGTCTCAGCATCTGTTTTGAAGCATTGCTGGGTAGAGCCTCTCAGAGGACAACTCTGTCAGGCTCCTGTGTGCAAGCTTAGCAGAGTATTATTTATAGTGTCAGAGGTGGGCATTCTTCCATAAGGGAGGTTGTTGGTTGGGCAAGGCATTGGTTCGACATCCCCTCACTCTCTGCTCTATCTTCTCTTTTTCCCTGCACATCTTGAAGGCAGGGTAAATTTGGGGTTGAAGTTTTTGTAGGTGGGTTGGAGTTTCCCTCCCTCTACTAGGGGATAAGTCTAGTTTGGTATCCCCCAGTCTCTATGGCCTCTACTACTAGGAGTCAAGGCTTGACTTCCCCCTCATAGCCTCCCAGGAGCTACCCTGACTTAGGTCTCTAGCTTGTCACAGAGATATCCCCACCCTTGGTTTCCCTTTTCTCTACAGGCCTTCTGTCCTCCTGCCCTCACTCCCTCAGGTCTGATTCCACCCTCTTAGCTCTCTCTACCCCCTCTCCTAACTTGTCCCCTCTCTTCAGCTACTACATCTGTCTATTATGTCTCTCCTTCTAAGTAAGATTTCTGCATCCTCCTTTGAATCCTTCTTGTTATTTATCTTCTTTAGGTCTATGCCTCGTAGTGTGCTTATCTTGTACTATATGGCTAAGATTACCTTAAAGTTAGTGTAGCCAGTCCTGCTGAGACCTGATAGGCTTGGGGCAGATGGAAGGAGAGGAGGACTTCCCCTATCTATAGACTTGGAGAGGGACATGGGAGGAGATGAGGGGGGGAGTGTGGGATTAGGAGGGGATGAGGGAGGGGCTACAGCTGGGATACAAAGTGGATAAACTAATTACTATAAAAAATAAAGCAAAAAACTAAATAAAAATTAAAAATCATAAAATATGAAAAAAGTGAGTACATACATATGTGTATTTCTGGGTCTGGGTTACCCTTTCTCCACACCTCACGTGCATGTGCTGCCCTTGAGATGTTGATTTTAAGCATTCTGAACTGTGTGAGATGGAATCTCAGAGCTCTTTTGAATTGCATTTCCCTGATGATTAAGGATGTTTCACATTTCTTTAGGTGCTTCTCAGCCATTCAAGATCCCTCTGTTGAAAATTCTGTTTAGTTCTGTGCCCCATTATTTAATTGGTAATTTTGTTTGTTGGTGTTTGATTTCTTGTGTTCATTTTATATTTTGGATAACAGCCCTAGTTGAATGTAGGATTAGTGAAGATCTTTTCCCAGTCTCTAGACTGCCATTTCATTCTTTTGGCAGTGTCCTTTGTCTTATAGAAGCTTTCCAATTTGAAGAGATACCATTCACTAATTGTTGATCTTAGAGCCTAAGCTGTTGCTGTTCTGTTCAAGAATTTGTCTCCTGTGCCAATGAGGTCAAGGCTCTTCCCTACTTTATCTTCTGATATATTTAGTATATCTGGTGTCAAATTGAGGTCTTTGATCCACTTGGATTTGAATTTTGTGCAGAAAGATAAATACAGCTCTATCTGCATTTTTTACATGTAGACATCCATTTAGACCAGTACCATTAGTTGAAGATTCTGTCTTTTTCCTATAGTATGGTTTTGGCTCCTGTGTCAAAAATCAAGTGACCGTAGATATGTTCTGGGTCTTCGATTTGAGTCCATTGATCAGCCAGTCTATTTCTATGCCAGTACCATGCAGTTTTCATTACAATTGCTCTGTAGTATAGCTTGAAGTCAGGGATGGAGATACCTCCAGAGGTTCTATTGTATAGGGTTGTTTTAGCTATTCTGGGTTTTTTGTTTTCCCATATGAAGTTGAGAATTAGTATTTCAAGGTCTGTAAAGAACTTTGTTGGGATTTTAATGGGGATTGCATTGAATCTGTAGATTGTCTTGATAAGATGGCCATTTTTACTATGAAATCCTACTGATCCATGAGCATGGGACTTCTTTCCATCTTCTGATATCTTCTTCAGAGACATGAAGTTCTTGTCATATAAGTCTTTCACTTCACTGGTAAGAATTACACGAAGATATTTTATATTATTTGTGGCTATTGGTTTTATTTTGTTTGTTTAGTTTTTTGTTCCTGTCTCTAAGGGACTTTGTTATCCCTTTCAGTTATTTTTTACTTTTATTATCATCATCATCATCATCATTTATTACAATTTATTCACTTTATATCCAGGGTGTAGCTCCTCCCTCATCTCCTCCCAGCCCCACTCTCCATCACTTTTCTCCCCCTATGCCCCTCTCCTAGTTCACTGATAGGGGTTAGGGGAGGTCCTCTCCCCCTACTATCTGACCCTAGTCTTTCAGGTCTCCTCAGGACTGGCTGTATTGTATTCCTTTGTAGCCTGGTAAGGTTGTCTCCATGGGGGGTAGGAGGGAGGTTTAAAGAGCCAGCTACTGAGTCCATGTCAGAGACAGCCCCTGCTCCCCTTACTAGGGAAACCCCATGGAGACTGGGCTGCCTATGGGCCACATCTGAGCAATGGGTCCAGGTCCTCTCCATGCATGGTCCTTGGTTGATTAATCAGCCTCTGCAGGACCCTCTGAACCCAGATTTTTTAGGCTCTGTTGGTCTCCTTGTAGAGCTCCTGTCCCCTGGAAGTCTTTCTATCTCCCTCTTCTTCCATAAGATTCCCTGCATTCTGCCCAAGTTTGGCCATAAGTCTCAGCATCTGCTTCAATAACCTGCTGGGTGAATTCTTTCAGAGTCCCTCTGTGGTAGGCTCCTGCCCTGTTCTCTGTCTTCTACCACATCCAGTGTCTATACTGTTTGCCCTTCTGAATGAGGATTAAGCATATTCCGTAGGGTCCTCCTTGTTGTCTACCCTCTTTAGGACTATGGATTTTAGTATGTTTTTCCTGTATTATAATGCTAATGTCCACATATAAGTGATTATATGTGTGTTTTTCTTTTTCTGGGTTACCTCACTTAAAATGATCTTTTCTAGTTCCATTGCCTGAAATTTTCATGATTTGCTTTTTTTAAATTTCTGAGTAGTATTTCATTGTGTAAATGTACCACAATTTCTGTATCCATTCCTCAGTTGAGGGACATTTAGGTTGTTTCCAGATTCTGGCTACTATGGATAAAGCTGCTATGAACATAGTTGCACAAATGTCCTCGTTGTATGGTTGAGCATCTTTCAGATATATGCCTAGGAGTGGTATAGCTGGATCTTGAGGTAGCACTATTCTTAATTTTATGAAAAAGTGTCAGATTGCTTTCCAAAGTGGTTGTACAAGTTTGCATTCCCACCAGCAGTGGAGGATGGTTCCCCTTTCTCCACATCCTCTCCAGCATGTATTCTCACTTGAGTTTTTTATCTTAGCCATTCTGATGGGTTTAAGGTGAATTCTCAGGATCATTTCAGTTTGCAGTTCTCTGATGACTAAGGATGTTGTGCATTTCTTTAAGTATTTCTCTGCCATTCCATATTCCTCTGTTGAGAATTCTCTCTTTAGCTCTGTACCCCAGTTTTAATTGGATTACTTGGTTTGCTGATGTTTAACTTCTTGAGTTCTTTATATATTCTGGATGTTAGCTCTCTGTCAGATATAGGGTTGGTGAAGATCTTTTCACAATCTGTAGGCTGTCATTTTGTTCTGATGGCAATGTCCTTTGCTTTATAGAAGGGTTTCAATTTCATGAGGTCCCATTTCTTGATTGTTGATCTTAGAGCCTGTACTGTTGGTATTGTGTCCAAGAAGTTGTCTCCTGTGCCAATGAGTTCAAGGCTCTTCCCCACTTTTTCTTCTAACAGGTTTAGTGTGTCTGGTTTTATGTTGAGGTCTTTGATTTACTTGGACTTTAGTTTTGTGCAGGGTGATAAGTATGGATCTATTTGCATTTTTCTTTGTGTAGACATCCAGTTAGACCAGCACCATTTGTTGAAGATGCTATCTTTTTTCCATTGTGTGGTTTTGGCTTCTTTGTCAAAAATAAAGTATCTGTAGGTGTGTGAGTGTATTTCTGGGTCTTCAATTCCATTTCATTGATCCATCAGTCTGTTTCTATGCCAGTGCCATGCAGTTTTTATTACTGTGGCTCTGTAGTACAGCTTGAGATTAGGGATAGAGATACCTCCAGAAAATATTTTATTGTACACGGTTGTTTTAGCAATTCATGTTTCTTTTGTTTTTCCATATGAAATTGAGGACTGTTCTTTCAAGGTCTTTAAAGAATTCTGTTCGTATTTTGATGGAAATTGCATTGAATCTGTAGATTGCTTTTGATAGGATGGCCATTTTCACTATGTTAATCCTACCGATCCATGAGCATGGGCGATCTTTCAACCTTCTGATATCTTCTTCAATTTCTTTCTTCAGAGTATTGAAGTTTTTTATACAGATCTATAACTTGTTTGGTTAGAGTAACACCAAGGTTCTTTATGTTACTTGTGTTGTTTCCCTATTTTCTTTCTCAGCCCATATGTCTTTTATATACAGGAGGGCTTCTGATTTTTTCCCATTGTGTTCCATAAGTTTGGGTATGTTGTGCCTTTATTTGCATTGAATTCTAGGAAGTCTATAATTGCTTTCAATATTTCTTTTCTGACCCAGCTGTCACTGAGTAGAGAGTTGATCAGTTTCCATGTGTGTGTAGACTTTTTGCTTTTTCTGTTGTTGAGGTCCAGCTTTAGTCCATGGTGGTCTGAAAGGATACAGGATATTAATTCAATCTTCTTGTATCTCTTGAGGCTTGTTTTGTGACCAACTATATGATCTGTTTTGGAGAAGATTCCATGAGGTGCTGAGAAGAAGGTATATTCTCTTGTGTTTGTGTAAAATGTTCTGTAAATACCTGTTAGGTCCATTTTATTCATGATATCTGTTGGTTTTATTATTTCCCATTTAGTTTCTCTCTCAATCTGTCCATTGGAGAGAATGGTATGTTAAAATCTCTCACTATTAATGTGTGGGGTTCAATGTATGATTTAAGCTTTAGTTATATTTCTTTTACAACTGTGGTTGCCCTTGCATTTGGGCCATACATGTTGAGAATTGAGATGTTGTCTTGGTGGATTTTTTTTCTTTGATGAGTATGAAGTGTCCTTCCCCTTTTTTGATTAATTTTGGTTGAAAGATTATTTTATTAGATACTAGAATGGTTACTTCAGCTTGCTTCTTGGGTCTGTTTGCTTGGAAAACCTTTTTCCACTCCTTTACTCTGAGGTAATGGCTATCTTTACTTCTGAGGTGTATTTCTTGGAAGCAGCACAATGATGAGTCCTGTTTTCATGTCCATTCTGTTAACCTGTGTCTTTTTATTAGAGAGTTGAGGCCATTGATATTGGGAGATATTAATGACTAGTGGTTATTAATTCCTGTTATTGTGATGTGGGTAGTGGTAGAGTGTGTGTGTGTGCATATGTGTGTGTGTCTGTGCCTGTGTGTGTGTGTATGTCTGCGTGTGTCTGTGTGTGTGTGATTCCCTTCTTTTGGTTTTGCTGATAGAGAGTTATTTCTTACCTATGAGTTTCTGGGTGTAGCTGGCCTCCTTGGGTTGGAATTTTCCTTATAGTATCTTCTTTGGGGCTGGATTTGTGGATAGGTACTGTTTAAATTTATTTTTGTTGTGAAATATCTTGTTTTCTTCTCTATGGTGATGAAAAATTTGCTGCGTTCACTAGTCTGCAACGACACTGTTGTCTCTTAGTCTGTAAGATATCTGTTTGAACCCTTCTGGTTTTTAGAGTTTCTGATGAGAAGTCAAGTGTAATTCTGATATTTGACTTGGCCTTTCCCCCTTGCCTCTTTTAATATTCTCTCTTCTTCTGTACATATAGTGTTTTGATTATTATTTGATGGGAAGATTTTCTTTTCTGGTCACATCTATTTGGTGTTCTGTAAGCTTCTCATATGTCTCTTTTTTTAGGTAGGGAAGTTTTCCTCTATGATTTAGTTGAAAATATTTTCTGGGCTTGGATCTGGGAGTCTTCTTCTTCTATTCCTATTATTCTTAGGTTTCATCTTTAATGGTGTCCCAGATTTCTTGGATGTTCTATGTCAGGAGCTTTTTAGAGTTAACATTTCCTTTGACTGATGTATCCATTTTTGTCTATCATATCTTCTACATCTGAGATTCTCTCTTCTGTCTCTTGTATTCTGTGTCTCTTGTGTCTATTTCCCTAGGTTTTCCATCTCCAGGATTACCTCAGATTATGTTTTCTTTCTTGCTTCTAGTTCCATTTTTAGGGCTTGAAAAGTTTTATTCATTTCCTTCTCCTGTTTGATTGTAGTTTCTTGTACTTGTTTAATTTTAAGAGATTTGTTCAATTCTTTTACCTGTTTGATTGTATATTCCTGTTCTAGTTTGAGGGATTTGTTTTCATAACCTCCGATTTAAAATTTGTTCTTGCATTCAGGGTGTGATAGTATCTCCAGGGCTTCCTGTGGCCAGACTGCTGGTTTTTGGTGATGTCAAATGGCCCTGGGGTTTGTTGCTTGTGCTTTTACCCACTTTGATGTCACAGGCATTAACAAGTCTGGTGATCTCCAATGGTCACAGAGTTCAGGAGTAGGTAGAGAGAGATCTAAGTTGAATGCTGCTCAGGGCCCCAAACTGGCCTCCTAGGGATGAGAGAAAGATGATGTGGATTGGATTCCAAGTACATCTCCCTCAGCTGACCTTGTTCCAGTTGGGTCAGGCAGATCCAGCAGATTGAGTGGGTGTTAGTGTTGTGGGGTCAGCTGCCGCAACAAACAGGAAAACTGCTGCTGGTATTATGGATTCAGATTTAGCTGTGCAGCTGCTTGCTGGCCCAGTAGGCACTGAGCTCCTGGCACTCATATTTGGCTTGGCTTTGCCATCTTGGACCTAGGACCCTATAACTTTGTTTTGTCCAGTGGTCTCTACACAGGAACCAGAAGAACCCTGGATTGGGATTGGGGTGCTGTGTCAAACACTGCCCATAGGGAAACAGGGATGATCTGAGGTCTGGTTAATGAAGGGATCTGCAGCCTCCACTCAGGTAGGCTTGCAGCCCTGTGCAGGTGCCGCCAGACCCAGACGGGACAGAAAGCGTCTTGTCCCTAACTGTGTCCTGGAGATGGTCTCAACTGTAACTAAATGTTCCCTCCCCTCCCCTAGGTGAAGTACTGATGTCTGTTTTAAGGTCTTTCACTAGAATACTCACTGTAACCTCAGCCTCTAATCTTCTGCCACTCAGATACAGTGTGCCCTGGCTGCCTGGAATCTTGGAGGGGGAGGGGAATCTATTTGTCTTTCATTGTAGCAATATGTAATACTAAAAGACAGTGGGTAAGGGATGCCTTTGAAATAGAAAAGAAAAATTACATCCAAGCTACAGTTTTATACCTAGCTAAAATATCAATCCAAAAATCTAAATAATTAATCATTTTTCAGATGTGAAAAAAATAAAATATTTTATTACTTCTTAGGAAGGTACAGGAGACTACAGACAACAAACTGAAAATTGTAACCAATGAAAAAGATGTGCAACATTCCACATAGGAACAACAGGTGGAAATAAGACCCAGGATAACTAATAAAAATTATGATCCCAGCATAAAAGACCTTTTAATCCAAGATGGAACTCACCTAAGAATTCAGAGGATCATTCACAATATTAAATAGATATAAAATACATAATCTGTGTGAAAATTAGGCACAAAAAGAGGTTTCAGACAAATGGAAAGGCTTTGGTTTGTTTTGCTGATTTAAGAAAAAAAAAACAATAGCAATCTAAGCAGAAGGAAAAAATAGGTAATAGCCCTAGAGAGAACAAAGTTATACACAAAGGGAAAAGTAATTTTAAGTTACAAATTATTAAATTACTCATCCATGAATGAGATTTCCTTAGTCATGATAATGTAAACACAAGTATTGATCAAACTAAAATTGTGTTGATCAGGAAAATTTGAAAGATGAGAGACCAAGCACAGGCATGCACATCAACCAATTCTCAGATAATGCCTAAAACTGAAAACAAAACAAGCAGCAACATATAATGATTATCTCAATATTGGCAAGTAAAATTGAAATAACCAATAAAAAGACATTAATGGTCAGTGAATGTAGCTCATTTGGCATGAATACCTGTCTTCAACTCCCTTGCACCACATAAACCAAGTGTGGTGATGCACTCCTGTAATCCTAGCACCTGGGAAGGGATCACAAGCTGAATGCTGTCCTTGGCTACATGGCAAATCTGAAGTTGTTTTTTTTTTAAAGGAATAAAAAAAGAAACTATTCACAGTCAGCGAAGCAGAGAGTGAGACAGAAACCAGTGGGGCATAACCTTCAGAGGCCTGCCTCTAATGACTTTCTTCCCACCTCCTAAAAATTCCCAACTGGGGAATCAGTCTTTGAGACAAAAGCCCATGAGTAACTTCCAGGACCACAGTGACCCTCAGAGCTGATGGCATCATCTTCTTGGTGACGTTTTGCAGCAGCCTGAAGCAGTTCAATGGGCAGCATAAGGCTGAGGGTGACAGCTTCTATGCTTCACAGCTAATGCCTAAACTCAACAGACAATTAGCGAAACTTTCCCCTTTGACCTTCAGTGAACCCTGAAGCATTCAAACAGATTGTTCTTGGTGTTTCTCTATCAAGGCCAGAGACCTACAGTTGTTCAGTAGTGAACTGAACATGGAAACATACTCTCTTCTATAGGAGGTACTTAGAAATGGTAAAATGTCTATGTTTTTATTATCAGAATTTCTCACATACCTAAATCAACCACTTTAAGAGAAAATGATTAATAAACATTAAGAGCAAGCTAAGGTGCAGTGCTGACAAAAATTACACAGTTGCTGTAGTAATAATCTCTACTGATGAAAACATTAGACACATTACTTCATGGAGAAAATATCATCAGCCAATAGTCAGGAACATATCATCTATGCTAACCTGCTCAGATTATCCAATTGCTTTTTAATGTCTACTTGTAGGTTTAGATTTTTCAATAAACCTACTTTATTTAGGGTTCTTAAATGTTTCTATGTCCCTTCCAACCCACTGCCCAGCAGTTCAGACCAAATGCTAACACCAAATAGCAACAAGAATCACCACAGTTCACCAGAAACAGTAAGACTCCTCTGAATCTGAATGAGTCAGTGAAAGCTGCAAGATTCAGTTGGGTTGCCCAAGAAGTTCTCTGAAACACTTTCTTTGTGAAGTGAAGTGTCGAAAAACAAAGACCAGTGAAGTGATATCAATCCAAAAACCATTGTCTCCTCTCCTCAGAGTTCACCCATAGATGTTTTCAGTTGGCCAAAATCATGCCCCTCACACAAGATAGCTTGCAGCAAGACATCATGTGCCCTTCTACAAGACAGCTTCTATCAAGACATCACATGACACAACTGAATCTTCAAACAAACCAGAAACTTCCACTTCACCTAACATTAAGTTTGGGTGTATACTGAAGATGCTTGGGCCTAGCCTCATCCAACTTTACTAATGCAGTATCTCAAAACTTCTTTTTGTATGGTCTATGCTTTCACCAAATCGTTGTATATATGACACATAAGTTATGTTGTTTAAACGCAACCCTGGCTAAGCTATCCAGATCCTGCTGTTCTACCAAAGTCAAGGTAAAATATTACACTTTATTGTGTCTATTCGGAAGTATTGAAAGACTCCTCATTTCCAGATACTCTATCCTGAGAAAGTGATCATTAACTTCTACAGGTATGTTTAGAAGCTCAAATAGGGGTGGGCTAAAGAACCAGAGTAGACAGGAAGAGAGTTCTCTGAGCAGCAGCAGTAGCAGCAACAACAATAAGAACATATACCAAGAGTGACAGAATGCTATCATGTTATATTGGACTGCTCCATGGCCGGGACACCATGACATTTATCATAAACAGTTCCATTGTCAGAAAACCATGAATGCAATTATGTTATCATGGATGGTTCCATGGCTGGGACAAGTTATCATGGACAGCTCTAGGGTCTGGAGACCATGACTGTAATCATGTTATCATGGACAATTGCATGGCCAGGACACCATGACTGTTATCATGACAAGACAAAATCTCAAAGAGTGTTCATGGAAAAATGAATCATTCCATGTCATCAGAGAAATGCACATTCCTGTCTCCCAACATCTTATAGTCTCTCCTCTGCACTTTTCTTCACTTTATACCAGGGGAGGTGAACAAGTTACTTGGTTCTAAAACTTGGAAAAATAAAATAAACTTTCTCGCATTTTCTTGAGAGAAAATTGAATGCAAGGAGCATGTAAATTCACATGTCACACATTACACACTTGCTGTTTTAAGATTCCCTGGGCCTGCACTGCCTGTGGTTGTACAGATATCTGACCCAATTCAACAGCTTCCACTCCATGGTACTCATACAAACTTTATCATCTAACTGAGCTCCTACCAACCTGAGATGAGATATTTTGATGTTTTGATTCCATTGGGTTATTTTTCTTGACTTGTTAAAGAGTCAAGAGTGTAAAAGTAACTTTTGTTCTCCTGATGGAATTGTTATCTCTGAGCTTTACTGCCTCCATCTACTAACCTAGGGCTGGTTCTGGAAGCTTCTAGCTTCCATACAATCTACTCTAGACCTAGAATGTTTTTAGCCTCTGAGACTTAATGGTGAATAAGTTCAAGCTTTTTTCTGAATTCTGGCTGGCTGGTTCAACTCAGCTCTTCTGGCTCAAATTCCTTTCCAAGTTGACTGGTTCAAACTGGCTTCTCTCAGTTTCAGACTGAGTTGCTCTGCTCTGCCTCAAATTAACTCTAGCAGTCTGTTCTGATCTTCTGGCTCCTTCTCATTCTCTGGCTCATCCTGTCTTCACCTCTGTCTAGCTTATTCTCTCTTCAACATGTCTCTGTAAAACTCTTCCAGTAAAACTGCCTCTCTCTTTGCTCTTCCTTTTTTTCTTTTTTTAATATTTTTATATTAATCACAGGTTATTTACTTTGTATCCCAGCTGTAGCCCCCTCCCTCTTTCCCTTCCAACCCCACCCACC
>CM053744.1:100721642-100735211 GCA_028658305.1 Pachyuromys duprasi | reverse complement strand
CCTCCCTGCCCCTTTCCAAGTCCACTGATAGGGAAGGACCTCCTCTCCTTCCATCTGACTCTAGCTTATCATGTCACTTCAGGACTGGCTGCCAAGTCCTCTTCTGTGGCCTAGCAAAGAGCCTGCCACTGAGTTCATGTCAGAAATAGTCCCTGTTCCCTTTACTAGGGTACCCACTTGGATACTGAGCTACCATGGGCCACATCCAAGCAGAGGTTCTAGGTTATATCCATACATGGTCCTTGGTTAAAGAGCCCTGCGCCCTGATATATTTGGTCCTTGTGGAGCTCAACCACTATTCTTCTATCCTGTTCTATTGAGCGAATAGGCATATCCTATTCTCTCAAATCTTTCTCTGATTCATCACCTTGTCTGCCTCTCAATTAGACACCATTTTCAAACATGGATGTTTCCTTCTACCAACTACCTTTACCTTCATGGTTTGGGATTAAAGGTGTATATACTATGGACATGTCTGTATTCTAGCCAGAAGGATTAAAGGTGTGTGCTAAAGGGTGTACCTGTATTCCAGACAGAGTACCCATGTTGCTGATTTTAAATCTCTGTATAAAAGAGAAAGGATAATGCTGTTTGGTCTCCTCAAAAGACTGCAAAATGCCACAATGAGAACTCAGGTAGCAAGCAGGAAACAGAGGCAGATATAAAACTGGGGAAGAAAATGGAGGAAATGGAATGGAACTGCTATGTTCTATTCTATGCACGCTGGCTTTCTCCTGGGACAATAGAAGCCACTTGAAAAGGTAAAGAAGAAAGGCAACACAGCTAGACTAGCATTGTAGAAGAAAAGCTTCAGGCAGGAGGGTGTGCTAAAGTGTAAGGGGGAAACAGATGGGCTGAGACTAGAAAAGGAAAATGAGTTAAATGCTTATAGATACATAAGATCATCATCTGTCCAGGAGCCAGGCAAAGGTAAATGGAGACAAAGATACTATGCTGTCAAGGAAAGTGGCCTGATAAGAATGTAAATCTTTAATCCAAATGCCCAATAAAGTGGTATTGTAAAATGGGGTTGTTGGAAGTTAGCTCAGCACTGACAGGAGATTCTCCTAAAACTACCACACTGAGACTTTAGCTCTCATGCATCAGTTTAGAAAAGCATCAAGACCATAGCAGTATAAATTCCAGAAATGTTAGAGAAGTTTCTTTAGATGACTCTATCAACCCTCCTATTCCATCCAAACTCCAGCCTAGCATTAATTTTTTTCTTCCCAGAATGCCATAGTCTAGTAGTCATTGGTTAGCTAACAGACACATTTCACCTATCTTGATTCTTGCTGACAAGGACTTTGGTTCACTTTAGTTTTCTTCACCTACTTGCTCAGAGTTCGTCATAAATAAATTAATTTGGAGATTCAGTTGATCTTTGTAGGATAAGCAAGAGGAAAGCTGGTAAAATTAACAAAAACTGAAAAGAGAGCAATAGCAGTTATTGTCGCCTAAGAAGCCATTTTCAAAGCTGTGTAACTGTTCACAAATGTGTGGGACAAATGATTTGGACCAAATAAAGTCTACAACAGCTTCACTTACTTGTCAGGCTATTGTTGTCTGGCAAGTGAACATCCTGACCAAGCTAGGTCAGTTATCAGCTCAAGTAATGAGGACTCTTGGATCATCCTTTGCTCATAATCTTGAAGGCTACCCTGAACCTGTTCTTAGCAGTAAAATGAGCCTCCAAGAGGGTCAATAAAAGAATGATGTCACTTAAGGTCTATACTCAGAACTGGAAGAATGTTGCTTCTTTATTCTACTGTCCAAAGTAAGTTACAAAATAAACCCTCATTCAAAAAATAGGTGCTCATAAACCACCTAATGGAAGAGGGAGAGGGGGTGGGATAGAGGACTGAGAGAAAGATCAGGTGTGCAGAGAGTGGGGGTGAGACTAAGAGAGAGAATGAAAATCAGCTGGGGAGCATCTCTGAGGCAGAGTAGGCTCCAGGAAGCCTATGAAGATGACCCTAGCTGAGACTTCCAGCAGCTGGGGGTTCAGGAGCCTGAAGTGGCTCCGCCTGTAGCCAGGTGAGACTTCCAGTGGAGGGCAGGGGACACCACCCCACCCACAAAACCAAACTTCGGCATGCCTACAAGAAATGTCGGGGTGAACATTGAGCAGAGATTGTGGGAATGATAAATCAATAACTGGACCAACTTGAGAACCATCCCATAGGAGAAAGCCAACCCCCATCACTATTAATGATATTATTTTATGATTGCAGACAGGACCCTAGCATAACTGTCTTCTGAGAGGTTCTATCCAGAAGCAGATGGAAAGAGATACAGAGATCCACAGAAGCTTGGGGAGTTTTGTAGAAGAGCTGGAGGAAGGATAGAGAGAGGCAGAGGGGCTAAAGACACCACAAAAAGACCTACAGAGTCCTGGACCAATGGGGGCGCACAGAGACCATACCACCAAACAAAGAGCATGCGTGGACTGGACCTGGAGCCCTTGCACATGTGTGTCAGATGTGCAGTGTGGTCAACATGTGGGTCCCCTAACAATGAGAGTAAGAGCAGTTTCCAACTTCACTGCCTACCACTAGATCCCTTTGCCCTAGCTGGGCTGCCTTGTCAGGCCCCAGTTGAAGAGTATGTGCTTAGTCTTGCTGCAACTTGAGGAGCCAGGGTTGGTTGATACCCCTTGGGAGAAGGGGGTAAGGAGGGAGGGGCCTGAGGTTGGGACTGGGAGTAGAAGAGGGAAGGGGGCTGAGATCAGGTTATAAAGAGATTAAATTAAATAAGTAAGTAAGTAAATGAATAAATAATGAAAAGAGGAAGAAAATTCTTCTCTTAATGGTATAGGAAAGGGGAAGTGAAAGTTGGGAACATTTCTGCAACTGATCTATCATAAAGAATTTTTAAACATAGATTTGGCTTGGTCAAAATAAATCTTAAAATCTTATCAGGACTGAAGGTGTAGTTAAGTGCTATAAAATTTACCTAGCATGAATGAGGTTTTAGTTTCATCCCTCAGTGATGCAAAACTAAACAATAACTGCCACAAATAAAAATCCAAAACCTCTCACAATCAAAATTAAAAATGGTGATGACAATTGTGGCAATGGTGATGATGATAGTGATGGTGAAGACGATGCTGCTGCTGCTGCTGACAGCAGTGGTGATGATGGTAATGACAGTGATGATGATGGTAATAGTGATGGTGATGGTAATGACGGTGATGATGATGGTAATAGTGATGGTGATGATAATGACAGTGGTGATGATGGGAAGGTAATGAGGACAATGATGCTGACAGCGAGGATAAGGATGATGATACTGGTGGTGACAGGAAATGATAAAGACGGTGATGGTGACAATGATAATCATGGTAGCGACTCCTAATGGTGGTGGTGACGGCTGTATTACTTTCCTGTTGCTCTGATAAAGCAACATAACCAAATGTCGCAGTTACTTTGCTGTGGTAAGACACCATGACCAACACAACTTATGAGAAGAAAGCATTTAACTGGGTGCTCACAGGTGTATAGAGGTATGATCTGTGACCGTCATGGAGGGAGTATGGCAGCAGGCAGACAGGCATAGCCGAAGCTGAGCGCTTACATCTTTATCCACAAGCCCAAGGCAGAGAAAGCTGACTAGGAACTAAACAGGCTTCGGAAACTTCAAATCCCACCCCCAGTAACACACCTCCTTCCAATAGAGCCAAACTTCCTCTTCTTTTCCAAACAGTTCCAACTCAGATCAAGTATTCAAACATATGAATTTATAGTGGTAATTCTTATTCAAACCATCATACCAAGACAACTTACAGAAGGAAGAATTAGGATTACAGTTCCAGAGGGATATAAGTCCATTATGGCAGGGAGTCATGGCAACAAGTGGCAGGCATGTGGCAGGATCAGGAAGCTAAATGCTCACATCCTCAAACAAATCCACAAAGCCAAGAGGGAAAATTAGAAGTGGTGCAGAAGCCAGACTTGGTGGTGTACACTTTTAATACCAGCACTTGGGAAGGCAGAGACAGGTGAATCTCTCTGAGTTCAAGGCGAGTACAGGACAGCCAAGCCTACACAGAGAAACCATGTGTCAAAAACCAAAAAAAGAAGGAGGAGGAGGCAGAGGAGGAAGAGTAGCAGGAGGAGGAGGAAGTGGAGGAGGAAGAAGAGGTGTGTGGAATATTTAAACTCTCAAAGCCTTCCTCTAGTGTTGTACTACATCCCACAAGACCACACCTCCAAAACCTCTCCAAGTGTGCCACCAACTGGGACCAAGTGTTTAAATGTCTGAGCCTATGAGGGAGCATTCTCATTCAAACTATTCCAATGCCATGGTGATGGTGGTAAGGATGGCAGTGCTGGTGGTGATGGCCACGATAGTGATGGTGATAGTGAGTGTATTGATGAACGTACAAACAAAAGTAATGCAAGCCTATCATGTCTTTTTTCACATTGATCTATAGTCACACACTGCACTTTCCATTTTAAAATTATGGAAATCTAGTCAAGTAGAGACTTGTCTTAATCAAGGTCATCTGGTAACTAAGGTTAAAAAAAGAAGAAAAAGAAAAGCCAACCAAGCAGTGGTGGCACACACACTTGGGAGGCAGAGGCAGGGAGATCTCTGTGAGTTTGAGGCCAGCCTGGTCTACAGAGTGAGTTCCAGGACAGCCAAGGTTACACAGAGAAATCCTGTCTTGAAAACAAACAAAACAGAAGTGCACACACCATTTGAAATGCTGAACAGGCTGGCTTGAGATCTAGCTGCTGAGAAAATTTTCTAGAAGTTTCCCTTCTTTGCTGAGAACTGCCAAAAAAAAAAAAATCTTTCTATGTTTTTTTTTCTATTGAATCTCTCTGTCTCTTTTCATGCCTCTTGATTATCCCTTTCCCTGAGAAGTCTGTTTTTCAGATTTAGTCTGCTATGTTTTATAATAGAAGACTTTCTTTCTCTGCTTTATAGAGACATGGAGAGGATTAACAGTTAATTTAATGTTTTCAAAATTCCTTAAGTACCTTGGAATTAAATATGTCATGTGCAAATAAATAAATAAAGGCTTTAGAGCACAGAGGCATCAGTCTTCTCTAACTCACGTGGTCAGAGCATCTAAATGAATGCATACACACAGCCAGCTGAAAATCTATGGATCCCACTAGGCAGGCACCAAGCAACCCTGTTGATTACACTTTCATGTGTTGTATTAGAAAGAATAGATAAAAGACAAAACATCTCCAGCCACCACATTCTCTCTCTCTCTCTCTCTCTCTCTCTCTCTCTCTCTCTCTCTCTCTCTCTCTCTCTCTCTCTCTCTCTCTCTCTCTCTCTCTCCCTCTCTCAATGGATAGACAGATACATAGATAGGTAGCTAGACAGACAGATATTTAAGATACATACATATATATCAAAAGATAATGCAATACAAATCCCTTCCTTAAGTATGACCAACCAAATCTCTCTTATCCACAACACACACAAACACACCCTCCCTATCCTTTACAACCTCTCTTCCCATCCTCACCACCTCATTAGGAACACTTTTCCAGGATCCTGCTTACCAGAGACTGAGCAGAGAAGGGTGGAGGCAGAGATCTGCTTTTAGAGGCAGAAAAATAGCAAGAAGGTTGATGCTTCTGTGACAGCAATTTCTCCATTTTTGTCTTGGTAACCCCATGTGTCAGTACTGCCATTTCTAACTGCTGCAAACAGAGCCTCTATTTTTGCTACTCAGCCTTCACCTCCCAAATCTCAGCATGTGACTCCTGAGAACTCAACTTTCATGCAAACTTGAAGTTAGAAATACTCTAGAACTCATAACCTGGCTAAATTCCATGCAAACATGGAGGTTGATCTGAAACCACTTAAAACACTTTTTAGAAGGGAAAAAATCATTTTAGGTAATAAACAACTGATATATGGATTTTTAAAATAAACCTGTGATTGTCAAGTTAATGTAGATTTAAAATCAGAGGAAAAAATCCAGTACCCAGACTCACTTGGTCAGCTTCGTGATGGATGCTTCCATTAACTGTTTCCTCTTTCTTTTTTGTGTGTATGTGTAAGTTAAATATGTGCACGTGTGTATGCGTGTGCATCCATGCATGTGGAAGCATAGTTTTTCTGCACTGTCTCATGTAGCTGCACATCCATGGAAGATTATAAAATGATAGAAATGTGACTGTCCACATTTGTATACCTGGAGTCACTGAGGGTCAATGTCTTGAAGTATGTCATACCTGGATGTTTATGGACCTCCCTGAAGGATGTGCCTTACTCATCTTTGTGTCTCTCAAGAGACCTTGCAGAAAATAAGCATTTATTCCATGCTTACTGAAGAAAAGTGAAAAAATAATGGACAAGAGAAATTGAAATGCATTCTTTCCAGCTTCCAAAATCTGTTTACCTTTTTCAGAACCCAGCAATTCTAGGCACATGTAAGGGGCCAGAGTTCTTGATCCTGCTTTAGGAAATGTTTTAAATCTGTTGTTTTCACATTCGTTTTCTTAAAAATAATGCATAATTGATGCTGCTTCTTTGATGTTACAGATGTTTCTCATTCTTCTCATTTATTTGTACTCTCACTTGCCTTTACTATTTCCAGAGATGGACTTTGAGCTGGAGCATCACCCAATAGATTCTTTCAATGACATTTGAGTAAGAGCTTGGGTTTTTGCTGTTGTTTTGGTTTTTGATTTTTGGAAATACCGTTTCTCTGTGTAGCCTTGGCTGTCCTGGACTTGCTTTGTAGACCAGGCTGGCCTCGAATTCATAGAGATCCACCTGCCTCTGCCTCCTGAGTTCTGGGTTTACAGGTGTATGCCACCACATCTAGCTGACCTTGGGGTTCTTAACAAAGTCCCTTTTTAAGCTTTGTTTTAAAGCTTTTAATTTTATTTAAACACTTTGGACCCTTTCTAAGAAAGCTTACCGTGATCCGGCCTTAAGACACTACTCAGCCTGGATCCCTGACCCTATCTTCCATAAGCGTGGAGCTACAGTCCCAATGGCCTCTGGCTCTTGAGTGAACAAACCAATGATGCTGCTACATAGAACCTTTGCTCTAGCTCTTTCTTCTTCCTGGGCCACTCTTCCTGAAGATATTACACTTGTCACCGTTTCACCCTTCAAGTTACTACTTACATGTCACCTTATCAAGAAACCATTCTTAACCACATCCTCTCAATTGGGCTTCTCACCATGTAATTTTCTGTGCCCTTAGCTTGATTGATCATTGTCACAGCTTCACTATCTCTGCCATGATAGATGTATTTAGTTAATTTCCTTCATACTAGGAAAGTATCTTTTCTTTGTTATCTATTCTGTCTTCAGTGCCTGTAACTTATTGTATACTCAACCATTTATAAATGAATGACTCTATAAATAAATGGTATTTCCACACATATAGGACAAACACATATAGGACAAACAGAGTGTCTTCACTACTTTATTCGATATCCATCTCCAACCTCACTCATTATGGGGCTTGCCTGGTACATTTCAGATGACCTCTCTAAATGAGTCTGATGCATGCTAGCTGTCCTGAGTCTCTGGATCTACTAGGAGTAAAGTTTTCTAAATCCCATTTTCAGAGTTGATCAGCACAGGTGGGGTGGTGGTAGAGTGATCAAAATTTTAGCAGCACCTTAGACAGCTCTGCTTCAGGGAAAGCAGGTTTGGACATGCATTGTTCTCTAGGTTATCTGTCCTTCCTTTCTCAGCCTCATTTTACCCCTTGCAAGGAAAGCCCATCTTGAGCTTCCAGGAGTATGATGGGGGTGGGGAGGACCTCATGGAAGGATCAAGGATACTAAGCCCTTTCCTTACAAATGGAATAACTTTGTATTTCTATTTCTCTTTGAGTGTAATCATGCTGCTTTCTGTTTAGGTGTCTCTCTTCTTCCTTCCTCTGCAGGTAGAGGAAATGTCAAATAGAAATGAGGTAGGGACAATGGCTTTGGGTAGCAAAGACTCCAGAAGTAGCTCCAACCTTTTCAGTTCTTGGTAAGGTAAGAAATTTTCCCTCTGATCTTTCCCCCCACCCCATACTTACCTTAACTACTGAAGTGAAGAGGGTCAGAAACTAACATGCCAGATTTCCCATTGTCACTACTCACTCACACTGAAGTGAATTCCAAGGCTTCCGACCTGAAAATGATATCCAAGCTTTCTAGATGATTTTGATCCTGATCCAAGTTAAACTTCATAATCAACTTACATTTTTCCATTTTGTTGTTTTACTAGATGATTTCTTTTTGAAATTCCAGACAAAAGTTTACAAAACAGGCCTTATTTACAGTTGAAAATCTGAGAACCTTCTTCAGATAATCACCACTAGGGGCCTCCAGAGATGGATTCATAAGTAACAGTACTTACTTCATAAGCATGAGGACCTGAATTCAGATCTTCATCACCCATGCAAACAGTCAGACATGGGAGCAAATGCCAATAAGCCCAGCAGGGTTGTTGGAGATTTCTGGTCCCAAGCCTAGCTAAAACGTGGTGAACTGTAGGCTCAGTAAAAGAACTTGTCTCACAGGAATGAAATGATGATTGAGGAAGACACAGCTCATTCTCCTGCCTCTGCACACACACTCATTGATATATATTTTGGCACACACATATGTACACACATCACCACCACACACACAACACACATGTATATCCCACAGTCAACACATGCATATTCCACATACATAACAGACTGAGTGAAAATAGTGTCGCCAAGCACATATGGAATATGAAGTATATACAAGCATTGCCTTGAATCTTTTGCTTAAATTATTGTATGTAATCCATAAGCAGTAACAGCTATAATTCATAGGGCACTGAGAGATGCTGTTAATGTGTCCAGTTTACAGATGAGGAAACTGATACCTGGAAAGCCAGATCGCTAACGAGATAAAAAGCCTGTTTTGTAAGCCATGCTTCATCAAGAAGTTTATCACCTCCTGAAGACTTCTAGAAGTAAGAAAATTCTAACATTTTTTTCTCTTTTATATTTGTTAATGTATTTATCCATATTACTTCCCAAATGAAGATTCCCTCCCTCTTCTCCTCCCGGCCCGGCCCTCATGTGCCCTTTTCCCTACCCTCCTCCCCCTGGGTACCAACCTACTCTGACACATCAAGTCCCAGCAGGGCTAGGTTCATCCTCTCCCACTGAAGCCAGCTAGAAGAAGGGATCCAAAGGCAGGCAACAGAGTCAGAGATAGCCCCTCTGTTCAAACTGTTAGGGACCCCATATTAAGACCAAGCTTCTCATCTGCTATGTATGTGTAGGAGACTTAGGTCCAGCCCATACATGCTCTTTGATTGGTGGCTCAGTCTCACCCCCAATGGGCCTAAGTTATTTGACTACATAGGTCTTGTGGTGTCCTTGACCCCTATGGCTCCCTCAATCCTTTCTTTCACCTTTCCGCAAGACTCACTCCTAAGTTCTACTTAATATTTGGCAGAGGGTCTCTGTATCTGATCCATGGCTGGGTAGAGCCTCTCAGAGAGCAGTTATGTTAAGCTCCTGTCTGCAAGCATGGCAGAGTATCATTAATAGTGTGAGGAGTTGGCTTTCTCCCATGGTATGTGTCTAAGGTTGGACCAGTCATTGGTTGGTCATTACTTCAACTTCTGTTCCATCTTTATCCATGTACAATATTGTAGGCAGGACAAATTTTGGGTCAAAGATTTTGTGGGTGGGTTGGCATCCCCCTCCCTCCACTGGAAGTCTCACCTGGCTACAGAAGGAGGCTACTTCAGGTCCCATATACCCCCGCTGCAAGAAGTCTCAGCTAGGGTCACCCTCATAGGCTCCAGGGAGCTTCCCAAATCCCAGGTCTCCAGCTTGTCCCAGAGATGTTCCACCCTCCACCAATTTTCTTTCTCTCTCATCCATCTTCCTCCCCAACATTCTCCAATCTGATCCCCATTCCCTGTTCCAGGATCCTGCTTCTTCACTTTTGGGTATCCAGACACCAATGCTTACAGATGCTAGATTCAAAGGAATGAAGTTTACCCTCGCTGAGTGGGTTGGCAGGCTCCCAGAGGGGAGAAAGCCTTTGAAACAGTTCTCTCAATGATACAGCCCTTCCAGTGACACAACTCTTCTAATGATGCAGCTCTTCTTTATTAGGGGGAATAAGAGCTATATAAACCTTAGGGAAGTGGATAGTGGTTTTTGGCTGATTGTACATCATTGGCTGGGGTTGAGGTGTTGGAAATCTTCATGTGTATGGAGAGAAATTCCAGGTCCTTATGAGGAAACCTGAAACCTGGTCACCAGGCTACATGACTACCTCAAGGATGGCGGAGGTGGGGACTACAAGACCACTTACAACAGACCATGCAAGCACAGAACAGGGAAGGAGCCATCCTTACTCCCACCAGTCTCAAGATTTTCAGGGTTTGGACACCTCTAGATTTCCCTCTTGCCCCAGGCAAGTATCTGTGGTCTCATAGTTCCCATGCCCCACATCTCCCCTACCCACTCCCTCTTCCGCCAAAAGCCCCAGCTCCATCCACCTCCAATATCTATTTTATTTCCCTTTCACAGTGAGATTCAAGCATCCTCTCTTGGACCCTCCTTGTTCCTTAGATTCTTTGAGTTTGTGGATTGTAGCCTGGTTATCCTGTACTTTATAGCTAATATCCACTTATAAGTGAGTACATACCACTTTTTATTAATTTATTTATATCTTTATGACTTAGTTTATTCACGTTGTATCCCCGCTATAGCCCCCTCTCTCATCCCCTCTCAATCCCACCCTCCCTCATCTCCTCCCATGCCCCTCCCCCAGTCTACTGATAGGAGAGTTCCTCTTCCCTTTCCCTCTGACCCTAGCTTATCAGGTCTCATGAGGACTAACTGCATTGTCTTCCTCTGTGGCCTGGCAAGGATGCTCCCCCCTCAGGGGGAGGTGATCAGAGAGCCAGTCACTGAGTTCATGTAAGAGATAGTCCCTGTTCTCATTACTAGGGAACCCACTTGGAAACTGAGCTGCCATGAGCTACATCTGTGAAGGGGTTCTAGGTTATCTCCATGCATGGTCCTTGGTTAGATTATCAGTCACAGAAAAGACCCCTGTGCCCAGAATTGTGTGTGTGTGTGTGTGTTTCATCTGTGTTACCAATCCAGGGCTTGTTGAAGCAGGATAGCTGGGCTCTGGTGATACCATCTTGCCCTGGCACTTGTTGATTGTGTTCTTAGACTGCCCTTTAGCTATCTGGTTGTTCTTGGTGTTGGCTGGATGTTCCCAATGCCTGCAGGACTCCTCAGGGAGGCATGAAGAGCCATGGGCCTGACAATGGAGCTGAAGGGAAAGAGCATACCTCCCCTGTGCTGGCTATGCCCCAGGTGGACATAGCAGGCAGGGGATTGGTGAGAAGAGGCTAACCTGGAAGTTCCTGAGGCCTGGCAGGCCTCCTTAGGAAGACAGGCAGATCTATGGGCCAGAAGATGGAGCTTAGGAACAACATGCAGCTGGCTGTGCTGCAGGAGGACCTGGCAAGTCAATTCCATCATTTAAATCTGTCTGAACAAAAGTAATTTTGTACACTAATTTTAGACATTTCTCAAAAATGTCAAATTCTACTTTTCTGGATTTTCTCCTATAGAAGTCAGAACTGGTTGAGAAGATTTATGTGGATAGAATGCAATCAGAGTAATTGGTTTGCATCAAGCAAAAGGACCGATAAATTAGCTTGAACATGACCTTTCAGAAGCAGTCCTCTATTTGGCTCCTGTTCTCTGGCCCCAAATTGTCGTTCGTTAATTGGTAGTTTGTTCTCTAGTGTGGCTACCTGTTTCTGACACTGGGTAATGTATTATGAGATAATCTACTTTCTGTGACTTCACATGGTTCCCATGGCAACTGTCAATGCCATTTCCCTACAGAGTGGCTGCTTCATTTGTTCCAAATGTGTTACAGAAATGTAAACATCTTCGATAAAAATGTCCAGCAAAATGACAGTCCAGGCAGAGGATGGCATTTATATAGTTACAACAAGGAAGTGATATATAATTATTCCAACCTTTTCTTCTGAGAGCAAAATAGAAAAGATGTAGGGGTTTTGGTGTTTTGAGATTTTTTTTTCACCTTTTCATTTTAAGCAAAGATAATGAAAGAAAGTTTTGCTTAACAAGACATAATTGAAAATACATAATACTTCTGTGAAAAGACCTCATTCGTTGAAACTATAGTGTTATCACAAAGTCAACCACATTCCTGGAAAAGAACAACCCTGCTTGTCAGACTAGACACCACAGACCCAAGACAGATGCTCCTTGCAACACCTGCTCAGGTTACCAAGCCACCCTGGCATTCACAATTAGTATTCCGGGATTCTCTTGGTTGAGGGAGAGATGTTATTTCTTTTCATTCTTCCTGGCTTTTCCCTGTCCCTCCAAGTGAACTCCCAAGAGATTACTCATCTAAGAGTGCAGCTTCAAAGTACAGGGAACCAAGAAGACCTGGATGGTTTCTATAGCTTTATTGAAATATCACAAGCACAAAACCCATGGCAACATGCAGTGTATGTGAGGTAATGAGTTTAAAAAGAACATGTGGGTCTTGAAAGTGTTTATACCTCATTGCCCTTTACTTCCTTGCTCACATTGCTCCTTATGCATGGCAGGGAATTCTCACACTCTGCATCAGTTCACCCTAGTTCTGCGTTGTAACTAAGCTCAAGTATCACATCAAGTATCACAGCTGTGATAGGCAATATTCTAAAATGACCACAAGGTTACAGACCACTGGGGCAATAAGACTTGTATGGTCTTCTTTTGCAGCTGCCATGAATCCATGAGTACAGTGGTACCATCATACCCTGAAGACAGATTCTTTCAGGTTCTTCAAACCTTTGACTTTTACAATCTTTCTACCCCACTTTCCATGCACAGCTGGTTATTTTTCATATAAAGGACATAAGCTTTTGTGGATTCTGGAATCTGGAGCCTACCATTCAAGGATATCAAGGGACTGTCTTTGTGCTGTGATGTTATTTCACAGTTTTGTTTTTCCTTTTGGCCTGGTCTTTAGTAGTTCTATTTCCTTGAAACTATGACTCATGATGACTACTTTTCTTTCCCTTCAATGAGACAGTAGAAGGGTTCAAACCTATGAGTATATGAGTAGAACACACTGGACTCAGTAAGCTATTAAAGGGAAAGAGAATATAAATAGTTGAGAAGCCCTGGAAAAGTGTGGTGTATCTTGGATGAGTCAGTAGATGAACATGATTAAAATAAATTTGAATTCATGTATAAGTTTTTGAAAAATTAATAAAAATATATTAAAATGATGTGGGTATTTTCATAGAACTGGTGCACATACTGTAGGGCAAAGAACTTTACATATGATCTGGATTACTTATAACTATTAATACAGTGTGCTTCCTATATAAATCATTGCTATATTTTCTTGATAAGAATAGCAACTAGGCACAGGCAAATGGTGGGACCTGGAAACAATCATCCTAAGTGAGGTATCCCAAAAGCAGAAAGAAATATATGGTATATACTCACTTATATAGACCTCTAGGATAAGAAGGTCATGCTGAAATCTACACTCCTAGGGAGGATATACAAGAAGGAGGACCCAGGTG
>CM053744.1:100689785-100721142 GCA_028658305.1 Pachyuromys duprasi | reverse complement strand
GTCAACGTAGCGATGTATCAGAGCAGATATTAAGACTCGAGATCAAGACTTTGGCAGAGCGCGAGAAGTGATGATAGAAACGGAGGAGGTTGGTGAGACTTGGGGAGAACAAGAGCTCCACAAAGACCAAACTGAGCAGGGCACAGGGGTCTTGTATGAGACAGTTTCTACAATCAAGGACCACGTGTGGATGTGGCCTGGAACCCCTGCTCAGATGGGGCCCATGATAGCTCGGTGTCAGACTGAAGACCCTAGTGAGGGAAACAGGGACTGTTTCATTCATGATCTTGATGGCTGACTCTTTGACCCTCCCCCATACAAGCCGGGGAGTGACAGGCTGGCTAGATCCCAGGGGAAGACATTGCAGCCAGCCCTGAGGAGACAGGATGAGCTGGGGTTGGATGGAAGGGGAGGAGGTCCTCCCCTGTTGGTGGACTTGGAGGGGGCGGGGAGGAGATGAGGGAGGGAGTGGGAGGGTGGGAGGGAATGAGGGAGGGGGCTACGCATGGGATGCAAAGTACCTAACCTGTGATTGATAAAAAAATAAATTAATTAATTTTAAAAAAAAGTGGGGAATAGCCTTGAACTCATTGGTACAGGAGGCGCAACTTCCTAAACAGAATACCATCAGCACAGGCTCTAAGAGCAACAATCAATAAATGGGACTTCATGAAACTGAAAAGCTTCTGTAAAGTGAAGGACACTGTCATCAAAACAAAACGATTGCCTACAGATTGGGAAAGAATCTTCACCAACCCTATATCTGACAGAGGGCTAATATCCAGTATATATAAAGAACTACAGAAGTTGAAAAGCAACAAATCAAGTAATCCAATTAAAAAATGGGGAACAGAGCTAAACAGAGAACTCTCAATAGAGGAATGTCAAATGTCAGAGAAACACTTAAAGAAATGCTCATCGTCATTAGCAATCAGGGAAATGCAAATCAAAACGACCCTGAGATTTCACCTCACACCCATCAGAATGGCTAAGATCAAAAACTCAAGTGACAACACATGCTGGAAGGTTGTGGAGAAAGGCGAACCCTCCTCCACTGCTGCTGGGAATGTAAATGTGTACAACCACTCTGGAAGTCAATCTGGCACTTTCTCAGACAACTAGGAATAGCACTTCCTCAAGATCCAGCTATACCACTCCTAGGCATATATCCAAAAGATGCTCAACTACACAATAAGGACATTTGCTCAACCATGTTTGTAGCAGCCAGAAGCTGGAAACAACCCAGATGCCCCTCAACTGAGGTATGGATACAGAAATTGTAGTACATCTACACAATGGAATATTACTCAGCAATAAAAAACAAGGATATCATGAAATTTGCAGGTAAATGGTGGGAACTGGAAAGGATCATCCTGAGTGAGCTATGCCAGAAGCAGAAAGCAGATGAACATCAGAAGAAGAAGAAAACAGGGTACAAGTTAGGAGCCTGTCACAGAGGGCCTCTGAAAGGCTCTGCCCTGCAGGGTATCAGAGCAGATGCTTAGACTTATAGCCAAACTTTGGGCAGAGTGCAGGAAATCTTATTAAAGAAGGAGGAGATAGTAAGATCTGGAGGGAACAGGAGCTCCACAAGGAGAGCAACAGAACCAAAAAATCTAAGCACAGGGGTCTTTTCTGAGACTGATACTCAACCAAGAACCATTCATGGAGATAACCTAGAACTCCTGGATAGATGTAGCCCATGGTAGTTCAGTGTCCAAGTGGTTCCATACTAATGGGAACAGGCACTGTCTCTGACATGAACTGATTGGCCTACTCTTTGATCACCTTTCCCTTAGTGGGGAGCAGCCTTACCAGGCCACAAAGGAAGACAGTGCAGCCAGTCCTGATGAGACCTGATAGACTAGGATCAGAAGGAAGGAGAGGAGGACCTCCTCTATCAGTGGATTGGGGAGGGACATGGGTGGAGAAGGTAGAGGGAAGGTGTGGTTGGGAGGGGAGGAGGGAAGGAGCTACAGGGGGGATGCAAAGTGAATAAACTGTAATTAATAAAAATAAAAATGAAAAATATAAATGTTTAAAAAAAGAAAAGAAAATGCCTGCTTTAGTTCCTCTTCCTGCTTGTTTCCCTCAAAGAAGCCATCCTGTTAAGCAGCACCCCTGGGGACTGGAGGGTGGGGTGGAACTCTGTCATCCCAAAAAAACGGGCCTTCCTTGTTTCTGACTGGCTTCTGAAAGTCACTCCTTGTTCCTTTGGGATAGGGGCAACCCAAGGGTGCTTTGCACAGGTGTTCACTGATTACAATGCTAATAACCAATGCAAGTTTCAAAGAAGTGTTTGATGCAACAGCATAGAGATTTAAAATAAAATAATAGCTAAGTGAAATTAAGAATCTGGTGGTCTCGAGATGAATTTCAGGATCTCCTTAATTTCTTCGAGCATGCCGGCATTCCACAATCTTCAAGCTGTAGTTTCATACAATTGACCTTCTTGTTTCATTTAAAACACAGATTTGGGATGGTAGAGATAGCTAAGTCAGGAGAAACTAAGTGCATGAGGAACTGAGTTTGATATCTAAAACCCATGTTATAAAAGCAGGACATGGTTGAGCAAATGTCCTTGGGGTATACTTGAGCATCTTTTGGATATATGCCTAGGAGTGGTATAGCTGGATCTTGAAGTAGCACTATTTCTAATTGTCTGAGAAAGCACCAGATTGATTTCCAAAGTGGTTGTGCACAGCAGCTTTATTTGTAATGCCTAGAATCTGGAAACAACCCAAATGTCCCTCAACTGAGGAATGAATACAGGAATTGTGATTCATTTACACAATGAAATACTATTCAGCAATTAAAAACAAGGAAATCATGAAATTTGCAGACAGATTGATAGAACTAGAAAAGATTATCCTGAGGGAGAAGTGGAAAGACACACATGGCATATACTCACTTATAAGTGGATATTAGATATATAATATAGGGTAATCATATTAAAATTTGTACACCTAAAGAAACTAATCAAGGCTAACCCTGGGTAAGATGGTCAATCCTCATTCAGAAAGGCAAACGGGATGAGCTTCTGAAGAGGGAGAAAAACAGGAAACAGGACAGGAGCCTACCACAGAGGGACTCTGAAAGACTTTACCCAGCAGGGTATCAAAGCAGAGGCTGAGACTCATAGCCAAACATGGGGCAAAGTGCAGGGAATCTTATGAAAGAAGGGGGAGATAGAAAGACCTGGAGGGGACAGAAGTTCCACAAGGAGAGCAACAGAACCAAAAATCTGAGCACAGGGGTCTTTTCTGAGACTGATACTCCAACCAAGGACCATTCATGGAAATAACCTGTAACTCCTGCTCAGATGTAGCCCATGGCAGCTCAGTATCCCAGTGGGGTCCCTAGTAATGGAAACAGGGACTGTGTCTGACATGAACTCAGTGGCTAGCTCTTTGATCACCTCCTCCTTAGTGGGGAGCAGCCTTGCCAGGCCACAGAGGAAGCAAATTAAGTCAGTCCTGATGAGACCTGATAGACTAGGGTCAGATAGAAGGGGAGGAGGACCTTCACGATCAGTGGACTTGGAGATGAGCGTGGAAGGAGATGAGGGAGGTTGGATGGTATTGGGAGTGAATGAGAGAGGAAGCTACAGTTGGGACACAAAGTGAATAAACTGTAATTAATATAAAAACTAAAAATTAAAATTAAAAAAAGATAAAAATAATTAAAAACAGATTTATTGCCTTCACCCACGAAAGTGCCTTAATAGTGGAATTCATGGTTCTGCACTTTAAAAATGTAGGTATGTTTTCTGACTCTAACGACTATGTAATTAACTTCTATATGCAAGAGAAAGGACACAGTCAGATAGCAACCTCTGGCTATTTCGAATAATCTCTGGATTCTTTTCTTGGTGTTTAGCTTTGGGCATGCAGCCTAACCTCCCTGGGCTTTGCTTTCCTCACCTGTAGCCTTTCAATTGAATACACCCCATTCAGGTGTCAAAGAATAGCTTTTGACCCATATTTGAACATGAGGTGGATGCAGTGGATTCATTTTATTCAATAAACATCAGTTGTTTTACAAAAAAGAAAGACAGTCCCTTCAGTTAGCAAATGTATTCTAAGCTCCCACTGTGTTCTAGACCCGGCATGGGATGCTGGAAAACCCACTGTGAACATGGCTGGCAAACTAGGGACACGGGCATTCCTCCCTGACCTGTGAGGCAAGTGAATGAGAAGCAGCTGAGCAGACGACCCTGCTCAGCCCAGGCTGGTAAAGATGAAAGAGAAACTGCTGCTTTGGGAGCTGAGTCACAGTTTCACAGCTCTGGAATGAGAAAGACTGGGACGCAGTGAATTCAAAACACCTGTTTAGGATAAATAGCCAAACAATGGTAATGTGATGTTTAAGCAGTGGCTGCAGACATCTTATCAGCCATGCCAGCTTGTAAGGAGGAAGACTCCAGAGTAGAAAGGCCTTGAATGTCAGAGAGGAGCACAGAGACAGGAACAGCCAAGTTTCCTCTAAATATGCTCTGCAAGCCAATGGAACTTGCAGACGTCATGGGAAGTGAATATAACCATGACCTAACCTACTTCTCTGCTTAGGGAGCTTGCTCCACCTAGACTGAAATTGCTTTTGCATGCTACATCCAATTGCATGCAGTTCTGCAGTAGACATTTCCCTTTCCTTTTGTGGGAGAAATGAAAATAAAATGAATAATTGACAATATGTCTTGTGTGCTTTCTATTTATGAAAGAGTTGTTCAGGCACTTTATAGATATCATTCATTTTGTCCCCAAAATAACTATATGGTTCAGTTGCCCCTTGCAGGGATAGGGAAACCACTTTAGAACGTTAATGGCATGTCCATATTCATAAGGGCTGCAGCCAAGATTCAGACTCATACCTATAGACCACACACCAAGGATTCATCTTCTGGTAAAAGCAAAACGAAAGCAAGATGCCAATGGCATCTGTTTCTGTTCATGGAAATAAAAGGAAGTTCAGCTTCTGCCAGCATGTCCTTTAAAACTTTCTACAATATACGTACAATTATATATGGTAGGAGAGTTGACTTGGTTTTATATTTCTTATTCTGCATTTATTTACCACATGAATTCAGGCACATAATCACAATCAGGCTCCGGGGTTAATTTCCAAAATGGGTATAAGAATTATAATTGTCAGAGGGAATGAAAATATTTCCCATTAAGTGTGTGACACAATATAGTTACATAGCTAATACCCAAAGTTCCCTTTTCTTACTTTTCTTCTCTTTCCTCTGAAAGGCCATCTGAGTTTTTTATATCACAAATGACTAGAGCTGAAGCTGCACATTGACTTTTAGAGTTTTCCTGCCCCAAGTAAGGTTTTAGACAACAGCACGAACATTGTCTGGGGGTAAAGTGTAGGTTCCAGCCCAGCTTTCTTGAGACCCAAGATAGGATACTATGAGTAAGATGTTCAAGAGATTCTCATGGAGGTGAGGGCTGGGGAACAATTTCCAGAAAGGAGGGTTACTGAGGACAGGAAAGCTGTGATCCAACTGCAACAAGAAAATGTTAGACTTAATGTTTATATTTATGTTTAACACTCATTCTGAATGTTTGACTCTTACTTATGTTTTACAGTTAATTGGTGTCAAGTATACACACACACACACACACACACACACAATTCAGCTCCAGGGTAAACACTGTTCTGAATAAGAAATGGTATCAAGAGTTTCAGACACCCAGCCTGGAGTCTCTTTCTGAAAGCCAACTTCTAAGCGCACTGATGGTGGGATGTGTGGTACAGATCCTTTGAGAAGTCTTCATGTTGAAGTGTGTCTATTATTTGCTCTCTTTGAGAGGAAGCAGTGCCTCCAGCAAGTGGGAAATTAGTGGCCCAGTCCATATTACATTGTGTATGTCACTGTGTGCCCCTCTTTCAGTGGGTTACCAATCTCTAAGGACAATCAAGAATTGCTTCTTTGCATATTCTATTCTCTTGCCTGCCTGTCCACCATTACTCACACTCTGTTCCTCTGACAAAACAGAAAACCCTGGCCCACTCCCACTCACCTCACCTACTGCTTGCCTGAGGAAGTTATCTCAGGGTGGAAAACACAAAAATAAGGTGATGATGGGGAGTGGGCGCAGTGGTTAAGAGTATTGGCTGCTCTTGCAGAGGACCTAGGTTCAATTTCCAGCACCCACCATGGTAGCTCACAACCAACTGTAACTCCAGTTCTAGGAAATCGGACACATATATGTGGTGCTCTTACATGCATGCATGCAAAACATTTATACACATTAAATTAATTAATAACATTTTTAAAAATAATATATATATATGGATATAAGCCTCACTCAGATGGACCTAGTTTACCTGCCTACTACCTGGCCCTCTTCCTCTCCTCCTTATTCTTCAAACCTCCAAAATGCCCTTCTTCTCAGTCCTCAGCTCAAAAAATATTTTGATTTTTGCAAAGGGCTTAATGGTTTGGATTTCATATTTTGGTACTTCAGTGCCCAGAATGGAATCAGATTATCTCTCGCGCTGGCTCCCTGTCAACGTTAAATCCAAACACTGCCTTTTTAGAAATTGCCCTTTCTCCAAACACCTTATTAATCCTCAAAGCATCTGTTGGGGGTTGGGGGAAGAATGTTGCTAGTGACATATGACACATAAGACCAGCTGTGGCTCCCATTTTCCAGACCAGGAAAACTGGGACACTTTCCTCAGTTCCTGGTTCAAAAGCCTATAGTTAGTCTAGTCAGAGATCAAGGATTTTATTCCCTCCCTAAAACCTAGTGTCTCTTTGGACCTGTTTTCTAACAAGTTGGAATCAAAAGTTACAACACAAAGCCTTCTCCTCGGCATCTGAATGATGAGTACTGCTGCTAGTGGTCCTCCTGGCCCAGAATCCAGGCTGGAAGCTGGGGATTTGGGTAGAGGTCAGTGGGTTTCTTCAGCAAGATCTTTAGAAGGTACAAAAATGTCCTAGATGTTGCTTTCCACAAAGAGCTTCAAGAATCTCGGATGTTAAAACACCCAGAAGGGGTCAGGCTGGATAGATCACCAAAGCCTAAGGAAAACAGGCATTTGTATGCCCTCACCTAACCTGCTCAATCTGCATCTCCAAGGGCTGGATACAAAATATATTTTAACGCTGCTTCTAAGTATGGTCAGACTTAGGAACCCCTGAATCCTTGACATTGTGAAATATTTAAGTCCTCAAATAGCAATGCTGGCAGAAGCTCAGGGATAATCGAGGCCACCACACCATTTTAATTTTGTTGTTATTGTTTCCTTTCAGAGCTGAAGACAGAACCCACGGCCTTGCACTTGCTAGGCAGTTGTTCTACTGCTACACCCCAACCCCACCTCATCACTTTACAGAAAAGAAAGAGGATGTTAACTTTCCCCATTCTTGGAACCAAGAGGGGTTAACTGTAGCTCATTTCACCTTCAGTTACAGTCCCAAATCCTTCAGGATCAAATTTGACCTGTTGAAATTCATTTGAATATTAACTTATTAATGGCTGAAAAGAAGAGCCAGGTTTCTCATTCAAATTCCTCTCTCCAGTAAGGCAAGTAATCTAAATCCCCACATCCTCACACCCGACAATTCTCAGTAAAGTAATTTTCATCTGGAAGAGGGACATGGGGAGGAGCGCATCCTAAGAGCCTTGTGATTTGGTGCTGGGTTTGGCCATTCAGTAGGGTTGGTCTTAAATCAAGCCTCAGCCTTCAAGAAGGTTTTGTTCTCCATCACACCATCTCTTTCTGTGGAATCCACTGGCTGTCTTGAGTCTCTCAAGTCCTTCAGAATCGGGTGGCCCCTATAGTGGAACCCTGGAAGCCACTTGTCTGTGGCAAACAAAATGCAAATGCATTTTGTGCTTGCCGTTTCCAGGTGGCACCTTTGCACACTGCGGTCAGAACACTGGTGTCATCCTCTAAAGAATGAGCCATCCTTGGTCCAGGAAACAGAATTGCTGACAGAATAAAGATGCTGTCTGTGGGTTTGAGAGCTGGAAAGGCACTCCTGGTTGTTGATATTTATGAGTCTTAGGCCATGTTCTCCCACTAAAGATTTGTCCCTGTACTTTTTGCCTGAGATTTGGAAGCCTGGCTTGTTATCCCACCGCAAGTCAACTGAGTGCTCTCCACCTACCTGCCTCCTTAGAGATAGAATCTCTTGGGAGCCTGCAAGCAAACACATTGCCTAGGACTTGGGAAGTCACATGGATATTATTTGAGCTTCTAAACTGAATTTTAGCCTTTCATCTGTGTATTTTTAGGCAGCTTTTGGCTGAAGAGCTAAAGCCAATGCAAATGCTGTCAAATGTCTGTCCAGCAACGGTTGAGTATGTGTTATTTACTACAGCTGTATCAATGGCAGGGAAGTAGGCTGCAAACCAGGGAAGCACCCTTGCTCACTCTTATCACCCACTTGCAGAAAGCAGCTTGTGATAGGGAACTCGCAGAGGTGTAAAGAAGAGCCAGAGTGTTGGGAAGAATACTGCCTGTCTTGACCCTGTCTCCAAAGCCCTTTCCTTAGTGACATTTTTTTGAAAGTTCTGTAATTTTGGTTTCTTTAAGAAACACAGAAATATTTTAAGAATGTGCTTTCATTTTAATCCCAGGTATAGAAATATGGGGTTTTTTTTAGACTTTCCTCAACAGCTGAGTATGATTTGCCTCTTTTGCAAGCTGCAGATAATTTCATGCAATTGTGTAATGTTTGGAATTCTGAGAACTTTATAAATGCAAGGGTCCTAAAAGTCAAGGTGGGTGGTTGTTAGTGGTTTAGGGAGGTTGTTTGCAATTTGTTAGTAGCTGTAGTCAAAGAGGAAACAAAGGAAAGAAATTAGATTCAGAGATCTCTTTTTCCTCTATTCTTGTTTCTCTCCTATCTAGTGTTAGGGAGATAAATGATGGGAAAAAGAAAAGCTCATAAAGTAGCAAAGACCTGCTCTACCTTCCCAACCTACTACATATTGTTTATTGCCTACTTTCTCTTTCCCTCACTGGATGATGAATTCCTTGATGACAGGGACATTTGCTCTGTTCACTGATCTGGCCCAGCATCTAAAAGAGCTCCCAGCACATAGTAGGCAATTCTTATCTAATGACCTGGGAATGAGATGTATTCTGAATTTCAATTATCTTTCTTCTGGATATTAGTATGGTTTATAACAACTGTCATGTTAGCTTCAGGATCCTCCTCCATAAATCAGGAATAATAGCAGTTGTAAGAATTCAGCTTTCTAGCAGGAAAATAAATGCAACTGGAGATGATAATGTTAAGCTAAAGAAGACAGTCTCAGAAAGATAAATGTATATTTTCTTCCATTCCTAGATTTTACATGACATGTAAAATCACGTATGTATATATGGCATTAAATGAAACTGTCTAGGGAAACAAAGGACACTAATGAGGAAGGTGCATGAGAAAGAGTGTGGCTAGAGGTGGATGTTCAACATGCATAGGGGGTGCACTCAGCATTCAAGCTTGTTAAAACAGAACAACGCAGTGAATACTGACTATTCACAGTGAAAAAAACTTTTTAAAAAAAATAGAGAAATATTACACCAGTGGACATAAAACCAGAACTAAGGTTTGTAAAATAGTCATTAGGGTACAGGGTTCATCTCACTGTACACCACATACATTCGTGTGAGCGTTTTTAAAGGCACAAGATCTGGAGAGTTTTAAACTAATCAGGATTTCTTTCTTGTTTCTGTTTTCTCATATGACCAGATCTAGATGTGGCTTCATAGTCCACTTGGCCCTCTCTGTAGCCCTCTGGGTCATGGGTGAGTACACTACAATGGTTATGATTTGGGTATGGTTTAAGTGTGTTAGCCTCTCTTCCAGCCTCGAGAGACTCAGATTTTGACAACTTGTTTGTCAGTGTGGTATTGAAAGAGTGTGGAATTTTGTGAGGTGAAGTCTAATGGAAGGGCCTTAGGTCAATTGAGGGTATACCACAGAGAGAATGATAGATTCCAGTCTCTGGCTTCTTGTTTCAAGATCTCTTCCTTCCATACTTGCTACTTTGATTATGACATGTTCCCTGAGGCTCAGAAAGTACTATCCTATCCTTTTCTGGCATTGAATTAGCAGGAAAAAAAAAGAGAGGTTTGGATAAGAACTGAGTAGTTTACTATGATTCGTTTGATATAGGGAAGGGATGGGTGTGAATGTCAAATTCATGTAATACATAGACATTACCCATGGGAAATTTTAAAAGGCTTTCTGAAAATATGGAATATTGGACCTGGGATTTGTAGAATAAGATGGTCTTTGCTAAGCAGTGACAGGTGGTATAGGGTGAGAGGGGCTGGAGAGGATTCCAGCCTGAGATAAGGGAAAGTAAAAATACTGACTGGGGTAAGAAAGGACAGGCTGAAGAAGTTTATCCCAAGATCCATAGTCTTTCTACTAGCTAAAGATAGACCCAGACACACTCATTTTTTAGTCACTGTTCTATTGCTGTGAAGAGACACAATGACCACAGCAACTCTTGCAAGGAAAAGCATTTAACTGGGGACTTGCTTAGAGTTTCAGAAGCTTTGTCCATTATCATCACAGCAGACAGCATGTTGGCAGGCATTGCAGGAATGGTGCTGGAGAAGTAGTTGAGAGCTGCATCCTAATCTAAAAGCATAGAGAGAGAGCCTTAGCCTGGCGTGGGATTTGGAAAGCTCAAAACCTATCCCCAGTGACAGTTTCTTCAACAAGGCCATATCTCCTAATCCTTCTAATCCTTTCAAAGAGTTCCACTCCCTGGTGACTAAAGATTTAAACATTTAAATATATGGGAGGGAGGGGGTAAAACCACCACATTCATCATTCTTCTATTTCCCAAGTATACCATGTATTGCCCCACCTTTGAGACTGTCTATACATATCTCTTAACTGGGGGGCTTTTTGACTTTTCCATCTCCCCTGCTTTGGTTTCTAGAAAGATTATTGCATAGCTCCTCAAGGGAAATGTCTCTAAACCCTCCTCCTATAAGCTGAGCCTTGCTTCCTCTGGGCCCTAAAAAAGCAATGATAGCAGTAAAGTAGTAGCAGTTATAGAGAACTTACTATCCATATGATGCCATGTTTAAACACTGTATGAATTAGGTTATTTAAATTTCATGACCACCTTATTAAGTAAAACTTCTATCCCATTTCATGTAGCCAAGGTTGGAACTCTGCACATTGGAAAAAGGCAGGAGGCTGGGAGGTAAATTCAGAAAGAGGGAAAAAAAAAAAACACTTTATGGAGACCAGAAAGCATGGTTGCTTCCTTAAAGCAGATAATTCCCCAATGGTAGACACTTGGGCAGAGGTAAGATCCAGGGAAAGGTGAGAACAGAGAAACAAGAAAAACCATTTTGGGATAACCTGCATACTACACAAAGATGTATTGATTTCACTTTGAAAGAAAATTGAAAAACACAAAAAGAATCTTTACCCCTAATTTTCACTTTGAAAACAGAAGAACATTTAGAAGTTTGCTTTATCCATCTAGAGAGAAGACATCAAGTTGAGAACAAAGGGTGGGAGCAACAGTTACAAAGGCTCCTGAGACTGTGAGGTCGATAACACCCTGCCCTGGGTGAGAGAGTGAAGGCCACACCCCAGCCTCCATCACAGGGGCATCACTCATCTCATTTGACCTACCTCCTTCAGGTAGGTGCCAGTCTTTCTTCCTGTTTGATAACAACACGTCACAGACAGAATAAATGACCTGGTCAAGGTCACACCAAGTGTCTGATAAAGACAGAGCATCTTTCTGGTCTTTCCAAAGCCCAGTCCCAACCCTACCTTGCCTCTGCAATCCTGGAATTAAACCTCTGTCCTAAGCAATCCCTGTTGATCAAGTATGAAATATTGGATGAGTCACTGAGATAGGATTTAACTTCTTCCCCAACTTGCAAAGCTTTTGCAACCTCAGCTCTTGACTTTTACTTTATTCCCTTTTGGATAAATATTTGTGTTGTAAATCCAAACAGCACTTTCATTTTATACATACTCATGCATTTAAGGGAAAGTTCCTCAACACTCCTAACCTCTGACCCCAATTCACCCATCATCCCCCATTTGTCTGCCAGTGGCTAGGTCAGTTCAAAGCTTCAAAAGGTGCTCAGGCAGGGTAAAGAAATGAATACTTTCTCTTTACTTTGGGGCAGGGTGAAATTCTATCTTAAAAACAAGACCAAATTAAATGAATTAGTGTTGAAGTTAGGTGTGACTTCTGTTACCCCTTGACTAGCTTTTTTAATCTGCTGAAGAATGTGACCCCTCCCATTCACTATATGTTCAGTGCTTTCTAGCTAGAACCTGGGTCTCTCTCATGTTTATGTCCTCAAAGATGGCCTCACCCTATGATCATAGACAGCGTCTCAGGGGGAAATTTTGAATAAGAGAAAGTCCTTGGACAAATAATTCATGTCACTTGAGGTCCAGTTTTTCCACCTCACAATGGGATAATGATATCCACCTAACACAATGGAAGTCATTGAATGAAAAAAGAACATGCCCAAAAGATAGGAACTTGATGAATTAGAATTTTCTTAGTCGTTAAAGGAACACTGGAAGTTTTAAGTGTGATAAAGATAGCTTTATAAATTGGTTGGTTTATCTGTGTGTTGCATAAGACTAGCTGATTTTTGTTTCAGAAGGCATTTTATAGTGATTTTACTTTAATCCGTTTGTAAGATTTGATTTACATAACACAACTTATTCCTGGAAGGGGAGCAGATAGGAGGCTGTAGATGGAATAGAAGGCATTGAAAATTACTCATTCTGAGCCAGTGTTGAGCAATGAGCTCCTGGGTTTAAGTCCTAACCCCCAGTATCTCAGATGGTGACTGTATTTGGCAACAGAGCATTTAGAGATGTAATTAAAGCAAAATCAGGTCAAGCAGGTAAGCCCTACTCTAATACGACTGATTCCAAGTAGGGACATTGGGAAGAACACATGCACAGAAGGAAACCATGAGAAGCCATTTGCAAGCCAAGAAGAGAGAAGACTCAGAAAACTCTAAACTGCTAAACTGAGATCATGAACTTCCAGCCTCCAGACCATAGGAAGCATTTTTTTTTCATTGTTGTTTAGGCCATCCAGTCTGTGGTCTGTTGTTATGGCAGCTATCATCCTTGATGACATATATATTCATTCATTCATTTATCAAATATTTACAGCACAGCTATGGTGCATCTGGTGGCCCCTGCTTTCATAGAGCTTACCATGGAGTATACGGTGTTTCACTTAGACTTCACAACACCATCATATGATGTCATGGCTTTAATATAAAATGTACCCAACATGTTCAGGTATAGATCCCCAAATTGTGGCACTCTTAAAAGGTGGTAGAAACTTTAAGTGGTGGGGCCTAACAGAAGTAAATAGGTCCCATAGGCCATGCCTTTGAAGGTGTTGTCTCATTGCTGGCTCAATTTTGCTCTCTGTTTCTTATTTACCTCAAACAAAACAGCCTGCTCTGACCACATGTTCATACCATCGGGATACTCGGCTTCACTGTGGGCCCAGAGTCAGTGGTGTCAAGAACTATATAGTCTGTAATCTCTGACAGCATAAGTCCTTTTCCCATAGGATGTTTGTGTCATGGAAATGATAAAAGTCACTCATACTTATGCTAAAGATAACCGTGGTCTTCATTGTACACAGAGATAAACAAAAGCTAACAGGCCAGCTGGACGGTATAGTATACATAATACTGAAATATTCCCTGGACTTCAGTCTCAGTGTCTGAAAATGTGTCAATCAATGAGTAGCATACAGAGGTGGGAATTCAGAACTGGTAAAATGACCAGTCATAGATGGGCCTCTAGTAACCAGAGGGAAGCCTCCATTAGACGATGGAGCAAGATCCATGCCAATCCTCCAAAAAAGGGACCCCAGGAGAAGAACCGGCTAGAAATTAGGCAAATTGAGGCCCTGTCAAGAGTAGAACTTCTATAGAGTCATGGGAATTCAGTGCCGGTGTCCACTTGTTTTGCAAACAGGTGTGGGGACTCTGGGCCTATCCTAATTATGTCCAACAGACATTCTACCTGTCTGCTGGGTAGAATATATTTACCATCTCTTTGCAAAAATATTATTAAGACTGAAAAATTATTCCCACAATATAATTTATTTTGGTATGGAAGTCAATGAAAGATCCATCTTTGCAGGAGGGTTAGTATAAAGCCAGTCAGTTGTAGGTTATAAATATTTATTGATTTATCTTTTAGTTAAACAGCAGTTATGCCTAAACCAGCTGTATATCCAAATCATCACACAGTGACTAGGATGTGTTTAGTTAACCTAGAGCACAATGCTGGGCAATGATTACTCCATCCTAAACCTCCAAGCCCACATAGCTTCCTACCACTCAGACTTTACACAGTATACTTGCTTTCAGTCATATCTTAGGTCTGGCTCATCTCTCCTCGTGGTTCTAGGTCCTCTCCTGCCAACTCTGCTCTCAGACTCCTCCCACTCACTTCTTTCTCCTCTCCTCCAGACCAGGATGTTCCTGCCCATTCTCTCCATTGTACAGCACTGGCTGGTTGTTTTATCGAAAATACAGAGAACAAATGGTGTCAGTTTACACAAACTTGAGACAGGTGACGCTTAAAATAAACATTACAAGGCAATGTCCGGATTGAAACCAGAGAGTGGGGTAGAGAAATCAGCATTTGAATGAACAAGGGTAAATTTTATACATTCCACAAGAACATTAGACCAACACCAGTCCCTCTAATTGAAGGAACAGTTAATGTTTAACTCATAAAATAGCAAGTTGCAGTTTTCTTTGGTCAAACAGCTGCTACAAAAATGAGAAAACTGCATGAATCATCTCATCTAACATTTACAACATCCCAGTGCAACAAGAACTAGTTTTCCTGCATTTTGTTTAAAGAAATGTGAGTAGGGGAAGTTTATTAGGTTGTTGTCAATACCAACCAAAACATGGTTAGAAGTTAGCTGTGTGCAACTCTCCATTATTGTGCTCAATTGCTATTGTGCTCAATTGCTACAACTTCCCAGAGTAAGGGATCAGGCACACCCTGGAGATGTGACAGTTCAGAAATGACTGAGCTTGACAAGGAGTCCCTTGCTTTTTTTTTTTATTTCCTATTATCCTTTCCTCCAACTCAGCAGATGACTTTCTTTTGAGGTAGTGTTTCATAAAATTGGAACAATGGCAAATATCAACCGAACAGCCCTACATATTGCTCTAACCCTCAGTCCTGGCAGAACAGATATGAAAGAGACAATATCTATAGCAAGAATAAAAATCAACAGAGGACAAGTGGATTAGAAGAATCTGAGAGAAAGACGCAAATTCCTCCAGAATGATGGAGGAAAGCACGGACTGAAACACCTGCAGGACTTCAGAGGTTCTGAAACTGTCCAAGACCATAAGTGATACATGTAAGACACAGGAAAGTGCTCTTAAGCAAACATCAAGGTGTCTCAAAAAAATCAAGGAAAAATCCTATAATTTAAGTATCCAGAAAACTGTCTATTCTATATTCGCTTGTGTGTGCAGGGGCAGGAGACATCCCTCCCCACCTCTACTTAATCTAGAGTTATATGCTCTTTGGCTGAACTGTTTTGCCTGAAGGCTCAGCATCAAGGTAATGCCAAGGAAGAAAGGGCAGCTCTGGGTTAGTAAAGGATCACAGAAAGGTCTTTCTTGAGCCATGCTCTACTTCTCCCCAGCTGCTAGAGACTAATGGAAACAAAGAAACACCACAGACAGGCATGCCTGGAAACTTTTCTCCATCTTACATCTGTTTTTCAAGACTCCATTGGATGTAAGATTCCATTCCAAATGAGTGATTCCATTTCCCTTCAAGTTGACTATTAACGCTAACCATCATTTAGCCCTAACCCCTGAAATCTGTGACTGTGAACTTATTTCGAAATAGAGCCTTGGCAGACATGATCAAGATTAAGTCAGAAAGGGATAGGGTGGACCCTCATATAACAGTGGGGTTCCAATGTAAAGTGGAAATATAAAATGTGGACACACAGACATTCTCACTCATGAAGAAAAAGAACACATGTTGAGGGAAGCAGTAGTTAGGAGACACTCAGACTGAAGCCACGGAACATCAACTACCACCAGCAACTGTGAGAAGCTAGAACAAGCAAGAAGTGATCCTCCTTATAATTGCATAAAAATAATAACATACTAGCAAAGTAGCTAAAGATGTGTTGGTTCTCCTCCCAAGGGTCCACCTGTGGGTGAGGACAGGGGGTCCAGGATGAGGGGTGAGAGGTGAGGAGTCATCACACAGACACTGGGAGCTGGATGACTGCAAACCCAGAGTGAATGGATGCAGACTCATTTTTTCCCAGAAGAGAGAGCACATTATATATCTTTGGGCAACCAATCAGGTTCCTCCACAATATCTCCAAGCTTGACATTGGTTGTTTGTCTCCAGGCAGGCTTTCCAACGCCAGGCCACTTACTCTTCACCTGATTACTTTTGCAGTCATGTCAGTGGAAGTTGCCCCAGATGGAAAGCCCCAATGGTCCCATGCTGGGAATGCCCACAAGGACATACAACATTGAAAGCTACAAAACTTTGTTGAAAGAAGTTAAAAACAGATATGAACACAACATAAAGGCATATCATAAGCTAGATTTAGATGTAAGGGGAAGAGGTCCTCCCCTATCAGTGGACTTGGAAAGGGGCAGGGAGGAGATGAGGGAGGGAAGGGTGGAATAGGGAGGGGATGCGGGAGGGGGCTACGGCTGGGATACAAAGTACATAACCTGTGGTTAATATAAAATAAAAATGTTAACATTTTTTAAAAAGTTCCCTAATTCTGTTAGATTTATCCCCAAGAAACTTATGTTTTCTGTTCATATTATAAATACTAATTTACTTTTTCTAATACTGTTGTGTTATGTAGAAATAAAATTGATTTTAATAGAAAAAATAAAGGCATATCATGTTCAAAATTATATTAAAATATCCATTTTGTCCACAATGATTTCCAGACATACTGCTATCCCCACCAAAATCTCAGGGGCCTTTTTCATAAAGTTGGGGTAGAGGATCCTAAAATTTAGAATTAGAAAAGGTCCCAAATATCCAACACTATCTTAAGAAAGAAAAAAAAACTGGAGACCTCATATTGCCTAACTTCATAGCATATTAAAAAGACACAGGCAACCTACTAGATGAGAGAAAAATGTTTGCAAATCATTTTTCTCATAAACAGTTAATATCCCAAATGTGTAAATAAGCCCCATGATAGCAAGATACATAAATAAATAAGTTGATCATTAATGGGCAAAAGATTTGAATAGGCATTTCTTCAAAGAAGGCATGCAAGTAAAGAAATTGAATAGACTTATTCATGGAAGATGTGAAAAGGACAAAAATATAAAAGAATGTTCAACATCATTAATCATCAGGGAAATGCAAACAAAATTACAATGAGATACTACCTCATATCTATTAGGATAGCAATTATCAGGTACAAAACAGACAACACTGAGTGATGGAGTTCACTGAAGCATTTGTGCAATGTTGGTGGGGAAATAAAATGCTTTATCCCTGAAAAAAAAAACTCTGAGGTTTTCTTGGATAATTAAATACAGGACTATTAGAAATTCATCAGTCCCAATTCTGGTTATTTATTCTAGGTTTTTATACCAAATGTCAAAGAGATAGTTAGTTGGTCTCCCATGCTCACCAAGAAGTGGAAAGAAACTTGGATGTCCATTGCAAGATAACTAGATAAAGCATGCTATATGCGTACCATGAAGTCTTCGCCTTGCAAAAGAAAATCCTACCCTGCAATGTTAAAGAAATTTGAGGACTTTATGTTGAATGATATGAATAGTCCCTTGCTAACATTCTTTCCCTGAAGGAGATGTGAAAAATGTTTCTATCAACAAATTAAAATACAATTTCAGCACAATGCACCCTGGGGAACCAATGAATTCATTGCGCTTACTCACAGAGCTTGAGTGAGGGGTTAGCAACAGATACATGGTGCCCTAAGGCTGCTATACTGGAAAGACTTGGCTCAGCATAAATGATGGGTTCTTTATAGCCACTTAGGTGGACCACCCTCCACTCTAGTCGATATACACTAGTCCCTTTCTAAGACCTGAGGCAATGTGAAACTAGGGTATTACTACATACAAATGGCTGGGAGGAGAGGCTAGATACTCTGGTGAGAGTCCACAGTTCACAGGCCCAATCCTCATAGACTCTCACAAATATACACAGTTGATCTCACGATGCTGGTGGCAGTTGGCTTGGAGGTAACACCTGAACATGGTCACAGGAGGCCAAACATTGCATGTCTTTACTTATATTGAACATAAAAAGTACCCAAGATAATAGAAGCAACAAATAGAATGGTCATTTCCAGGATCAGGGAGTGGAGAAAACATAAGAAGTTGGTGAGAAGATACAGAGTTTCAGTTTCACAAGATGAAAAAGTTCTATTCTGTGCAGCAACATGTGTTTAGTTAGCCCTTAAAATCTGGTAGATTCGCCAGGTTTATATCATGACACACTCCCTTATGGAGGCAGAGGAAGGCAAATCTCTGTGAGTTTGAGGCCAGCCTGGCCTACAAAGCGAGTCCAGGACATGCAGGTCTCTGTTACACAGAGAAATTCCATCTCAAAAACAAAACAACACAATAACAACAACAAAAATCTGATAGATTACACATTCAGTACTCTTTACTATAAAACAAAAGAAGAAGATGAAGAAGGAAGAGACCGACAAAGCCTTCCTTGGAACTTTAAAGAGGAGTATGACTCCACTGACACCTTGATTTCAGATACTGAAGCTCTAGAGATGTGAGAGAATAAATTTGTGCTATTTTACAACTCAGGTTGTAATCATTTGTTACAACCACTCTACTATGGCTTCCCACTCCAGAGAAATGAGTATAAAGACAAACACCAAGATCGACGTAATTCCCCAAAGAAGCAAAAAGAAAATGTAAAAAGGAAAATAAAATATTCCCTCATGCACAAAGGTGTCCATGAAATAACAGACTCTTCAAAAAGAAGGAAAACTTAGTATTGTGGAGAATGTAATCCTAGAATTCAAGACAGATGGTAGTTAGAAGAATATGGAGAATAAAGTGAGAAACTGATAGAGACTAGGAATCCTCCAGAATGCCATTCAATGACAAAAAGAAAGACTAAGATATAAAATTAACATTACAAGTCCAGTATTTTCAAATAGGAACTCTGTAAGAGAAAAAATACGGAAAATAACAAAATGAATAAGGATAGGAGCTACACATGAAGACCAACAGAGCCAACAAATCTGCAGAGACTGATGCACCAACCAAGGACCATGCATGGAGAGGACCTAGGCCCCCTACTCAGTAGCCCATAGGCAACTCAGTCTCCTTGTGCGTACACTAATAAGGGGAGCAGGGGCTGTCTCTGACATGGACTCTGTTGCCTGCTTCTCAATTACTTCCCCCTGGTGGGACAGTCTTACCAGATCACAGAGGAAGAGGATGCACCCAGCCCTGATGGGACTTGATAGGCTATGGCCAGCTGGTAGAAGAAGAGGTCTCCTTTTTTCTGAGGACTAGGGGAGGGGATAGGAGAGAAGAGGGAGGGAGGGTTTGGCTGAGATGAGGAAGATGGGGATGTTAAATGAAGAAACTTAAAAAAATTAAATCAAAAAGGAAGAAAGACTCACATAAAACCTGTAAAAAAATTTTCGGAAGGAAAGAACATGGACTTCAGATTCAAAAGACACATGAACAACGAGCAATTGGGATAATGTGGGCAATAATGAGACCTTATGAATTTGGGTACCCGGTGTATGAGCTACTTAAGACAAACAGGCTTTCCACTTTACCTGCATGTTTAATGCAAGCTACATTACTGTGCTGAGAGAACCTTAGTGTAACATCTTTGTTTCTGAAGTGCAAGAAAAGCATCAGTTCGGAATCTGTCCCTGGGTCTGAGCCAGTGTTTCTGGCATATGGAAGTCGAAGGGTCCATTTCAGAAGCCTGTGATGCAATTGGAGTTTATTAGTCTCAGTGGTGTGTGTTTCTCCAGAGTTCACCCTGTTTGACATAATCTTGGCCTGGGACAAGCTAAAGCTCAAATTCCTGCCAAATTAGAGAAAAAAATCCAATAAATAAACATCTTGAGATCTTTTTAATTGCACATGAAACACCAAAATGCTTTTTAAAACCTTATGTAGTAATCTATTTGGATAAATATTATTGGAAATGTTGACATTTATGTGAGAAAGTTATTGTTCATAAAGTAGAGTGTAATGAGGATTATAAAAAAAATTCTCACCAGACAGCAAAAATAAAAAACTAGAGAGATCAATCGATTTTTAAAATTAAAACAGTATTAATCTGTGATGAGAAATGTGAATCTTGAAAGAATGATTCAAGGCTGCCACTTGATGAGGTAGAATATCTCATGGGAAGTAAACAGTTCCTAGGATTATTTTGTTAATCAACTCTTAGGACAGGGGATTAGACCAAAGCCATTTTACATAGTAAATGGACCATATTTTATATTGTGTCTCATTTCATATCAGTTTGTTGTTAAACCCATATCAAGACTTATAAAAACAGTTTTCCATCAATATTTGACACATGATGCTACTGGGTATGCCTTTCTATTTTATAATTAGGGAAATGCAGCAGATGAGACATATGGATCAATAGCACAGTCAATTTTCTATTATGGAAATAAATTGATATTTCCACTGCAAAAACATTTCTTCCAATGTCTCAGAACAACACTGTTTATTTCCAGCAAAAAAGTAACTAAGTGTAGGTTTAAAGGTTAGACAAATTACAGTAGTGCTTATCAATTTCTTTAACTCTCTAGGTGATGTCAGGCTTGCTTAACAACTCTTTCAAAGGAGCTATCCTCTCAGATTTCTGCATTGGCTTAGAAGAAGTAAGTCCAATTCCTTTCACATTCTTTAGCCCTCCAAGTTCAACACTACTGAGAGTGGTACTCGTACAACACAAAAGAAAAAGCATAGATTTAGAAACAAGACAGACAGAACTGAATATTAATCTTGGCTTTGAATTTGTAGACATTCTTAACTAATCCTGAAATTTCAACTCCCGCAACTACAAATTAGAGTCAGCTTGATCTAGAGTCATCTTTGAATCTTGTTGTGGTTTCAAATAGAAATATTGCCCATTGTCACAGGCATTAGAACACAGAGAACACTTATTCTTTGTTTGGTAATGCTATTTAAGCAATTTAGTAGTACAGCCTTGCTGGAGAAAGCATGATAGTTGCTGACAGTGGGCTTTGGAGGAAAAGGGCTTGGGCCATTTTCCTTCACTCTCTCTGCTTTGTGCTTGCAGTTCGAGATGTGCACTCTCAGCATTCCCCCATACATGCCATTTGCTTCTACGCCTCCATTCTGCCATCATGGAACTGTGCACCAAAATTAATTCTTTCTTCTAAACGTTGCTTTGGCTGTGGTGTTCTGTCACAGCAACAGAAAGGTGACTGATAACTTACTTGCTAGGCATGCTTTGGCCAGCACTCTTCCCAAAGCTCTGCTTCCATGGTCAGCTACCATGTGTGTGCACTGATGTGATGTATGTGAATATTAAAGCACTATGGGCATGCTTAGAAATGTTCGATTGTTTTCCTTTTCCTCCTGCCCTTCCCATGATAAATTTCACAGGGAGTGTAAATACAGTGCATCAGACTGTAGAAAGTTGAAATCTGCCTGTGCAATAGTCAGTCTTTTATATCTCATTCTTCTAAAAAGGTAATTCTACCAAAATACCAGCTTTATTCAGCAATTGCTTATGGAATCTATATGATCAAATCAATCTCAAATTTGTTGAAATGAGTTTTGCCCAAAATCATGTGAGGAAATGATAATGGTTGTGATGATTGCCTGCTTCCAGAAGTTTAATCCAATTTGGATATTTCTACCCAAATCAAATAAGCCTGTTTATGACCATGATGATATTGTCTCCCAAGGTAAAGGAAAGCCCAGGCCTTCTGGGTTTCAAAAAGTTTCTATTATTCCTGACCTCTGCTAAAATATCCCAGAGAGCATTGTAACTGACTAGGGTGCTGGCATGCTGACAGGTGGGAGTGGCTCTGTTCTGTTTTATTTACTGATAGGACTGTTATTTCCATCTGAACATATCAACTATAGATGCTGTCTGCTTCCTTTAGTACAGTCATTTGATTCTTGAGAAGTGCTTAGAAGCACAATAAAACTTGGCTGTTTCTTTAGCACCCAGGCCTTAGAAGATATCTCAAGATAGCCAAGATGAACAGCAAGACTGAATAACAGAAACAGGGGTTGTAAAGTTATGATGAAAAGCTGTAAATGTTGTCTACCTATGTAGGTTAGACAAAACTTAACAAAGATAAAATTACAGAAATTTCTGTCCCTCATCTCCAGTGCGATACTGACATTCCTCCAGCTACCAGCAACATCTTTGTAGCCCAAACTGACCTCAATCTCATGCTCTTTCTGCCTCAGCCTCCCAGTACTGAGATTACAGGCACATGCCACCATACTAGGCTGTAGGTTGGATCTAAATTTTTCCCTCAAGATAAACTTAGGACTTACTTTTAATTAGCAGAATGCAACCAGATCAACTGTGACTTTTAACACTAGTTTACAAAAGGCCAAACATCCACACCTGCTTGGCTTGGAACGCTCATGTGGGGCACTTTCAAAGTAGCCATCACACTGTAAGGCAGGTCTACCATACAGAAGGCCACTTGTAAATAGTTGATAATCAGGCTCAGCTGGGTCTGGACATGTAGGCCCACAAAATGATATATGGGGGAAGGAGCTTTCACATAACTCCAGGACCCACATTTTTAAGTCTTGCTAGGCTGCTTGAGTGTCCTCAAGTAAAGCCCTAGATATTATAGAACAAAGACTAACCCCTCATTCCCTGCCTGAATTTTTGGCCCACACCCTGTAAGCAGTGTTCTTAACGAAGTAGTGGTTGTTTTATACCACTTAATATGGTGGTTTGTTGTATAGTAGCATTACTGTTTGGACCCATACCACAAGTCAGACATATCAGTCTGCGCGCGCGCACACACACACACACACAAGCCCACATTCAGCCTTACTTGTGGTAAAGAGTAAGGAAAAGGTTGATAAAGAAAGGAACCTCCCACCCAGGTTGGTATGATCAATGCTTGTTTGAATGAACAAATGGGATGGACATTGAGTGGAGGAGAAAACAAGCAACAGAACAGGAGCATGCCAAAGAGGTCCTCTGGGGAGGTCAATGTAGCAATGTATCAGAGCAGATATTAAGACTCGAGATCAAGACTTTGGCAGAGGGTGAGAAGTAATGATAGATCTGGGGGAGGTTGGTGAGACTTGGGGAGAACAAGAGCTCCACAAAGACCAAACTGAGCAGGGCACAGGGGTCTTGTATGAGACGGTTTCTACAATCAAGGACCATGTGTGGATGTGTCCTGGAACTCCTGGAACCCCCGCACAGATGGGGCCCATGATAGCTAGGTGTAGGACTGAAGACCCTAGTGAGGGAAACAGGGACTGTTTCAGTCAAGATCTTGATGGCTGACTCTTTGACCCTCCCCCATACAAGCTGGGGAGTGACAGGCTGGCTAGATCCCAGGGGAGGACATTGCAGCCAGCCCTAAGGAGACAGGATGAGCTGGGGTTGGATAGAAGGGGAGGAGGTCCTCCCCTGTTGGTGGACTTGGAGGGGGCGGGGAGAGGGAGATGAGGGAGGGAGTCGGAGGGTGGGAGGGAATGAGGGAGGGGGCTACACCTGGGATTCAAAGTACCTAACCTGTGATTGATATAAAAATAAATAAATTTTAAAAAATTTAAAAAAAAAGAAAGAAAATGTGGACTGGAAAAAAAAAAGAAAGAAAGAAAGGAACCTCCCTGACATTCTATGTCTCAGTCTCTCTGACCATCAGGAGTCAGGGAGGTGGAACAATATCCTCCCAAAGGTCCTTCCAGCACTGACAATTCTGTCCTCCCTTCTCTTTGAGAAAAGCCGAGGCTGAAATTTCTCATTTTCTCTGAGGTATAAACATCACTGACGACTTCCCAAGACCACTTGCATTTTAGACAGAAGCCAAATCTAAAGGGAAGAGAACAAAGCTTTGATGCAAAATTTCACAGCCAGTAGGTTACCTTTTTTTTCTTTTCTTTTCTTCTCTTAAGCAGGGCAGAGGAAAGAGTGGTTATCTTGAGTCTTAAAGTTAAAAGTATCACTGTATTTGATAATTAAAATAAATCTTGTTGCATATAGTGATTGTTTTGTTGTTGATTTGTGGCTTTTCGTTTGTTTGGTTTGTTTGAGACAGGGTTTCTCTGTGTAGCCTTGGCTGTCCTGGACTCACTTGTACACCAGACTGGTTTCAAACTCACGGAGATTCGTTGCTTGCCTCTGCCTGCCAAAATACAGGCATAAGCCTCCATGCCCAGATAGTAATTGTTGTTTTATATGGAGCATGGCTGTCTATTAATCCTCAATTTGAGCTATGAATACTTCTTTTAGGCTGTGTTATACACTGTTTTGTTTAATCTTCACATAAAGAAATCCCCATCAAGAATGGCACAAACATTCTCCATTACATATTAATATCCACACCTCACTCCAAGAAATACTTTATGTATTTTGAATCAGGGTATTATTCTGAAAAAAAAATAATACCCCCCAAAATTAAAATGACACCAAAAATTCCAAACTTAAACAATATTAATTTCTTGATTTTCAAAGAAACAAGTTAATACAGGTTTTCAGTTTTTGCCCCATAATTTGTGTTCAAAATTGCTTATGTTTCTCACTGTTGGATGGCTAAGAAAGTCTGATTAGAGGAGAGACAAGCTTTAGAAATATTACACAACCATGACTGGGCTCAAAGGCGACCAGAATCTCAGGCAAGTCACCTAACTTTCTAATCTGTCCTCTGAGATATGAAGACAATCATGGATTCTCTCTAGTGGATTTTTTTAAGGGTTACATGGTTGGCACAATGCCTAACATGTAAATCATTAATAAATGCTTTTAGCAAGAACTCATTTCTGTATTATTGTATGCGTGTTCAAGGCAGAGTACAATTTTTATTTTTCAGGTGATGTGAATGTACTAACAGAAGTCTTAGGAAGAAAAAGAAAGTTGTGCATGTGGAAACCTCAGAATCATAGGTATCTGAGGTTTGCCGATGAGGTAATGTCTCACAATAACATTTTCAGATTAGCTGTTTAACTTTCATTTTTCTTTTCTAATGTAAAAGTATGTGGTGAAAAGTAACACAGTTATCAGGAAAAGTAGGAGACCAAAAATGAATTTTAATTCTGGGTAAGTTACTGATCTTCTTTGAAACTTGATACAGTCTGATATAAATTGCTCAATAAATATTTGCAAGACAAAATTCTAGAAATTATTATATGAATATTTATCTTTCTCTTTGAAGGGATTAACTGAGATATGAAGTAAAAGTGTCTAGTTCATGATTACTACTTGACAAATGTTAGGTTTTTTAATCCATGCACTTTTTAAAGTGCTAGATAATTTTTATTAAGAAATTACAAATTTGATCAGTTCTTTTCATTTTAGTAGAGCTTAATTCTTCTGTTTGTCACATGGGTAAGCACAGCTTTAGCTACTTTAGAGGTTCTCTGAAAACAGCATTACTAACTCTTTCTTAGAGGCTTTCTGAGAATATCTTACCAACAGGGCTAATGCAATGATGCTTCTTGCTGGAAATGAAGAACACAGACAGAAACTAATTCTGTTCCGTATGACAAAATTGAGAAATGCACTTTTTAAAAATTAACTTTAAAAGCAGCTAAGTTTGTTTTTATCTCTCTCTCTTTCTCTCTCTCTCTCTCTCTCACACACACACAAATACAAAGACAGTTATATGAACAGTATAGTGTGTCCTTATAACCTTGAATTCTGAGATGGTCCAGTACTACCTCATCTGACTCCTTTGCACTGGAGGTAAATTTAGATATCCATGCCTTCCTGAAAGAAAGTCATTTGTTAAATATTTAAAATTAAGAAATGGGGGCAGGGATTTCAGTGTTCCTTTTTTTTTTTTTTTAAGCTTAGTAGTTTCTCCTCTTCCACTTAGGAGCAACAAATTTATAGCACTCAACTCACCTTTCTGCCAGAAATCTTGTGATCAATGTAAAATCCTTGTCTTCAGGCCATTTCCTAGGTAACCAATCCCAAGTGACCTTAATGGACAGTCTATAACAGACAGAAATCAGCAATAGAAAGGGGATATAAAAACACTCATCTCATCTTGTACTTTTTTTTCTCAATATGTTTAAATAATTTAAAACACCATCAAGAAACTAATCCATAGGCACAGCGACATGTAAAGTATGAAAGCATTTACTCAGGGCTTTGCTTCTCCTAGAAGAAATGATTTCTATCTTTTCAATGAAGTTAGTCCTTAGGCCAGATCTTCTTGAGTAGTTACAAATGGGCATGAGCAGCAGTGAGGACCTCTAAGTTTCCTTCTCATATAGAAATATCAAGAAGTGCCTCTTTGAGGGACACATAGTAGATGATGTTTAGTCATATAAGAAGCTATGACAATTGAAGCATCCATCTGCAACTCAGCCATTGGTGAAGCCTAGAAGCAACATTTAACAACTGCATGACCTTTGGGGGAAAGATAGACAAGTATTCTGAGTCCCTATTTATTCAACTGCAAAATGAAGATAGTAAAAATTAGTTGTATCTAATGACTGTTTGATGGACAGACTGGGTAAGATAAAAAAAATCACTCAGGATAACAGTGGCCATAAAGTATCAACAAAGATCAGAAGAAGAAAAAAGGAGAAAAGAATGATGAAATCCTCATATGTAAGTACCTCCTGAGTGTCACTCACCAGGCTAAGATATTTATACACATTAAAAATACTATGGCAGGGGCTGGAGATGACTCAGTGTTTAAAACTTCTGGCTGTTCTTCCAGAGAATCCTGATTCTATTTGTAGCATATATACAACAGTTCAGAATCATCTGTAACTTCAGTCCTGGGAATCCAATGTTCTCATCTGACCTCCATTGGCACTGCACACTCATGGCAAACAAACATACATTCAGGCAAAACACTCATATACATAAAATAAAAATAAAATTTTTAAAAAGTGTAAATACCATAGCAAGACTAGTACGGTGATTTGAATAGGATTCACCCTGCAGACTCCATGTGTTTGAATGCTTGGCCATGTGAAGTTGTACTATTAGAAGGTGTGGTTTTCAGCCAGTCCTGAAGAGACCTGATAAGCTAGAGTTAGATGGAAGGGGAGGAGGTCCTCCCCTATCAGTGGACTTGGAAAGGGGCAGGGAGGAGATGAGGGAGGGAAAGGTGGGATAGGGAGGGAATGCGGGAGGGGGCTATGGCTGGGATACAAAGTACATAACCTGTGATTAATATAAAATAATGTTAAAAAATAGGTGTGGCCTTGTTGGAGTAGATATGCCTTTTAGAGAAAGTGTGTCACTAGTGGGTGGATTTTGTGGCTTCAGAATCTCAAGCTATGCCCAGTGTGACAATGTCTTCCTGCTGCCTACTGATCGGATGTAGAACTCTCAGCTCCTTCTCCAGTATCATGTCTGCTTGCAGGCTGCCATGCTTCCTGCCATGATGATATTGAACTAAGCCTCTGAAACTGTAAGCCTGTTTCAAATAAATGTTTCCTTTGTATGAGCTGCCATGGTCATGGTGTCTCTTCACAGCAATAGAAACATTAACTAAGAAAGAATCTGTACTTCAGCTGGTATAGTATTTTCCTTGTGCTCATGAGGACCTGAGTTCATGATAAAAATCATGTTTTAAAAAGAAATCATATACCGTGGTACTTGTTTGCAGTCCAGGTACTAGAGAGGCAGAAACAGGTGGCTTTCCCTGGAACTATGTGGCCAGCCAACCAGCCTGCTAAGTAAGTTCCAAGCCAGCTAGAAAGCTGTCTTAAAACAATACCTGAAGAATGACATCTAAGATCATCTTCTGACTGCTACACACACCTGCTTGAACATACATATACACACATGCACTCACACACACACCACAACACCGACACATGCATGCATGAACACATACCACACTGAGCACCACACACAGCACACACACACACACACACACATATGAACACACAGCACATAACACAAATACACACACACACACAGACAACCACATATACACACAAACATGCATACACTACAGCAAAGACAAGTTGAATAGTCCTGAATTGAAATGAAAGCATTACCTCAGGAACATATCAGGGCAAAGTCACAAAGAGCTAACACACTAAGCATTAGATATGAAAAAGGGGGAGAGAGGACAAGAACTTGGCCTCTACAGTGAGACGAAAATGTCGTCAAGCCCTGCTTCTCCCTTATTACCTGTGCAACCTAGAAAAAGTAAGCTATCCTCTTTTCTCATCTTCAAAATGGAAAAGTCTCTTAAAGCTCATGTTTGCATTCAACAAAAGGATATAGCAAATTGAACTACAATACCATTTTATTAGAAGTACCAGGGACATTTACAGAGTCAATGAGACACTGAAAGTGCAGGTTTAAAAACTGTTAAGGGATTGGAAAAAGTATAGAAGATAGAAGAGACCTCAGAAAGGTGATCCAGAAGCAATAGAGCCTATCAGTACTGCTGGCAGGAGCATAGCCACCAGCTGGTTAGCTCCAAACCCATCAGCTTTGTATCTTTGGGCAGCTAGAGTAAGAGTCAAAGTCCTTCGGTGTGACTTCTATGTCTCTCATGCAAACTGCCAGTTAACACAGGATAAAAAACACTTCTTCAGCCATGATCATTGGACATGCTGTGATCACATGCATGAGTAACTGTGAACTAGGGATGTGGCTCAGTGGTAGAATAGAAACTTGGCTTTAGTAAGGACTTAGGTTCAATCCCCAGTATTACAATATTAACAATAATAATTTTTCCCTGACAGGTAATTGGGTAGCAACTGCTTATTCTGACAGAAATAATGAGAAGAAAGAAAAAAGTTCCTCAAATGTAAATTGCTGACCCAAAACTGGAAGCTCTTAGTATTTATTCAAAATGTTATCTCTGTGACAGAACTTCCTTTGGCTACTCTTCTATGCCTGGACCTATACTAAGCTGAGGAATGACTAATGATGATACAGGCTAATGTGGTATTACATCTGCTTATAATGATATTACAGTGTAATGGAGGAGGCAGAGAAGGGAAGAATGATAATAATTTGAAATAGCTGAAAAAGGACATTATAATCTAGACTCGGAGGCAAGAAACTATTATTTATTGCCTCTTAGATGGCTGGAAGAAACAGAAAAGGAATTTCTCAATGAAATGATAGCATCTGCATCTGGGAGACATTCTTCTATTTGTAACACTGGTTCTTTCATTCTTTAAGGTGCAGATTTCTTCCTGATTTACAATGCAGATAGCACAGTTTGAAGACAAAGAAATGAAGCCCTGCAGGTAGGCAAAAGATTGCCAAGGAGAATTCTTGTTCCTTTCCTTCTCCATTGTCCCCAAATCCATCCCTTTCTCAAACACAAGGAAGAATGTTCTAGCCACAACTAATGGTCTCCCATGAAGAAAAATTATTGCTTTCATTGATCAGTGTTTATTGAGGAGGTGGTTTGGGTGGAATATTTCAAGGGTTTATCATCTGGGATATAGCAGATAAAATGTCTGTCCCCCTAGGTGGTCACAGATGACTCATGGAGGCTGTTAACCCCATGGATACTAAGGAAGAGTCTAGTAAATGTGACCACAGATGTAATGTGACATCAAATACCTGAAGGGTGTTCAGGTGTTGGCCATATTAATACTACAAGTGTCTGGTGAGAGAATGTGCTGTCCACTGTCAAAGAAAGTAGGCTGCGTGCACATACATAGAAACTGAACAACTTGCTACTCAAGGACAGCTTGGTTAGGGAAGAAATAAAAAAAGACATTAAAGACTTCTTAGAACTCAATGAAAATGAAAGCACAACATACCCAAACTTATGGGGCACAATGAAGGCAGTGCTAAGAGGAAAGTTCATTGCACTAAGTGCCTTCAAGAAGAAATTCGAAACATCTCATACAAGCAACTTAATGGCTCAACTGAAAGCCCTAGTAAAAAAAGAAGCAGATACACCCAAGAGGAGCAGATGGCTGGAAATAATCAAACTCAGGGCTGAAATCAATCAATTAGAAAGAAATAAAACAATTCAAAGAATCAATGAAACCAAGAGATGGTTCTTTGAGAAAATCAACAAGATAGACAAGCCCCTAGCCAAACTAACAAAAAGGCAGAAAGAAACAATCCAAATCAGCAAAATCAGAAATGAAAAGGGAGACATAACTACAGACACTGAGGAAATCCAAACAATCATTAGGTCTTACTAGAAAGCCTATACACCACAAAATTTGAAAATCTAAATGAAATGGACAATTTTCTTGAGAGATTCCACCTATTTAAGTTAAGCCAAGATCAGATAGAAAGATTGAATAGACCTATATCCCCCAAGGAAATAGAAGAAGTCATCAACAGCCTCACTACCAAAAAAAGCCCTGAGCCAGATGGTTTTAGTGCAAAATTCTATCAGACATTCAAAAAAGTCCTAAAACCAATTCTCTCTAAACTGTTCCACAAAATAGAAATAGAAAGAAAATTACCAAATTCTTTCTATGAAGCCACAGTCACCTTGATACCTAAACCACACAAAGACCCAACCAAAAAAGAGAACTTCAGACCTATCTCTCTTATGAACATTGATGCAAAAATACTCAATAAAATACTTGCAAACCGAATCCAAGAACACATAAAAGATATCATCCACCGTGACCAAGTAGGCTTCATCCCAGGCATGCAAGGGTGGTTCAATATATGCAAGTCCATCAATGTGATCCACCATATAAACAAACTGAAGGAGGAAAACCACATGATCATCTCCCTAGACGCTGAAAATGCATTTGACAAAATCCAACACCCATTCATGTTTAAAGTCTTGGAGAGACTAGGGATACAAGGGACATAACGAAACATAGTAAAGGCAATATACAGCAAGCCTATAGCTAACATCAAAATCAATAGAGAGAAACTTAAATCAATCCCATTGAAGTCAGGGACAAGGCAAGGCTGCCCATTGCTTCCATATCTCTTCAACATAGTACTTGAAGTCCTAGCTAGAGTAATAAGACAACTAAAGGGATACAAAGGGATATAAATTGGAAAGGCAGAAGTCAAAATATCATTATTTGCAGACGATATGATAATATATATGAGTGACCCCAAAAATTCAACCAGAGAACTCCTTCAACTGATAAACACCTTCAGTAAAGTGGCTGGATACAAAATCAACTAAAAAAAAAAAAATCAGAAGCCCTCCTGTATACCAAAGAC
>CM053744.1:100440466-100689285 GCA_028658305.1 Pachyuromys duprasi | reverse complement strand
GGACTTGGAGGGGGCGGGGAAGAAGGAGATGAAGGAGGGAGTGGGAGGGTAGGAGGGAATGGGGGAGGGGGCTACACCTGGGATTCAAAGTACCTAACCTGTGATTGAGATAAAAATAAATAAATTAAAAAAAATTTAAATAAAAAAAAAGTTATGGCCTCAGGATTTTGTTTGTTTGTTTTGTTGTTTTCTATTTCAAAGGAAGTAAAGAATTTCAGTAGACCTGGGATAAGAAATAAAGTCTAAGCCAGCTGTGGGTGGTGCACAGCTTTAATCCCAGCACTCAGACAGGCAGAGGCAGGCAGATAACTGTGAGTTCCAGGCCAGCCTTGACAAGAAAGTGAGTTCAGGACAGCCAAGGCTGTACAGAGAAACCCCGTCTCAATCAATCAATCAATCAAAAGTCTAGATTCAATTGATTTAATTTTCTGTAGATATCATAGGTATTTCATGAAGTGTGTATACGGTAGTAGTAAGTCATTAGAAAGGATGGTGAAGAAAGAGATAGACAGGGTAACGTAAGGAATAGCAGTCCTCCCTGTGGGACAGAATGAGCTACAGGGCCCAACAACTGTATGTGGAGTTGTCCCAGTATCCCATTGTCTCAGCAGAAAAGGCAGAACCTGAAGCCTGGTAGGAGGCAAAATGAGACTGTTCTTTGTTACCATGCTACAAAGGTAAACACTTTGCTTTTAGTGGAAGTATTTTCAAAAGGGAAGGAACTGAAGCTGAAGCTTGGGTAGTGCCTACCTAGCATTCATGACACTCTGGGTTCAATTGTCAGTACCAAATAAACCAGAATTAGTAGTACATGCATGTAATCACTTCACTCAGGAGGTAGAAGGAGGAGATCAGAATTCAAGGTCATTTTTAGCTATGTAGTGAGTTTGAAGTCAGCTTAGGTAACATGAGACCCTATCTCAAAACAAGATAAACAACAAAACAACAGAAAATAGGGGTGTTGCTTCTGTAAGATATCATTAGAAATTGTGGCTCTCAGGTGATAACCAACTAACTTTGGAAAGGCTGTCAAAGAGGGGTTATTATAGGTTATATCAGTGAAGGAAGGGGGGCATATACAAAGGGCTATAGCTGTAGGATTTGTATGGGAGACAGAAGACAAAGTAAAAAGGACTCGGGTAAGGTGTGAGAATTGGCCAAGTTAGAATATACATGTGACCATTCTGGGATGAATCTAAGAGACTATAGCTGGCCAGAGAAGCTTGAGAATATGCTAGTGACTAACACAACCAGACAATGAAGGCATAATGAAGTTAACTGTGGAATCTTGCTAGGACTGAGTTTGAGATTTTTATTGCAACCTTTTTTTTTCTTTCTTTGGAGAGGCAAGTAGTAAACAATAGTTACCATGGATAATTCATCATGTATTATTTTAAAACAAAATTTCAAATGTTAATTTTACCAATAAAGACTCAGGAGCCAGATGCTGCAGAGAAAACCTGCAAGCTCAGAGAGGCAGAGAAAGCATTCAGCTGACCTTCCTACCCAGCTCACATTCCAGAATGAAAAAGCCCTTTCTCCTTCTCCACATTGTCTTAAATGCCCTCTTTCAATGTCCTCCTTCCTGTGTTTCTCTTTATCCATCCTCTGGACTTGCTTTCACTGTCTATGATTTTTTTTTCTGTGTTCATTTTCTGTCTGGTTTTTTGCTCTTCCTCTTTACTTAGGGTTAACTTTACATAATCCTGTTTACAGAAAGCTCTTGGGATAAAGGTGTGTGCTAGGGCTGAGCAACACCACAAGAAACAGGTTTTTCCAGTTCACAATCTCCAGGTTCACAAGGGGATTAAATATCCTGAAACATTTCCCCCCTTTGTCTAAATAAAAGACACTTTCTCTAGCATCAGTAAACCATATACTATCTGGTAAGAATTAAATTCACAATATCCAGTCCATATATATATTTAGCAACCTTGGATAAAGTATTCTATTATCTGTCTTATATGGTGAGTCCAAAGTCCTCTCACTAAATCGCTTTCTATTATAACTTGCATTTATCAACCTAAAAACATTGTTTTAGACCTTAAAACAATTTTCTTAAATCCTAAGCAACTTTAGCTTAACTGTGAGGCTATAACTATCTAATCTTAAACACTATTAGAGACCTAAGAAGGGTAAATATTGCCTGAGTAAACAAGAAGTACAGAGCAAGCATTTTCTAAAATTATAGGAATGGCAGAGACTGCTAACTGTGTGGACAGCCACCCAAGATTCCTTTGCAATGTTGACGCATCCATCTCTTCAGCCTACTGGCCCAGAATATCTGAAAGATTTTTCTGTGAAGCAGAAACTATGAAGGACCTGTCCACTTTTTCCTGAAGAATTTCCAAGTTGACTTTGTGTCCTGCTTGGCCACAGCTTGGACAGCATACTGTAAAAAGTTGAAGTAATGGCAGTTTTTGCCCAGTGGCAACTTGTGATATTTGAAACAAACTCCATAAAGAGGTTTTGTAGATGCTCATCATCTTCTTTGTAGCAGTATAAGGTGCCAGAGTCTGCCAGCAGAGTCGAGACAGCAATAAGGGTGCTGCCAGGAGCTGACATGTCTCAATGTCAAAAAGTCTTAAATTAATAAAATATATTTAATGCCATATTCTGTAGCTCTCTGAGGTTTTTAAAGACCACCTATCTATCTCAGTATATTTGAATAGTCAAATGTTGCTTGTCTCTATTTACTACCTGATCAACTTAGAAAATAGCTGTAATTAACTAAATTAGTACCTACCAAAACCACAAGTTTGATTGATTGACTACTAACTTGCATTTCTTAATTATCCTAAACAGTTTGTGATATCAGTTTTCAAAAGGACTAGAACTTCACATTGCATTTTTAAGAATTACAAAGGTACAATACCTTAAAGAGGTGATACATAGTGTCTTTTAACCAAAATATAACCTTAATTTTGTGTAACAGTATAGTCAAATATAACCTTAACTTTGTGTCAATATACAAACATGTATAAAAGTAGATTCAATAATCTACCCCTTCTTTCCCTCATTCTTATATTATTCTTGTATCCCCTTTTCTCTTTTCAACCCTTTTCTCCCTACATAAAAAAAGGATAGAGAAAAGAAAAAGAGAGAAATCCCTGAGTCTAACCTCTTCTATCTTATTTCTTCCCTGACCAACACCATTAACAACTTACAACCAACCCCCCAAAAACCATGACAAATATTCATTACCCATCAAATGACCAAAAATCCACCCACCTCACCTTTTGAGAATGCGGTGTCACTCTATTCAAATTGGTTTTTGCTGATTTGGGATGTAGTTCCCTTTCGGTGGCCAAGAAACTTGGGGAAATGGTCAAGTCTTAGGAAAGCTAGCTGTAACACTTGTTGTGCAGTCAGTCTTTGTGGGATGAGAAAGTGCAGGGCTTAACTGAAGTTCTGGCTGAAACAGTCTATGATGCTGGACCACCTTAGCCAGTAGTTTTGAAGTTGTTTTGGATTCTGATTTTTGAGGAAACAGCTATTGAGGCCATCTATGAAGGTGAATCACCTGAGCTACTTGTCTTCTTTGGTGCTGGTCCTTTTTCTTCAGATCTTTCACATGTTCAGTGATCTCCAGATTCTTTATTTGTATGCTTTTATTCTCCTGGAAAGACAAAAATAAAACCCTGCTCCTAGGTTTTTGTTGCGGTTATTGTTGTTTTGGGGAGGTTATATATTTCCTAGGGCAAAATGTTTTTTGGCAATACTTTCAATTGAAATTAAAAAAAATTCTTTTCAAGTTTTGAAACTAAACATACCTTTAAGTGTATTTCATTTTAGATCACAAAGGACATTCACTTCGAATTTCAGCCTGCCTATTGCAAGTGGCTTTTTTTTTGTCTTGTTTTAATTTTTTACAATTTATTCATTATATATCCTGATTGAAGCCCTCTCCATCAGCTCCTCCCAGTCCCACCCTCCCTTCCTCTTCCTCTCTATTCCTTTCTCCTCAGGGAGAACTGATAGTGGAGGTCTCCTCTGCCATCTGCCCATGAGCTTATCGAGTCTCATCAGGCTGCCTGGATCCTCTCCCTCTGTGGCCTGGCAAGTCCATGTCAAAGAGTGATCAAAGAGCAGGCAATTGAGTCCATGTCAGAGACAGCGCCTGTTCCCCTAACTTGGGAATCCATATGGAGACTGAGCTCTCAGTTGGCTATGGCTGCATCTGAGCAGTGGGTCTAGGTCCTCTCTGTACATAGTCCTTGGTTGGTGCATCCATCTCTGTAGAACTTGGGGTTGATTCTTTCAGTTGATGACTACAGTTTATTCACTTTATATCCCAGCTGTAGTTCTCTTCCTCACCCCTCCCAAATTCTCTGGACAAAGTAATAAACACATCAATGTATCAAATGGTCTATATTGATCTTGTTTAGAGACTAATTATTTATTAGTCTTAGTATATATTATTCTGAACTTTCAATCCAAAAATATCAACCTGAAAAAAAGGTAGAATAACAATAATTTTTTTTAAAAAATGAGTCTATAGATGGATTAGATACAAATGAAACCTTGATAAGAAAAAGATTCCTCAAGAGTTTCAAAGTATAATTTTAAAGCCTGGATGCACCCCTGTGGGATCTGGTCCCCAGGCCTTCCTCCCAGCAAGTGGCTCAAGTACAGAATTCCCATTTGGTCATCAACACCCATTATCTCACTCTCCCTCCAGACCTGCCAAACCTGCTTTTAACTGCTCTCAGCACAGAGACAGGAGGGGCAAGATGATGAGTCTCCATAATGTATAATTATTATAAATGAGCAGAGGTAAACTACGCCTGTCAAAATAAATTATCAGCATCCTAAATCGCTGGTTTCTCTACTATTTTGTAAACTTGAGTTATTTTCTCCCACTGCTGTTCCCAGAGGCATTTTGTGTTTTCATTCCCTTATTCTCTCTCTTCCCCTTCCCCAACTACTTCTCCCCCACAGCACTCTGAACTGTGCTCCTAGAATTAACTCAGAAGGTACCTGTCACCTCCAAATTCTTTAGAGGATAAAATAAAAAGCTAGAAGCAAATTATTCCCATAGGGAATGAATTACTAAATAACTAGACTTTCCTGAAGGATGTCAGGCACGGGTTCATTTATTGTGGCTCATTCTATCAATTTTCAGCTTTTCTATAACACCTCTTTTTGTTCTTTTCCTACAATTCTGCCAGCTGACAAAGAGACAATGGCAACACAGCATAGAAGTCAAACTGATCTAGAGTGTAACTAGGTTTAAGGACTGTTCAGTGGCAGCATTTTGGGTGCAAGAATACTATGTCCAACAAACAGTGCTTCTGGGTCTACATCCAAGTAAAGTAACAGTGTGTTGGCTTTTTAACAATAGCACTTGGATATGAAGCTTTTTTTATATAGCCATAACATAGCCATTGCCATTTTTAAACCAGAGTAACTGTGATTATCCATATAAGACACAATAATGGGCCCATGAGAAAGAAATGAGCCCTTTTCCCTTTCTGATAATATAGAAAACATCAGCATCCTATTGCGGTAGGAGAGGCTTTCTTCTGCAGTGATCTTTCTCAAACCAGTTGATTCGGCATGCTAGACTTGGTTGAGTTATTTCTTTGGTCTGTTGCTGGAAACCTATATTAAATAAAGAGATATTTGTTGGTGTTATGTTTGGGAGGAACAATTTTATTGTCCTAGCTATAGATAATAAGACATGGATCTGAGGTTACAGTGTCTGAAATTAGAAAATACTCAGTAGAATCCTATGGTCACTGGAAAAATTGAGGTTCTTTATTAGGGTCCTGGTGTTATTAATAAAAGATTTTAGAAATTACGTCAAAAAGTAGTTCAAAGGCAACTTTGGTAGAGCTTAACAACAACAACAAAATGTTTACAGGCTAGATAAAAATCCCAGGAGCCACCAGAAGGAGAGTGCCATGCTTTTAAAGTTAGGCATAGAAATAAAGCGGACAACATGTTAAGATAGGAAAAACAAAACAGCCCAGATACGGCTTAGCGGTTAAAAGTATGTTCTGGTATTTCAGTTTCTGGTACTCATGCTACAAGGAGGGGACCCACAGCCACCTGTAACTCTAGATTCAGGGAACTCAGTACCTTTTTTTTTTTTTTTTGGCTTCCACAGGCACCTGCACACACACAAACACAGACACACACACACATTTTTAAAATGCAACAAATTAATAAAACCTCAGCCTCAGTCTTTTCTGATGTTCAGATCCTAATATCCAATTCTCTACTTGAAGTGTTTTAGTGCCAAATTTGTCTAAGGCCACACCACACTAAGCTAAGCAGTGTCTGGCCTGCTTAGTATTTACATGGAAAAATTGAAAACATTTTTGGACTAGTGAGCATCCAGTCACATGGTGTGGGGACGTTTATAGTCCCCTATATGCCCTGTTTCTTGGATGGTACATGGAATAGAAGGGCTTCCGACTCTGCATAAAGGCTTCATTTACCTGCTAATCTGGTTTTACCTTTAGTTTCCATTTTTCTATCACACTATGGAGGCTGTCTTTCTCTGTAGAGATAGGAGTGGTATGCCTGATGAATGGAATCTACCACATAAGTATAAGGGATACCCTCCCAAAAAAGCTAACAGACTAGAAACTAGGTTTTCAACCCTAAAACAAGATTGTAAACAGGGATCAGTTTCAAGACCCCTGCTTGAGGCCATTAGACACACAATGGAGGCTGAGCTTTTTTCCCCAGAAAAAATATCCCCACAAAAGAGACAAATTACAGTAAGAAAAAGATATGTGGATATCATCCTCTATTGAATTAGAAGGGAAAAAATGGAAAAGAATTAAGTAGAAGCATCAGATTGCCTTTTTATGTCCAGTGTTGGTGGATAAGGTAAAGAATACAAATTACGGCTGTGTTAAATACTCCCTTCTGGGTGTGAAAAACTCAGAACCCAAGGGAAAAACAGACTCTGAGGAAAAAGGGAGACAGTAAGGTAGAAGTAAAAGAAGCTATCCCTCAGGCCCAGCTCCTAATAGAGAAGAAGGGGAAAGCTATGATTTGGTGTGCAGACAGGGGTCTTCCAAGGGACCCAGTATGGGAACTGGTGTTCACTAGAGAGTACTTAGCACCTAAACTGCTTGAATGGGAACTTTTAGACAAGTCACGAGACACTCCCTAACAGCCCCTCTGTGGAGATGCACTGCATCCCTGCTGCAGCATCCCCGAGTGAGAAGGCAAAGATCTCAGGAATGATACTGGATGATAGAGTGCTAAGTAGTGTCTTCACACTCTACCACCATTCACCTTGCTCTTCTGAGGAAACAGTTGGGACAAGTAAGAGATCTTTCCATGTTTTATTGGACCTTGCTAATGATGTTTTATTAGTATTTCCTTAGTTACTGAACTCTGAGACCAACATTTCACTTGTTACCTTTACTGGCCCACTATTTATCTTGGGAGACTGGCCCAGGACCTTGTTATGTTATCATGCTCACCTTCTGCGAAAAGCTTTCATTACACAGATGATAAAATGCTAACCTACCAGCTGTCTCCTAGACTCAGAAAACCATCTGAAAGCCATACAAGGGCAACCAAATGAGTGAGGTTTGGAATCAATCTGCACAAGGTACAAGGACCAGGAACAACAGCTGTAAAATACCTGCATATGTTATGGTTTGGAAAGAGGAGTGTTCATACCACACCTTGTTGAAGTTGCCTACCCTTCATAAAACTTAATAATAATAAATTTTTAAAACTCTACATAGGATTGGGACCAAAAAGCTAATGTGGATTTTTGAACAAGATTACATCTTTGTAGGACAACCTAAACAGCTCTGTGCCCTGCTCCTCAAGTACCCCTTTGTGTTGGAAGTAACTTAGAAGCTCAGAGGGCTAAAACAAGGGACAGTAGTAGAAATCATATAAATAAAGAGTCCCCAAAAGATTTTAGTCTCAATTATAGAAAAGGCATAAACTCAATATACAGCATTGCACTAGGTGGACTTTATTACTGGTTCTACTTAAATAACAATGAAAATGGTTCATCCAATTAAGCATTGGATTGAAGGCCTTGGGCTAAGCCTCTTTCTGTGGTGGCATAGACTTCAACTCTGGGAAAGTGGCTTTCATATTTACAGCAATGAGGTACAGTGACCATGAGCCCAGCCTTCAATACCAGACAGGTGCTACTGGGACCAGTGTCATTTAAAGCATCCAAGCCTCCTCCAGTAATTGAGCCAACAGCCAAAACAGACTAGACACCAGAAGGGACACTGCCCCAACCTTGTAAATGCCTGATATATAGAGGGCACAAGATAGGGCACTTTACAGGCATGGTGGCTAAAGTAATACAAATAAACATAGGCACAAAATGGCTGGAGAGAAGAGAAGGATTGAATAGCCACTGTCTGAATTAAGAGCAGTGTGGGTAGTGGTTAACTAATGAGACTTGATCTGTGATAATCTGTACTCATAGTAAGGCTATAACCAGAGGCGTGACTTTATGCATGGCCCAAAGAGAAAGTGAGAACTCTCAGGTGCTAACTGAGTCACTGTAGAAAAATTAATTGTAAGAGAAATGCACAATAAAATTCAATACGAGTCAGAGCCTCTGGTAGTTTTCCACATGGCAGTCCATAACCTATTGAATCCTACCATTTTTCCTCAAGTACTCCGTGTGGATTTTCACTGGGTTCATATAGAGTCTGGCCACAGGTGAGCTGATATAGGCTGGAAAATAGCTAAGGCTTCCAGGATTCCCCTGAAATAGAGTGGTATCTTGTATGCTGCCAAATATCTGAGGTCCGTTCTAAATTACAGCTGTTGCAAACATTTCCACGCATGTGAGCAACACACAAAAATGTATCAGCTACAGCTTAGCTTCCTGGAACATTCTTCAAACTTATGCTGAAATGTAGTAAACCCTTCTGTTTCACCTGTTGCTCAGGTTGGGTAGTGGACCAGTCCTATTTTTGAGCTTTAGTCTCCAGTAGGTTACATAGTATAGAGATACTAGACTCATCTTTTTTGTCCTTCATAACTAAGTTTTATTTAAGTAATCTTCCTAGTATCCCATTCTCATCCTCTGACTAGACATGGCTTATTAGGCAAGTGGATATGATCAAAATATATTTTATGTGAGACATTCTCAAAGAATATGTAAATAAAATTTTTAATGAAAAAGAAGTTCCTGGGGTTTATTTTAACCCATTTTCTAGGGAATCTAAATTGTGTGGTCATCGGAGAGTGGAGCATTTGAAGCTCCTTCTCATACTGAAGTGTGCTTCATTGCTCTAAATGGGACTAAGTTAACTCTCATTGGCATTCCAGCTTCCCTCTTCCTGCTAAGTAACCACGCCCATCTCCCAGATCCTCAATTGCAGCACTCTTACTTTTCTCCTAAATCCCTGTTCAGTTATTGTCATGGGGCTCCTGGATATTCTTCATTCTTTGGGAATGTCAAAGCAAAAGACTGTATAACTGTATCCAACGTGAAGACTCAACTTTCTACTAAGGCCTCTGTTCTAAAGAAAACTTTTGAAACTTGCTTAGAAATGCCACCATAATCATCATCACCCAAAGAGTTCAATCAAGAATGTGATGCCTGATTTTGAGGTGTGCTACTTTGTCCATGTTTAGCTACTACGTGGCTTTCACAGTGTTTACTTTGCAAAATACAGAAAATTAGAGAATTTGCAGAAATATATTTGACAGTATACTTGGCCTAGAAAGAGAAAATAAACCCCTTCAGGAAAAAAAAAAAAGCAAAATGCCACATATGCATACCAGAAAGAAATGTAATTCCAAAGGCAACTGGGATACATAGCTGGGGATGATGGAGCAGGCTTACTCTGTTGACTTGTCACGGTGAATTGACAAGACTGTGCTGGGCACAGGAAAGTATCCTGCTAATATCCCACTATGCAAGGGAATACATCTCGATGTAAACAATCACTGGCAGACAGCTATGCAAGTCTGACTTTCTGTTTTATCAATCTGACCTCTAAATACCCATCACAGCTAAGTCTGGCTCTCTTCTTAGGTCCATTCAGCACATTGCATTTTAACCTGGTCACAGTCCCTCTAGTTTCCAACCCCATTTTCTCTTTCCCAGTTAATGATTTTGATCCATTCTGAATACCTCCAAACTCAATCCCTCTGTTGTGGTTTGATATGAAATATCCCCAGAATTGGCCAGTTTTATGTCAACTTGACGCAAGTTAGAGTCATTTGGAAAGAAGGAATCTCAATTGAGAATACATCCCACCAGACCATCCTGTGGGAGCTCCCAGTTCACTGTGGGTGATTCCATTCCTAGGCAGTTGATCCTGGGGTGTATGAGAAAGTAAGTTGAGCAAACCATGAAGAACAATCCAGTAAACCGAGTTCTGCAATAGCCTCTTCATCCAGGCTCATGCCTTGAGTTTCTGCCCTACCTTCCTTGATCTTACAAGTATAATATGAAATAAACCCTTTCCTCCCCAAGGTGTTCTTGGTCATAATGTTTTGTTGAAGTAGTAGAAACCATAACTAAGAAATATCACATTCTCATAAGTTTGAACCCTTGGTCCCCAGCTGGTGCTGCTCTTTGGGAAGGTTGTGGAACATTCAGGAAGTAGATCCTCACTGGAGAAAGTGGGTAAATAAAGCAGGGTTTCAAAGTCCTATAGCTCTGTGAACTTCCTGTTTACCTTTTCTACTTCCTAACAGCTGATGCCATGTGACCATCCAGTTCATCCTTCCGGACCATTATGGTGTTGAACTGTAAACCTGGCTTTTCCTCATTTAAGTTTCTTTTTGTTAGATATTTATACACAGCAAAAAGAAACTAATACATTCTTTTTACATGTTATGACATTCAGAAGCTCTGTCTTTGGATACACTGTGTAAATAGCTTTCCTAGTTATATAGGGACACTGGATACTAAAATGATGCGTTACGCAGTAAAAGATAAAGCAGATAGCCAATCATAGAATGCTCTAAATAAGCTAACATTTTTCTTTCTTATAGACATTAGAAATGACAAGAATCTGTGTGTTCCACTGCCTTTATTTCCATCTGGGATCTTTTAAAATTTACCATGGGGCTTGGGCATCCCAGAGAAACAGAAGTCTGATTTGCTGCCTAAGAAGTGAATCTGGAAACTTCATGGACTTTGTTATTTCCCTTAGTTTTAGCAGCAGAACCTTCCAGATGTTTGTTCTTGGTCCAGGTCTCTGTTGTTGGAGTCACTTCTACAAATGATACGCATGACTTTGGCTACTTGTTATGATGCAATAATTAGCTGGCAATTGACAAAATAGATAAATGAGCTTTGAAAAACAGTTTTTATTTTCCCCGCTTCCCCTTGTCAAGAATGCAGGTCCCAATCACTCTTTCAGAACAGGATGGGAGTAATGAAGGAAGGGAAAGAAACCCAGAAAAGCGGAGGTCTATAGGAAATGTTAATGAAGGAAGGGAAAGAGACCCAGAAAAGCTGAGGTCTATAGAAAATGTTAATGAAAATGTTGCACTGTGCATCTGATGTTGGACAAGAGAATGGGTTGAAAAGCCCGTTTTAAAGCAAGCAATTCTTAGGTAGGTTTGGTTTTATTACTGGTGTTTAAAGCAAAAGAAGCTCTGTTGTCTTATTTAGTCTGACTGTGAAAAACTCTACCAAATTATATTTTAATAGTAAGAAATCAGGCCTCTGAATTTTGCACCTGATCTTATCCTGAAGACACCATGTAATACAGACAACATTCACTGGGTCATTCAGTCACAAATATTTTTGAGTATTTATGTCCAAGGAATTAGGTATGGCATCAAGATAAATTAGGCAGTGCTCTTGCTCTTGAGAGGTTCTATAAAATGAGAGTGCATTCAGCAAGATGGAGGTTACTGTTGACCTTCGAAAGAGCTGTTTTCCAGGAAGCAATGGCATCAGAAGATTTACTCAAGTGTGTTGAAGAGCGACTGGCAAGAGACGAATTGATGATAACAAGGGTCCATGAGTGTTGCTAAACTTCTCAGGAAAGGCAACACAACTGAATTGCTCACTCCTTGAAGTGCTGGATTTTCTGTCCAAGAGGTGAAGTGGTGTATATAGGTCAAGTCTTCCTCCTCAGATATTGTGAACAGATAGTGCTCATATTAACCAATTAAATGGTTTGAAGAAGAGATTTTCCCAGTGGAGTTTAAATCCCACTGGTATTTTGTGCTAGTGGCACAGAATAACGGCTCTCTTGGCAAGCCTGACTAAAGAATTTCTCTCCTCTGTCCATGTGTTGGTCCTCTGATACTGCCGAGTCTTTGTTACAATATTGCAAGTTGAATATAAGTTCAGAAGAAGGGCTGGGCTTTTAGAAGGCTTTTTTGTTTGAAATACTTAATGGACAGTTTGAGGCCTAGCATATTCAATGTTTCTATATGTGAGTGAACACGAGTGAGGACATGCCACATCACACAAGTGGAGTCCAGAAGGCAATCTCAGGTGTCGGTGCTGGCCTTCTACTTTGTTTGAGACAGTCTCTTCTTGTTTGTTGATACTAACACCAGGCTCCCTGGCTCATGAGCATCCAGAGATTCTCTTCCATTTTACCATAGGAGAGCTGGGATTACTGATGTGTACTACTAAATTTAACATCACATGGAATCTGAGGATCTGAACAGGGTCCTCATTCTTTTGCAGCAAGTCTTTTACCCCCTGAGCCTGTGTCACAGTCCCATGAGATTGACATATTTTTAAATTGTGTAGGAAAATATTATAAATACTATTTATAAAACCCTTCATTTGGAGTAGTTTGATCATTGTAAACATTCTTACCTTTTTGTTGCTTTTATTTCTGGGGCTTAATGTCCCCATACCTCCAGTTGGAAACTTGGTGATGGGTGTTTTACATATTGTTGATGATTCTTGTGTGTTAGCTAGATGATCTGCCACAGGGAACTACCAAAGTGAAACATTGTATACACAGGTAAGTTTTAAAAATCAGGAAGTTGAGCACCCCAGTTCCATTACTAGGGTAGTGGAAAAGCATGTGCAAATGTCTCCCAGGACACATGTTGTGACAGTTAGTATTGGCTATCAACTTGACAGGATCTAGAATCACCTTCCAGAAAAGCCCCTGGGCATATCTACAAAGGAGTTTCCTAGATTGTATTAATTAGGGTAGGAAGACCCATTCTGACTGGGGTTGTGTGCTGAATAAAAATGCTGAAAGCAAGCTGAGGACCTGCACTTACCACTTTTTTCTTCCTCACTGTGGATGCCACATGGTCAACTGCCTCATTCTCCTATAGCTATATCTTCCCTGCCATAAGGACTGTGAGACAAAATAACCCCTTCTTTCCTTAAGTCACTTTCGTCACATAATTTTTCAGAGCAACAGGAATGAGAAAAATAACTAAGACATATACCCCCCCAATCTGAAAGTTCAAAACACATTATGGTTGGAGGGATGTGTTACCAACCTTGTGGAGGACTTGAGTTTGCTTTCCAGCACCCACATCAGACAGCTCACAGAATACCTGCAACTCCAACTCCAGGACTCAGTGCCCTCTCTGGCCTCTGAGTACAGTTACATTCTCTAATGCATACTCACACTCACACTCACACACACATGTACACACACAAAATCAAATTTCTACTTGAAGTCATCCTGACCTAAGGTGTGTAGGCTTAGATTTTTCAAAAACCTACTTTATTTAGGGTTCTTAAACACATTTACCTCCCTTCTAATCCACTGACCAGAGGTAGGGGAGAAAGAAGGTTATTAGAAAAAGGGGGTTGTGGACCTTTTAGATGTAGTTCCTTGGGCAGTTCTACTCCTTGTTGTCCAGATACCTGCAGTCCAGTCAAAAGCAAACACCAAACAACAACACGAATGAACATTCAACGAAAACAGCAAGACTCTGCCGAGTAGCCACGAGTCAGCGAAAACGGCAAGACTCAGCAGGAGTGTCATGAGAAGTTCTCTGGAGAGTTTCTCTCTGCGAAGTGAAGTGTAGAAAAACAAAGACCAGGGAAGTGATGTGAACTGTTGCAAAGCATTGTTTCACTGTCTGTGGGCTTTTATTTACCTCTTCTCAGAGTCCACACAAGATGCTTTTCAGCTGGCAAAAAAACACACCCCTTTCACAAGATGGCTTCCAGCAAAACATTATGAGCCCTCTCAGGGATCTGGTTTTAGCTAACAAAGATCACAAGTCTGTCTTCTGAAGCAGAAAAACTCTACCACATCACATACTTGGGACCAAAACAAAAAACACATTCATGTGAGTCTTCAAAGAAACCAGAAACGTCCACCTCAAATGTGAATTCAGAGCTGATTAACTCGGGATTCAGGGTCCCAACCTTTCTTTTACTTCTTGACCATCACTCAGTGTTAGCTTTGTTGATTTTGTCCTTGGTGAAATCAGCAGGATGGCTGCTGTCATTTCAAGCATTTCAAGCTGTGTGCACACAGACAACACATTGTCCAAAGACATGAAGGAGAAACTCTTCACCATGTCTTTTTTTGTCAGTAATGAAGCTTGTCTCTCAAACCTTAGGGTCCTTCCCCCATCTTGCTGGACAGAACTGTGTTAAGTAGCATTTCTAAACCAATTTTCTAGTAAGGGGAGTGTATCTTAAGGGTAGATCTAGACTAATCAGGATAAACTCTGGAGCAGAAGGCTATGGTGGAATTACTGCACCACTAGCACATGAACAGTTTGCAGATAGATTGTTTTGCTTTAGGGAAGAGAGAACAAGCTGGTTCCTGGATCTCTTTCAATGGAAGGATAATCACAAAGACCTGATCTTCTGGGCTATAAGAGGAAATGTTACTGCAGGTTATTTCCTGTTGGGCACATTTATGGAAACTGACTAAAATCTTTCCATCTACCATGGACTGTACTAATTCCTCTTAAGACCCCCTTGCCAAAAGAGTCAATTGCAACGCAAATTTCTTAAGGTTAGATTGAAAACATTTGAAAATTAGCCACCAATAATTGAAATGACAATGAGAGCCCCTAAAAATAGGATAGAGAGCAGTTAAGTGAAAAAGAAGAGAATAGTTAAGACATTCATAAGGTGTAAGAAAGTCTAGAAGAAAGAATTTTAGCAGTACAAAAGTCACAGCTAAAAATCTGCATCTTGCCCTTTAAAACCCAAGAGAGAAATCTTTCCCTTGTGAGACTTTGTGCTTAGCAATTATAGCATATCTTTTGCAACTAGACTGTAGCTTTTTTAGGGGTGGGAGAAAAAAAAAGAAGCTTTTGTATTAGGTAGCTGGCTCAGCAGAAATGATCATTTATCTTCCACTTTTACTTATGCATTTCTTTCTTTTCTTCCCCTTTAATTGACACATAATAATTGTATATATTTATGAGGTTCAGTATGAGGATCCAAACCAATATACAATGTGTGATAATCACAGCAGGATAATTAGCATTTTATTTCCTTAAACATTTATCTTTGCTTTGTGTTTGGAGCCATTGAGTACCCTTGCCTCTAGATCTTTATAAAATGTATAATAAATTACTATAAACTTGAATCACCCCATTGAGTTGCAGACAGTGGGATGTATTTCTTCTACCTAACACTATTTTGGTACCCATTATCCAACCTCCTTCTGTTCCTACTTCCCTCCAACAGGCTTCTTAGGCCCTAATAATCATTTTACTACTTCATCTTTCTACATGATTGACAATTAACACTTTCACAAGTGAGTGAAAGCATGTGTTGTCTTCCAAGCTTTTCATCACATAATGTCCTCCAGTTCCATCATGTAGCTGTAAATCAAAGAACTTAATTATTTTCTTTTTGGCTGCATTTTACACTATTGTGTCAGCTGCCCTTTTGATACTGTGGTAAAATGTCTGACGAAAAATAACCAAGGGAGGAGCAATTTGTTCTGCTTTATTTCAGGGCTTTTATTGTGGTGGGAATGGTATAGTGGATAATGAGTGTTGAACTTGTAGCAGCCACAAGCTGAGAGATGACAGGGGAAAAAAAAGCCATGACAAGATATTCCCTTTTTACATACCCACTTATCTTTTCTACACCTTACACAATTTCACCATCTCCAAAGGGCCTGTCTATTCACCATTGGCTCCACCAGTTGAGTAAACCATTAAGTAGATCTGAGCACTCATGGTCTTACCTCTCTGAAAATGTGGCTTACTAGTTTCCTTGGTAGCTTTAAATCCAGTCAGGTAGAAAATCTCTTACCAAGTGATTCTATGTTATGTCAAATTGACAATAAAAACTAACCAGGACAGCCACTCTATATAGTCTTGCAGTGAACATGAAAATGTAGGCATCTCATGATTTATTGATTTTATTTCTTTTAACAAGAAATCTTTGTATCATATGATCTACACAGTTCTTAGTTAGTTTTCCTCAATCAATTAATTAACTAAGCCTATTCTCAACAAATAAAATAAAATAAAATAAAATGTCATTCTAAAACAATACTAAACAAATTATCAGCCAGGAATGGTGGGTCATATCTATAATCCTGAAATTTAAGAGTTTGAGGCAGGAAGATTAAAAGTTTGAGGTCAGATGTACATAACAACAAAAGCAAAACAAAATGATCTTTTATATGAAAAAAATATTATCACTCTTTAAGGTCTTAATCAAAAAGAACTTTTAGAATTTTAAGTCAAATTTCTGGATATTAAGTCAAGGGCAGACATTTTTAGCTGTTTCTGGTTAGTTCTCAAATCTCAAATTTTGTTAGCATGACAAACAGAAGAACATCTTCAGAGGGACATCTAGAATGATTAAGTAGTTGGAGAGATCATTTCAGAACAGATTAAAAATTACTATATTTGATAGAAAGGAACTTAGATTAATAAACATTAAAAACCGTCATTCAGTACCATTCACTATTCATATTTTTTAATTTTTAATTTTTATTTATTTCTTTAATTTATTTTTTATTTAATACAATTTATTCATTTTTTAATTCCAGGTGTAGTCTCTACCATCATCCTTCCCAATCCCACCCTTCATCCCATGTCCCTTCCTCAGTGCACAAATAGGGGAGGTCCTCCTCCCCTTCCATCTGGCCCTAGCCTATCAGTCTCATCAGGACTGGTTAAATTGTCATCCTCTGTGGCCTGGTATAGCTGCACTCCTCCCAGGGGAAGGTGATCAAAGAGCCAGCCACTGAATTTATGTCAGAGATGGCCCCTGTTCCCCTTACTATGGTACCCACTTGGAGACTGAGATGCCATGGGCTACATCTGTGCAAGGGTTCTAGGTTATCTCCATGAATGGACCTTGGTTGCAGTATCAGTCTCAGAAATGACCCCTGGACCCAGAAAGAAATGCTCAACTTCCTTAGTCATCAAATGCAAATTAAAATTACCCTGAGGTTTCATCTTATACCCATCAAAATGGCTACGATCAAAAACCTCAAGTGACAACACATGATGGAGAGGATGTGGAGAAAGGAGAACCCTCCTCTGTTGCTGGTAGGAATGTAAACTTGTACAACCATTTTGGAAATCAATCTGATGCTTTTTTAAACAATTGGAAATAGTACTACCTCAAAATCCAGGTTTACCACTTCTAGGCATATATCCAAAATATGTTCAAGTATACAATAAGGACATTTGCTCAACCATATTTGTAGCAGTTTTATTCATAATAGCCAGGATCTGGAAACAACCCAGGTATCCCTTCAATGAAGAATGGATATAGAAATTGTGATCCATTTACACAATGGAATGCTACTCAGCAATTAAAAACAAAGAAATCATAAAATTTGCAGGTGATTGGATAGTACTAGAAAAGATCATCTTAAGTGAGGTATACCAGAAGCAGAAAGACACAAATGGTATACACTCACTTATACATGGATATTAGACTTATATTGTAGGATACACATACTAAAATCTACATACCTAAAGAAGCTAAGTAAGAAGGAGGACCCTAGGGAAGATGCTCAATACTCATTCAGAAGGGCAAATGAGATACATAGCAGAAACGGGAGAAAATAGAGAACAGGGCAGGAGCCTACCATAGAGGAACTATGAACTGCTCTACTGATCAGGGTATTAAAATAGATGCTGAGGCTCATAGCCAAACTTTGGGCAGTGTGCAGGGAATCTTATGAAAGAAGGGGGAGACAGAAAGACCTGGAGGGGACAGGAGCTCCACAAGGAGAGCAACCTCTATTCATATCTTATGTAGCAAGTACTAGCAGTGAACACTTCCATTGAGAAGAGTTGGACCTACCAATAACAGACACCATTTCTGGCTATGCTGGTTACAACAGGACATGTTGGCAAGGAAATGCTGGCATACTCCACACTAAAAACTATCAGGAAACATGGGGTCCTAGGGAGCTGAGAACACAGGCCAGCACATGCATCCCTGCTGTTCTGATCAGCAGCACAATTGCTTCTGCCTCCCTTGGACTCTGAACCTTTTACCTGGTCCACCGTGATGAAATAACCCTGTCGCAGCTCCGAGAGCAAGAAAACATCTGCCCTTTCTCAGCTCCCTTATTGTGACTCTGTTAAAGACCCCAGGCCTTTAACAATAGAGAATTGTACCACTCCAGGAAAGATAGTACATGGACAGACTAAATAACTAATGAAATAAATGGTCTATGATGTCTGTGCTTTGGGGTATCCAGTTACTTCATGTTTAAGAAAAATGTGAGGCCAGGAGATGGTTCAGCAGCAGTTTCAAGAAAACTTGCTGCACCCAGAGAGGATCCAAGTTTGGTTCCCAGAATTCACATCATGAAGCTCACAACCTGCTGTAACTTCAGCTACCGGTGAGCCATTACCCTCTCCTGCACTCTGCAGGTATGTGCACACACACACAGAGACACAAACACACACACAGACACACAGACACGAAAATAAAAATATTAAAAATTGAAAAATCTTTTAAAATCTGTCCCCATGAATATAATATCTTTTCAATAATTATTTTGTGCTTTTCAAACTTTTTAAAAAAATTGTCTGTGCGTGAGTATGAGTGCATATGTATATGTTCATACACACACAAGTGTGCCACAACTCAGGAATTGATTTTCTTCTTCAATACAGATCATCAGACTTGTCAGCAGGCTGATTTACTATGTAAGCCATCTTTTTTTCCCCCACCTTTAATTATTTCTTTTACCACCGAGACTGGGCTATCAAATGCTCTGCTCAAAATATTGTCCATAGTAGAACTGTCTCTTGTACTTACTATCTCTCAGAACCAGTTGTAAGAGCTACCCATGTCCTATCTTGGTTCCTGCACAGTGAAGACTCATGTATACCAAACACAAATGGTTTATCCTTGTCACTGGAAGAGCCCATGACGTCATGCATGAGGAATGATGGGGGTGGGAGAAGGAGTCAAGGTAGAAAGATTAAGTCTTTTTGGAGCTCGAGCAGAGTGTAGAAGCAGTTTATCTGTGCTTTCAAGTCCTTTTGGGCCAGTCCTTGTGAGAATGTGTCTGTGTATGTCTCCTAGTGTGTGCATTTTTATCAGTGAATCATTAGAACTCTGTGGAGTTTGGGGAGCCGGCACACCGTATTCAGACTCAAAATTATCTTGTGACCAATCTCTTTCCACAACCTGAGTAGTAACTAAACTCCAGCACAGGTTCTAATAAGAAAAGAGTCTGTTTTTGAGAATGGACTGATGGCATAGAATTAGCTGCTTCTTCAAAGATAATGCCTTTAGCAAGGGAGTTGCCTTCAAGATCAACAAACAGCTTCATTAAACCTGAGGGCTTTACCTAATTCTCCCTGATGGCTGGGACTTCCAGGTGCTCTAAATCTTATCATTCAAACCCATCCCTACTCTTCATGTCTCTGTTTACTAAATCACCATCTCTTCTTCTTTGCTCAGGATATTGTGAATTGAACCAACATTGCTTTAGTATTTGGTTTTCAGCTTCAATAGGTCATAGATTATTTTGCTGCAATGAGCCAAGGTCCCTGGTTTCTGGGTTTTGAGCTTCAGATATTAGTGATGTGAGGGTGTTATTTTAGTGTTTTACAATATGACCTGTTGTCTGTGAATTAATCATGCTCTTTAGATGCAGTGTGGTATGTTCCTACATCCATTGTTCTTTTTGTCATTCTCTTCCCCATAGGGTAGATTTAAGCTGTCCACTGTCTCCTCTTTCTTTTTCTTTCTTTCTTTCTTTCTTTCTTTCTTTCTTTCTTTCTTTCTTTCTTTCTTTTTTTTTTTTTTTTTTTTTTTTTTGCTGCGAACCAATATGATCTCATTACTCTAGGATGAAACAGCAAGACCTTCTCACCTCCAAAGAAAGAGAAGTGAAGAAAAATCAGGAGATAAATAGTCACTCTTCAATTTTAAGATGGCCGAGATGGTTTGTGTGAGAATAGCAGACGTGATTGTTTTTCTCTGAACAAAGGGGCCCTTGAAAAAGACTCAGACCTAAGGTAGTGTCAGTGGTCTGGTAAAGCCACCCTTCACCTTCGAGATGCCTCCAATTATGTTTGCTACTTTAATTACTTTCTGGCTGAATATAATACAGAGAATGAAAATCTCACTTTTTACAAAGGGTAAAAACACTTGTGAATTTTCTTTGACAACACTGAAGGGTTTTAGTGTGTCCTTTATTCTACATGGGGAATTAAAATAGACAAAGAAAATTTTACTCTGTTGAATTTCTTATTTGAGTGAAATATCACACACTGTTGCAGTTAGTCCTTTCAGACTATCCTATCACAACATTCACTATACCTTTGAGGTCATCAAATACATTGATGTAATTAACTATATGTCCACTCTTGCCAGGTACCCAGAGCTCCAATTACTCCAGAAACAATAATACATTATTTCCCAATGGCTGACTATCATCTGCAACCAGTTTACTAGTGAGTATGTCAGAACGAAAAAGTGGTATTATTATTATTATTATCATTATTATTATTATTATTATTATTAAAGATGGGGTCCTACTACATAGCCCTGCCTGGCCTGGAATTTGCTGTGTAGACCAATCTTGCCTCAAACTCACAGAGATCCACCTGCTACAGCTTCCCATACTGTAATTTAAGGAGTGAGCCACCACATAGGGCCAATTCTTATTACTGATTGGTAGGCTATTGCATAGCTCATAGACAACGTAGAAAATGTAGTGAATCAGGTTTAAACCAATGTACAAATTAATTGAACCTAGGAAGCCAAGATATTCATGACTTGTCTCTGACAGAGTATGTATAGGGTTGCATGGCTACCATCTTTGGAAAGTAACTGACAGGCTTAGAGTCCTAACCATGCCATGCTTTATGTCTTCTTTATTCTCTGTCATATCACAATCTTTGATTGTGACCTTGAATTAGCTTGGCCTCAGCAATGTGATCAAAGAGTGAACATCTGACCTGCAATAGGAATTATCCATGTATTTCTGGCTTTCTATGACCTTTAGAACACCTTGCAATAACTAAGTAATCTCCTCTCCCTCCCAATAGGCTCAACTTTCTAAACTAGATGTCTGGAAACATCTCTTCACCCTGTTCCTTTGTAGCCTTGGTGTGGACATGTGACATCTGCTTTGTCTTCATAGAGTATCACACTGGGAAGCCTGTGTGGACTATCCACTTTGCACATACTTAGAGGCAAATCCATGCTCCTCACATAGCATAAAACTCCTCACATAGCATAAAATTAAACTCCTGAGGGCGCTCTAAGTCTTTAACCTAGTGCTAATCAACCTGGGACCACATCAGCTTCCTCACTGTGGGTATTTGCCCATGGCTCCTAATCTCTTGAGTCTATTTCTTTAGCCTTCCCATTGATTCTATAAATTAGTCCTCTTCTGCTTAGTAAACTACAATCAATTTGTTACGATCACAATCAAGACCCCTGGGCTAGTCATGTCTGTCTTGCTTTGTTTTCTACATTAGAGGATGGAATTCTGTCTACCACTAAGATCATAATACTAGGCAAGACATGATGGTGCACACTTTTATTTCCAGCACTCAGGAGACAAAGGCAGGTGGATCTCTGTGAGTTCAAGGCCAGACTGATCTACAGAAGGAGTCCAGTACAGCCAGGGCTATAGCTGAGAAACCCTGTATGGAAAACTAAAAGAGAAAAAAGGAGGAGAAGAAGGAATAGGAGGAAGAGGAGGAAAAGAAGAAAAAGATGCTAATACTAATGACTCCCTTCCCTCTAATAGGCACTTAAAAAACATAAATAAATGGACAAGACAATACTGCAATAGTTCTTTCATATCCATTCACTCCAGCACTCCCAATGATCACCATAGTTGCTGTCACTATCTTCATTTTAAAAGCTATCAGTCAAGAAGCAAAGAGGTAGAACAAGGTGTGTGGAGATGCCTGAGCAAGCATGTGGTACAACTGGTTAAACCTCTCAAGGGCTGATGGCTAGACATCACTTCAAGCCGATTTCCTTATTCCCATTTCCTGTACCATAACATATCTTATCATTAACCGAAGGGAGGGGGTGAGTGAAACACAACACACACAAGCGATCCAATATTAACAACAAACTATTTCCTCCAAGAAATCATTTTGCCAGACTTTTCAAAGCCATGCATGGTACAGAAACATTTCACAAGGTATTAGACAACGTCTTCACCAAGAATTGCATAATGCCAGGCAATAGCATTGGATTTCAGAGCACAGGGTCTGAAGTCTCTAGCACTGGAGCTTGTGGGGTCTAGACAAATTCATCTGAACAGCCAGCACAATAATCAAACTATCTCCTTTAAGAGTTGAAAGATAAAGTACATAGAAAGCAGGCAGGAAACACAGTGTCTGAATTTATTAAATTCTCAAGAATGGGTGGTGGTTATTATTATCTTTGGGTGACCTTTGATAAAAGGCCAAACATTGGATAAAGATCAAGCCAGCTCAGCACTCTAAGTGAGATTTAGCCATGTGGGTGAGGATTCAAGATGCTCCAACAGGATCCCAAGCCTTTGCTGGAATAAATCCTGCCCAAGTTTTATATTTGTTCCCCAAGAGAAGATAATATCCATCATCCTTAATTCAGAGTCATTAAGTGAACAAAATGAGATAATGTATGTGCAAAAAAAGCACTGCAGAAGAAAATTAAGTGCCAAAAAGTTGCAAGGCATTACTGTCCTTGAGGCTTTTAGTGTTTTTTTAGAAAGCTTTTACCCTGGTAAACAATAGGCCTCACCCTTGAAATTATTTTAAGTATATAGGACTTAAATATGTGATCTAACAAAAGAAAGATTTTGGGGGTCTAAATTAGACTGCAACGGGAACTCTGGGTAGGGTAATTTAATTTTTCCTTTGTGTGTGCCCATGTATGCCCATGTGTGTGTGTGTGTGTGTGTGTGTGTGTGTGTGTGTGTGTGTGTGTGTGTGGGTGTGAGTGAGATACAAACATTGCCTTTGTAGGGAGGTTATGGCTAGAACTGTCTGTTTTCTACCAAGGTCTAAAACATGGGAAATTATTTTCAATTATAACAGAGATAGATTAGGTGAATCCAAGGACTCTCCCATCTCTTCACAGGTAGGATTAAAGGTGTCCAATGTGGATCTTAGCCATTCTGCAATTCATGGCTTCCAGAATGAGAACATTGCACGAGAGGGGTTTTTTGTTGTTGTTGTTTGTTTTTGTTTTTAAATAAAAGAAGGGTAATTGGTTTTGAAATCGGACTATTGATTTTATCTTAAATCAGTGGTTCTCGGCCTACAGGTTGCAACCCCTTCAGGGGTCCCGTAGGCAATATCCTGCATATCAGATATTTATTTATATTACAATTCACAACAGTAGCAAAATTACAGTTATGAAGTAGCAACAAAATAATTTTATAGTTGGGGTTACCATAAAATAAAGGAACTGTATTAAAAGGTTGCAGCATCAGGAAGGTTAAGAACCATTGCTCTAAATAAAAGCTCGGATGGGCCTCAAGTTCCCCAAGAGGAAGCTTAGTTGATTGGAAAAGGTTGCAACAAGTTCACACTTATTGAAAAGCCATTCTATCCCCTACTGGGAAGGAGATGGGAGGGAGAACAACATATACCAACTCAATTTAGAGTCAGAGAAGGGCAATTTTCACACCATTCCCTTTGTAATGTAGAGAATCCCAGACTGTAGTTCAAGGTCAGCCTATTTGGGAGGTTAAGCTGCCCTCTCACCCAGCATTAGAGAAGGGCAGAGTTGAGCGGCCCATCTGGTCCATCACAAAAGGTTAAGCTGGGTTTCTTGAATCTACCCAACAGAGGCAAAAAATTGAACACAAGCAGAATGTTAGAAGGTTGCTGGAGAAAGTCCCAGAACTGTACTACCTCGGATCAGCATTAATTTGTGCTAAGATCAATGGGACCACACTGCTACTTGGCAATCCATTTGTTCATCTCTTGTTGATTTCCCTAAATATCCCCAAAACAGCTGTTCATGTCCCATTCTTCTCTTCAAGACTCTCTCTCCTACTCAATAAGCTCCAGATACACTGGCCTTCATTTAGTTCCTCAATCATGCTAAGTTCCCCTGCCTCATTGCTTTGCACATGCTGTTCCTTCCAGCTGGAATATTCTTTGTCTTCACAAATTGCTTGAATAACTTCTACATTATACTCAGCCTAAATGACTCTTCTTCACAAAGATGATTCTGGACTCCATTTTTTTTTTCTTTCATACCCTCTTTGTTTCTTTTGTAGCATTTGTAACCAGTAATCAAGGATCAGTTTGCTATTGCTTGCTTCATGCTATCTTTCCCACTTGATGAGACCCTTTATGAGAGAGAACACATATACACGGTTCACTATTGGCACAAAGCTGGAAGAGTAGGCTTGACACTAATAGAATGAATAATGTTAGACTATGACACACAGTTTCTCCAGAAGAGATATTTTCCAGAAGTTTCCAGCATGGATTTAACTATGTAGTATGTCAGAAGAAAGGCTGATTTGCATTACACACTAGTCTTATTGGGAGTATGAATCTGAAGCAACCATTTGGTTGGATTATCTGCTGGCTCTGGTGGTGTCCCTAATCCACATCAGTGCCCCTAAGCTGTGCCACATCAGTACCCCTAAGCTGTGCTGAAGTGCACAATGGCCTCCAAGAGAAGAAACTAAATTTGATTCCCATACCCCCCCAACCCCAGCCTGTTTGTGTTGTGAAGATGTAAGGATTTTTCTAGATTGACCATTAGACCTTTAGTCAATTGTTTATTAGTAGAGACCCAACAGCCATAGTACAAGAGAGAAGTAGGCTCAGGTACATGAAAGAGCTTTGTGCCAGTCACATGCAGTCTTTCACTATTTCCTGCTGAAGCACCCATGAAGAGAAAAAGCTACAACACTGCTCCGCCAGGTGGACTTGGCATTGAGTTATTATTTCTACCAAATGCACAGCTGCTCCTGGGAAAGAGGAAGCTCAGAGTCATGAGCCATCTCTTCTGGGCCAGTTTGAGAAACTTGAGGTCTTGACTAGCAGAACCTGTATGGTGTATGGCTCAGCAGCAAAGCAGAAGAGAAAAACACAAGAGGAGGAAGCAGGGGCTATAATTTCACACACCTTATGAGTTCTAAATATCAGAGACCCAGGTGATAAGGAAAGAGAAATTTTCCTCTTAATTCAGAAAGCCACACGTGGAGCAAGCTTGCTAGGCAGGGATCTTTGGACCAGGAGCTATTTGTGCATATCAACCTTTTGGCCAGCTGTCGATCTGAAAAGCTTCCAAAATTGCCACTTTTGAGAACTGGCCTAAGGGAAAGCCATCAACATAAAAAAAAAAAAATGGTAAACCCTAGATGTAGATAGTTTGTTCTTATTTGAAGATAGATGGGAATGAAACAATAATCATACAAAGCTAGTAGAAACCACTGCAGAATAAGAGAAAGAAAAAATATTTTAAATATTCAAGGAAAGAGGAATTCCTTCTAAGCGATTTACTCTAGGAAATAAAGTAATATTTTACATTCTGCTTGACATCAATAAACTAGAACTAAAAGGCCACAATGTCAAGACAAAGAAAATGAGATTTAGAGGGAGCAGATGGCATAAATAAGGACTGGGAGAAAGGGAAGAGAAACTGAACTGAAAACAGAAATGTGGGTATGTACAATGAAGCAGTCAGGGGTATGAGCGAGCATATGGAAACTTGGGTCAGTGACATGAAAAGAAATAAGGGGAGACCTCTTAAAAGGCACACCTTAAAGAGCAGAGGTTAAATGATGAGGTGGCACTGAGGATGCTTCTCACTTGGGGTGTGCCTGCCCAGCATGCACAAGGCACCAGGCTTTATCTCCAGCACTGAATAAACTTCCCATGGGGAAGGTAGATGTAAGAAGATGAGAAATTTAAGGTTATCCTTAGCTACATGAGTTCAAGGACAGATTGGGCTACATGAGAACCTCAAAAATATATGAATTAGTGAATGATATTAATATTATTATTAGACACACAAACACAAGAAGGTAAGGGGTGATCTTGAATCCTTATCCAGCTACTAGTGTGATTCTGTATAGAGACTATGAGGCGTGGTAGTGAAGAATATATTCCAGTCCTACTCACTACATAATGTTTAGCAGGTTATTGGATTGCTTTCTGGACTAGTTCTAGGCAGTAAAGTGTCACTAGCAGTAATCACCTCTTAGGATGCTTGGACAAGCTAAATGAGCACATGAGAGAACACAGAGCGGACATGCCCAGCATATTGCTACTCCATGATAATCATTACTTACATTATTTTGCTCTGTTCCTTGTTTCTTCCTTTTGACTTAGCCTCAATCAATACTTCTGGATTTACACTAGAATTGCTAATATATTCTGGAAGAAACTAGAACAAATTTATAAGCAGAATTCATTAGATAGACTCAGTTTACGGCTAGAATCTAAAAATGAGAGAAGGCTGCTGGGTACTGTAGTAAATGTTCGCAACTCTAGCACTTGGAGAGTAAAAGCAGGAGGACTAGGTCTTAAGGGCACTTGGGGCTACAGAGTGAAATCCCATCCAATAAATAAGTAAATTAAATAAAGAAAGTAAAAAGGGAGGGACGGAGAAGGGGGCTGTGAACAGAACAGTGAGTTTTACTATATTCCAGGTAAGAGGTAAAGGTTTGAACTAAGATGGGGCATCAGACAAACAAAACGAATGGATGTGAGCAATATTTTGATGGTGATGAAACACTTCAAGCAGTCTCCCATTACAGACAAGAGTCCTGAGCCTCACCTTGACTGAACCAGCCTAGGTTATCTCCTCAGTCTTGAACCCATGTTGGTGGCTCTTCAAAAGAAAGGCATGATTTTTTTTTTGAATGCTTTTGTCATTTTGTGGCAGAGTCTGGTGTAACCCAGGTGGACCTAGAAGTGGCAGAGGCTTAGCATGAGCTTCAAGTCCTGTTCTTCCAACTTCCAGCTCTGGAGTGTCTTGGATGACAGGTTTGTGCACCTCTTTCACACAGGTTGGCCCTCTACCCACTAAGCTTTATCCACAGCACTTCTTTTGGCAAATGCTGTCATTGTCTTTTTTTCACTCCCTGTGGTCTACCTTGGTTATCACTTCTGCCCATGGTGGGCAGTTTTCATGCACCCTGAAGTGTTCCCACCTTAAGCACCTCCAACTCTGCTTCGGTGATTCTCTGGTTATAGGAGCATAGGAGAAACCCCAGGAGTCAGTCAATTCCAGGACAACCTTTCCAATGAATGGATTGGATAAAATAGTACTCTAGGTTTTTAGACAAGTGGGATAATTCTGAGCTATGCTCCATATCTGCTGTGTCTAGTACAGTAGCCATTAAGCCTTGTGCAGCTGCTTTAATTTAAATTAATTAACAGTCTAAAAGATCACAGCATCCTCTTTGCAAATGTTCAATAGTCATGAGGGCTAGTGGCTACCATGTGAAAGATAGCAGGTGTAGATCATGCTGGGCAGTGCTCATCTGTGCCATCTCTTTCAGCATCCTCTCAGGACTGAGACTGAGCACATCTTCATTCCCCTTATTAGTCTTTTCCTCTTCTCTGTTTCATTTTCTAACGTCTCACCCATGCCTTGGTTTACTTGTGCTATCATAACCAAGTATCTGAGATGAAGTATCTGACTGCTGAGGGACACGGAAGCCACTCCATTCTGCTTTTGGGGTTTTTTTTGGAGTCACCTCCCGAATTAGCTCCCTACATCCCAATCCTTGCCTCTGGGTTTATCTTTTGAGACATTCTGAGTGAGTGAAATAGGAAAAGGAGGACAGTTGCTGTTAATAGATATATTCTACATCCCACTCAAGATGTGGTCCATGGACAGCTCTGCTTAGTAAGCAGAACCCCAGGCTCCAACCCACAACAGGATTCCCAAGTAATCTAACTAGGCAGGTTTTGGGGGGGGGGGGGTTGTTGTTGTTGTTTTGGTAAAGAAAAGGGGTCAGGGAGCAGGAAATGTAAATATGGCCACCCTGTCATCTCCCTTTTAACTCACATTCCTTTCTGTTATTTTCAGAACACAGCACCTTTCTGTCTTGGGTTCTTATGCCACACTAGCTTGAAGTTCTGCTTTGCCAGGATCTGAGCAAAACTTTTGCTTAGCCTTTCCTGTTGACCTCTTTACCACCAGCACATTCTTCTTTTGCTCAGAGAGGGCTCTCCCTTTCCTGTTCTGTTTTATCATAAGATGTCCAGGGATCTATCTACTTGACAAAGGTTGGACTCTGATAGCCTCTCAAAGCCACCGAGTGAACATATCCTCACTCCTCTAGACAACACCAGCTTCTGTCTGGAGCCAAATCCATTCTAATTATCAGACTCTGTGGTTCGAGGTAGCAAGTCTTCCAGAAGTTAATAAGGCTGTTTGGGGATCGCCTGTATCCAGCCTGCTTAATGAACATGATGATGAAACATAAATTTTCTTTTCATCCCACACAGAAAGACTTTATCCTTATCCTCTGTTTCATGTCTCACTTCTGGACTTGTTTTGTTTTTAGTTAAATTACGTTCAAATAACACTTTCATTAGTGTTAATTTGGTGGCTTTTGTAACATTTTTAAATTCTTCACCAAGTAGCTTCGTTTCTGTGTCTCCTTGATTTGTACATGTTGTTTTGCCCAGGAATGCTTTTTGATTATTGGCCAGAATGACAGAGGAATGATTCATGCCTCATGATTAAATTTGCACTTGAAACATGTCTAGGTAGAATATTGTTTACAGATATTTATTTCTCCAGCATTGGCTGGAGAACAATTCAGCTTCTGTGGCCTGAGCTATGGGGTATTCTCAACTCTTATATCGAACATCTTAACCTTACTTAGTGGTGAAATGGGGGATAGAGATTATGTGACTGCTAAGGATTCTGAAACCTTAAACATTTTAGTGTTAGAGTTTGTACCTTTCCAACATTAGGCCCGATATTTGGGTTTTGACAAATGGAGCATTTTTTGAGATATTGTAATCTTTCGCTGTTGTGTTCCTTGCTGCAGGTTCCAACCTGAATCATTCTCTCTGTACTCAATTATCAGTTTTCTTTCCCCTTCCTACAGTTCTAACACACCACTATCACTAACTCACTGGCACCCAGACCCCAAATGGGGCTAGAGAGATGGCTCACCACGGTAAAGTGCTTGCTTGCTCTGCAAACATGAGGGACTGAGTTTGGATTTCTGGCACTGTCATAAAAAGCTGGCGAAGCTGGCATGGTAGTATGCTTCTGTCATCCTAAGGTCAAGGAGGTAGAGACAAGAGGCTCTCTGTGGCTTTCCGAGCAGTCTAGCTAAATCAGTGAGCTCCAGGTTCCGTGAGAGACTCTGAAAAAATAATATGGGAAAACCCTGAGCAAGACACCCAACATGGACACACACACACACACACACACACACACACACACACACACACACACACACCAGGCCTCTGCTCTAAGGATTGTGAACCTATGGCTGGCTTGACTCCTGATAGTGGATACTTTGGCATACAAGTTGTTAAATATTCTCTCTACAAAGATTCAATCGCCTAAGTACCCAGCTCTTGACAAATGTTCAATTACTCCAAAACAGGTCCCAAATCTTAGGAGAGTGAGCCTAGCTTGGAAAGGTAGAGATTATTGGATTGAATTTGAGAGACTGCCCTCAATGGTTGCAAGTTTCACTTGGGGAGGAGTGAGGGCTTCGGATGTCAGAAACGGTAGAAACAAATTCTTGACTTCTAAGTCAAAGGCCTGATTTGTTCATTCTTGACGTGTCTTTAGATCCTGTTGCAATAGGTGCTCAGAAAAGGTCAGAAACCAGAGAGCCTTCTCTGCCTTCCACTTTGAGATGCCTTTAGGGCCCCCTAGTGGCTGTTTTAAGACCTTCAGTTTTTTAAGATTAGCTCTGTAGGACCCTAACAAAGAGAAGGAGAGAGGAGGGAGGAAGAAAGGAGGGGAGAAGGTAGGGAGGGAGAGAGAGACAGAGAGAGGGAAACAGATACCCACAGAGAAAGACACACACACAGAGACAGAAAGAGATTTTTCAGTGACAGGTGCACTGATGGTGTAAGGATAAATAGCAGCTTGTTTAGAGGGCACAATACTTTCTAGTTTCTCAGTTCTCAGCGAAATCTGCGTTGATTCTTTAGCAATAACAGATATATCTCCTTACATATTTTATTCTGCATTCCTCATACTAATTATGTCATAGCCAAATCCTTTAATGGCATTTATATCTTGGTTTGTGACAAAGAGGCGTAATTTTTAGGCAATCACTTCCAGGACACACAAACACATACGCACTCACACAGGTATGTTTGCTTAGACTGTGAAAATTAGGAGCTTAAAAGGTTTCCAAAGGAAAATTTCAAATGTGGGGCTTCTGTGATAGTAGAGCTGTCTGTGGGGTATAACAGGTTACAGTCTGTCCATCTAGCCCATTCCACACACCACTGCTGTACAACTGTAACCTTGAGTTGATAAGAAGCTTTTTCACATTCGAACATTCGAGGAGCTTAGTGACCCGTGCTAGCCAACTTCATGAAACCTGGCCCTAACTGTGGTACCTCACCGCTCCACCCTCCTCAAAATTTCCAAAGATCTAGACAAATAATGACTCTTGGGTCTTTACAATGGCGATGTTTCTTTTCCACATTCCTTCCCTTTGAGTTTCCGATGTTAATTCAATTATTTCTTCCTCTGCTTGCAAATTCCAAGACTCTCTTCCCGTCCCTTATTAACATGCTAATGTATTGTAATAATGCATTTTTACACCATTAATGAAGTGAAGCGAGGCGATAAATAAAAAGAAAGCACACATTCCTGCTTTAACTTTGCTCAGTCCCAGGGTGGGGGTTGGTGTGATGGAGAAGGAAGAGAGTAGGAAGGATTGCCGTTCTGCAAAAAATATAAAATAAAAACGATCCCCTTGTTTTCTAGGAGTTCAAGAACAAAGCTGTATGTCAGACGAACTGAGCTGCCTTCGAGCTAAAAGGCTTGGCATTAAACTTTGACACTTTAATGGCTTCTAGGATATTAGATAATATTTTATCATATAATGTTCTTCTCCGACACAATAATGGCATCAAAATCAGATACGATCTGCTATCCCTGCAACGTTCACGGTGAGACTCTTCCCAGTAGAGATAAGACACCAGGACACGGGCATCGCAGTTAACTATCATGAAGCTCCAAAGCAAACGTTTTTACTTCTTTGCCAGGGACTTTACTGAGCAACCGCTACCTTCCTTTCGAATCCTCCTCGACTGGGGCTGCCACTAATTAGGTAAACAGCACTGGGAACTGGGGGAGAAGCGTCTACTGGTGGTGGAAGGGGTCCCGGCGTCTAGAGGCTGGAGGGAAGCCCGGGTGGGGTGGTGGGAGAGAGCCGGCAGGGTCAAAAGACTGCCCAAGGGTACAGATACCGAGGCTAGAGCTTCGGTGGTGGTGGTGGTGGTATCAGAGAGGGGCCGGATCCCCGAATTCCAGGGTGGAGTGACGCCCCACCTCGGGTAGGATGGTCAGCGCAGCGTCCCTAGCTAACAGGCCTTTTCTTACCCACCCCTCCACACTCCATCCTCGCCAGCCCTTAACAGAAAGCGGAAGGGCTGCCCGCAGAGAGGCGCCCCGGAAGGCGGAGACCCAGTGACTCTTAAGATTGGGGCGGGGGATTGGGGACTCGGAGGAAGGGGACCCCAGAAGCCAGGGGACCAAGTTGAGGAAAAACCCGGGAGCTGGATCGCGCTCTCGGAGCTCGGTCGGAACTGTCTATCCACCCGCCGTCCTCTTTCTCTCCCAGGCTCTGCTTCAGCTTCACGGGGGTGTTCTCCCGATGGACATCCCGTTACCTTAACCAAACCCACACGCTCCTTCCGCAGCCTGGGCATTCCTTCCCTCGCCATTAACACCCGGAGGCTGGACGTCCCACCACTGGGATGTTGAACGCGGGGTTCTGAGGAAGAATAGAATTGGAAAGGGGGTGCACTTGTGTGTATATGTGTGTATTGGGGAGGACACAAAATGTAGCTCCCCCTGAGAAAAAAGTCTTGTACAGTATTCTTGGATCCAAAATCCAAACAAGATGTTATCAAAACGTTCCGTAGGCCTCCTTGTAGCTCCGTACCCTGCCCGCCTAGGGTCCCCAGCAGAAAGAAAAGCAGGGGGAACTTCCTACTTTCCAAAGACTGCTATTTTGTCAAAAGGGTAGCACGGTGATCCTGCCTGCAGCCATCCCTACAGTAGCAGCTGCGGACTCGACCCGCCTCTCTACCCCTTCTTTCTGCCAAGCGCGGGGCAGCCGGGAGCAGCCAGAGTGGGGTGGGGGAAGAAGGGCGGGGAGCTCCAGCTAGCACCCTCTCCGCGCGACCCGGCCCCGGATCCCGGCTCCGGGTGTTGCTTCTGCCTGCGTTCCGGCGTTCCGAGGAGCCCAGGGAGGTGCTGGGCAGTGGGCGTGGCCTGGGCAGGGCGGGCACTTTAGACGCACATTGCTGGCGCTGCCCATTGGTTTTCCGTGAGGTCACGGGGACGGGGGCGTGGCTCCGAGGCGGGCTCCGGTACCGCCCCCGTTCGAAACCCGGCCCCAGATCGCGGTAACCCTCCCCAACCCCCCCAACCCCCCGCTGCACAGACATGACACAGACACACAGTCACTGCAGCTGCTGAGCGAGCCGGACGCTCTGGGCACGCGGCGGCGGCCGGACCAGCCCGGAGCTCGCACCCCAGCGCCCGGCAGCGCGCTCCCAAGCCGGTCCCCGCACGGAGGTTCCCGCCCGGCCGCGCGCGGGAAGCGGGGATCGCGCGCTGTCCGTTCGCAGGTCTAGGCTGTCCACGGCGTCTGCAGCGGACGCGCGGCTCCAAACCTGAGCGCTCCGGAAAGCCGGCGCGTCTCGGAGGCGGCGGCGGGGGCCGCCCTCCTGGGCTCCCCGCACCCACCGTGCGGCGTCCCGCTCGCCGCGCCCCGCGGCCGTGACCTTCCAAGGGGCGCCTACGCCGGCCACGCGACCCCGATCCCGCGCCCCAGGCCTGGGCGAGGCTCTCGTCAGAGCCCGCTTCTCGCGGAGCCGCGGGCGGGCGGTGCAGGCCCGGGAGGAGGGTCGCCGCAAGCAGCTACCGCCCGTCCCCGTGCTCGCTCGCGGTGCTCGCCTCCCGGCCGGGCTGACCTACCCCCCAGTCTAGCTGCTTCTCTGGAGCTGGGGCGCCTGGAGCTGGGGGCGCGGCCGCACTCGCCTCGCCGGACCGGTTGCGGGCAGGCCCTGCCCTGAAGGGGCAAAGCGGCCAGGGGCGCTGGTGGTGGAGCCGGCGGGGCTGTTGCTCCGCGTTTCTTCCCAGCGCTGGTTCCTGGGACCCAGCCCAGGGCGGCTCCAGGCCCCTGCCCATGCAAGGCGCCCCCCCAGCTTGGAAGAGTCCTGCGGTGGAGCAGCTCTCGGCAGCCGCCCCGGAGGAGGAGAAAGAGGGGACAGTGCCCATTCTCGGCGAGGCGGACCTTTCCTGTGGTAATTGGAGCCCAAGGCTGTCCCGAAGTCTGTGCTTGGCATCGATGGTCGCGTTAGAATAGTGCCAACTGGGATCCCCACCCGAACCCCCTGCACTTAGTAGGCGTCAGTGGCACCACACCGTTCCTTCGGCTGTCTGGAGTGTCCCTCTGCCTGAGGGTAGTCAAGACCAAGGTGAGAGCCTTGATGTTCACCTCCGTGGGGAATCTTTGGTGAGCAATGCCCGACAAGTTATCCAAACCTGTAGCTGGTATCCGGTGTGCTTAGGATACTGGCAGAGAGGGTGGGCACACCGTTTTTGGCTTGGCTTGGGTTTCTGAAAAGCAGGAGGTGGAAGACCCCGAGTCTCCGGTGTCCCCAGGACCTGTTTCAGGGCCTGACAGAATGTTGGTAGGCAGAAGGGGGTGGAGAGAGTGTGTGTATGTGTGTGGGACCCTCCTTGCCTTTCTGCGACGTTCACCTGTCTTTTATGATGGGATGCCCGGAGAACTTTTCTTTCCAGTTGGTTGAAGAGAGGCCGTGGGGGGTGGGTGGGAGGTGCATCTGCATTTTGCAAGAAGCTCTTTAGGAAAGAGTGGTTGGTTGGTATGGATACCCGTAGGGAAGATCCAACCAACTCTCCTGGTCAGTCCTGTTAGACTAAACTTCTTGTAGTGATCATTGTCTAGCCAGAGCTTCCTGTAAATGTCATTGCTTCTGGAGGTTGGGATGATGACTCTAAAGTTTGTGCATCATGAAGTTAAGCTGTTCATCGCTTTGAAATGTTCCCTTTGTGTAAGGACAGTTCTTTTCTACAAGCCATGTCTTTGCCTGTGTGAGATTTATTAAACCTGTGTGCTTCCTCGGAACAATCTGATTTTAAATGGGTCACCTCAGAGGGAACAGCTTGTCTTTTACACACCCAATGCATCCCCTGGGTGACCCTGTTTAATGGGGATGCATTTTTTTTTTTCTAGTTCCAGTGCTGACGTACCTTGGTTGAGTAGGTTTCTGCCGAATTCTGAATCCGTGAATTTTGTCACTCAGTCCATTAACATGGTCTCCTGAGGGAGCAAAATAGCAGCTTACATTTTCCGTGAATGTCACAGGAAGTTTTACTGGGTCTTATGTAAGTGTCCCAAGAGAGAACTCATACTCTTTTCTTTCTTCAAGGGGACAGAGCTGGGACTGGAGGAAGTGGCACATCACCTAAATGTAAATGCCTTTTCTGACACACGTGGGGACCCAGAGTGCTTATTTCAGTCTATTGGAGGTGTCATTTGAGGCTGATGTACCACCTCGCCTCTCCTGCCTTTTTCCACTTTGATAGGTTCAAGATAGGGGAAGTTTCTAACTTAGGAAAAGAACAAGTGGTGGTTTCTTTTCTCATCTCTCACAAGTGGGTGACATGCAGGACCCTCACTGCAGGGGCGGGGAGACTACGAGAAAACTTGCATGAAGGTTTCACACATCTCTTGTGTACCTTTATTTTTGAAGAGTGTTTTACCTTATTGAAAATTGCTTGAGAACACTCATTTATCTAGCTGGGGCCCGATAATTCCATTCAGTGAAGGAAAGGCTCTGAAGACAGGGGCAGAAACTATAAGGACTTAGATGTTAGCCGATTTTCCAGAGAGTCAAACAACAGAGACAAACTGCCCTAACAGGAGAGAGGGGCTTCTGAGGTAGGGATTCCCACCAGTGTGGGTGAGCACAGGGCTCCTGCAAGTGTGGGCTCTCTGTGCTCCCTGAAGTGGTCCAGATTGTGGAACATTTTTATTGTGAAAGCATGTGGATTCCTTTGGCGTTTAAGTTGAAACTGGAAGAGCCTTAGAAATAAAGTCAAAGGTTTTATCCTTATCCACTCAGGTCATGAGAATGCTTCTCTTCTAGGTCGCCAAGGTTTTTCCTGTTTCTGAGCTGCCCTTCAAAGTCAATGCTTTAAGGCAGGAAGCTGCTTTTCCCAGTGTCCTACAGGACACTGGGGTGTGGGATGGGGTAGGGTGAGGGGTGGGATTCGTTTTCTATTCCACCACCAAAGCACAAAGACCAAGAATAGATGCTAGAAATGACCATGCTTATGGTTAAAGCTCAGATCTTAAGTTTTTGGTGCCCAGTTTGTACTTGCACTAGTGAGTGGATTCCAATGTTTGGATGGTGGGCCTGGTTTAATCTACAGTGTCATGTGGACAATGTGGGTATTAACTGCAAAGTGTTATGGGACAATCTCCTAAGACTTAATTACAGTGTTTTAAGTATAGCCTCCTGCAAAACTACCTTTTTAACATTGGTTCATGCTAACTTTAGATAACCTAACAGTGCTTGTAAGTGTTGCTTATCCCTTTCTGAAGTTCAAACCCAGAGCCTCCTACATGCTAGGCAAGTGCTCTGTATACAGTGAGCTACATCTCCTTCTTGGGAGATGAGGGTGGGGATGGGGCTTTTGGACTGTAGAACTCAACCTTCAAAAATACCACTTCTTCAAGACGTCTCTGAAATTAATTCCATCAAACTTAAAATTTCTTGCTGTCATTCCTTTAAAAGCACATTCCTTACACAGATGGTAGCATAGCGTTTGCTAGCTTGGTTGGACTTAGATGCTCTCTGCACTTTTAATAGTGTTAAGTCATTAGTGTCTGGGATTCCTCCAGCAGAATTAGAAGATAATGTATCTCCCTTGAGAACAAAGCCCCTTGGCCCAAATTTCATGAAGATCTAGGTCTTGCTTGATTCTTAAAAAGCATGATTCAGCATGTAGGAGTAGATTTTGTTCAGAATTGGCAAAATTTCTGCAAGTTATTTCATTGCCCTGAATCGTGGGGTCTGTTAGATTGCATCTGTGACCTTTTCCTCATAAGTATAATACGTATGTAGGTAGTTTAAGGAGAATTGGTATTGTGGTCTAAGAAAATGATCAACACAGAGTCTTATCCTTCTATTAGAGCTTTATAGATTGATTCTCATAGACGCAGCATAGCCAAGGGGTAAAAGGTTAGAAGAAGGAAATACTGTTACAGTTGTCATTGAGTAACCACTGAAAGCCTAAGAGCATCTTGGCTGTGGACCTAAGGCATGAAGGAAGTCTAATGAATTTGAGGACCACCCTTTGGCAGAGGTGGAGGAAGAAACTGAGGTAGAATGCTGGCCTTCTGTAGAGTCAGTGAGCAAGGTGAAGGTGTCTTTGTGGCTAGAGATTCTCGGAGAGGCTGGCACAATGGTGGTTTGGGGTATGGCTTCATTGCTGTAGTCTTGTGTATTGGCCAGTGTGATGCTGGTATTTGGAAATCAGTAGGTAGATTCCAATAGAGTTAAATATGCTTAATATATATTTTAAAAGCCCTTGAATTTAACAAGTAGTGATTGGTTCTGAATTTTTTGTGGCCAGTGCCTTGCCCTTTGCTGAGGTTGTAAAGGTTCTTCGTTTGGCTCGTTGTTGATCAGAGGTAGCAGTTAGCTATCCACTCCTGCAAGGTGAACGCTATCAGAGCACAGGTGTGTTAAAAGTATGACTTTGAGTTTCCTAGGTTGCTGGAAGTATGGGAGACAGAGCAGCATGGAAACCCTAGTGTACATCATGTGTGAATAGTCAGGGGCATGGCAGCTGGCAAAAGCGAATTTCTAGGAAAGGAAAGCTTGGAGTGGGAAGGTTAGTAACTTAAAAGAGTTTCTTGCTGGAGATTGTGCCTTAGCCTCATGCTCTGTGTAATCAAAAGGGGGCAAAATGGTTGCTGGACAAGCTCCATGAAAACTAGTTGATTACTCTCTATTGCTATTAAACATAGACAAATGTTTTGGTGCCCATTTTTTTTTTCCTTATAGCCTTTCCCTCTTTCCTTTCAAAAGCTATTAGCAAGGCAAAGAAAGGATCCCTTCTCAAGCCGAAGTCTGCCTTCTGTATACATGAATGACATCTGGGATTTCACTGTATGATTACATAGCAGTCAGAAAAATAACCCAGTTACTTAAAAATTAAGCATGGTAAGGGCAAAGCAGCCTTCTGTCAGAATAAATTGTGTTTTGTCAGCTTTAGTTCCAGATAGAGTTATCGCTGTGTTTCCCACCAGAACAAGGTTCTTGCATTATAACCACTTCCATTCCAGTCTCAACTTTTTTTGCTGTAGAAGGAGTTTTATAATACTGATGATGGGAGTATGCCTGCACATGTCTGTCTACCCTTGTGTGTTGTGGTGTAAAACTCTAGATTGTTCCTTGGTCTTGGTATTTGTGGAGGATTGGTTTTCCCCCTTAATACCAGTTTCCACAGACGTCCAAGCTCCCTTTATAAGATGGTATAGCGTTTGCATAGAAACTATATAAACCTCCTTTATAAACACCTCTAGATTATTTATAATAACTACTGCCATGTAAATGGTGCATAAATACTTACTACAGTGTGCTGCTTAGATAGTAAGTGGCAGAGCAAAAAAGTCTACATGTTTAGTATAGACAAAAAACTTATTTTTATTTTATTTAAAGACTTAGTTTTACTTTATGTGTATGAGTGTTTTGTCTGAATGTAAAGTGTATGCATGCCTGTGCCCCAGGTGTCCGAAGAAGACACTGGATTCCCTGGAATTGGAGTTACAGACACTTGTAACCTGTGTGTGTCCACTGGAAACTAATTCAGGTCCTTTGCAAAAGCAACAGGTGTTCTTCACTGCCGTGCCATCTCTCTAGCCCTAGACACGTGATTTTCATGTTGGTTGCATACCTAAAGGCAAACCCTCCTAGTGTGGGGGCTGACTGCGTGCAGTTAGAAGAGAATCAGCAGTGGAGCTGTGTTGTCCAAAGAGCACTAGAGAGAAGTGTTGGCATAATTAATGTTCTCGTGGAATGTATGCAATTTATCCTTGTTCATTCACATGCTGATTTCTCTACTCCACTGTCTGGTTTCAATCTGGACACTGCATTGTGATGCGTATTCTAAGAGTCACCTGTCTCAAGTTTGTGTAAACATGCCACCCTTTGTTCTCTGTATTTTCAGTAAAAACAACCAGCCAGTGCTGAGAAATGGAGAGGATAGGGTGGGACATCCTGGTCCTGGGGGAGGAGAAAGAAAGGAATGGGAAGTGAGATCCAAGAGGGAGGATATGGAAACATCAGGAGAAATGAACCCAGACCTAAGATATGACTAAAAAGCAAGTATAATGTGGGACATCTGAATGGGAGGAAGCTATGTGGGCTTGGAAGTTTAGAATGAAGTAATTATTGCCCAGCATTGTGCTTTAGGTTAATTAAATAAATCCTAGTTTCTGTGTGGTGATTTGGACATACAGCTGATTTAGGAATAACCACTGTTTAACTAAAAGATAAATCAATAATAAATATTAATAATCATCAACAGAGAATAGAAAGTCAAGGTTGCAATTGTGATCTCTAGGACCAAGATATATTTAAGTTTTTTAAGAGCAGGAGCCAGAATAGAGATGATAAAAGGTGTGTGTGTGTGTTTACATGCTTGCATGTGTGTTTGTATTTGCCCATTTGCTCAGCACCTTTCATGCTTGGATTCAGTGGGTTGGATTAAGTCAACTTGGGCATTCTGATGTTGTAGTGTATAGTCTCCTAAGAGGGAAAGGGCTAACCTGAGCTAGTTAGTGGTAAGGCTTTGACTGTTAGGTAGGGCTTTAGTTTTCTGCTCTGAAATTGGAAGAGACCTGGCCAGTCAAAAGTGTACTTAAAAAAATGTTGCAAACTTTCACACATGAAGCCATGAATTATTAACAAGCTTGCTTGTTTCTTGTATATAGTGCCTACTTAGTGACCCTGGAATGCTAGCTACTACTTGAAGGGCTTTGTGGCTTTGTGGTAAAAAGAAAACAAGTAACAACAAGGCTGACCATTTTAACTGTTTGAAAGTGAAGTAGATAAAAACCAGAATTGGCCCTTCTAGAGTCTTTTGCTTGGAACCTTCAATAGGAAGCCCTTCCATTTGACCTTGCAGGTTGGGGAAAAATGAAGATGTGAAAGTCAGGTGAGGAAGAGAGCACCCCAACTTGTTTTTGAGTTACTTCTGGACTCCCTGGGGCTGAATGCACTTCTTATTTGAAAGAAGAAATTTCAAGTGCAATGTGAATCTAAGAGTCTGTATTATGTTAATATTGACACTAAATGGGAGAGTGTTCTATTTGAGGAGAACTTGGCATATAAAATCTTCTCTGTTAAAACCAAGTAATTTAAGATAAGTAATTGTTTGAGCTATGAAAAGATTTTTATTTTATGAAAGTGATTTATTGTGGGCCCGTTTAATGGCTGCTCCTTTATTGCATTTGGAATTATTTTATGAATACAATCCTGATGGACAGTTTTAGGAGACTCACATGTTAGGTAATGCCAGGGACTTTTGAGTCATAAACTAGAATATTTCCCTGGATAGCCAACTAGGCTTACCTGCCATGAAGCCTACTGTGAGATGTGTTACAGAAAGAAGAACAGGACTTATTTAAACGGTAAATTTCACTAGCCACATAGAGCAAGTCACTAAGTTAGAGAACTATTTCCAGGATTCTCATGTTTTTTACTTCCAACTCTAACTCTTTTTTTCCCTCATGAATGTGTGTGTGTGCCACATATATGGAAGTCAGAAAATAACTCATCCAAGTCTTCTACTGTGTACATTGGAATGCTAGAACTTAGGGGCCCTTACTCACTGAGCCATCTTATTGGTCCGCTTCTCATAATTCTAAAGAAAAAAAAAACAATGAAAGTGTGTGTGTGTGTGTGTGTGTGTGTGTGTGTAAGGTCTTTCACTGCTACATACGATTAGGGCTTTTGTGATTATGTTCTCTCCTCCCTTCCCAAGTCCCTTTATCTCTTATCAAGTTCCCAGAAGAGAGTTTGTTCTAGGAACGGAGTGAAATGAAGGCGTTTAAGGCTGCAGAGGTAATTTTGGAGTTGCAGGTAATCACAGGCTGGGGTAGAGTGGAAAGTACAGTCTCACCCATAATTTGAGTCTCTCTTGTCACATTATGGGCCTTGGTTTGGACAGGCAGCAGATGCTGATGGAAATGGAGTCCTGACTGGGAGAGCTTTGCTCTTAACAGGGTCCTTTTCTGAATTACCAAGGCCAATTGGAAAGAAAGGGCATGGCTGATCTTTCCAGCTCACCTTGGTAGCTCTAGAGTTTAGGAGGATTTGCTATAGCACATAGCGTTGTGCACATTTCTTTTTTCATGGTTATTATTATTATTATTATTAATTTATAAGGAATCTGGTCTTAACTGAGACATTTTTTAGTTCCCCTTGAAACTAGTTAAGGAAGTTCTTCCTTCCAGCTTCCTGAATGATACTGGTACTGTGCTCTGCTGAGTGCTGCTGCCCTGCTCAGTGCGTCACAGTTCCAGCCCTCTGACTAGGCTGGGGCTTGCCTGTCTTCAGCACCCACTGGACCTAAGGCTCTGATCTTCAAGGCTTTCCCCTATATTTGGAAGTATTGTTTAGCCAATCAATGGTCATAATGCTGTTGTAGATTTTGTGGTATTTACTGGGTTGGTGTAATGTAGTATTTTCCTGCAAGACCTCAAGGGTCTCATTTTCCTGCAGGGGAGCCAGGATGATGTGCATTTGTTTCTTTAAGCATTCTCATTTATGCTCGCTGCATCCCCCTTTGCAAGAAGAAGAAGGGATGCTGAGTCTTCTTGGGGTATGGGGTATACTGGTGCCTTCAGGGACTCTAGTGGTAGTGGAAGGTGAATAGAAAAAAGCAAAAAGAAACAAAAGGAGGACATGACTGCTCTTAGATATGGTGGAGGAGAAAGTTTATTGTAGAATGAGGGAGAGCACAGTCAGAGGCAGAGACATCTGGGAGAGTCCAGAGTGAACATGACCCTGAGCCAGGCCATCTGACTAGGCAGGAGACCATGAGGCCAGGAGGTAAAGGGTAAAAGAGGATTAAAATGTTGTCAGAATGGCTGGATTATATAGGGAAGGGTGCCTGGGGGAAGGGGACTGAAGGGTGCTGGGCTGGCAGAACCTGCTAGACTGGTCTGCTTCCGTATGCTAAATGAGCACTTCTAACGGAGGGGGGTAGGAATGCAGCCCTTGCTAGACTAGAGGAGCCGGGATCTGGGGATTTGAACTCAGGGCTTCATTCTTGTGTGGCGGGCGCTCTGCTGCCTGAGCCATCTCCTCAGCTTTCCGAATTTCATTTACTTGTCCCCTTCTCCCTCAAGTTTTTGACACTTTCTGCCTTGACCTTTGGATGCTGATAGATGCTTTGACCCTGGCTTCTGTTCAGGTTTAATTTCATCCCACATTCCATTAATGGTGTGTGGAATGGCAGTTATAATTGATTGAGAAATTATTGAAGAGTGGCAGGGAGTGGCTAAGCAGGTTGAATTAATTTCTGCAGAAATTCAGCAGTGGTGTCTCACGCCTCCACATAGCCACTCTCTGGTTAAATTATATCTTATTGCTTGTGGTGTTGCTGAGGCCCATTTAGGTTTTACCGCGCTGGCTCTGTAAGCTAGGCATGCTGCTGCGTGAATCCGGTTATGGTTAGTAAGTCATAGAGGACTGAGTGGCACAAGAGCCCTGGGCTTGTCAGAGAGTTTGTGTGATCTGGGCAATAACAAGACTTTATGAACTTGCACTTGGCCTGGGGTGTTTCGTATAAGGGCTGGAAAGCCCCTCTGGTTCTGTGGATGTGATCTGACTTAATCCATGTTCAGGGATGCTTTCTACTGGGTTTTACCTTTTGCTTTCCCCTTTCTGTTAGAGTTTGCCTGTAATTCCCATTGAAAATGGAGAGTTTTTGAGTTCATTCAGTCTGTTAACTTCTATATAACAATACAACATTGAAGAAGCCCTCAGGAAATACCAGCTGTTTTAGTTGTTTTTTAGAATTCTATCCTCACCTCCACATACCTTTCTCTTAACCCCTTATGATGGCAAACTAAATGGTACTTGGGAGGAGGGGAAGAAAAAAAAGGAAGAAGGGAAGCAGGGAGGGAGGAAGACACACCACATGCTTTGAATTTTCAGTCCCAGAACATCTGCAAAGGTCCTGATGAGGTCCTATGAGTGAAAGCAAATGCTTTCCCTCACTCTAATCCATCCTTCCTCGGATCAATTATTTTTCTGTTGCTGTGGTGAAATCCCACAAGTAAAAGCTGTTAGGACCAATGAAATGATGATGTGCACAACAGATTTTATACGAAAGAGGTTTATTGGATGGAGATGAAGAGAGAGAGGAGAGGGTGAGACATAATATAGGGCGCCGGGACAGAGAAAGGGGAGAGGGCAAGAGAGCAACAAAGTGGCTGGTTGAGCCTTTCAAGGAGAAACTTAACCACACCTGCCAGGGCAACACATGATGACATCATAGGTTGCTAGGCAACCCAGAAGCAGGCTGCCTAAATACTAACATTAGCAACTTATAGAAGAGTTCATTTCAGGTTAGAGTTTCAGAGGGCTGGCGATCATCATGGTGGGAACTGCATGGGTTGCTGGCAGGAAGAGAACGCTGGCCGACCACCTGTCCAGAAGCAGAAAGCCTCCGTGTGGGTCTTGGAGGAGTGATGAAAGGTGGAGAACAGGAAGTGGAGCGAGACTGTAAACCCTCAAAGCCTGCTCCCAGTGGTTTACTTCCTTCAGCAAAGCTTCACCTCCTAAAGGTTCCATAACATCCCTGAAAAGCATCACTAACTTCACGTGGGTGTTCAAATACAGGAGCTTAGAGGGAACATTGTCATTCAAATCACTATAATCTTGCTCTTCTGTCTTAGAGGAAATTCAGCTTCCCACAGGTAGAAGGGATCTGGAGTCAGGAGCTGTGTGAGAAAGGTCCTATTTGGCAAGTTGAGATGCATAGTGTGTAAAATCATGGTGATGGTGATGGTAATAGTAGGAGCTGTCCTGTGTCACATACGTGTTTTTAAGTTGTGCTTTATGTGTTTGATGCATTTTGATTCTCCCTATGTAACTTTTTGAGCATTTTTAAAATGCTCAAATGAACTTAATTCATTTTACAGGTTAGGGAACGAATGTAAACGGAAGTTGTTATTTACACAGGTGCTAAACTAGAGGCTGGGGCTTCCAGTGTCCAGAATACTGGATTTAAATTTTTTTATGATTCATTAATTATTATTTTATTTACATGTATATGTATGTGACTACATGAGTGTATGTGTAATATGTATATGCAGGTACCCACAGAGGTTACCTTGGAACTGGAGCTATAAGGCAGTAGTAAGTTACCCAGTATAGGTACTGAGAGTTGATCCTGGATCCTTTCCAAGAGGACCACCGAACAGTCTCTACCCTTACGACTGCCTGTCTCCATACTGGCTTTTAATCTCTGTCATAGGATCCACTAATCCGGCTGTCTTGATATTGAAGCATACATACTCATGGTAATTTTGGAAATTGGTCTATAAGTATGCAGGTAGATTTAGGGGAGGTAACCTTTTAGATCCTCAACTTCATATGTCCCTAGCCCTGCTCTTAATCATTCTGAGATGACCTGCTGCCTTTTCTGTGGTTTTTCTCTCCTTTCTTTTCAGAGTTATCTTTAACATTTTATAAAGAATACCTGAAACTAACATTAATGTTGTGTCTATAATACTCTGAAGGGCTTCTCCATACACAGGAACTATTTGAAATCATTGTGAGAACTCCCTTTTAATTCATAGGGTTGGCCCTCACCTTGTGTGTTATCTTTAATTTTGTGGTAGGCACTGGGCATTGGGGTCCCTCTCTTGTGCTAAGAAATCTTATGAAGTTTTTAGCTTTTGCAAGGTAAATTACGCTTGAATTCTTAAGTGAATGATGGATATCAGATTGGTAAATGTGATATGGAAGTTTTATTGTTTTAATGTGTATCATATGAGGAAAATTATATCCTTAGAAACTGTTTTAGGGTTTCTTGAATATTGTAGATGTCACCTTAAAAATAAGCAAGGTAGTGCATATGTTAAAATTTTGTAGTAGTAAAATAATGATTGGTTTGGTGGTCATTGTCCTATATAATTCCCTCTACAATACTGAAGTTTGGAATGAATAAATTTTAATTGGTTTTCTCCCTTACACTCTTATTCACTTAAGGTTTGGTCTATAGAGTGTAAGGAACTTTTTTTTTCTCTCCTGAAGCTCACACATTACATTTGTGGCTAAATACTCTTATACTCTTGAAAGTATATAGAATTTGGAAAAAATGCAAACTTATTTTAAATTTTGTTGAAACATCTACCATTGTAGCTATACTGTGACTGTGGATAGCGGTTCCTCAGTGGCTCTGTGGGGGCTCTTTTAGGAATAAAAGATAGAAACTTAATTCATGCTGATGTTGCCCAGTGTACTGGATGGTTCATGTCAGCTTTACACAATCTAAAGTCATCTGAGAGGAGGGAACCTCAATTAAGAAAATGCCTCCATAAGATTGGGTTGTAGGCATGCGTGTAAGGCATTTTTAAAATAGTGGTTGATGGGTGAGTGCCCAGCCCACTTTGGGTTAGTGGGTCTGAGTTCTGTAAGAAAGCAGGGTAAACAAGCCATGAGTAGCAAACCAGTAGGCAGCTTTCCTCCATGGCCTCTGCATCAACCCCTGGCTTCAGATTCTTGCCCTTTTTTAGTTTCTGTTTGGACTTTCTTCAAATATGAACGATATGGAAGTGTAAATCAAATAAACCCTTGCTTCCCATGCTACTTTGGACATGGTGTTTCATCATAGCAAAAGGTAATCCTAACCAAGACACCCAGAATCACTCATAATTCAGTTTTATCTGAATTATGCAACCGATGCTTTGCAACTGATAAATAAACTTGAAAATAAAGGTAAGAATGAACGCAGGTTCCTAGTGTCAGTTAATACTTTTCTCTGCCTTTTACTATGTTGTCTTCATTCTCAGGAAAGCTCTTTCTGTGGGTGACTGGGAGGGTCCCTGTAGCCTGTTTTTCATGTTACCGTTAGTGAGCTATCACTATCTAAGCTGAAGGGGACACTTTTTTTTCCCCCCGTGCATCCGGTAAAGTGATAGTCATGGCCTGGGTGGGAGAGCCAGCCTAACATCCCAGGAGCAGGTTTGGAGGTGAAATGAGCCCTGTGAAAATGGCAGATTGACCTGAAGATTTTGAAGCCACTAGGTTTATCTCCTGTGTGTTTTCTCCTCTGTCGCCGGCCCCCAGCCTCCCATTGGTATGGCTACTTGCCCAGTTACCGGACGGCATGGGAGTTGCCTATGTCTTGGATTTGTCATTTCAAGATCTTAGCTGAAATGACAGTTATTTCTTGACAGTGCATTTTGTGATCCCCAACATCATTTATTAAACACGTTAAAAGGATAAGTTAAATACAGTAGAACCATGTGGATTAGTTTGCCAGGGATGACATAATAGTGTTGCATAAGGGTGTGTGGGAAGCTTGCAGCAACTGTGGAACATGGCCACTCTCCTTTTAATGCAAGCAGTGCTGACTGCCCGTGTCCAACGAGACCCTTATAAGATTATGTGAGCATTCCTTCTGTGATTGTAGTCACTCCCTCATGCCTGTTCCCTCCCTAGCTTCATGTGGTTATGGGAGATGCTCCAACATGCAGTAGAAGGTTGGCTGGGGTGGGGATTCCAGTGATGACGTTTTTATAGGTCATTACCCATGTCAGGGTGGAACTTTTTTGGTGATGCACTATTTTGGGGTTACCCATACTGCCATAAACAGCACCATGATCCTATAAGTAAACCCAATAAACTTGGGTTCATCACACTGAGTTTGGATGGGATAATTTCTTTGGTCTGTTTCTGGTACCTTATGTTGGTTCACCTCTTCCCCAGGAAAAGTGCCATCCCCACTGCAGAAGTTTATTTTCTAATAGTTCTGAGGCTAAGGTTTTGGGAGGACAGTGTCTTCCAAGGCCTGCCTCCTTTGTCAGTCTTTACATGATCTTCATTCTTTGTCTACAGGGCTCTAATCTGCCTGCTTTTATGGATGAAACCACACTGGGTTAGGATAATGACTGCATTTTACCCTTATTGCCTCCATGAGACCCTCTCTCCACACAGTCACATTCTGTTTTGCTGTGGATAATTACAGACTTCAGTATTTGAGCTTGGTGAGGAGCCGTAATCTTGCCCTTAGCAGGGGATGTATTTTAATGCAGTCCAGTGGGTTATATTTGACCAGACTTGTGCAAACTTTGAAACACAAATTTGTAGCAGATTCTGGTCTGTTAATGCAAACAAACCAACTCAGGGACTGTGTGTCTGCAGGCTGCTGTTTGGGAAAAGAGTTTCCTTTTGAAGGAATAGAGGGGACAGGAAGAGAGAAGACAGCTGGCTTGTTTAAAGTGCTTGTAACAGCCAGTAAGGGTCACAACCATTATCTGCTTAGGCTCAGTACTGTATTTTCATTGCAAAGAATATCTCACGGGTGGGCTTTGTTTGTAAAATGAATTTCCAAACGCTGCCGGAAACTACAGCTTTGTAGCAGTGGAGATGGCCGGAACCCTCTACTTCTCCTGCGGCTTCGTAGATTCTGTGGTTAAGAGCCCTCCTGGAGTGTCCTGGTGTTAGAGCTGATGTGTGTGTGTGACAATCTTGTCATCCTGTTTTCTGTTTTAGGGATCACATTTTGCAAGTGTCAGGGTTTATGAGGGAGTTGACTAAGCCACAAGAGGACCACTGTTGTGATGGAGAGATTTCCATGTATTTCCTGAGCTTATCATCTTTAGCACTAGACAGATGATAGACCTGCCCATTTATCTATTTTGTCAAGACATTGTCACTCTTGTTTGTGTGTTAACTGTTGTTTTAATTGCTGTGTGCTCATTGTCTGACCTGTCTGGATTGGTAATAGAATATCAGTTGAGGAGATGTGGAGGTAGGCTTTGTCTTGTAAAATTGTGCTTTTTCTGTGTCAACCCCATCCTTCATTTTAATTTTGCTTACCTGTCATCTAAAAAAGTCCTGAGCTTTATGCTTGAGAGAGATGATTATTACAAGATGTAGTTAAATTGCGCTTATCATTTCTTGCTTAGAGGCTATCTGGGTGGGAAGTAGTTCAGTCCCTGAAAGAATCAGACTGAGTATGTATGGGTGTGTGCATGTGTGTGTGTGTGCACTCGATCAAGCTCAGGCTCACACCTATATGCAAATGGAGGTTAGAGGTTGACATCAGGTGTCTTTCTCTATTGCTCTCCACCCTGTATACTGAGGCAGGATTATTCAGTTGAACCAGAGCTCAGGGTCTGGCTGCCAGCTTGCTCTGGGGATTACCTGCCTCCACAGTACTTTGATTACAGGTGGGCTACCACACGTGCCCTGCATTTATATGGGTACTTGGGCTCTGAACTGTGATCATCATGCTTGTGAGGTAAGTGTTTTACCCACTGAGCCGTCTCCCAGCCTAATGATTCTCCTTTTCGTACTAGTACCATCTGTTTGGTTAGGGCTCACATTAATAACCCCACCTTAATGAGATTGCTTTGATAAAGACCTTATTTTTATTAATCTTTTATATCATTTGGTGTCAGGAGGTTTGACACAATACAATCTATAATGCCCTGAGCTTCATATTCTCTTATTTGGGAAACATGGACCATCATCCTTTTCCTTCGGCTCAGGGAAAAAGCACAGTCTTGTAAGAAAGCATTCTAGAACACAGATGGTTTCTGAGTAGCAAAGTTTCAGCTTTGGGACGATGTGGATGTGACATGCCTTCATGGACTCTGTATTTGGTTTTGAACTGTGATCTTTTCCTGGGTAGTATGGATCCTGGAGAGCAGCAGGGAGCTGTAGTAGGGTGGCGAACAAGCTGCCCTCTGCAGTGTGGTGTACTGCTGAGTTGCTAGGTGTGTAACATACATCGTTTCTATTTTACGGTGGGTTTATTGGGACATGGGACAAAAGCCTATTATAAGCAAAGGCACATTTGTATGTACCCCAGGCTGATGGGGGAGTACCTCATACTGAGTCTGTGATATCAGACCAGGATATGGGTCTTACCCATGACAAGTTATGATTTTTTTTTCGATTAAAACTTTAAGAAGTAAAGTACGAACTTTGGCTCAAGTTGCTTACTAGGTGGGAACTCAGAGAGTTCCTTTGGTCTGTTTGCTCTGAGAGGAGCACATTGCTGGGGTGGTGATTGCTCTCTGTAGCCTTAAGGATGTCTGTTACCTTCTTTGTCTGAGTTGGATGGGAATGGACTGCCACCATTGGTATAAGTTGGGTATGGGCCCTGTGGTATACATTGTAGCTCTTGAGTCTTTCATGGAGAGCATAGCATGGTATTGTGTTCTACTTTTATAGTTTTTTTTGTAAGTTAGCTTTTGATATTCAAAAGAGCTTCATTGAGAGCTAAGGCTCTTAATGTTTCTGTTTTTGCCTCTTCTAATCATTTGCAAAGATGATGAGGGCAAAGACTACAAATAAAGCCAAATATAACACTGGGAACCTTCACACTGACACTGCAGGGGTGAGGGTGGGCGCAGCGGCTTCTTTTAGTGTAATACAAATTGCTGTCAGAGTATGTGAACATATTGACTTTTTGTTTAGTTTCGTAGCTGTTTTTTGAAACAGCATTTTGCTGTGTAGCCCAGGGTGGTCTTGAACTCACCATCTTCTTACTTCCCCAACCAAATGCCTGTATCTCAGGCGTGTGCTTCCACATCCAGCCTTTGATTTTTTAAGATGCTTAAACTGCTACAGAACTTTCTTTCTACAGAACTTTTTTTTTCAGAACTTTTTTTTGCTACAATTCTTTCTTTGTTTTCTAAATCATTGTTTTGTTGTTGTTGTTGTTCTTTTGGGGTTGGATTTTTGAGATAGGTGTGTGTGTGTGTGTGTGTGTGTGTGTGTGTGTGTGTGTGTGTGTGTGTGTGTGTGTGTGTCTTGGCTATTCTAGAACTTGCTCTATAGACCAGGCTGGTCTCAAACTCAGAGATCTCTTTGTCTTTGACTCCTGAGTGGTGGGATTAAAGGTGTGCCCCACCACCACCAGGCTAGAAATCTCACTCTTTGTTAAATAGCTCTTGGTCTAATTTTCATTATTGGATTGACATTTCTGAGAACTACAGGTGATTAATGTAACTTTGCTCAGACTTATTTCTCCCTTCATTCACTCAGTGACCTGTAATTGTTGACCATATGCAGTGTGCCAGCATTGTACATCCACCTCCCTGTCGTGAGAAGGGTAATAAGATAGAGTCTCACGTGAAGCACACGCTCAGGGACGCTTGGTTCATCATGACCAGGTCAGGCTGTTCCTAACTCTTGTTTCCAGACAAAGCTCCTTCTTCTGTCACTCACCACCTGCAGTTCCAGGCTAAAAGCTACCATATATCTAACTCCACTTGGTATTTATTGGGCTGTTACACGAAATTTTGTGAAGCTAGAAGCATTGCTTGGCTAGACAGAATCTATCCCACTCCCAGAAGGCTGTGCAGCGAGCTTTGATGATCCGTAGAACTCAGCTCCATTTCTAACGCAGGAGAGCTTGTAACTTTTTTCCTTTCCTTTTCTGAATTTGAGTCCTTTATGGAGTATTTTGATAGCCGGGCACTGTCAGGCTGGCAGGTTTCATGTCATTGCCTCTCAGATGGACGATGATGTTCTGGGATCAATTTTGTTATATGGCAGTCTCACACAGTGCCACACTTGGAAGCATTACATTGATAGAAGTGTTCTTTTCATGGGGAGATTTAGATGTGGTAATTGAAATGGGGTTGCCTGAAAGAGCTATTGATGTCTCTACTATGCATGCAGTAGTTGGCAGCCATCTTGCAGAAGAGCTAAGGAGATTTGCAGTCTTGTTCATTTCTGATGGGGAAGACTCTAATGGCCTCCTGCTGTGGTGATCTGGCCCAGAAAGGCTCTCCTTAAGCACTTGTCCTTCTAAGACTTGACTAGATTTACAATGAGATGTCCCAGAAATATTACCTCACAGAAGGAAAGGAGCTGGTGACACAAGTCTTGGGCCATTGCATAGTTTTCTCTTCAGATGCATTCTCCTGTGAGGAGAAAGGAGCAAGTAGTGCTTCATACTTCCTTTCCGTCTCATTGAAAGACAGGCTTTTTTGGGCTGGAGTGATGGCTCAGAGGTTAAGAACACTGGCTGTTCTTCCAAAGGCCCCGAGTTCAATTCCTAGCAACCACATGGTGGCTCATCACCATCTGATCTGGTGCCCTCTTCAGGTGTGCAAGTACATATGCAGGCAGAATGCTGTATAAATAATAAATAAATAAATCTTAAAAATAAGGAAAGAGGACTTTCTAGGTCTTCAAAAAGACCTAGAAAGGGTCTTTTTGGGCTCAGGTGGATTATTATGCTGATGAGGACACATAGGTCCAGAAAAATCAAGGTACTTGTCCAAGGTCACACCAATAGGGTAATAAAACCCCCTTTGGAGCTGCTGACTCCCTCATGCTGACACTGGGCTACCTTCAATGACTCTTTGAAGCAAGACTTCCATTGTTTTCACATGCTGAACCCCCAAAGAAGCTATAGAGCCCTCCTGTAGTGTGCCTTTGAATGACTACAGCTGTGGTCACATCAGTGCTGGAAGGAATGACAGGACCAGTTTTTTTTTTTTAAAGCAAGGTCTTGTTGCTATGATTATTGAATGCGTCTTTTAAAGATGAAAATAACCCAACCTACCCTCCTCAGCAAATCATAAAACAAATTATGCCCTTGCCACCCAGAAGTACAGAAAACAGCAGGCTCTTCATGGTGCAGAGAGTAATGGATGCAATATTAAAACAGTGAGGAAGGAATCAGGATCCAATAGCTGAGAGCTGGAAGGAAAACAGCCCAGTAATCTCCCAGGAATAATGGGTCTCAACGATAGGTCCCTGTGATTTATTGTGCTTAATGTACTTATTTTTATTTGTCCCCTTCAAAGTGGAGCTTTGTCACCAAAGAGATTTGATAATGGCCTGTTAGCAGTCACTTAGGCTCCATAATAAAGCACCAGTGTTCAGCTGTCTGTGCATTGGTTGACATTCTCCCTGGGATTTCACCTTCACTGGCAAAGATGGGATGGAAACAGATAAGGGCTTCTCTGCCTCCCTGCATGTTCTCATCCTGTATCCCTGTCCTGACTTCTGCTCGCTGTGGCTTCCCAGGCCCAGCCTGCTTCTCTGTTGGTTTGTGCTCCTTTGAGACAGAGTTTCATTCTGAGATGGATTGACTGTATAAGAACAGAATACACTCAATCCCACTAAGCTGCATTCTCTAAAAGGCTAAGAAGCCTCTATTCTGCCTGTCATGACAGACAGACCTATAGGACTTCAACTCCTTAGATCATCAATGAGAGGTCTTTGTTTTTGCTTTTTGTTTATCCTCTGTTATCCTGGGCTCACTCTGTAGACCAGGCTGGGCTTGACCTCACAGAGATATGCCTGCTTCTGCCTCTGAAGTGCTTGCGTTAAAGGCATGTACTGTCGCCACTGCCCGATGAGAGCTTTTACTATTTGCAGGTCTTGGGGTAAGCAAAAAAATGAAGCAGAGAAGTGGGCACGTGAGGCTTGCCAGAACAGCCTTGATTTGAAGGCTGAACTGTGTCACACCCTCTCAGCACTTGCTTTGCTAGTGTGGGTGTGGCCCATCAGGCAGGGGCTCCTCCCTCTAATCTGTGTAGGTTCTGATGCAGGAAAAGTGGAGCCTTAACCCCAGATTTCTTCTCATTGGGAAGCTGCCTGGTCCTTCAGGGCTGGCTGGCAGGAAGGCACTTTGGCTCTGTCATTTCTAACAGTTAAGCCCCATTGCCCAACTTTGATCTGAAAACAGAATAAATATGTAATTACAGAAATTCAAACAGTGCAACAGAACCAGATTGTAGTATCAGGAGATGGAGACTCCTGGGGCCTTGTAGATAAATCCCACCTGTGTACAAGAGACTTGGCCTGTTCATAAGCAATAGTCAGTGACAGAGGGACTAGAAGGGCTTCTATTCTATTTAATCTTGCATGAGACTATTGCTGCTTTGTTGAAGTTGCCACACACAGGAGTACACACAAGGAACTTTGGTTGGTTCAGGGCTAATGACAACCCCAGGTATCAACCAGCAAGCAGGCAGGGTATGTACTTGCCTTGTGTCTGGGGAAATGAAAGGAGACCCAAATGAGCTTATGGGTAGATTTCCACTGGAGGCTCCATGCACAAAACTACCACCTGGAGATGTTGACTGCAGCCTTAAAGCGAGATGCACCGAGGACCTATTGTGCCGCGGCAGATTCATGCCAGAGCTGTAAAAGCTTAGCTTACACGTGTCTGCAGCTCTGAGTTAGAGTCTGATGGCAGCTTGTTATGCAGCAACAGCTCAATACAGAGTCTGAATTCACTCCATCCTGGCTCTCCACTCTGGTCACCTCAAGCCTGCATGTTCTCTTGTTCAGATGGCTGGCAACAGAGGAAAATTATGCATTTTTTGCTTTTTTATGTATGTAAGAGATACATTCATGATTAGAGTGAATCTGCCCTCCTAGTTTCTTCCTGTTCTCTCTTCCTTTCCAATTTGTGTGTCCACCCAGGGACTCTGGTGCCAGTTTTTACCTGCTTCCCTTTGGTAGGTAGGTAAACTTTCTTCCCCATCCTTTCCCTGTCTCTTCTTTGCTAGTAGGGGCATAACCCTGCATTGTTCCTTTCTGTATAGTGATATAACACAAAATATGGGTGATCATATTTGCTGGGGTGACTTTAATTTCAGATACTCTGTTCTATTTGCTTGTTCCTATAAACTGCTGAAGTGTCCTACAAATTCTACCTCCATGTATAAGCTCTCATTGAACTGACTCCCATGCAGTAAAATAAAAACAGCTGCTATTATTTTTTTTGAGCACCTGCAATATGTCAGCCACTTGATTAGTGATTCTCATTGTGTCTGCCCAGCAGCCTGATGAGTGGGTGCCTGGGTACCTCGTGTACAGAGGAGCACACTGAGATGTGCTGAGGCGTGTTCCCTCATTGCACGCTGCATACATGTGGCCAGGATTGTCCCGCCATCACTTGCCTTCAAGCCAAGTGGTGGCATTGCTCCCAGGCCCTCAACTTTACTTGGAATGTGGAATGCTCATGGAGGTCGCTAGGCAGTTTGTAAAAATTCATTTCTGAAGGACCAAAGTGGAACCACAAAAGCTCTAGAAATCTGACACTGAAACAAGGCAAGAGGACCAGGGAATCAGGAGCATAGGCTCTGGGTAGAGTGAGCTGCCCTGGTGCTGAGCTCTAAGGAATACAGTGCCTCTTGCCCTCGGTCTGTGCTGGAAAAGTCAGAAAGCTTGGATGTCTGCGGAAGCTCGTGCTCTGTCCTACAAGTCAAGGCTCATCTCTTCCGTGTGTATCCTAACCATCGGGATCCTACACACCCCAGCTGATGGAGGTGTGTAGCTGGCTGCAGAACACGGGAGGAAGGGTTTCTATATGTGGGAGGTTGAGGATAAAACAAAGAAGATAGAGCTTTGGGTAAGAGTCTGGCCTGACAGTCACAACTCCCCACCCCTTTTAGAAGCCCACTCTGCTTAGATCTTTAGACTGGCAGAGTCCACATCCACAGGACAGTTTCCAGGATGGATCTGGGCTCTTACCTTCCATATGCACTCAGTGGACACCTTCATTGCACCGTGTTCTCTGACTTCCTCCTCAGCATAGCTGTGGAGGGGACAGGGCCATCTGTGGGTTAAGATGTGTATCCACCAGGCCTTCTCAAGACTGCTAGTTGCTTATATTGCATGGACTGCCTAGACATTGCTGCTAGTTCATGGTTCATTTGGGGCTTTTGGCTTTTCAGAGAAGGTACCAAACTACAGATGCGTCAGTGGAAGGGACATCATGTTTGTGTCTGCTAGAATGAATAGTGTGATGGTTTGGTGCTCTATACAACTTAATTTAGTGAACCACTTAAGCTTTCTTTGAAAGTGGAAAGTGCAGATAACCTAAGATGCCTTAGGGATGTGAAACCCTTGGCGATTATTACCTTGTTAAAAGTGTACTTCTGTTAATTGCACTCCTGCCTCCTTTAGCTTGCACACATAATAAAAAGTTCTCCTGCTCATGGCATCACTGTTAATGTGCTGTGTCGTTCATGTGAATGTAAACCGATGATGGCAGGCTTTTGTTTCCCTCTGTCTTGTGTCTCAATACATATTTGAAGAGTGGATGAATAAATGGTGGCATGTCGCTGGTGTCAGCAGTATCCAGAGTGGGAAATGGAATAAGCCGAGATTCAACTTTGGTTTCGATCTGGTAGGAACTACAAGCATTCCTGGGGCTTGCAGTATGGCATAATTTGATTTTACTACCCTTTTGGAGCAGGTGTCTTCACAAATGCATTCTTTACTCCTTTCTTTGTTTTGTTTTGTTTGTAATGGAAAATGCTGCTTCTGCAGACTTCAGCCTTTTTTGTGTTCTAACTTGAACCCTCCTCCTGCTGTGGCTTCTCATAAGTCTGTGGACCTCAGTGTGCTGCTGACACTTCTAGTCCCAGCTGGGTAGTTAAAGGAAAATTAACCACTGTAGGTTGGATGCAAATTCACCTCTTCACCCTCTCCCCTTTGATCCCTTCCTTTCTCCTCTCCCTCTTACGCAAATCACTGTCCCCTTTTCTTTCTTTTGGTGTAGAGGTAGTGTGTGTAAAGAGCTTCTGGCATGAATGGGGCTATTGATTTATTTCATAATCAGAGACCCATGAAAAAAAATAACAGTATGAGAGTAGCAGGTTTTGAGTGGCCTCCTCTCTAGTGGAGCTCAGGGATGTAGCAAACTAATATTTAACGAGAGTGCTTCTGTACTGCTCCACTTAGGATTCACAGTGGCTGCTGGTGAAATTGGTGTGTGTTCTGACATGGCTCTGAAGAGCACTCAGTCTTCATTCCTTCCTTCATTTGTTCATTTATTCAGAGCTTAATGATCATTTTGTATGTATGAGGCGTCTGGGAGGATGGCCTCAATCCTCCATACTTTCTGAATTTCTGCCCAGGTTCCTTGACTTTTGACTTTGGCCTTTACCATGGTACGGTTTTGACCCATAGGGTGAGGTGGAGGTGGCGGTTCTAGTTCTAGGTTTGTACTTTGTGAAATCTTATCGTTTTTGTTTCCTGGTATATATTTGTGTTTACTCTGAAAGGAATGTTCTGCTAGCCTTTTGGTCTAAGAGGAGTAAGAGATATAGAGCCATCATAGGCTGCACCAGTGAGAAGTCAGGCCCTGCCCACCAGCTGAGTTCCTGTCATGCAGATACATGTGTGAAGAGATGATTGGTGGCTAATGACATCATTGTTTAGGCAGCATTTGATGCAGTGGGTATTGGTAGAGTATATGTGATGTGGAAATGGATCCTGCTTGGAGTTTAGTGATGGTGATGGGAGAGTCAAGATGACATCAGCTGTTGAATACTATAGAGAAGGGACTGTGTGCCCTGTAAAAGGACTCAGTAAAGAGACTTTCAGCAGGGAGGCTGCTGGGAAATGATCAGAGATTGCATCGCAGGGATGGACTTTTGAGAAGCTGTGTTGAAACTGTGCTGTCAAAGTCCAGAATAGACGATTATTGACAAGGATTCCCAGTTACAATGAATGTAGCATTTCAAAGTAGATTTTTCATCAAAGCCAGAGCAACAATGCCAATTTCCCATTAAGTATCTAATGACTTTGCTTTCACTGGATAAATTCTCAACAAATTAAAGCTGGTGCCAGAGAATAGCAACTCCCTCTGATAATCAGTTTTTCACAAAGAACCCGATTTATTTTTTTGCCAGATGTATGTTTGCTGTGCATTTTGTAGATCTGATCTCATGAAAGCATTTTTGTGGTATGAGCTGCAGATACTAATGTTGCTTGTGTTTTGCAGGAATTAAGCAGTCTAGTGAATGTCAGCCACTTGTTAAAGTTAGTCATTGTAGATAAAAAAGTTTCATTTTTTCCCCTGCATCTGTCTTTCTTGTTGACATCCTCACAATTCATTCTTATATGAATTCTTACATATTCAGTCTCCTAATGCTGGTATAGAGCATAATACCTTGCACATAATAGATACTCAAAGAATGGAAAAAAATTAACAGATCTATTTAGCATGAGGAATGCCCTCATCCATATCTTGATAGGAGTCATATCCTATCAAGTTCGATAAGGACATGAATTTTTGGATTGTTTTTCTATACAGTGGAGAAGCAAGTCTAGTGGTAGAGATAGTGAACTACTTCCAGGTATTAGGGAGATCCTGAGGAGGTGTCCTTGGTATGTAATTCAGCAGTGATCTGCATCTCTGCAAGAGAGAAGTTCCAAAATGCATCTCTAGTGGACCCTCAGTAGGACAAGGAATGAGGAGTTTGTTTGCTGAGAATGTCACCTGCAAAGAGTCTGGGGCTCAGTGGCTCTTTCAGAGGACCCAGGTTCAATTCCTAGCACCCACATGGCAGCTCACAACTGTCTGTAACTCCAGTTCCAGGGGATCTGACACCCACATAGACATATGCAGGCAAAGTACTAATGCACATAAAAATAAATAAATAAAGCCTTTGGCTGAGGAAGCACTCAGTAGTAACTGGGAAGTGAATCTTCAAAACAGGGGTGATCCATGAAGAAGTATCGAAGCTTGAGCCTCTGCAGTCTTGTACTTTCCCTGGTGCTTGCCTCTTCAGCAAAAGTGAGGCACCGTATCTGAAGTTATCATGGCGCACTTTGTCCTAAACAACATAAAGGGTCAGTGCCTAAGAAGGCTTGTTTATCAAAAATATAATGGTGAATTGCAGCTTGACCTAGGCCTAGATTTACACTGAGTTCAGTACATCCTTGTGAGATTTTGGAAATTCCCCTTACAACTTCCTAACCTATATCATAGAGATTTTATCTATGTAATTTTTTAATTAAAAAATTTAAAGTAAAATACTGCACACCAGAATTCTCTTTAGCATCTTTGCCAGTTAACTCATTTGACTGTAAAAAAATGATTTAAACAAGTTCTTTTTTAAATTTGTGTGTGTGTATCTGTGCGCATGTAAGTACATATGTGTGCAGGTGTCAGCAGAGCGCAGAGGAGGTTGTCGGCGCTCGTGGAGCTGTAGTTAAGGGAGGTTGAGAGCTGCTCTCTGTCTACGCAGGAAATGAACTCTGGTCCTTTCCAGAGCAGCAGCACCTTCAACCACTGACCCGTTTTTCCAGGTCCTCGACCTCTTTACACCCAGGGTCTCGAACCAGCTCGATGGTCTGCTGCTGTCTCCCCGGCCTTTTGTTTCTTTCTTATTATGAGACAGAGTTTTACCGTGTGGTGCAAGGTAGTCTTGAGTTTCTAATCTTTGTGCCTCAGTGTCGTAACTAGCTTGGATCGCAGGTATACCTCTTGTCTGGCCCATTTTTCATTTTTAACCCACATATGAAACAGAGGGAACAAACGTGATACCAGTGCTCCTTTTGCAGCTGAAGCGACAGGGCAAGTCAGGGAGAGGCAGGATTTGGATTCCAGAACTATGTGACTAACCCCTAAGCTGTACTAAGCCTGTGTGTACAACCCAGCAGGAGCACATGGGTGGTTGATTCCCACAGCTGACTGCTGTCCTTGTTCCCTCTTTGCCCTGGGGATCCTGTGAGTCAGGTGGGCTTGACAGAGCTGTAGGTTGGTGTGAGAACCTGTGTCCTCCCTGTCAGTATTGTGGCTGGTTATGTGTGTTTGGCTGTGTTTCTCATCCCTTTATACTGAAGTTGCCCAGTCCACAGGGGCAGGGACTCTTAACTTTCCTGAATTTCACTGCATTTCTTGGGTTGAGCTTTCTACTTTTCATTCATGAAGCATTCAGGAAACAACAAATAAATAAATCTGCCCCTTCTCCCACACCAATTTCTTTTGAAGTCCTCATCCAAAAGCCTTACCCCTTTGTAGCAAACATAGCAGCTCACATCAGCTTGTTACAATGATATATAATAAAAGCAAAATTGAGTCTGGGGTGATTGCTCAGTAAGTAAGGGTGCTCAGTCTGCAAATATGGAAACCTGAGTTAAAATCCCCAGCATCCATGTAAACAGATGGTCATGGCTTCATGTACCTGTAACCTCATTATTGAGGGGAATACACAAGTGATCCCTAGAGTTCACTGGCCAGCCAGCCTACTGCAAAGGGTGAGCTAGCTCAGCCCTTTTTCAAGACAGTAGGGTACCAGAGTAATAGAGGAGGACACCAAACTTCTTCCTCTGGCCTCTGCACGTGTACACATAGGTATGCATAACTGCACACACTACATACTACATACCATACAAAGCATACACCACCACATTTACATCACCTTTCCTTCTTGCCCTTGAGCACTGTGAGATCCCTTCCAGACACCAGATCCAGGTCTTGCCTCCTATGTGCTTTGCTCTCATGTAGAGGTCTGAATGTTAGTGGACTGAATGAGGCCCTCCTGAGAAGCTCGGTTAACCCTTTGTTGGAGTTCTAGAGGGCAAGGAAAAAAAATGGAGCAGGCTTATGGGTTATTTAAGGGCACCACTGTGCATGGTTTTCCAGCACAAGTTAATCCAGCTCCCAAATCTCAAACGTAAGAATGAGTGGACTGCAGAGGATGTGCCTTCTTTTCTTTCAGTGAAGAAGATGTCACAAGTGGAGCTGAGGAATGCTGCTGGTGCATAAAGTCTGCCTAGCCCAGCAGGGAGCTGGATTCCTGGACCTTTGCCACAAAAATTGTCAAGACAGCTACATTTGCCAATGCAACAATAAAACTGAAGACAATACAGTTGAACGTGAACACTTTTCATTTATATTGAATGGGGGGCTTGGGAGCAGCGCCTGTAATTAAAAGCCGAGCAGGAGCAGTGGCGCCTCTGAAGGGAGTGTGGTGAGCATTGGCGAGGCAGGTGTCACCTGTTGATTATTGTGGCTCCTAGTATATGTTTATTGTGCGACTTTTCCTTCGGAGTCTTTTTCTGTTCACTGCAGGTAGAGAGGGCAATGACAGACCAAAGAATCCTCTTCACCCAAGTCTGGTTTGGTGAGCCAGTGAATCTCACTGGAGTTGGGGTCACCTGTTGAGGTATGGCCAGGCTCTGGGCAACTATACCACCAACAGAAGAAAATCTCTTTAAACAGTTGTTATTGGCTTGTAGGTCCACTGGGAGGATGGGAAGAAAGAGGCCTGGTGCCTCTGTGAGGACTCTGCTTCCTATTCTATAAGGGAATGCTCTGGGAACCAATCTCTTGAGGGTCGAATTGCAGGAAATCATAGCTGCAGAGATTTCAACAAGGCAACAGTGATGCTACGCCAGGACAGAGTTCTGCAACAGGGTTTTCCAGTGGGACAGTGAAGTGGCTCTTAGATGATGCTCAGGTCTTAGGACCAAGCAGACCTGGTCAGGTACCTGATGTGACTTTGGGCCTAACTTTAAGCTGCCGGGACAGACCATAGACATCTCCTTATCTGTAAAGTAGACAATGTTATTTTTGATTCTTGGGAGTGTTTTGTGAGTATGCATTTGAAGGTTCTTTGCAGATATTTAGGAACCTATAAATACTATTATCACCATTGTTTGAGACATAGACACTGCATATGATCACAAGCCTGTTAGATACTTACTCACCATACACACATCTTTTCTTAGATTGAGAGAGAAATAGTTGTAAAAGCCATACAGAGGCATTTTTGAAGTTGTTGACTATTTTGACTCAGTGTTTCTCTGTGGACTTCTACATGTCCTCTTAGACTTTCAGGTTTTTAGTTTTTTGTTTTTTTTTCTTTTCGTTTAATTTTTAAAAATTGTCATTTGGATCCTATCTAAAATTAATGCAGTTTCTGAGTCATTCATGTGACTCATTGCTTTGCTACCTAATGGACCCTCTTGGGCTGAAGGAAATCCATGAAGTGGAGGGCAGAGGCGGCTGACGGGAGCAGGGGGCCTCTGGTGGCTCTGCACGGTGTCGACCGGTCGGGTCCGCTTAGTGCCCATGCTGGAGGCTCAGAAGAAACTGCTCTGCTTGAACACCTGAACCAGACTCTTCTTGTGAGGTGGGGTAGACTTGAGAGGAATAGAACCAAGACCCAGCCATGGAAACAGACCCGTGCTGGCGATTTGATGTCTGGTTAGGGCTGCTTCTTGGTTCACAGGTGCTGCCCACTTTTTGGTGTCCTGTTTCTGTAGAAGCTACAAGGAGCTCTTTGTGGCTTATTTTTTTGTTTGTGTATTTATCTATTTTTGGCTAGCATATAAAGAAATAGGTATAATGACATTTTCATACATTTTTATCGTTCTTCTTTATGCTTCTTGCCCCTTCCATCCTCTATCTCTGTGGGGCCTAGCTCTATGAGCTTTGGAAAGAGAGACCCAGCTCTCAGAAGTAAGCTTGCAACTCAGGGCCAACCTTCCAGGTTTTCACCTCTTTACCTTGTCAGGGGACCAGAGTTGTAGCACAATTCATGATGACTAGGAAGCTGAGCTACTACTGCATCTTCCTCAGCCTCTGGGAGGACGTTTTCTCTTTTGCCATAGTCAGCTGATTACCTGTGTAGTCTTTTCCAGGTTGCAAAGCACATCAGCAAACCTGGGGTGTCTTTGTTAATGTTACACGGTCTATATGGCCCCTGTGATGCCTCTGTGGCAGGAGCATCTCTATTTTACAGATGGACAGACTTAGACTTGTGACCTGAGGGCTTTGGAACTTCCCCTTGTCATTTGGCTGACCTAAGGAGGGCTACCCACTGTACTCCTGGGCTGATATCTGAGAGCTTGGAGTTCCTACCACTCCCACCGAGAACACACAGAAGGTCAACTGAGATATTAGATTGAAATAAAGTGACTCAGTAGCAATAAAATTAGATTTTCAGCAGTTTAAAAAGAGAGTGATGCCATTGGTTTTCTGAAACAGTAGCCTGTGGAAGACTTTTTGAGCTAGTCAACCCTGCATTTGAAAGCATGTGTGTCTTGCTTCCTAGGACTTGAGTGGTTACAATATAATCTCAGCTTTAGTTTCTCTCTGATCAAAATGGTAACACCTGCTTAATCAGAGCATTAGAATATCATGAATTGAAAGTTCAACAGTTGCCCGGGGATCCTTTTTTGCTTTCTTTGTAGAAAGCCCAACAGCCACGTGGTGTCTCTCTGTTTTCCCTTTCCTCTTTGCCTTTAAGCATATGGACTAAGGACAAAAAGTCTGGCTGAGGTTCATACTCTCCCCAGGGGTCCTTCTAGTTTGTCATAGGTAGGTGCTGGTCTACTTCCTTTTGTTTCTGCACAGTATTTAATAGAGTAACCAAGCAATGAATTATAGTACCAGTCTTCAAACTCCAGAGTGACGAAGACCGTGTGGGGAGAAGTCAGAAGAAAGGATAGTGCTTAAACTGCCACTCAGTCACTTTGGAGTAGTTTGGAGTTTAGTTTTTTTGTTGTTGTAAATTTGGCAATATTGTCAGCATGGCGATTGAGGGGGTTTTCTAGAGCAGAATGGAAATTTGTGGGAAGAACTCAGCGATAAAGGTGATGCAAAAAATTTTCATTCTAAGTGACACCTTGAAAAGAAATTATAGAGCTCAGTGGTAGAGGGAGTGATTGTTTGATGAGTGTAAGAGCCTGAGTTTGATTCCTCACACTGCCGAAAGCAGCATAGCAAGAACAAAAACCAATCCCAAACCAAACCCACCGAGTTCACATCACAGCTCTCATTTATATTCGTCCAGAGGTGTTACCTGGGCTTTTATTTTATTTTATTTTATGTTGAACAAAGTATTTTCCCTGCAGAAAACCTCACAATCCACGTACTGTTGGTGCCATGAAGGCTCAGGCGCCTTTGTGCTTGGCAGGGATCTTGGGCTTCAGAGAATGGGGAGAGGGCAATTTGAACATTCGGAAGCCTCCATTCTAGGAAAGTTGACTTTAGTCAGTGACTTTGCCACTAAGACAGTGCTGTGCTGAGGTGTGGACCTCCCTTCTTGGGCCAACAGATGAAAGGCTATGTTGCTAGCCTGCAGCGTAAACTGTGACCTCGAGACTTTGCCAGCTCCACAGGATGGTGGCATGTTGCCTTTCAGAGCCTCCTCAATCTGGCCTCACTTGGTCTCGTACTGATTTCCCACATAATTGTGACATCTAGCGAAATACACAGTGCTTGGTGGTGGTACAGGTCTCCCCAGGGCAGACCTTTGCTGGAGTTGGAGTGGTGCATGGCCCTCAGAAGGCATATGAAGCTTGGTAAGTGGGCAGCCTCCCCAGGCTTACTCATCCCCAGGATAGCACTGGGCAAAGTGCACTTTCTTTAATACTACCGGGGAAAGACGTGACATAACAGCAGTCCAGGGTAATCTTTGTAAATATACAATTGCTTTTCAAACCTTTTGTTTCTAGCAGCCTGGGGGTGGGGAGTCAGCTCCGTTATGATGGGTTTATGGGAGAGGTGAGGAAATGGCGTTAAGTGACAATTTCTGAAGTGGTATAGCCACCTGAGATTAACCTGTGGTGGACTTAGATTTGAACTTTCATTTTCTTTATTGAAGTATTTCACCACTGTTTGTTGAGTAGTAGTTGTTGTGGCTGCCCTAAGCACTGCGGGCCCGTTAGTGAATGAAATGATTGGCCTCTGTGAAGCTTGTGCTCTAATTGGGGGAACAGTATTGCCCAAAACAAGAGAACATACCTTCTTTGGAGTGAAGGGCCACACAGACAGATAGCATTAACATAAAGATAGCTGATAGGGAGGGAGAGTTTGTACATGGGAGAAAAGCATCCCTTTAAAAGTTTTTTTAAAAATGTATTTGTGTGTGTGTGAGAGAGATGGCTCTTATAGGGAGGTCAGAGAACAACTTTGAGAGTCAGTTTTCTTTTTCCACCTTGTTGAGTCAGGATCCCTCTTGGTTCTGCCATGCCTTGTAGTCCGGAATAGCTGACCAATGAGCTCTTGTGTCTGCCTCTCACCTTGCTTTAGGAGTGCTGAGATTACAGATGTGTGTCACCTCATCTGACTTGTAAACATGGGCTCTCGGGTTGTAACTCTGCCAGGCTTGGGCAGCAAGCATTTTTACCTGCTGAGCCACCTCTTCAGCCTGAGGTTACCTTTTGAGGCAGGGATTCATGGAGATGACTTGAAGAAGGAAGAAGTATATGAATGGATTGTGAGGCAAGAGCTGAGGCTGAGGTCAGGGCAGAGACATGGAGGCTCTTTCTCAGTTGCTGAGTGAGGAACTATATAAGGTTCATTTGTCTGTAAGAATAGTCTCCTACAAAAGTAGTGAGAGACGATGTTAGAGGCCCATTCACTCTGGGTCTCAGGCGTGAATCAACTCATGTCTATCAGGATTGTGCAGGCTAGTTAGACCACAGACCTGGGGGTAGCAGGGCCTGGTATCTCAGTACTGGCACAGTGGGGTAGGAGGAATTTGAGGCCAGACTGAGGTATTGGACAACAGCAAGATTTTGTCACAATAAAACAAAAACGAGAAATAGCAAAAAGGAGGAACTTACTATCACTCAAGTTGGCTATAATATATCCGGGCATCCTTAACTATGAGTCTCTGTTGCTTTTACTCTACAGTCCTGTGATGAACTATTCACTTCATTCATTTCAGTTTTTCTCAGCTCTCAAATGAAGACGATAACAGTCATATTTCTCAGGATGGTTGCGGAGTTGGAGCCACACATCTACCCCGGCTGTGGAATGACACTTGCCTCATCTCTGTAAGCTGGAGGTGTGTGTGGCTGTCCAGCTGTCATAGTCGTGAAGGATCTGCATTTGAGCATACTGATACAGGAAGATTCAGTGGCTGCTTTCTGCTCTCCAGACACAGCTCTGGGGCCAACCAGATTTGTAGGAGTCTTCTAGCTCAACCCTCATGCAATGTTGACTTAGAATCAGTAGTCCAATGTGATGAGTTTTCTCATTTTCGACATAATTCATCTAGCCATGTGTTGTGTCTCACAGCCCCCATGTATCTGAGGAACATTGGGGAAATCTGTGGTTCTGTGTGACAGATACTGGATTAAAGAGTGAAAAATTAAACGAATGCTCAGTCTGTCTACTGAAATGCCCATGATTTGAGGATCTCATAGTTCAAGATAGTCACAGTAAATAAGGTCACAGATTATCAGGGGCAAGCTCAGTCTCACCGTGTTATTTCAGCAGGGATGACCCTGTAGTAGTTCTAGGCCTGGAACAGCCATGCTCGCTACCTGGAACATTCTCCTGTCCTATGGAAGTGTGACACTTTCATTAGCAATGGTCTTTGTGCTTTACCCACCATCTTCCTAGTTGTCAAGGCCAATGCTGCTGTTTGTTTTTTATTGATAGCTGAACCCAAGTACCCTCGCCGGCCAGGCTGTCTCTTACCAGTCCTTTTGAGACTACAAGAGGCAAAAGTGGGAACCATTTGGAAGCACTTGGATATAGTCTGGACTGACTTTCAGCATGGTCAGAATTGATGGGAAGCCCTCATTCTGGTGAAAAAGCAGTATGGTGTCTGCTTTGCTCATGTGCTGTGTATCCTGTGCTGTGTATCATATGATGTGTTTCTCATGCCATTTATCTATCCTGGGTATGGCATTACCATTGGGTTCTTTGTGGTATCAGCTTGCTTTCTGGAGATCAAACCTAGAGTGCCATCTTTGACAAGCTCATACCATGGAAGTGTCACCCTTTTATTAACTGATTGTCTTAACCTGTTATTGTGTATTATAGCTTGTTTACCTAGCTCACTTACGTGGATGAAATATATACTGTAGGTGTGTTTTTTTTCCCAAAGCATACTCCAGTAGGTTTGTCATATTTTGGCATATCCAAGGGAAAAGGGCCAATTCAAGTGATCTGTATAAACTTAATGTTTATATTTTGATGACACTTATAAATAAAGTTGCCACGTGTTCTTTCTGTGATCACTTGGAATTGAAATGTATTTTCATAAACCAACACTGAGGCTTTTGAACCAGGCTCCCCCCTGCTTTTAGAAAGGATCAGTTTATAACCAAGTATGATAAGATCTGTTATGAATCTAATTCTTTGACCTTCTGTTTCTCAGAACTCATTGATGGTGAGGTTTAGACCAGCCTTCAGGACAAATTTTCTTCTTCCTCTTGAGTTCTCCACCTGCTCACTCAGCGCTGAAAGCACCTTTACCTTGCTGCTCAATACAAGACCTCAGGGACACAGAGCCGCAGTGGGCTTGGAGCCGTATGCCCGTTAAGCTGAACAGGAAGCCATGCAGCTTGCCTTATGTGCCACACTCCTTTTCTGGTGCCAAGGCCTCACAGCTGTGCTTCTGCAAACCTCGTACATGGGAAAGCATCTGTATCGCTGTGGCCTCTGTGTGGGAGCCCATCAGGGAATATCATTGCATTTTGGCCTGATAGCCTCTGACATGTCTTTATTGAAAGTGAAAAAGAAAAAGCAACTTAACAAAAGGGGATAGTTTAAAAGGATAATAGTTATGCTTTTCAGTTAGTCCAAACTCCATTAATAAAGTCTTCTCTAAGTGTATTCAGATGAAAGCACAGTAGATACAAACTGTTTCTTCTGTCCCTATGCTTTTTCTGTGCTTACTGTCCAAGGAATAGTTCAGGTAGGGGTGAACAAAGAAGAGTTACATAGTATTTTATGTAAGAGAAGCAGAAAGAACCAAATGCCCATCCAGAATTTAAAGCAAGATGTGGCTGACAAGGTAGATGAAAACCTCTCAGTCTGTGATGGCCAGGAGGTTACTAAAGCTTTCTCAGAGGGACACAGCACCACATAATGCTGGCCCTTTGTCTCTGAAATGGCTCTGGTATTGCTATAAGTCTCAGAGTAGGGGTCAAGCATAAGCAAGGGGCAACGGTGTGTGCAGTAGTGGTGTGGATGTTACCTGTACAATGATAAGGAATGAGCCTGGGTCTTGGCTCTGGGGTTCAGTCAGAGCCTAGCATATTTCTCAGCTGAGCCTCAGTTCTTCTCTGGGCACCGGTGTGATAACAGTAGCTGTATCGTATTGAAGAGGCATAATGAGAAGGTTGTTTACAGTCCACTCTGACATTTGCTTCATAGACTTGGTGGGTAGTTGATGTTTTGTTTAAGCTCTTCTTCCATCTGATCTGGCTTAGTCTCTAATATTCTTATAAAATATAGCCAGTAACCATCAGGGCAGGTCCTAAAGGCCACAGGTTTCTGTTTTTTGTTTGTTTGTTTTTTTCCTTTTCTCCAGCTGATGCCTGTTTTCTTGGTGGTTGCAGAATAAGAACATGCCCTCTGCTGTGGTGAACACTTTTGGATGAGTAATTAACCCATCAATTAATTTTTTAAAAATGCGGTGACAATTGGTTTTACCAGGCTGCAGTTGAAAGCCATGCACTTGGCCTCTCTCCACACCAACAGATCGGTGGAGAAGCCGCCTGTGGGGAGGGACATCCAAATTCAGGAAAGGAAGCTTCTGGGAAAAGGAACTCAGAATAGAAAACAAAAACATCAGAACTGGTTGGTTGACTGGCTGATAATTTCATTCACTAAATCAACTTAAAATTTATATTGGGTTATTCATATGTGCCTGATAATATGCCAGGTACCAGAGATACTTTTGTGGTAAGGCATAGTTCTCTTATGAAAGGGCTCACACTGTCACAAGAAAATACAAAAGAGGCAACAAATTTAGATTTATTGTGGTGATGTTGAAAGTTTGCTGTTGGCTAAAGGAAGGGGTGGTAGATTTTAGGAAATGGGAGAGAGCCTTACTAAGGCTTTGAATAGCTATTCATAGGCCTGGCTTTGTAGGGCTTGTTGAGAGGTAGACTAGTACTGGGAGTCAGGGGTCCTCTGAAGGAACGTGATGGGATCAGTACAGACAGGCTGGCTTTGAGTTCTGTGTCTGCCACTGATTAACTGGGCGATATGCGGCAAATGCCTGTTCCTTCATGTGAGTATATTTTCTCATCTGTAAAGTGGGAATAAAGATTCCATTTCTTAGGGGCCAGGGAGATGGCTCAAAGGATAAAGAGGGTGCTGGGCAAGTGGGTGGACTGTCACTCAGATCCCCACAACTCACAGAAAAGCTGGGCAGATATGGTGGTTACTTGTAATCTCGGAACTAGGAAGGTGGGGCAGAGATCTGAATAGCAAACTAGCTAGCTAGACTCTGCAGAATCTGAGTTCTGGGTTCAGCAAGAGACTGTGTATCATTAAATAATGTGGAGAGGGAGCAAGCAAGACACCTGCCATCAACTTTGGCTTCTACACACATGTGCACACATGTACCTCACACTAGCACACATACACACACAGATCAAAACATTCATACTTGCATGTATGAATTTTACACACACATGCAAAAATGCATTTCTTTTGGGGCATTTGAAGAATTCAGCATTAGTTCATGTAAGACACGGTGTATATGTATGTGGCAAGCACATGAACGATTACAGCTGCAAGAATTGTCACTTACGGCCAGGTAGTAAGAGTGTCTGAATACCAACTGATTTTATCCCTGCAAACATCTGCCTAGGCCCTCTTTAAACTGCATCTGCTCCCACTGGTGGTCTGGCCCCAAGTGATAAGTGATTATGTGCGCCTTGCTTGTTTTTCTGGGATGGAGAAAGGGATTCAGGGGCTCAGGTGAATTAGCAGTGAGTATTGAAAAGTACTGTACTTAGTATCTCAGTTAGATATGGGTTCAGGTTCTGGTCTTCCCCATTGCTATGCATGTGACCTTGGGAAATTCCTACCATCTCCAGGTTTGGCTTCTACACCCCCAAAATGAAGTCAGCATGCTTATGTATTGAGATAGGACATCTCCTTACAGAAGTATGGATAACAGTTCTTTGGGGGAGGGAACTTTGCATAGAAACACACAAGATGAGTCATATGTATAAAGTTTTTAAAAAGGAATGGGTAGAAGTAGTTTTATACTATTGTGTTTAATTCATTATATCCAAAATATCCAAAGCAATCTTCACTGCCTTTATTTAATACTATGTTTTAGATACTTGATGTGTTTTAGTTATTTTGTCTTTTTTTTTTTTTTCCAGAGCTGAGGACCGAACCCAGGGCCTTGCGCTTGCTAGGCAAGCGCTCTACCACTGAGCTAAATCCCCAACCCCGTGTTTTAGTTTATGATATAGCTTGATCCACTATGGCTGTCTGTGTGTTTGTATAGTTGATCATTGCTCACACTGCAGTGTTGAACAGTGTGGTTGGTAAGAACCAAGGCAAAGTTGGAGCAGTAATCTGGAAAATTTGAGTTTTCTTCCTCTTGACTCCCCATCATTCTAGTCTTCTTGTGTTGTTTGGATACTTTCTCATCACTGTGAAAAAATTCCCCAGAAGGAGCAACTTAAGTGAGAATTAATTTTATGGTTTAAGGGGTACAGTATATTGAAGATTAGAAGCTATGGTTTTTAGGTATTTGTCAGTGGTGAGAAAAGCTTGTAGTATAGCTTGTGGTGAATAAGAATGTTCAGCCTAGAAGCAGAGCTGGCCAGTGACCCTCAAGGCCCACCCCACAGTTAGCCACTTCCTGTTTCTAATTCTCATTGCCTGAAGGTTCCATGGCTTCTCAGAATGGTACCAGCAGCTGTATACCAGGTGATCAAACACTTGAACTCGTGAGGGATATTTCATATTCAAAGCATAGCACCACCTGTCTGGTCCTCTTCTTGAGACTGACAGGCTGTTGAATGACTATTGCTGACTACTGTGAGTACTGATTGGATTTTGTTGGTGCATGAAGCCTGGGGCAGATTTAATGGGAGGACTTTGAGAGAGGCATTCCAGTAGGAATTTATAGAAATTGTGAAAGCAGTATGTAGCTAGCATGTATTTAGAGCCAGAACTATTAATTGTTTAATGTTTCTAGAACCCTATTAATAATTACTTCTTCCACTTTGAAAATGTGAATCCTGAGATACAGGGAGACTTAGAAACTTGCCCAGAGCCACACAGTTGGAGGTTTGAATCCAAATGATCTTATCTACAAGAGCCTTGCTATAGTGGTTACCTAAAAAAATATCTTGGAGAAAAATTAAATCTAAGCTTCCATTTGGCATGGACTGTGTAGTTTGTGCTCTAGGGCTTAGAGTGGGAAGGTACATGGGATTATCTGCAGTAGGCTGATTCTTTCAACATTCTTTGTTTGAGACAGGATTTCTGTGTATAGGCTTGGATGTCCTGGAACTCTCTCTGTAAACTAGACTGACTCTAATTCAGAGATCTACCTGCCTGTGCTTCCCAAGTGCTGGGATTCAAGGCATATGCCATCTCACCTGGCAGACTTCTAAAGGGTTAATTTTACAGCAGCTCTACATTATTAAGCCACTGTCTGGACACCTGTCGCACAGAGCAGAGCCTCATTCATGGACCTAGCCCTCTCTGTTTGAGATCATAAAATAGACTTAAAAAAAATAACAGCTTTCTTGATTGTTCATCTCTAGATCTGTGCCTGGCACATAGTAGGTACTCAGAATGTCTTTGTGGAATCATTGAAGATACTTGGAGTCTCCAAATTTGGGTATTTGTGGGAAACCTGTAAGTACCATTGAATAGTGCTCTTATGGATATAACCTTGGGTGAACAAACAATGGTATTCGGTGTATTCCTAGCTGTAGTGGATTTTTGTTTTGATTGATTGATGCTTGATTATCTATCTATCTATCTATCTATCTATCTATCATCCATCCATCCATCCATCCATCCATCCATCCATCCATCCATCCATCTATCTATCTATCTATCTATCTATCTATCTATCTATCTATCTATCTATCTATCTATCTATCTATCTATCGGCTGGATCTATGTGGGTGAGGCTAGCCTTGAACTTCTGATTTCTCCTGTCTGTATTTCTTGTCTGCTGGGATTAGGTATGACCAGCTTAAACTTTGAATTCTTTCTCCAATTTGAAGACATTCATAAAGGCTGGTTCATATGACTCCCATTTGGACTTTTTTTGTAGTGGTAACAGCACCTGAGAGAAACAGTTTAAAGTGGAAAGGTTGTATTTTGGCCCAGAGTTTCAGAGATCTCAGTCCACAGTGAGAAGGCTCAATTGCTCTCAGTGTCTGACAAAACACTGTGGAGGCAGAGCATGGCCCAGTAAAGCTGAGCACTGCATGGTGGCAGGGAAGCAGGTAGAAGGGCAAGAAGAGAGCAGGGCAAAAATTACCTTTCAGAGGCACTTTACTCCTCAGCAACCCACTTCCTTTTTCAGGCCCTACCATTGACATTTACACCACTGCCTGGCAGTGTACGTAGACTTTGAATCCATCAGTGGATGTCAACATTGACTTAATTAGAGACCTCATGCTCTAGCTCAGGAAATGCTCTCATGAACACTGCAAAGGTGTGCTTCACTGATCTCTGAGGCACTTCTCAGCTAATTGAGCTGATAATCAAGGTTATTAAGTATATGGCTTGGTGGACTTTCTCAAAGGCCATGTTCTTGTGTGGTCAACTCTGAGAACAAAAAATAGAGCACTATCACAATTCCAAAAAGCCCTGGATTCTACCACTGCACCTGTGTCCCTCCCAGAGATGTCTATCTGACTTAAGGCTCTGTATAGTGCCCTTAACATTCCACTGCTCATCAGTTTTAATGGTTGGAGTTGCTCTGGGGACTGGTATGTGGTACAGTTATTTGGGCTCTGCATTTCTGGTTATTCTGGGGTTAATAATATAATTCCCATGTTGATGACAAAGATAAGAAACCAGAATCACAGAAGTTGTTGGTTTTGTATTGAAGAACAGGAGTGGTACCTCAAGCTCGTGTTCCTCGCAATTGTAGATATTTTCTTTTAACAGTGTCTAGGAGAGACTGCTGTATAGCTGTGAAGAGCCAGCCATTGCATCTGGAACCCAGAGGCAGGCAGATTCCTAACCCAGGCCGGATGGCCATAATTCACATGCAAGAGTTTCCAGCAGAGCCCATCCTGGGTAGGGAGTAGAGGAGGCCTCAGGGCAAGAGGTAGGAGGGTCCTTCATTGCAAGGGCTTTTTCTGTTTGCTGATGGTAAATGTCCCAGGGCACTGACAAGGGGTGTCCTTTAGTTAAACCAGATCAACATCTCTCTCCAAACAAAGTGCTGTCTACCCCATGCCAGCTCCAGGTCCTAGGCGACTACCTACTGCAGGTCTGGCTGAGTCTGGCAGACTCTGGCTGAGTCTGCTGCTAGGTCGCTTTAGATTTTAATGCTCAGTGGATGGATCAGGCCCAGTCACTAAGGGGGCAGCCTCTGAACCCTCGAGTCCCCTTGGATGGTTCAGATGACATATGTGTTCAGGCTGAGCAGCTGTGCTGTCTGTGGTGTGGCCCTCTGCCCCCATAATCCCCTAGTCAGGATGGGTGGTAGCTGTCATTCTGTTTTTGACTCCAGGCAAACAGAGTGCTTTCACAAAAATTTTGGGATGAAGATCTTCGCGACCTCTTTGGTCTAGAGACTGCAGCTTGTCTCATAGAGCAGGGAACAGCTCTCTCAGCCTTGTTCTTTCATCAGAGTGGTGAGGGTAGAAGTGGGCAGAAAGAAGCACAAATATTACAGAAGTCTCCATGTCCCTGAGACTACCCAAATATCATCTTTTCTGGAGGCAGGAATTCTTAGAAATGAAACAGTGCAGCTTATTGCTATGATCCCAGTTACAGAATGAACAGCATACCTTGTGCTGGCCCTAGGGCATGCATTCATAGAGACTGCTCAGGGTTGTTCTTGAACTGCAGAGGAAGAAAGTCCTGCATCCTCTGCTTAGTTGTGTGACTTTTGGTAAGATTCTCAACTTCTCTGATTCTGAGCAGAATGGGAGTCACTATATTCCAAATGTGTTCAGGTTGTGTTCACTGTTCAGACTACAGCACTTTCAATAGCCATTGAAGGTTTGATGTACATTAAGCATTCATAAAACTTCAATACAGCTGCTTCTGGATTCTGGAGTATTCACGAACAGAAGGTAGTTTATTATTCATGGTTCCCAGACAGAGAGATTGAGGTAAAAACGGGTTAAGTTCCTGCCCCAGACTTCCACAGCCAGTAGGAAGCTGAGCTATGATTTGAACCAGAGGCACTTGACTTCAGGCTTTCCTGTGAATAGCAACAGGACCATTTGGGGCTTGCCTGTGATTTCTCAGCTATAGAGCATATTTCTTTCAGGAAGACTCCCAATGGCAGTTAATATTGATGGTCAACCTGGTGGGATTTTGAATTACCTAGGAGACAAGGCTCTGAGCATGACTGTGAAGGGTTACCTTGATTAGCTAAATTCCATTAGAAAGGCCCACCCTGAATGCAGTCAGTAGCATTCCCTGGGTTTTGCATCCAGGACTGACTGAAAGGTAGAAAGTGAAATGAGCATTTATGTTCATCTCACTCCTGACTGTGGACACAGCCACCCCTGCGTCATGTACTTGCCACCATACTCACCGTAATGGAGAGTGCCCCTTCCTCCCAGAAGTGACTTGACAGATATTTTGTCATAGCGATGAGAAAAATGACTAACATACTCCTCTCATCCCCAAGTAATTCTAGGAAAAATGGGACCAATGCCATTCATTTTATGATCCATTAAAAATACTACTGAGACTGGTGGGGGAAAAGTGTTGAAGTCAGGTCAGACTACAAAGCAGTTTCTTCACCACAGCTGCCCTGAAGAGGAGAGAATTTGAGAAATGAAAATTGCTTCCTAGTCTGTGCATACTCAGTCCTGGACTCTGCCCTCCTCGTGGCCCATACTCAAGGCTCACAGGAACCTAACAGTATCAGATCAGCCAAGAAAAATAAGGCTTGAAGGAGGAAGGAAAACAGAAGAAAGGCATGATGGAGGAGTCAGAGGAATGTCAGGGTAGACATTCCTCTGAGAGAGAAGAGGATGGATCCAGGCAGTGTAGGTGAAGGAACTAGTGATTTTTACTTGGTCTTTTTGTGCTTTGAGTAGGGCAGGAGAAGGCTGGCAGTGGAAGACTGATCTTGGGCCTGCTTTGCAGGGAGGTGTGGGCAGAGGTTGAAGATTCAGGATGCAGTCAGCGAACAGGGGGAATGAATGTAAAGAAGGGCCATCAGAGCAGGTCAGACAATTTCATTGCCACAACTCTGTGTTGCCCTAGAGGGACAGACCACTCTGAACTCAGCACCCTTGATTGGCGCTTTCTGGACGACTGTGGGTCAGGATCTCTAGCCCAGACCCAGATTTACTACCTCCTACACACCAGCTTCCCAGCAAGGTCCCCATAAAGGGATACATCCGTTAGTGCCTTTCTAACCCAGTGTTCCCTTTGACGATATTCCGAAAAGTTGACACAAATAAACTCCACCATGTGTTTTTTTGTATTCGGGAAGAGCTCATGCTTGCTCATCTAGGCGTGCCTCTATGGAGTGCTTGAGGAGTTAAAAAAAGAAGTACTCAGGCTGATCCAAGGGCTTTTTGTGGACTGGGCAGGAATAATAACACCAAACACGAAGTTAGGCCCGCAGCAGCGCGCCAGCAGTGGGTTCTCAGCGAGGATCTTGTCCTCTGGTGTGAGAGAGGTAGCCACGTCCCTGTTCTTAAGGGCCTTCATGCTTCCCTGAGCAGCTGGGGCAGAGGTGAGTGGGCCAGCTTTCTGTTAAAACAGTTCAACTTTAATGGAAGAGGCTTGTTTTCTTAGCTGGGTCAGTTGAAACTCTTGACCGCGCTTCTTTCATTCTGCTCTAGCTCCTCTGGGATCCAGCAGAAGCTGAGAGAGGCCTTTGGATGCCTTCTGCTCAACATCTAATCCTCACATTCTAGGGTGCCTTCATGTGAAACTTAGGTTCAAGAATGGAAGTGATGCAACTTGAAGTGGTGGTCATGGTGGTGCTGAAGGGGAATGGCAGCTGCCTTTTATTTTTCCAGGCACTGTGTTGAACTCTTAGGTGGAGACTGGGTGAGTAGAGGCCATGGAGAGCATCGATCCCATCTGCCCTGTGCTGGGCAATGCCATAATCCTCTGCTCACATGTTCTAAGAACAATTCTGTAGGGCATAGATGCTCAAATGCCCACTTAATGAGGTCACCAATGGAGGCAGGAACAAGTCTAAGGATATGCTGGTTATTTCTGCTCTGCCACAAAGCTCTCATTATGGTCAAGCCAGCTTTCTATATAGGAAATGATAATGGTTGTCTGATTTGATACATTCTCTTCTATATGCTTGTAGACCGTTCCCAAATCTCCTGTGTGTTTGCTCTGTGTTTATTGATTGGGAAATAGGGTGGATTTACTGGTTCCTGAAGAGTTTAGCAACACCAGTAAACATTGCTGGCAGCCTGTGACGTTCCTAGGTCTGCTCTTAAATATTTTCTAAAGGTGATAAACTAATTCCATGTCCTTTATTATAGAGCAATAAACAAAAAGTCTGGTGTTAAGTTTCTCTACTCCAGTGGTGTGCTTTGTTCAATGAATAAAAGCTGGTTGTTTGAGGAAGAAGTTTTAGAGGGAGGAAGTAGGAAGATGCATGCTGCATGGGTATGCCTGTGTCATGGTGGTGTTGGAAAAGCTGCAAATGAAGGCTGAGGTTTCCATGCCCTGCCCTGGGTCCTTCCCACTTACTTGTGCAGGTCTAAGTTCAGCTCCACTGTGCTGAAGCCACACCTGGGGTCTGATTTCAGTCCTGGTACTTACCAGGGTCTGTGGGAGTTAGTCCCTTTCTGTGTCCTTCCAGGTGAGCAGGAGCTGTCACTTACGTACTTCCCTAACACAGGACTGGCACATCCCAGGTGTGCATTAAATGTTAAGTGAACACCAAATACAGAAAACATCGTGAGAGATGAGCTGCTTTCCTCTGTCTCCTCAGAGATGCCTAAGTTCCTTTTTAAATTAATACTTGTTGCTGTATGGACTGGAGCTGAAATTGTGGGTTGTATGGAAGTCACTGCAGTTTGATTAATTGTTTGTACCATCCAGTCATTTTGTGTGGTTACCTTGTGCACAACATTCTGTTGAATAAATACAAAATGGATAAAGAGGCCAAGGGGTTTGAAACCCGACCACCAGAGTATGTCTCCTTCAGTCACTTGTTTCTTGATTTAGGCAATTACAGCTGGGTAGGAATATGGTAATGGGTCTGGATTTTAATTCAGATGTTATCATATACAACATGTGTGATATTCAGTAGAGTACTTCTCTGAATGAGTTTCCTCACCTATAACATGGAACAGACTCAGGAGGTTGTTGGGTTAAATGAGTTACTATGTATAACGCATTCAGGCTCACTATTGGTATTTGCTGCTGGTGTTATTTGCGTTAATGAAGCTTTGGTGTCCTCATGGAAAATCCACATGTGTCACATGACATTGTAAGGAGGACTATGAGTCTCCTAGGACTGGGCTTACTAATGTGCTACAACGGGGTGGCTCAGACTCACAGACATTACTACCTCACAAGTTAAGAGGCCAGAAGTCTCAAGCCCAGTGAATTGTCAGGGGTCCTTCCCTGCATCTTCCTAGCCTCTGCTTCATGCTGTCCTTGGTGCTCCTTGGCTGGTGCACTACTGTCTTCCACTTGGCCTTATCCTCATGGTTTCCTCTGTATCTGTTATTTTTCTTGCCCTGTGGGCCAAGGACCTATCCTATCTCAGTATACCTCACCTGAATTATATTTGCAGTAACCCTGTTCATAAATAAGGTCACATTCTGGAGTGCTAGTGTTAGGATACCAACATGTCTATTTTGGGAATACACATCTGAACCCTTAATTTGGGTGCAGAGATAATGTGTGGAAAGCCTGAGCACAGAGTCCAGTCAGTGCTAACTGGTTGTGATGTCACTCTGTCCTCACCTTTGGCTGGGGGTGGGGTGGGGTCCTGTCATGTTTCTCCGAAGTTGAAGCCAAGGTTCCCAATTCTTAGATTTGGATGATATGGTAGCTTGCAGGTGAATGAATTCCTGTCCTCCTGTTTCTGGAGTGAGGTGGAAATACTGTTCCTTCCTCTAACGTGACCCAAGAATGCTGAAGCGCTAGTGGCACATGTTAGCTGAGATGTCCAGGTTCCTGTGTCCTTCCTTGCCCTTTCTGCCTGTTTTATGGCCCTTCATGGGTGCATGACCATGGTAGTTGCTTGCACAGATGGGGCCCAAGGGTTCAGGAAGGCTCAGGAGTACTGGTACAAATGAGCTGATTTGTATTTCCCAGATCCCAGGCTTACTTTGCAGTCAGAATGGAAACATGACTTTCATTCCACTTGGGAGCCAAACAGATTTGCTCCAGAGAAGTGTAGATATCTATGGAAACAACCCTAATTTTAGCTCTGCCATACTTAATACCAACTTGGAGAGTGCTGTTTTGGGTCAGTGCCCAGGGAATCAGGGACATAATCAGGCTAAAGGGCTAGATCACACACAGACTGACCCAGGGACTGGTGAACTAGGGAGTTCACTGCAGGGACCTTTAGTGGATCTAAAAAGGTCAGCGCCAGCTGAGCATGGTGGTGTATGCCTAATCCCAGAACTTGGTAGGATGAGGCAGGACAGTTGTTGTGTGTTGCAGACCACCCTGGGCTACACAGTGAGTTCTCAACTAATCTGAACTACAAAGGAAGATATTGGAATAGATAGTCAGGAGAGATAAGCCCTGACTAGAAAGGAGGGCTTCTGAATGCAGGGGTATTCCTTGCTGTCTCCTTTTATATATCTTGTTTAAATTTTGCTCATTTTGGAGCCAGTTCAGGACCTTTCTTCTGTTGACTCTATCTCTGGAATCCTTATTATTGTCCTGAATTCCTGGCATTTTTCACAATCTCATTTATGTATTGTAGTGGCATCTTTAATTCTGAGGTTGACTCATATGCCTTGAAGACTCAGAAATTATTTTTATACCTCTGAGAGTCACTTAGGGTCATTATTATGTCTCTATACTGAGCCTGCAAATGTTGATTTCTGGTTTACTCAACCAAGGATCTGGGGCAGCCAGAATATAATTAAATACACATTTTTTTTTAAAATAGGAAGACTTGATTTATATGAGAGAAATGGCCTGTGGTTCTAGTAAGGACATTCTATGAAGGGTCTCTGCAAGGGGAGCCTATGGCATGGAGGAAGTTGGGTACAGTGGGTGAGGGAAGATGTGTAAAGAGATGGCTTCAGGTCAGTTGGGAAGTAACCCTATCCTTTCAGCCTAGCAAGAACTCTGTAGACTATCACACAGAGAAATAACTTTATATACCATCTAATTTTATGTCTTTTGAAGCATGATATTTAGCACTAATATTTATACTTTCATTCTTGCTTATTTATTTTGGTAAACATGGGTTTCCTGCTCAGTTCTTAAGACAACAGGGTGGTGTTCCCATTTTCTCCAGACACTTGGAAACCTATAATGAGTGACTGTCCTGTGTAACTGTTTGGAAGCTAGATTTGGGGTATGAAAAATGAGCTGATTCTTGTAATGTATTTCTATATACATTATGCTCTTTAAGTAGCATGAGAAGTAACATAGTTGTAGTAAAATTCTAAAAATAGTATGTAAGAGACTGCAGGGAGGGTAGTGAAGGTTGGGCTGGGGCTCCTTCTCTGAATGATTGGTGAAGTGAGAAAAGCACAGGTAGATCAGATGTGGTACCCATAGGTGGTGCCAGCACTCAGAACTTGAACCGTATCTTCTCTTGTCCATCTGTCTCAGTGTGTGTTGAATGTGTTAATTTCTACTAAATGCTTGTGCACTGCTGTGATTTGGATATGGTTTATGTGTGACTCCCAAGGGTTTGTACTCTAGAAACTTGCTCTTTAGTGTGAGGTAACCTTCAGGTGTGGACCTAGTGAAAGGTGCTATGCCCTTGGATTGCTATCTTCAAAAAGGATTAATATGAGTCTCAGGTAGAGCAAGTAAGTTCTTTTGAAAGTTGGTTATTTTCTAACAACAAGCTTGGTCCTTGAACCCCTCTGGCTTCAACCTCACATTTTCTTTAAAAGGGTGTCATCTGCCATGTTGTGATGTAGCTATAGGGTCCTTCTAGTCCATATCATGCTCTTGAACATGGAAAACTATGGTCTAATAATCTCTTTTTTATGAAATGCCCAGCCTCAAGTATTTTTCTGTTGTAACAAAAAATGAGCTAGTAAGACACTTTATTGATGTCACTTAATCCAGTAATAATGTTGTGAAGTAAATGTTGTTTTTCCTTATTCAGTGAAAGGAGACTCTGAGACTAGAGTGCCAGAGGTAATGTGGTGAAGCCTACCCATTGGTAAGAGCAGATCCAGAGCTTCAGCCTAGACCCAGCCCAACTTACATGAGAGAGTTACAAAACCAGTGAAAGGAGCTTTAGAGTTTGGAAGGAAGAAAAGCTTTTAGTGATGAAAGTTTTCTCTGTGATACTGTTTGCAGACTGCTTTATGATCACGTATTAGTGTTGTTTGGTAACATTGCCCCAGTATAGCCATATCTACTTACTTACCATGGGATACTTAGTCCCGGACCCACCCAGAGTCCAGGTCACTGCTTCAGTGTTCTTGAGCCATCTGTCTGTCTGTCTTAGGTTCTTCTATCTATCTGTTTATCCATCCACACCCATGGTAGTACCCTTTTGTCAGGCACTCCCTCATAGGTAGTGTTACTTCTTACCTTCACTTTCCATTGCTGGGGGCATTAGTGGGTAGTAGAATGGGTGTGCTGCTGCTTTGGTTGCAAGAACATAAGTTACTGAGGACAGAGCTCTTGTTGACATCTCTCTCTCTGCTGCCCAGAGGAGTTCCTAGTCCATTGTTGATGCTTATAATATATGTTGAAGAGTGAGCCCTCTGCAAGCTGTGTGCTTGACCCCATGGAAAGCACTTTTCCATAATCATCTTGTTTGTCCATCTTGTACTTTTCCATGTGTTTGTTCCTTTTCTAGGCTATAATCAAGTGCATGTTTACAGTTATTGTAAGCTGGTCTCAACACTTATGCAGTAGATAATATTCAATAGCATTGAGTAATTTGACTACATTTTTTAACAGATGAGGAAATTGAGACATAGTCACACAAATCTCTAACTTGGACCACTTTCTTTCTGAACCCTTGTTTTCTAGCAGAACGTCTGGATGCTGGAGAGGCCCTGTGCTCTCTGCTGCAGGAGCAACCAACTACTGGTAGTACTACAGCTTTGCAAGAAAGATTGTGATGTAGAGGATTAAATTCCACTTAAATTTCAAAAGTCACATCTAACTAGTTCTACCATATAGGACAGTACCAATCCCTACAAGGCTATTTCTAAATAGTAATAGCTGCTGACATTGAATGCTTACTATGTGACAAGCTCTGGATCCACCTAGAGGCATGGATTGAGTGATTTAAACCTCGAAGCCTGGGGTGGATTCACCAGGGCCAGGATATCTTATACCCCTATAAATGACCTATCCTATATCTTATAGCAGGAAAGTGGTTTGGCTAGGTTCTTGCCCAGGGAGAACTGACCTCAGAGTTTTTAATCAGCTCCTTATTTTCCTCTGCTTTTTATGTGCACAATAGACCTTGCTGCAGAAACCAAGATCTCATTGTTCTAAATGTTTGTCAGCTACCAACAGAATTCCTTTTTTCTCCCTTCCCCCATATCTTCCTAAAAGAGTCAAGCCATATGCAGGTTTGCCAACTCACTGTTCCCACCAAATGACTCATTTAGATTAAAGATACTTATTTCCATGAGGTGAAGTTATGTCAATGTCACTTTGAAAAAAAAAAAGCCGGTATCCTCACAGGATGTTCTGTCATGTCTCCAGACAAATGAAACAGAATTCACTTTGTGTGACGGTTGAAATATTTCAAGGTTAGGGCGTGAAGAAGAGAAGGTCAAGCTCAGTTGAGCTACAGTCTTATAGAGTGGAACAAACTGTTGCATCTTGTGAGTTTGATGACATTCACAATACCTTTCCTGAGGTGTGTTGACCTTGATTTTTTTTAAACAAACCTATTATATTTATGGTTAATAAATGCTTCTGTCTCCCTTTCAACTCCCCAATACTGGGTAGGAGGGAAAGAAGGTTAGTGGGGACATGGGGTAGAGTTCTCTTTGCTACTTCCCACTGAGAGAGGTCATAGTATTCTTTAGGGGTCAATACCAATATCAGCTGTCAAGAAATCCAGATGTCCAGGTAACCAGCAGATCAGCAACAGCAAATGCAGCAGCAGGATGAACCAGCAGCAAGCAGCTTCAAGCAGCTGCACCTTCTTCCTCTGGGCTGTCACATTTATACCCTTCAGAGTCCTCAGAATTTAACTATTTCCACCTGGCAAAGACCACGCTCCGCAAGAGACACTTAACAGGTGTGGACAAACTAAAATCCCCAACTTGGGATTTTAACAGACACATGTTTACATATCAAACTGAAGCATCTACACCAGAGGTTGGTTCAATGTGAGTTTCATGCCAGATTTGGTTACAGAGTAGAAAACAGAGAAAGTGTGCTCCTGCATAGAGGTGGAGCGCTGCAGTCTGGTTACACCAGAGATCAGTAGTACATTAGGGTGTAGACCTGGCCCAGTATGTTCTGTGTGCCGGTGATAACTATGAACTAAACATGCGTCACTTAGAAGCCATCAAGTGACATGAGGCAAGGCCAGGAATTCATGTAAGGAGCAGACTTGGGTAAAAGTAATCAAGAGAGATACATAGAAGGAGAACTAAGAGATGGGCCCAAAGGATGTGAGCACAGCCTACATTTCAGACAAGACTTTGCAGCTTGGAGATTGTAGGATGGTGATGCTTTAGATTTTGAGAGTAAGGATGGGATGATGTAGCCTAGAGCTTCTGGGGATTGACTGGTTAAGTCCAGATATCTCTCCCCCTGCTGATTCAAGGCAGTCATTTAGCTTTCAAAGGCTGTTTGACTGTCCCTTTTTCCATCCATCCATCCATTCATCCATCTGTCTGTCCATCTGTCTATCCATCTGTTTATCCATCCATCTACCAACTATTCACATCATCCGTTTGTCTGTTCATTCACTTACCTTCATACACACCCATGCATATAGTATTTGAATCTATATTCATGTGTGTCATAGGATATACTGTGATGTACAGGTATTGTCCTTATTCTCAGGGAGTTCCCAGTCTTGCCCCAAGGCGATAGGTGTGCATATCTGAAACAGACACAGAGAGTTTTAGATGTTCTGGACTTTAAAGCCAATGGTACTGCACCTATGCATCTTTTGTTAGCAACCTGCAGTAAATGTTGACTTTCCCACTTCCCCCTTTTTTTGTATCTGTATTGTGCATGGACTATTTCATTGTACTCACTGCAATGAATATTCCATCCCTCCTGAGAACAGGGCCCTTCAAATCCTCCTTGGACATTGGCTCAATTGTAGTCATTGGCAGAGTTAAGGATGCTGAGCTAGAAGGGAACTGCTTCACATGCAAGGATCTTGAAGCAGGGCTTGAAGGGTCATCAGTGATCTGAAGGAGCTCCCTGATTTTTCTAGGGGCCCAGCTTTCTTCTCTCTGTTCCTGTTAGTCCTGCAGGCTGTGGCCAGGCAGTGTGAGAATCAAGGGAACATAAGGCAGAAGCTGAACAATGTCCTTTACTTATGCACATGCCCACAGTCACCTGGGGACATGGAGACATTCATCTTGTTGGACTGACAATCAGAGGCCACATACTTATTTTGTCTTCGAGCTGCTGTCAGGTATGAACATGGCAGAGAATTTCTTGGCACTTCGGAACCCCAGGTTGTTGGTGTCAGGTTCAGGGTCCGTGATTTTCAACCTTTTGAAAGCTTTTAATTTTCCCCCCATCTTAGTACAAAATTCACTGGGCTCAAGTCTTTTAGAAAAAATGATGGCGTCATTCATGTATGATGAAAGTGCTTTTTGGAGGCACATGCTCGTGGGTGGGATCAGCAAGCACTGAAAGAAGAGTACCAGCATAGCTTACTCTGCAACATTAGTCAAAAGTATGTCAATCATACTTTAGAAAGGAATGGCAGGGGCTGGGGAGATGGCTCAGAGGTTAAGAGCACTAGCTAGCCTTCTAAAGGTCCTGAGTTCAATTCCCACCAACCACATGGTGGCTCACAACCATCTATAATGAGATCTGGTGCCCTCTTCTGGTGTGCAGATATACACGCAGTTAAGAACACTGTTTACACAATAAATAAATCTTTAAAAAAAAAAAGAATTGGGGAGAGGCTGACAGGTACTGAGCTTAAGATCAAGTATCATTGGGGTGGATGAGTAGGACTTGATCTCTAACATGTCTACACAAGTGTTCCTGTTGTCACTGCCTTATGGAGAGCTTAGAGCCATAAATATACTCCTGAGGTTTCAAAAAATAAAGGGTTTGTGTAGAAGTACCTGCTTTTTGAAGCATGTTCCTATATTTGGACAAGCTCAACTGATGTGTTTCACATTTGTCTTCTATAAACTAACAACAATAATGAGATGATGGTGATGATGATTATATCTTGCTGAACATGGTAATGCTCACTTATAGTCTCAGAATGAGAGGGATAGCAGGAGGATGATGAGTTCAAGACCAGCCCAGGTTACATAGCAAACAAAGCAAAATTAAGAACAAAGTCAAGACTTAGGGGTGGAGCTCAGTGGAAGATGCTTGCCTAGTATGCGCACGCGCGCGCGCACGCGCGCACACACACACACTGTCTCTCTCTGTTTCTGTTTCTTTCTCGTGATATAATAAGGATTAAAAAAGATTAGTCAGGTAGTCAGGAAATGCCTGGCACACTGGCATATGCTAAACACTAAATCCATGGTGCTTCCAATACATATTTGCTATAAGAGGAACATTATTCATCAATAACAATGTAAGTATGTTTACTTCTGCTCATTGTGACCATGAATTGGCCTTTTTTAATTAACAGACTTACCATATTAATGAATAAGAGTTTCTGCTTTGTAACAAGAAACAAAGACCATATGATCACTGCAAATGTGAAATTGAGCTGAAATTTGGCCTTTGACCTGGCATTGCCTTTCCTGGTATTTAGCTTGTGTCACTTGGCTCTGGTGGCAGTTACTATGTCGAAGAGCCATGATATAGCTGAGGATGAGGATCTCCTTTTCAATGTTGGAAAAAAAAGATGAAAACATAAGGTTGTATTGCTTAAGGACAGAGCTTTGTCAGGCTACTAGGGATGCCCTGTGGGTTGTTCTTGATGTGGTTAGAGGCTCTTTCTTCAGACTTGACATGTATCTGTCCAGCATGCTCCTCAGCATCATGAGGAGAGTCTTCCTTTCTTTTGTACAATGTTATTTGTTCTCTCCTGTGGCCTTCCAGTGACGTTGCCTCAGGCGTGTGGCCTTTCTCCTCCACTCAGATCAAACTAATGGAGGTCAGATGACTATGTGGAAAAGGTTTCAAAGACTGCTTCTGTGTTATTGTCATGTTACTCTTTCATGACCTTTTCAGTTATGGAGAACCCAAGTGTCTAATTCTGGCTTTAGGGTTAGATAAGCTAAAACGTTTATTGGCTGATGAAAGAACTTGGGAGCTGGAGCAGGTGTTTGGGGAGAAGGATCTGAGACTCTAGATCTAGACAGGCTGAGCATTCTGCAGGTGAGAGGTCTGAGGTTGTACAGCGGATCCAAATCCAATTAGACTTATTCTGTGACAGTATGTTCTCATTCATTGTGGCTGATTCCTTCTGTGTTTGCAATTGTATTGTAGACTCTGCATGCACACGCGTTTGTGTGTGTGTGTGTGTGTGGGTGTGGGTGTGTGTAGGGTGGGCATAGGAGACTCAGAACAGCTTTCAGAGTTGCAGGCCTTGGTTCCTTTTGGCAACTTGGATGATGGAGAAGGTTGGCATCCTTGGCCAACCAGTACCTGTGCCACAAAGGTGGCACAATTGGTTTTTCTCTCTTTGCAGATTTCAGTGACAATAATACTAAGAGAGGTATTCCTGACCTGTGCTTCCTGACCTTTCCTCACTGTGTGGAGGGAAATAAAGGTTGAATAAGGAAAGGAGACAGGAGAGGTGTATCAGGTCATTGCTGCTGGAGAGATACTGTTGGGAGGTTAGGAAGCCTCATCTTCAGCATAAGAGTGAAGTCTCCAGAAAGCATCTGGAAGCATGAACCTCAGACAACAGAGTCCTTGCTGAGAGGGTGTGGATGTGGGCTGTGCCCATGGATAGTGTGAAGCAGACCTGTGAGAGCTATTGGGACCAAATGTTGGGATAGAGCTTGTGGGACCAGTTGTCCAGGGTTCTGAGAAGGTGTTGGAGGCAGCTGGAACACAATGGTGTCAGAGCCTATGAGCCATTTTCATCCCAACTACCACAGTCAAGAACACATTTAATATACAAGGGATGATACTTTTGTGTATGTGTGTGCCTGAGTGTATGTATTTGCATTACATGCATGCAAGTATCTGCAGAGACCAGAAGAAGGTGTCAGATATGTATAGGTGGTTGTAAGTGGCTTGATGGGAGGTTCTGAGAGTCGAACCTAGCTTCTTTGAAAGAGCAGCAGGAGCTCTTAAGCACTGACGAGCTAACTCCCCAGCCCCCAGGATGATACTCTGTAAAGAGTCCATTCAAGAAAGTTCTAGAAATGTTGATTGAGGACTTTATAGGATCTTCTTGATATTCAATTGCCAGTTTCTTTTCTCTTGGGTTTTTCCAGGGCTTTGCTGTTGTGTCCCCTGTACCTGTCAGTGTGTGTATGGGTTAGGGTGAGCATTTGATGCTTCTGTTTCTTAGCTATTCACCACTGACAAAATATCTTAAGACCCTTTATTATGAGGAAAAGCTCATGGTCAGTTAGCTTGTTGCTTCTTGTCTGTGTTTGTGCACATTACAGTAGAAATGCAGAGTGGAATAACTGTGTACCTTATGGCAGCTGGAAATCAAAAGTGAGAGACATGAAAGGTGATAGTCTCAACATCTCAACTTCAAGGTTATATATCAGATGACCTAATTTTATTCTATTAGGCCCTAAGTTCTAAAGGTTCTACCCTCTTCTGCCAGCACCTACAGGCTAGAGGCCACAGCTCTAACACATGAGCCATTGGTTATATTCCATATCTAACCTATGGAATCAAGAAAGATGTATTATGGCCCTGCCTCCAGTTCCCTAAGCTCGGTTTGTCATGTGCAAAATGAAGACGTTTAAACTCCCTTTAGTCCCCCAAACCTGAAGTTTTGAGATGTCTTGGGAGCCAGATCCTGTTTGAGCTGCCCCAAGCCAGTAACGCTGAAGTATCACCAATGAAGCCTGAGGTCTGCGTGCCATTAGCACAACTCCCTGAAGCCTTCTGGGGATTCACTTTGTACTATTTGAGTCACAGTGGTGGTAAAGGTCTTTAGCTTGTTTTGTGTTTTGTTCCCACTGTTTTCTGAAAGCATATTTTTCTTACCTGCTGAAGGTCCTCTCAGTGGCTTAGTTCCTGTAGGCTCCAGAGGCACTATTCTCAAAGCAGCAAGCACAGTCCCACAACATCAGTATTACAGCACAGATCTAGGTGTGAGTTCACAACGTCAACTTTCTGGAAGCTGGAGGGCTTCAAGTCCAGGATCTGACAAGTGGACGCTGTCCATGTGCAGTGAAGTAGTTTACAGCAGCAAAGGCGAAAACTGTGGTGTGATTGCCTTCCGACCCAATTGATCATAAATTTCTATTTAAAATAAGTCTTTGTTTGTCTGGGAAGAGCCCTGAGTCCTAATGCCTGACACTTATCTCTAAATCATTCTGGGAAAGATTTAAGTAAGCATTTCTTTCTCACTTTTCTCTGAATGCACATTTATTTCAGCTTCCCATGCTCCTGACCACATTTTTTGCAACTGTGTATTTGGTGGAGGATATTTGCTTCTTTTGAAGCCAGCCTTTTGGGGTCTCCTTACTATCTAGGTGTCAACAGCTCATACTGGATTTTTGACTGCCCTTGAGGAGCCCATGCTTCTTTAGGCAACAGCTTGGAATAAAGGGCATGTATGAGCCAAGCACAGAACTCTCAGAGGCCTCCATACTCTGCCCTTTGAACCTGACTTTAAGGTGTGATTTTAGTTTTTTCTGCTTGCTCTTGCAAAACAAAAACTGGGGGATAGAAAGAATATAGAAAGATACTGGCATAAACAGGGGCTCAGCTAATCTTAAAGGGACCTTGTCTTTTTTCTTTTCTTTTAACAATCTGTATTCAGGAAACAAATTCAGGGTCTGGGGAGATGGCTTAGTCACTAAAGTACCTGCCTTTTTGCAAGCATGAAGATGGAGGATCATCAATACTCCCATAGAAGATGTATATGTGTCCCTTGCACCTGGGGTCTAGAGACCTGGAGCTTGCTGGTCAGCTAGTTGGTGAGTTCTGGAGTCAGTGAAAGACCCTGTCCAAAAAACTATGTTGGAGAGAGATTGAAGAAGACACTGGGCATCCAAATCAGGCCTCCACATGCATGCATCTACCTGTGCAGCCACATGAAAGAAATACAGCACTGCGGAGGCCAGTTGGTTATCTTGGTTAACAGCCCTGGCTTTGGTTCTTAACATCACAAAAGCAAGCAAAATACCAAAAGCAAATGGAGACATAAGCTGTTTTTGCAGCTTGTGGTATGTCAGATAAAGTGTGAAGTATTCTCAAATCTGTTTTTTGAAATCCACATAGAAACCATTGCAAGTCACCATTGTTTGACCATGTGAGAGAGCTTCCCTGCTCTTCTGGGCTAAAAGTAGAAACTCTAGCCTGCTCTAAGCTCATGGCTCTGTTCTCGCCTGAGTGGATTCTTTACATGGACCTGGAAATAGGTTCAGCATACAGTTCTTAGGGATTTTCTTTCTGTGTCTGTACTGTTTGCTGACATCCAACAGATTATTCTGTTAGTTACTCCTTAGAGTCATGGTGATCACCAAGCTTCCTCTCAGCCTTTTAGTTTAGATCCACTCACTCCCCAAGTGGTAGGTGGCTCCCTAGACCTGTCTCCGAGCTCATTCCATTAGAAATAGTTGTTTCTTTTTCTGGAGGTGTGTGTAGCTGCCTGGGAAGTAAACATTTCACCCGCTTCAGCTCTCTAGTCAGCCTTTGCTTTTGGAACACTTTTTCTATGTGAACTTGCCTCTCTTGTATTGCTGATGCCTCCCACCCCCTTCCTTACACACTCTCTTCCTTTAGTGCTAGTGCAAACTGACGCTCCTCTTCCCCTATCCCCAGCCTTGGCAAGCAGTGCTGATGTGATGGTGTGAGGTTGCTTTTTCAGCATGCTAAGCTCAGCCCTGACTTGTTTTGTCAGTCTCTTAGCCGTTTATGTACTGCAGGTTCCTGTCAGCAAGGAGAGGGAGGCTATAAAGCTTCATGGTATTCGTTCCTACAAGGAGTCAATGAGGAAAAATGAGCAACGACGACATGTATTTTTGCTTTATTCACAATGTATCCCAAGATGGGTGTGCAATAAATCATCATTGAATGACTAAGGAAGGATCTTCTCTTGTTCTACCTTAAAAAGTGATATGCTGGTGTGAATATGGCTCTCAGGAACTACCTGTAATAGATGGTTGTCAAGGTCAGGGTTCCCCAGAGAATGAAATTAGTATAATGTTTATCTCTAAAAGGGAACTCACTGGGCAACTCGGTGTGCAGGGTGCCATAATGGTTATTCTGTGTAAGCTGGGGAGCCTGGGGTGCTGATAGTTTGACTAAATCCAGTAGCTGGAAGCCTCAAGGCTCAAGAAGCCGCAGTACAAGTCCCAGAGCCCAAAGGCATCAAACCCCAGTGTCCAAGGGCTATGTTAAAGTACATCCAGAAAGATGAGCCATAAGCTAATTCCTCCTTCTTCCACTTTTCTGATGCCTCTAGCCTGACATCTCAGGCTAGAGATGGTGCTGCCTACCCTGAGGGTAGGTACTCTCCTACACTCTTCTGATGCACATGCTAGTCTTTTGGAATCACCAAAGGTAGTGCTTTGCTAATTCTTTTGCCCTCTACAGTGCAGTCAAGTTGACACCAGCACTTTACAAAAGTGTTATAGGCCACTCCCTGAAGGCATAAGGCTGAGCCTGCCCCTGATACTGGATTTACTAGTGACTCATTGGCTGGGCTTATTAGCACATATGTTCTGAAAGGAAGGGTCTGGCATGACCTTGTATACTTTTTAGATGGAGGGTAATTGATTATTTGGGCTCTGTAGTCTCTTGTCTGATTCCGTGTCTGACAGGTTAGGGAACCGAAGAACAGTGTGGCCAGGAAACAGGGTTCTCTCAGTATCCTTCTCTACCCATCCTCCCAGGCCAGTTTCAGTGCCTCCTTGTTTAGAAAGAACTTCTGAGGCTCTTTGGCTGGAAATCATCCTCTTTACAGAATGTCTCCTGTGGTCTCACCTTTCTGCTTCTGTAATGTCAGGAACAGCCAGAGCAGCCATAAGCTTGCAGAAGGTAGAGTGCCACTTGATTCGGTGTAGTACACCATAGTACCTTCTCCAGCGTCTTAGATCTAGTTTACTCATCATATTTATGTTAAATATGTCACCAGTTAATTTATGACTGACTTTCTAAATTTAGCTACTGTCTTCAGTTTTATAAGTAACACTGTCTCCCCCAAGATACTTCTTTACTATTCTATTCAGGCCAAAAGTACAGCTAATTTTTGTTAAACTTTTTAAAAAGGCATACTTGAGGGAGAAAAGCTCTTCCTTTGTAATCAGCCTTGATGATGAAACGGTTTTTCATTGTTTTATTTTTGCTTTCCTTAAATTTATGAAGTGGGCTGTTTTATTTTTTATTTTTTTTTAAGATTTATTATTTAAACAACATTCTGTCTTGCATGTGTGCCTGCGTACCAGAAGAGGGCACCAGATCTCACTATAGATGGTTGTGAGCCACCATGTGGTTGGTGGGAATTGAACTCAGGACCTTTGGAAGAACAGCCAGTGCTCTTAACCTCTGAGCCATCTCTCCAGCCCCTGGTGGGCTGTTTTCTGTGAAGATTGCCCTTCAAGAGAGCAAGGGAGTTTGATTAGAACACTTCAGGGATTTCCTTTGTGTTTTTTATGAAATAAAGTTTGAGGTAGAACAGGCTGATGAAGGATAGAGAAAGTTTAACCTGGAGCTACAAAAAGGGCCTTACCAGGAGAAACTGAAAAGAAGCTCCCAGAAACGTATTGATTGATTGATTAATTGATTGATTGCAGTCAATCGCTAAAGTACTTGATAGTCATTTTTATTTTAGAGATTGCTTTATATTTAGCAAGGCATCCTGAATAATTCCCTGTGGTTGTATCTTTTGTGCCCAGGGCAAGATATATCTTTTAGAAGAATATTAATAATTAGATCAGCAGAACTGACTTTGTGGAGTTGTTAGCTGCTTAAGAATAGTATTTTTTAATTAATTTATTTAGTTTTATACAGATGGATGTTTTTGGTTAATTCCAGTGTACCTTGGTAGGCTGCTGAATACCCAAGCTTTATATATATAGTCTTGGGTTTTGTTCAGCATGTAAAGGAAGTACCCAGGGAAGAGGCCAGTCTAGGTAGCTGGGACATGACAGGGCTTGGGGGGCTGGGGTGTCTGCCCACCTGGAAGTTGCTAGCTAGGACCTGTTGAGGGCAGTTTCACTTTCATACTACTTTCCTCCTGTCCATGATTGAAGTGAGAGGTTTTGTGGGGGATGCCCAGAATCTCTGGAACAAAGAAAAGAAGGAAAAGCTTGAATCCATCCATCCGTCCGTCCGTCCAGTCTTCAGTAGCTGTCACAAGGCTGATGTTGAGGAAACACAGCCCCATCTATGTGTGTATATTTCTGCTAACAAGTTCTTTCCAATTCAACATGGCGGGAGATGCACTGATATTTTCATTGTCCTTGGGTATATGTAGGATGCTTATTTCAGCCTCATAGTTTTACAGACACACACACTCACACATACACATGCACACTCATACCCCTACACCTGTGAGGGTGCATGGTGTTTTGTATAAAAGAGCTGTGTAATTCTACTGCCTAGGTTTGACAACATGTGATGTTTAATAAAGCTCTTAAACACCCAGAGCCTTATGCTCCTCTTTCATTCATGTTAATGGCTGAACCTCTTAATAACACTTCAGTAGACAGGGTGAAGTCATGAATGCTTTGGCGACCTGGCAATAGTGGGGAAAGGAATGAAAAACACAGAAGTCTTTTCTGGTTTTGTAACTTCCACTTCTATCCCTGAGTGTGGGACTTTCTCTGGATTGGTCCTGTACAAGATTGACCTTGAGTCCTGTTTTTTCTAGGGAAGGCAGCTAGTGGCAGGCTATCTAGATAGCCTGTGAAATCCCGCTCACGGTTTCCATTAGATTCTGTGATATTAGATACATTCTTCCATGTCCCCAGGGCTCAGGTTCAGTTTCCTCTATTTAACGTTGATGGAGATACCAGGTCACGGAAGTATGGCTCTCTGACAGCATCCAATCCAGAGCATTCTTGAGCACAGTCTACAGTGAATATCCTTTCCCTGACACACCTGTGATTCTGTGTGTAGTATCTTTCTGTTGCAATGAGCCAATAAACCCAATTTTGTTGGAACATATGTGTGTTCCTAGTGGACTATGGATCCTGGGGCATTATCCATGGTGACAAAACAGATGTTACTGTAGTCATGAACATTATCCTTTTATACACTGAATGATAATGATAAATTGTGTTATCCTTTGGGACCAAGTGTGAGGGGGTTGGACAGATGGCTCACTAGCTTTCCTTAGACTTTTCACATTCAGTTTTTCCTGAAATTTTCTAGGCACTTCCTATGTGTCATGCCTAGTGAGGACTGCAGGAGAAAAGGAGCTGTTGTCTTGGAATTCCGTCTTATGCTGCAGTGCTTGCATTTGGTTTTATACTGAGTATAAGACCATGAACCTTGAGGTTCAGTTTTATTAACTGTGTAACTCTAATGATGATGACTAATAATATTGATAAATAATATTAATGATGAAAATAACATATAGCTAATGATGATGACTAATAATATTGATAAATAATATTAATGATGAAAAACATACAGTTTCCAAGAGATGAGTGTTCTATCACTTAAGATTTGATTAATTCCCTCTCTAATCCTGTAAGTGCTGTTATTTCATTAAACACATGAATAAATGAAGACACAGGGTAAGGAACTTTCCTAAAAAGCTATCTCTGTCTTTAAAGCCTAGAGCTTTCTCTTTCTCTCTATGTAATTGCTCATGTGTGTATGTGTGCATGTGTGTAGAAGTCAACTTCAGGTGTCATTTCACCTTGGCTTTTGAGGCAGAATCTTTCCAACCCTGGAACCTGCTAATTAGTATAGATAGTCTGGCTGCCCAGGAAGCCCCAGATGTCTTTTGGGACTGAGAGTAAAAGCCACAACTGGTTTAGCCTTGAGTTCTGGGAACTGAACTGTTTCCCTGGCCTGAACCTCAGACTTTAAATCTCATCACTTCAGTAAATTAAGATAATTGTCATTTAGCAGGAAGCCCAAAGATATGTTAAAATGTTTAGCCTGTTGTATTTTAAAGAATGCACAGTTTCATTGGAAAGCATATATAAATGCTTGTTGAGGCAAACCAAGATGTGCTAGGAGCTACAAAGTTATGAGTCAGGCTGTATGTGATTCAGCGTGAGAAGAATGGGGAAGAGGTAGGTTGGAGAAACAGAAATAAGAAGCACCATTGCAGGATGTGGTGGCCGTCTTGAGGAGCATTGGTTTGGGAGTCAAGAGAGCAGGTCTATTCATGGTTGACTGGATGTGAACTCTTAATACTAGATTTTAAATTTCTTGAAAACAGAGTCAACAATCTCTCATTATCTCACAGTTGACAAGTATGAGACTAGTCACTAGCAGACCTTACATAGTCATGTACTGTAGAAGGCTCAGGCCTTGCTATAAGGGTGAAAAACAAATCGCATACAATTTCAAGGCATTTTCCCAAAAGCCAGGCATTCAATGATCTCTCTCTGTCTTAAACCCAAACTCCAGAACCCAGAGTTGCCATAGGAACCTTGTCATTATCATTCAGCAGAAATAGACTTGCTCAGGTGGTGCAATTTTAAAAGCCCCATTATGCTATGTGTAGGGTCTTGGGAGCAGGAGTGTGGTGGGAGAGCATACCCAGGTAGGGGTAGAATGATCAGGGGAGTAGACTACTGGGCCCCATCAGGTGAAGAGCCCAGGAGCTAGTTGTCTATTGACACTACCTACCTGACTCCATCCACTCAGACACAGACTTAAGATCCTATTCAAGGATCTTACCAGAGGAGTGTATTAATAAGGCTATTCTTCCAAATACAGTTACGGAGCCTGTGCTGTTAGAAGGGAGACTCTTCTTCCTATGCAATTGTACAGTCTGATGATGATAATAACAACAGTGATCATGTTAGTAACAGTACCACACCACATAACGTTTGTTGAGTGTCTTTCAGGTGTCAGACACTGTCTTTGGTTTTCATATGTAATATTTTCAGTAACTTCATCCATATCAAGTTAGGCGGCTGGTTTACAAGGATGCTTTTGTACCCATCCTCTCCTCTATAATAACCAGGAGGTTTCCCAGAATGAATTGGTAATAGGTCTTCTGGCCTTAGTGATCATGAAGTAGGTGGGTATCCATTCATAAACTGTGGAAGACGATAAGATGGGTAGGGTGTCAGAGAAAGGAATTCACATTTATTATCCAGTTAGACTTCAGGTCCTTTGAGAACCCCTAGGAGGCAGTGAAAATGGTTTTCAAATTTAGAGAACAGAACTTATGTCTCGGGAAGTTCTTTGCTTACTTAGAGGTGAAGGACGTGGACCCAGGCAGGTCCTCTCTGCCTGTGATACTGTGGGGATTCTAACTGTAGTAATTACATATATACCAGTATTTTAGAATAAGGAGCCCTTAGTTGGATGATAGGTACACACTTGAATTTGGGTTTCTCTTGCATACTGGAAATTGGTCATCTTTATACCCATGTGGCTCACTTTCCTTTGTTGGTATAGGTAGAGGCAAGTCAGGCAGGCCTGGGCCCTTGTGTTGAAACTGATTATGATGGGCCTATCCTGCTTTTCATTTATGATAGAAAAAATATCATATCATGTTATTTGTTTATTTATTTATTTATTTATTTATTTATTTATTTATTTATTTATTTGCAATCAGTGGTAGTTAGGGAGTGTGATAGTGAAGAAGGCAATATAGCTGTTGTCTCCAAACTTTTAACATCTGCAAGTTTTGCTTGGACATCACCCTAGGTCTCTGATCCCAGTTTAAAATCCAGTCACCATTCCCCACCCAAATCCCTTTTTTTTGTCTTCTGTAAGGTTATACATAATGTAAATATGGAAAAGGATTAGAAAAAATGGTAAATAAAAAGAATAATGGGTGTTTAAAATACACTGGGAAGAGATTTCCCAAGGAGATGCTCCTTACAAGCACCCATGTGCTAATATTGTGAGCTCTCAGAGTAGAGGACCACTTCAGCACCTCATTTCATCAAAAGAGAGCCACAGATGGTTTGCATAACAACCTGTTGCTTGATTTCATGTGATTACTTATGGAACTTTCTGGATTACTTATGGATTACTTTCTTGCTTTTCTTATGGAATTATTAATTGGCCAGAAAACATCTTTGCTTTGCATGACTCAAGTTCCTAGTCATGAACAAAGATGCAGTTGCTTGTGTGGGCATGAAGGGGAAGATGTGGGGTGGCAGGGTGGTCCTCCATCCTCTGACTACGTTCAAACATATTGTTTGTTGTAATCACTGGTTAGCATCAGTAAGGGTGGCAGGAGCGACTATGTTGAGTATTGATCAAGGGCTGTGGCATGTACTTTAGTTGTTTAGACAGAGGTGTGGAAAAAGCTGATGGGAGAATGAGTTAAGATGAAAAAAATGGAATCATGCTGAGTCTTTGGGCTACTCCCTCCCCCCTAAACAAAATGTGGTGCTGAGGAAATAGTTTAGTGGGTAGAAATCCTTTCTGTACCAGTCTATGATCTGAATCCAAATCCCAAGAACTCATATAAAAGCTCAGCATGATTGAAGTACTTGTAACTCAGCACTGTTTGGGAAGAGGGCCCAGACAGGTATATACCAGGAGCTTCTGCCAGCCATCCTAGTGTAAATATCGAACTTGAGGGATAGTGAGAGACCTCAGGGAAGTGAGTTGCAGAGTGATAGGGGAAGACATAAACAGCCTTCTCTGGCTCATTTCCTCTGGCTCATCCACATCACATACATATACCAGAGGAAATTCCCTTCCCTCAATGACAAAATGGAAAACAGTGAAAATAAAAATTATTTGCTTTCTCTTGGCAGATAACCAATAAGATCTTGGCATATAACCAAGAAGGGAGATAGTTGGGACTTTCTAGAAGACTAGATCCTACAACATGTGTACTCATCTGGAATCCTCATGTATGTCAGGAGACACTGTTATACTCAAGTCTCACAGTCCCCAAAGACCACCAAGGACCTGATTCTGATGCAAATGCGGTAGGGTCTTTTTATTACAAGCTGGAGCTCAGGCTCACACCTTTATCTACCCAGTGGTTCTTGAGTGTAGAGCCTTGAGCTCAAGAGGTAGGAGGGTTTTTATTGGTTTACAGTGAGGTCTGGAAAATTATAGCTTAGCAGTTATACAATTTGGTGACATTCATCAAGGGCAAGCCTGTTACAAGGTGATTGTGGCAAACTAACATTGACCAACCTATCTATAGACTATAGTCTATAGTCTATCTATAGACTTCAGGAATGTTAGGTATTTCTGTGCCAAAAGTTCTACTCCCAGGTCTGTGGGTTGCCCAGCACAGATACTCCACCCTGAGATAAGACACCTTCCCATTCTTGTGGTTACCTCCAGGCTATTCCTTGGGTAGGAAATTTTATTATCTTCTTCCTGGAATTGGTGACTTATGGCATAGATCCTGGGACTGGTAACTTTTGGGGCTGGGGGTCAGGTCTGGTTCTTTCAGCAACTACTTGTTTTGTCTGCTCCACTGATCTAGGCACATGCTTGCTAAATTTTCCAACTTAAAGCTTATTAAAATACCTGCCCCTGCCTCATGCTAGCTTAGAAGTAATCCTGGCCATGCTTTTATATGGGTTCTTATACTCTACTGTAAGAGTTCTTATCCACTGTTCAGTTCCACATTTTGTTTAAAAACCAAAAGAACCTAAAGGCCCAGCATGAATCTATTTTCCTACCGATGTTGGTCTGAAAAATTTGCTCCTGATGAAATTCTGGTTTTTGAAATAGTAATCTTGCATTGTTAAATAAATTTCTGAGTGATCAGAGTTTGATTTAGTGTGGCTCAAATGGGAACACATAACTTGCTTAGACATGGAATATTTTAGAAGATGGGTAAGAATGTTAAAAATAATCACGTTAATAAAGAAAAACTAATCAGTGGCTGCCAGATGTTGTGTCTTTTGAAGGGACTTGAATTTGATCAAGATTCTAGGTTGAGCTTCCAGATCACAGGAACCAGAGAGGACAGAGATGCATGTTAAATGACAAATGTGAAGATGGTTGGAAACTCTAGAAAATAAGTCAGGTTTTTGTTTTGTTTTGTTTTTTGTTTTTTAATGACATCCCTTGAAAAAGGGAAACTGACAGAGTTGGTGCAGTATCAAGGGTAAGAGATGAATGCTTCATTCTCTAAGTGAGGTTCTGAAAGTGAATCTTAACTTTTGACTGAAAGATCAAGATTTTTAAATAATCATGACCCACATTATTGTGTGGAAGGGATTTGTTCCAAAATGATTCTTGAAAGAAAAGTGTAAGGGGATTGAATAGGGCAAAGATGGAACAAAAATGGTTATGGTTTGGTTAATGTTGGTGTATGACCTAGGATACAGAGCAACTCACTTCTCCTGAATACCTTTGACCTCTTCTCCTTTCTACTCCTTTCCTCCTTTGTCTTTGCCTCCTTCTCTTTTGACTTAAATTAAAACATTTAAATATATGGTTGCTTTGCCTGTGTGTACGTCTGTACACCAACTTGCATGTCTTGTGCCTGTCGAATGTAGAAAAGGGCATTGGATACTATGGAACTGGAGTTACAGAAGGTTGTGATCCACCAGTTGGGTATTGGGAATTGAACTTAGATACTCTTGAAGAGCAGTAAGTGCTCTTAACTGTCATTTTCTCCAGTCTCTGATTGACATTTTTGAAATATAATTTTCTAATGCAATATTTTCAATGTAGCCTGATACGGCTAATGCTGGTTGTCAACTTTGTAGACCAAGGAAGACAGAACCACAATTAAGGAATTTCCTCTATGGGGACATTTTCTTGATTCATTATTGTGGGAGGACCTAATCCACTGTGAGCAGTGCACTCTTGGGCAGGTGTTTTGGGTTGTATAGGAAACAGCTGTGTATAAGCAGGAACGCAAGCCAGTAAAGCAGCATTCCTCCATGGTCTCTGCTTCAGTTCCTGCCTTGAGCTCCTTCCCTGACCTCTATTGATTATGGACTATATAAGCTGAATAAACTTTTTTCTTCCCAAGTTGGTTTTGGTCATAGTATTTGTCATGGCAACAGGGTATTGTTGTGGTAATCATGTAATTTGGGGTGAGGATTGTGACAGTGTTTGGAATTCTGTCTGGAAAAATATTGAATGTTCAGACCTTAATGAGCCTTTGTGGGATTTTGGAAGTTAATGCTAGGGAAATGCAGAAAACGAGGCTTGTCCTGTAAAGTTTCAAAGGGAAGCAAAGTCTCTACCAGGATTGTTTATGTGATATTTTGAATTAAGAATCTGTGGGTGTGAAACCTTTTGTGCTTTACTGGGACAATGGAAACTGCTTACCCGAGGCTGAAAATCAACTGTGATTTATAAGGGACCAGTATTATTGAGGTGGAATCTTCTGGGAAGTATTTCCTCAGAGTCATCACACAGAAGCTGTGGTCCAGCAAGGGGTGGAGCAAGGCTGCTCATCAAGCAGCCTGGACTTGGCAAAGGATGTGCAAATGTCTCCCACGTGGTACTTGTTTTGCAGGATGAAGGGGTCATGAAATGCTGCCGAGGCTTTGGCACATTGTGGCAGGGTCAGAGTCTCCCTGAAGAGAGGCTTAGCAAACTAGAACAAGCCTTTTTCTTGGTTACTCCTGGTAAACAGGGCAAGGTGAAGTCTGTCACAGGTAACAGCCTGAAATGCTTAAGCTTGATGTGATTGATTTAGGCAGATAACTTGACTGCCAAACATTGTGCCCTGCACTTCATGGATTCTGGGACTGGGGGCTGGGTTGAGGCCTCAGATCAATAGGATCCAGAATTCCAGTCCCAGCTCTTTACGTTGTTTTCTGCACTAGAACTTCCTCCTAGGATTCTGTTTAAACAAAAAGAAGTTCCTGCGTTAAAAAAGAAAGGAAGGAAGGAAGGAAAGAAGAAAGAAAAAGGTAGACACTACCCTTTGACTTCATAAAGGAAAAAATGGAAGGCCAAAGAGGGAAGAGAAGCAGATTCACCCAGGAGGCACTGCCTAGCCCAGCTCCCTGGCAGCTGTTCTGTTTTAGTTTTCCTGCATAGGCTCTCTGCGCTCTGCACTCCAAGCTACGTTTCCCCTCTAGCCAGAGCTGCTGAACTTCTTCTCTGCCCTAAGCATGCCAGGAGGAGTGTCCTTTGTGAAGGACTTGCTGTGCGCTCCTAGCCTCAACCCTTGCTCCTTTTTAGCTCCTGGCCCCACAGCTGTGCCAGATCACTTGCAGCAGAAGACAGCCAAAGATGGCAAATTTGGGAAATGAACAGTCTCCTTGGGAATCCACATGGGCCGGAAGGCTGTATATTGAACACTGAATCACTTTTAATGCTTGTTTCACCTGCTGTTCATCCATATTTGCCTTCAATAAAACCAAGCGGCCCAGAAGAGCCTTAGGAGAGCCCATCTTTCAGGGCCAGGGACATCTACAGAGCACTGTGGGAATCCAGGATTATAAGAATGTTTTGTTAAGTTGGAAGGTTTTTCCAAGAACCAGGGAGCTGGCTAGGAAAGGGAGGAGTGGGGTAAGGGAGGGCACTCTTACCTTCTGTTAGGCTGTTAGACCTTAAATTCACTTTATTGTACCCTAATCTTCACGATAAGGCTGTTTCCACTGGTAACAGATTTGGCCTGTTGAGAATGAGAGATGAGGCAGTGTTGGGAGAGTGGGTGAGGATGGTGGCAACTACTTTGTGATCAGCTTGAGTAAGGCCGGCATACATAGTGCTGGCCTTGTGACCTCACCTCACTTTCCCTGCCAACTTCTGATGGAATCCACTTTAGAGCACTACCTTCAGAGTAAGGTTGTTCAGCATTAGAGTCTTTAGAACTGAGCTCAGGCCTGGCACCCATCCACTGGAGGCATCATTAATAACTTTAATCTTTAATGAATACTTGCTGTATATTAGGAGTGGATTCCAGGGATGGCAAAGATCTAGTCTATACTTACAGGTACACAATTTAATAATGTAATGAAAAATAAGACCGAGTGATCAATTTTATTGAGTCTTTGCTCCTTGCCAGGCACTTTGCTAATGATTTGCCTACGTCTTGTCATTTCTGTACTCTGTACAATAATAAGAAGGGAAAGCTTCCATTAATAACCTCGTTTTACAGATGGAGCGTTGGGGTTTGAAAAGAGCACATAATTTGCATGAGGTCAGGGAAATGGTAGTTAGTTTATGCCAAAGACTGCGTTTATGCTGGACAGCCATGTGCAGAATTCATGTTCTCACACTACTACTCTGCTGCCTTGCATGATGGGAGGGATTTGTTGTGGCCTATGAGGCAGTGGGGAAAGAGAAGAAAGTTGTCCCCTCAAGTGGGGAGTTTATAGGGGAAAACTAGGGGAGGCTTCCCAAAAGAGGTGACTGCATTTAGAACATGAGACCAGAAATATGGCTGTAAGGGGTCAGCAAGAGCCCATAGAAGCAAGCACAGGCCTATTTGGAGAACTGTAGGTGGAAGTCTATGCTGGTATAGCAAATAGAAAGCAAGAGATCCACCATGCTGGAGAACCCTCAAGGGCAACATCCGAACTATATTCCAATTCAGTAGTCACTAGCCACATGCGAATTGAAATTAAATTATATTAAGAATCTGCTTCCTTGGTCTCTGTGGCCACATGCAATGAATGGCACATGTGTGGAATTTTTTATATTGTGCCCCAAAGTTCTTTTGGACAGTACTGGGCTGACTCATTTCCATACTCGTCACACATCTGCTAGGCTGTTTCTTGGCTCCCAAGAATACAAAGTTCCAGGGGATTTGTTCTGGTGGAAGTTTGTGTACTGTCTATCCCTGCAGTGGGAGATTGGAGGTGTGTGTGTGTGTTTATAGTGCACACTCACTCCAGACATGAATATTTTTGAAACAGTACTTCTCTGGTCAATATATAAAGTAATCCCCCCAAATATATCATTTTCCCTGTAAGCTGGGAGAGCTTCTAGTTTCATTAAAAAGGCTGTGGCAAATCTATTTTTAATTTTATTTTTTATTAAAAACGCCTTACTGCTCAAGATCATAATCTCTTACTGAATAATAGGTGTCATTTTAGAGTTTCAAATAGCCAGAGCAATAGCACACACTGGAGGTTCTTAAGAAATAGGATTTGGTGCTTTACATTATTGTAGGGACAAAAATAGGTCAAAAAGCTTTTCCTTTCTACTTCAACGTTTTGACTTTCCACATGGTGAGAAGCCATTTAGCAGTATAAAGGGGATTTTTATTTAGATAATGGTAACCTTGTTTGATTTTACAAACTTTGCTTTGTTAAAAAGAGCCTGGCTCTCTTTGAAGCCCTGTAAGCAGTTGTTAAATATTTCAGACTTTATTTGTGGCCAAGAGATTCTGTTTAGAAGACTTATGATTCACTCCTACATTTTGAAATGATTCGTCACTATTTTGGAATCTGGTTTGTGTGTGAGTCCTGATTCTGTCTCTCAGTATCTGTGGCTCAGGCAAGTCCCGTTTCCTCTTCCAGGCATCTTTTGGTTTTCTAGCTTAGCATTCACCGTTGCTCTGGAGGAGCTGTGGTCACATTTTTCTCTGGACTTCAGGGAAAATGGTACAGGGCTCTGGGTGAGAGAGAGGACAAAGATAAGTGTTCTATCTCTGTTTGGCTTAGGGATAAACACATGACCTTGTCAGCGCCATAGGATGGTGAGGCTTTGGCAGAAGCTGCTGAACTCCGTTTGTAAAGGAGGAAGGTTTTCTTTTGGCTTTCAGTTCAGCGGTGGAAAGGCATGTTGGCTGGTACAGTTTCTGTCGAGGTTGGTGGGAACATGTGGCCAGGCTTCCTCCAAACTCTGGACCAGGAAGCATAAGGCTCCAGTAAGAATCAAGGGTGTGCTATAACCTCAGCAAACCATTTCCCTTGTTTCCACCTTTCAGAGGTTCCACAGCCTCCCCATATAGCACTACCATCTGTGGGAGGGACCAAATATTTAAACATATGGCATCTAAATCATAACAGAGATTGAAGTGATCAAGAACAAAAGTGCTAAACACATCATACCTTGTCTAACAGGGCTTTACAGATCATAAGCCATTAGATGTTTTTCTAAGGCTAATTTAGGTTGACTTTTCTGTCACTTTGAAGGAAAAAGCTGTCTGCTTAGAAATTTCTCAAAACTAATTTAGGGTGTCTGCTGGGGGAGGGTCAGGAAGGGATGGAATTTTTAGAAGGTGCTCGCCTCTCACCTAGGGCTGATGTAAGGATGTGAGATGGCAAATCTCCAAAAGCATATTAGAAACAGTATATTACTAGATGCCTTTGAGAGAGGCTGTTGGAATCTTAGATCACATTTTCATTTTTCTTGTCAGAGAGTCCTTAACAGTTTTTGTTTATAGATCAAGGCTGGTGTGAGAGCTTAAGTTGTATTACCCACAGCATTTTAGGAGCTAGGCTTCAAAAAAAATGGTTTTAATTGTATGCTGGTATGAAATGGTCTTAAAGACTGCAAAGCCATAACAGGCTGTTCTATTTTAAGATCAATTTTGTGTTCTTGTGTTCTTGTCCTCTTAATTTGCCTGGACTTTAAATGTTAGATGTTCAGTTGGTCAATTTGGGTGTCAGTTCGGTAATATTGTTGTCAGAGAACTTTGAAGCTGATAGAATGCTAAGGCTAGTCTGTATGGATGCTTTTCCTATGCTGCTTATCATTGTTTCAATGCCGTGGAGGCTGTTTCTCTAATGCTTTGGCTCATGGATTGTTCCATAATGACTTCGTAATCCGTCAGTCGGTGGAATAAACAGACTCTTAAATCCTGTTCAACAGAAAGAACTTGGACTTTGTATAAACAGAGACCTCCATGCTCACTGCAGCAGGTGATTGCCATGGGTCAGTGAGGGGCACAGCTCTCTACAGTGATGTATGTGCCATGGCCTCATACCTGGCAGGCAGGCAGGCAGTAATTACTTTTCTTTTCATTCATGTTAAATGGGTTATTTTAAGGCAAGTCATTCTGGCTCTAGGGGAATTAAAAATTTTATTAAAGAATCAATAGACCCCTCCAGCATTCATCTTCTAACTCTTTGGGTGAGTAAATCTTGTAGATGTGCTGCTTTTGTGACTTGTGGGAGTCTTGGTATGAGGAGATTATTCTCTGTTGATATGCTAAGATGAGGGCACCTCAGAGCTCTTTAATCCCTGTGCTCAGCATGAGGACCACCCTCCCAGGTGCCCAGGAAATCACCCTTTTCCTCTCCCATGGGGCTTCTTGTGTTCTTGGTAGGCCTGTGGTCCAGGCTATATCTGAAACTACTGCCGAGGTACTGGATGCCTGTGTTTCCTCCCCAGCATGACATGGATTTTTCTGTCCAGGGAGTAGTTTATTCTTTTCATTTCCCTCTTTCCCTTGATGCAAATAAAGGCCATGGGGAGCTGTCATGGCAAGATGGATGGTATTAATTCTGCAGTGCCGTCGGTGACACCTAGGAGTCCTCCAGGGAGAGAAAGGGCCATAGACAGCAACTATGCTAGAAGAACTGCTGGTAGCTAGAGCCGCCCACCTCTAGTGGAATGGGCATTTGTAGAATGTTTGTTTCTGAGTTCGGCTGCCAAGGGTGTTTCATTAGAGGTCAAAAAAGCAAACCATTATTTATTACTGTAATTCATCCATCCATTTATTTATCCGTTCACTTATTTATTTATTCATTTACCTATCTATTTGTTTGTTTGTTTATTCGAAACAGGCTCTTTTGTAGCTCAGGCTTACTTCAAACTTTTTTTGTAGCAGAGGCTGACCTCCTGGCCTCTTTCTCCAACCTCTCCAGTTCTGGGACTTTCATATAATGCTGGGCATCAAACTCAGTACTTTTTGTATGTTAGGCAAGCATTCTGCCAATGGCGACATACCCCTAGCTCAATATAATAATAATAATGATGATGATGATGATGATGATAACAGTAGTACTTATAAAAATAAAAAAATAAATATTCTGCTTTAGTGTTCTACAAGTAGAGTTGTGTTGGGCAGCCATGGTACCATCACAGAATGGAAGGAGAGCTTACATTCAAACTGGGTGATGAAGAGAGTACTGGGTAGTGGTTAGGAGCAGGCGTCTACAAACTGTGGACCAGTCTGTCTTCATGAGCATTTACATTTTAAACGTTCTGAAAACATTAAAAGAATACTATTTTCTATCACAAGGAAATGACACATAATTTAAGTTTCACTGTCCACCAGTAAAGCCTTGCTGGCCCATAACTACATATATTCCATCTTCTATACCCACTTGCCTACTACTGACTCTGGCTTGCAGAGCTGTAGCTGAGATCATGCAGCAGGCAGAGCTTCAAGGATTTACAATATGACCTTTTTCATAAAAAGTTTGCTGACTCCTGCATGAATATACAGTTTGTAAAACCTTCCTGCCCTGAGGCTGCGTGGAAAACTGATAACATTTGCTCAGAGCACAGGGAGGTGGCAGATTCCCTGCTGGCCTCCGTGCTGCTTCCTTCAGTTCTTTTTATAGCCACTGCGCTGCCACCTGTGGGTCCTGGAGGTGGACACTCTCACCTGAGTCCAGTTTTCTGGTGGGGGTGGCTTCTTAAAGCTCCACTTGGGCTCAAGTGTTCATAGTAACCGTCACTTGCTCAGATAGCTCTCCCAGTTCGAAAAAGGTCACTCGCGTGGCTGCTGCCTTTGTTCTCAGTTGGTTTTCATTTTTCACATGTCATTTTGGTCTGTAAGTTAAAAAATTAATTAGCCCTTTTTAAAGATGTTATGGGCAGGTATGTGAGTGTTTGTTACTACAAATTCACAATCTTGTTGAAATTCATTCCTATTGTCTGTCTGTCTGCCTCTCTCTGTCTCTGTTGTTACTGTACTTAATCTGATAGGGTGTTGACAAATAATATACAGAGAACTAGCTTTTGAGAAGCTGGAAAGTCTCAGACAGCTGAGTTCTGTTATCAAGTTCTTTCGTTCCTGTTATGAATGAGGCACTCTTTTAGAGAAATGGAGTTGGCTGTAATCTTATATGTCATAGTAAGAATACATACATATAGGCCCCTCCCCCAACACACACAGTGTACATACTGAGGATTGATTCCAACGCCTTACATGGGATAGGCCCTTACTGTACCTCTGAACCTTATAAAAATGTATTTATAAATAGATTAATGCATTGGTGCAAATAACCCAGATTGAAAGGATTTAGTAGGTGAGGACAACAGCAAGTTGTGAGGCTACCTAGGAAAGTCTATTTAATGGGATTGTAAGGATGCCCAGAGCCTCTGATAAAGCCACCATAGCCAAGATAGGATAGGAAAGAATTTTAGGCATTGGGGACAGTAAGTATAAAGGTCCTGTGGGCGTAAGGCGACTTGCATAGCAAACAGCTGCTATGGCTGGGCCATGGGATGTCACAGTGGGACTTGTGGGTGATGACAGGTCAGATCCCACTTAATAATGGTGCAGCAGCCAGCCAGGGGCATACAGCCCACATTCCTCTCCAAGGCCCCTTGTACTGTATGCATAAACATTTTAGGCCCTAACATACATGGTTCTCGCCACCTGTAGTGTCCTGAGGTTAAGCATACTCACCCATTCTTAGCCTTAGTGTTGTAAACTGTATACCTGAGCCAGCAGCACCAAGATTCTTTCTGGCCATCAGATCCTAGTGACAACCAGCAGGACCATGCCTAGGCCTCATCTTTAACACTGCAGGTGGATTAATTCATTGTTCTTCAATGAGGTAGATAACTGGTTGTCCCCATTTTGAACCTTGTGTTCTGAGGTTCTATACCAATTCATCAGGGAACAGCTGAGTTGGATAGACTACAGTTGTTGACAGCTGTGTGTGGTTGTAGTCTGTGTTGCAGGTGGTTGGGTATGGCTTCTTCTCCCCAAGCATTATTTTGCACAATTGTATGAATACACAGCACTCTTACTTGTATAAATGAGTTTAGAGCCATGCTCATGACCTTAGTAACTCAATTTGGCATATAAAGTTAGGCAGAAAAGGAATGGAATGAATGCTACCTGTTGCTCTCGTCAGGATTCTCTTCACATACAACAGTGATTGTTTATCCAGAAGGCAACATAACTTGTCTAGTGTGTATCAAGTGTGAGCCAGGAGCTCCTATGCCTAGTCTCATCTCAGGACTTCTGCTTTTCTGGGCTAGGATGCTAGGTACATCTTCTTGCTTGAAAGATACCAGGCTGAAGTTTCTCCATGCTCTGTGCTCTGCAAAATTTGTCCAACTTGGTTTGTAGCTACAGTGACCCTAGACTGTTGGTTTACAGTAATGCCAGCATGTTTTTAGCATGAGTAACACATATGATAAATACTGCCAGGCCCTTAAATCTCATTTTTTAACTGACTTGGTTAGAGTGCCCAGAGGCCCAGGCATGGGAAATGAAGAATTTTTGGTTTTATCCTGAATGCTATCAGGCACATTAATTACTGTGGCTGTGAATGTACCTTGTACTTGAGGAGGGGCTGTGGAATTGTGGTGTCCTCTCAGCCCCCATTGTAGGTGAGCAGTGCAGTTGATCCCTTCTGAGGGAGCTATACATGATGGTGAAAATTACCAAACCTATGACAAACCTGGCATCAGGTACCATCATTGACCTCCCCCCCCCCCCCCCCCGTCTTCTTCCCCCGATATACAAAGCACAATAGATTGTGTGGCTGCTTCTCCACCAAGGAAGTATCACACTTATGTAAAGCCTGGATATACACATCATAATGACATGTATGTGAATTCCATGGATTGCAGGTTCTGTAAGGATTTTCCCTTCTAGTAGTTACTCACTACATGTGAATTCACCTGAGTGAAGAAAACACAGTTCATGTCCCTGAGCACTGAATGAACTAGATTTGGCCTCTAACTTTAGAGGCTGGATGAATTCTACTTAGGAATGTTAATGGTATTATTTCGTTCATTTCTTTGTTGCTGAGACTACTGACATGGTGGAAACTCTTTTTGTAAAATTAATTTATTTAATTTTTATTTTATGTGTATTAGTGTGAAGGTGTCAGATCCTTTGGAATTGGTGTTACAGACAGTTGTGAGCTGCCATGTGGGTACTGGAGAATTGAGCCCCGGTTCTTTTGAAGAATAGACAGTGCTCTTAACCACTGAGCCATCTCTCCAGCCCCCTGGTGGAAACTCTTAACTCAAAGATTGTACCTTCCCCGTGCTGATTCATTCACTCACTCACTCACTCACTCACTCACTGAAGAGGGAAGTAGCTGAGTGATGCTTTTCCCATACCGTCTTTCTCTCCATTCTTCACTTTTACGGTTTAACTGTTGTTGTTATTATTATTATTATTATTATTTCTACTGTTATTATTTATTTTAAAAGAGGCGTGTTTTGGCTTTATGTGTATAGTAGAAATGGAGTGAGAAAATAGAGCTCTGACAGTGTTGTATTTTCTAGCTCTTGCTGATGGTATACTTATATACTTTGTGGTAGTGCTTCTTTCTCCTCCATTTGTCTGACAGCTCTACTTTGAAGAGGACCTTGTCTCTTTTGTTCTTACCTGAGAACAGCTCTACTTTGAAGGGGACCTTGTCTCTTTTGTTCTTACCTGAGAACATCGAAGGTTTTAGGATTTAGTGAGAGGAGAGGTTTTGATTTCTGGGGTCTAGATTTGTTTTCTAGTAGTGCAGAGGCCTGGAAACATCATCCAGCCTCTTGGAATTTTAGTATTTTTGTAGTAAAATGACAACAAACACCAGGACGAACCTCGCCACTCTCACGGTACTTTACTAGACTGACTGTGGCGGAGGATTATGGACCCAGGGCCTAAACCCAGGGATTTGTTTTTGTTTTGTTTTGTTTTGTTTTTTTCATAATTCTATGGCCAGAAGACCAAGATCAGGATGTCACCAGGTAGGGTTAGTTTCTTCTGAGGTATCGAAGACAACGCCTTTCCTCTGTGTCCTGTGTACCTGTGTCCTGATCTCTTTTTATGGGATTTGAATAAAGTTCATCCTAAAAATACATATTTTACACCTCTCATATCTTAAAGACACTGTCTGTTTTAGGGATTAGAGGTTATAATGTGACATGCGACTTCTCGGGTAGGGGTCACACATGACTTCTAGAGGGTCCTAGCATGGCTTATAACACAAAGGTGCTGAAGTGAGTATACTCAATAACTGATAAAGTATATGCATAATACTGAGACACTTAACAATCTAACTGGTGGGAGTACATAATTAAAAGGTTTACATATAACAGGCTGACCTGTTATAATCTCCAGGATGAGCCCACTGCTTGGGGTTTCTGGAGCTAAACTCATCTTTTCTCTAGAGTAGGGTACAGGGAATTTTTTAAGGTATGTTTTCTAGTTGGATTTATATAGGCTGTGGAACTTATTAAATGACCAAGAGCCTGTATCTTCCCATCTCTGGATGAGGTCCACATCTGGGGCATACTATAGTGTCTACAAGATCTGTCTGCTTAGTTCATCAGTGGTCTGATAGCATGTAGGACTTCCTGAGCTCTTACGTAGACAAGCATGGTTCCAGGGGAGCTTGTGGCTCCCAGATCACCCAGCCTGCCTGGAGTTTGGATTTGGATCAGGTCCTCTGCTTCAGGATCTGCTCTTAATCTGCGGAGGTCCACTGGGTCCCAGAGAAGGTGTCATGGGTGGCTATCAGTAGCCCCAGATATGGATAGCTTTTGGGTTATACCTAACCTGGCTTTTCCTTAGTTCCATGGAGTTGCCTCAACTTGTGCGTCCCTTCCTGATTTATTACTATTGAGTTTTGCAACTGAATTGTAGAGCCACCACTCCAAAGGCAGAAGATTAGCTGACCCCATGTTGCCTAAGACTTGAGCTTGTCATGGTCTCTATTTTAATTTCTGACCTGGGTCCTCAGCCTCCCTCAAGTCCATTTTTTACCAATCTTGTCTTATGGGTGGGGTGTGTCTGTGCACTGAGGCTTGAGCTTGCTGGCTGTGCTCTTCGTTTGCCTTATGTGTGGAAGAAAAAGCTACGTGGATGTTTTCTGATGATTTCAGAACCTCCCTGAGTGAGGGACATGTGGCCAGGTGACTTGGAGCATGCTCAGTGTAGTGGTTGCTGGTAGTAGTGGTACAGGAAGTGTTCTATCAGGGCAAGAGCCCAGGATCACAGTGGGCTCTATATTCAGGGCTGTGATGGGTGTCTTCAAGAAAATGTGTAATCCAGAATCCTGAAACATGAGTGGAAGATAGGTGGAAGAAAGCCACAGACAGAACTACTAGAAAGGAAAATGCTGAGGTATTGAAGGGAGAAACTACTAAACTTGTCACTTGGTACCCAGGGGCCTAATATTTGGAAAAGACATGCTTGGCTGAGGATCATGCTTGAGCCAGGCAAGAAGGAGCTGCATGAGCAAAGCTCAGAAGTTTGAACATTAGCCTCTTTGAGGCCTGTTGTGTGCATGTGTGTTTTACAATGATCTTGTCCCATATCCTCTACTTTTCCCTAGTTCTGGGCTTGTGCCTGGAACTATGATGGCCTGAGGGCTAGGAGGGAAGCTGAGAGAAGACAGAAAAAACCTTATTTGCATGTTTATAACATCACATTTACTTAAGATTTAAAACTAGCTGGAGCAAGGACATTGCTGTCAGCCTGAGAGTACTTCTGGCCCCCATAAGCCATCTGAGACTTGTGACTTGTTGAACATTAGGTTTTAGCACAGCAAAGAAAAAAAAAGCATCACCATAAAGGAGCTTGCTGCTTGCCCTTCCACCATCTTCTTCCACCCTCCCATGACTTCTCCATCTCTTTAAGCCTATATTCCTCAGCTTTAGTATGTGGCTGGAGGACCAGAGAGGTATGGACACAGGAGGTATACACAGAAATCCAAATATAAAACTGTTCATGTTTTTGTCATTTCTGTGTATACTCATGATCTCTGCTTAAATAGGAACATCAGTATATATAGTTATTACCATTTCATTGCCATTAACACAATGCTGTGGGCTGAATGTCTATCTTCAGATCTGAAACCCTAACCCCTGATGTGATATAGAAAGAAGCCTTGAAATATGCTTGGTTCATGAGAGTAGAAGTGGGATCCACCCTTAGAAAAGGTCCCAGAGAGCTACTGTCTCCTTTCTGCATGTTTGAAGGTGCCACCAGAAAGGTAACCTCCTGGGGCTGGTCTTGAACTTTTCAGCATAGAGAACTGTGGGGAGTAAGTTTCTCTTGTTTATAAGCCACCCAGTCTGTGGTCCTCTGTTAAAGCAGCTGAATGGACAGTTTGATAACCACTGTTATGATATAACATGCCACACACACAACAGATCTGAGCTTTATTCAGTGGAGGTGGAGAAGGGGGAGACAGGCTGGGGTGCCCCGGGAAAGAATGTGAGGCAGAGAGAGTGCAAGCGAGGACAGAGAGGGGGAGTAAGTCGGGGGTACTTTTAACCTGGGCCCTGGGGATGGCTACCAGTGATGACATCACAGGTTTAAGGCTAAGCAACCTATGAGTGTGCTAGTGCATCAACTTGTGAACTAACAACCACCACCATCACCATCATTTCCTGCTTCTTTAGTGTTTTCTTGTACTAGCATTTTTCTTTGTGCTTAACATATATGAACCCATTTAGTTATTTTTATAGCCCCACAGTTTATTACATGGTCATGGCCTGTATCCTCTTTTTGGGTAATCTGTGTCATGAAGATAATTCTGTAAGTTTCCAAAGTTCATGGAGCAGATAAGTGGCAGAACTGATATCCACAACCATGTGCCACTAGAACCTGCTTTGAGTTTTTTCTGTCTTAGAGAGGAAACATGTCTGACAATTTCTGTACTGGGGAGCTAGAAGGAGGAGGAACCTGACAACTTTCCACTGGTAGCTGTGTGGTTTTGGTATCCTCTTCCCCCAGAATCTGTCTTTGTGCTAGTCAAACATGGTTGGCAAGTGCTCATGGGAATTGATTTAGACAGCTTTTTTTAGTAAGGGTCAGATGGAGTATCTCTTGAAGATGAAGTGGTTGTAGGTTATTCCTTAAGTGTTGGGGTATAGTCACACATATCACTTAAATAAATGAGGTGAAAGTGTAGTTCAGTACCAATTTGACTGATGTGCAAGCAGTGTATTACATCTGCCACTCTTACGGATTTCAGTACCTCCTTACACCATTATGTAGCCATAACATCTTTGCCAAGAGTTTTTCCTCCTCATCCCTTCCTTTGCTAGGCCATCTGTAATCCCTGAAGCAGGGCCTCACCCTGATTTGCTCCCACCCCTGTTCCAGGGCAAGGTGGATGTTTTTTCCTTTCCTCTGAAGAGAGGGTTAAGTCCAGGCAGGCTACCTGCTGAGAAGCTGTCTCCTGGGATTCCTTTTGGTTTTAATCTTCATTATCTTGAATGACAATGCTGTCAGCACCCAGGCGGGGTTCTTGAGCAGCCAGATGGTGGCTGGATTTTTCTGCCACTCATCAGTTTCCATTTGATTGCTGAGCAGGTGTGAGAGGGAGGGCCTCACTATGCTTTCTACTGTTGAAGATTCCCTCAAGAACTCTGGGAGGGTTCTGGCTGGAAGAGTTGCAGAGACACTTAGTAAACATTTATGTAGTGCCTACTGGGTGCCAGGAACTGTAGCAGGCACAGAAAACAGCCAAGCAGCATCCCTGTCTAAGTGGATTGTATATTCTAGAAAACAGATAACAGGATAGAGCACAGGGGCCGTGCTATATGAAGAGAAAGAAAAACAGGGCCTATTCACAGAGTACAAGGCAATCAGGCTCACTGGACATGTGTGCAGGGGAGGAGGTCATGCGTTTAGAAAGGGAATTATTAAAACTCTATCAACGGGGTATAAGTTACTGGTAGAGGACTTGCTTAGTGTGTGCAAAGCAATAGGTTTGATCCTCAGCACTGTAAAATATACAGATAAATTAGAAAAGTCTCTTTGTGGAAGTCATTTTAACCTTTGACTGAGTGAAGTAAACCCCTAAAATAAGTTAGGAAGAACATTGCAGAGAGGGAATATGTAAAAGCCAGGAGTGATGAGCCAGGTGCTTGAATGGAGGTGGGGAGGGGACCACACTGATATATATTCCCCCCCTTCCCCCCCCTCAAAATGTTTCCTTCTCTCATTGGAACATTGTTTCTTCTTCTTCCTCCCCCACCTTCTCCTTCTTCTTTCCCCTGTTTCTCTTCCTCCTTCTCCTCTCCTTCCTCTCCTCCTCCTTTCTCTCCTCTTCCTCCTCCTTTTGTTTTTTTTTCCTGGGACCCTCTGTTTTCTATATGCCCAAATTGTTGGAGCTCTCCAGTGCTGTCTTTGCTTCCTCTTTGTCCTCAGGTCCTCTCTGCAGCCTCCTCCAGTGGCTTTCTGGGTATTTTCCTTAGAGCAACAATGTTTCCACCATCTGGGAACCACATTTTCAGTGTTCACTCATGAGCTCCATCCCTATCCAGAGAACTGAAAGTTGATATGGTCCAGACAATCTGGACCATATAGCTTCCCTTGTGACTGGGTTGCTCCTACAGTGAGAAACTTCTGACAGTTTAGCCTTCTTATCTGTCTTCAAGGCTTTCTGCTCTCTGTCAGCTTCCTGTTTTAAAAGAACATCTATCTCTGCCCAGATTCTGCCTTCTTTGCACCCCTCTGGCTCCTGCCACAGGGCAGGCCTGAGTTCATGTTGTATAAGTGAAATGAGCACATTTATGAATTTCTCCTTTCGACTCTTTTGGTATAATAACTTAAAAGCTGTTTGTTTGTTTTGTTTTTTTCTTTGTTTTATAACATCCCTTATAGAGATGAGTTTCATTTTATACTGTCAGTAACAATAATTTATATATAACAGAGTTACTTTTTATTTTTGGGTTCTTTGTTTTTTGTTTTTGTTTTTTTGTCTGTTTATACAATATTCTTTAAAACAAGCTCTTTCCTGTGTCTTGGGAGAAGCTGTAGATTCAGGAAACATTTTTGTTTGTTTTGTTTTTTCTTCTTCTAAGGTGGTTCTTTTGCATAATCCTGGACAAGTTTATCATGAAGGTGGAAGGAGCTCATTTCCAAGGCTACTTCCAGCTTGCAACTCTAGGTCTCTCAGTCAACTGTTTGGAAAGGCTATTATTTTAGTAGCTAAAAATACCAGGTCCTGGTTTCTAGGTTTTGCAAATGTTAGCTTATTTGGAAGTTTGCAAAGATATTGGCACATGTGATCAAGTTAATGATTTTGAGATAAGGAAATAATTGTGAGTTCTGACCTAGGCCGGTCTTAAAGGTCTTCTCATGGAAAGTCACAGGGGTTTGAACATATAGAAGGGAAAAAGCTATATGACTACTGGACAGCAATGGATACCTCTGCATTCAATATCCTAGATGGTATGTCTGTCTACCCTTAGCACCGGGGTTCATGAATGTATGATGGGAGGGACGTAGTTCCTGAGCCTTATCCCTCCCAGTCAGTCTCTGACCATTCTCTCAATGTCTCCTCTCTCCTTTCTTACTCAGGAATAACGTTTTGTCTATTGCTCCCATCCATTCTCCCATCATGCTTACATATCCATATCTACAGTTTTCTTCTTACTAATTGCAGCTGGGAACTTTAGTAGCTTCTAATATGATGAAGTCAGGATGGATGGGTGATGGGTAGAAACATGGTGAGCTTTGTGCTTCTGTTTTTGTCAACACTTTATATTTGATATTTGATGGCCACTTGTACAGTGAAATGAATAAAATGCTCTCTGCATTATGTCCTTTGCCAAGTTTGTTCTTTGTGGTGGTGTGGTCATTTGGTGTCTCTGCATAGTTCTCTGTAGCAAAAGTCACCATTCTCTGCATATAGACTTGAGACTCGTCTGGGAGGCTTATTTATAGTATTGCTCATTTAAATCATTAGCCACTAAAATCATAAATGGTAACATTTAAAGAGTCACTCCTGGAGATGACTGTGACTCTCTTTTCTTTGCCTTGTATATAGGAAGACAAAGGCCAAACATGTCACCTCTTGGATGATCTATAGTAAAATATGACATTAGACTTGACCCATGGTACCCATTCATGTCTCACTCTGCCCTTTAAAACTGTCGTGCTGTGTTGGTGGACCATAGCTGTCATTAAACTTCATGAACTAACATTTATTGAGGTCATACTGTGTGCTCAGGTTCTGCAAGGAGCACCTTTGCTACATTCCATCACTTGATTCTCATTACAACCTGATGCTATTATTAGCAGAGAATGTTTAGACTTTTTAATTGGCTAGACCTTTAAATTCTGCAGCTTGTTAAATTTAATCCTTATGTGTAAAGTGGGAATAATATGGGCTCAGCACCAGTCCTTAATGGATGCTTATAGGTGAAAGGAAAAAATAAATGGATAGATAAGTTAGGGACTCAGGGAAGTACACATAATTAAAAAATGTTGCTCAATAAAATGTTAGCTAAGCCCAGGGGCCTGACTTGGGCTTAATGTGGATATGTGGCTGATTGCCTCTTAGTTGTATTCATTTGTTCACCTGCAAAATCAAGTTAGTCATACTTGCCTTTCATTATTATTGTCAGCATTAAAGAATGATATAAGTTTAGGTGGTATTTGTGACTACCAAAGGTTCATGATTTTGAAACTTAGTCCTCCAATGTATGAGGTGGAGGGGTCATTTAAGAGGTGAGTCCTAGAGAGACTACTTTAGGTCACTTGGGGTTGTACTCTTGGAAAGGCTTAAATCACCTTTGTGGAACTCCTGAGCTATCTAGCTTTCTGTGATCTGTCTGTTTTCATCTTTAGTAAATCTGTAAATCTAGCAGCAGACCTGTAAATCTCCAGAGCTGCAAATCAAGTAAAGCTGTTTTGTTTTTGTCATTGTTAGTGTGTGTGTGTGTTTTTAAAGAGTTATCTGCCTAAGTTATTCTGTTGCAGTGATGAAAATATAAGTACCTGACCCATTGCCCAGAATGAGGTCTTGAGGTTGGTGGCAATTCAAGAAATGATAGCACTTATTAAAAGCTGTTAACAGGGCAAGTGAGAAATATGCCATCAGTGTGTATGTGGATGCTCAGGAATAACCTTATAGGACTTCACCTTTGAAGTGGGCAGCACAGAGATATGGAATACATATGACTCAGTTTGAACAAGGATATGTTGCCCTAGAAGGCAGCAGAAAGAAATCCACACACAGAGAGTCTTTCTGGAAAATTCATTGTTATCTAAGAGGAAGATACAAGGTGTAGAAGCCAGTGGTTACGTGTACATGTAGTTGTGCACAGTTACACCATTTGTGGGTTGTGTCATTGGCCCAGTCCTTAGAACTGGAGGACAAAGACCAGGAACACATTATGAAACAGGGCCTGTTTGGTGGAATGGGTGAAGCTCTGTTCTGAGAGGATGGATGGTTTCATTTTTATTCCATGATGTGTTCCATGTGAACTTGGGGCTGTTGTAATTTTTCACTGTATATAGTGAGGCCATTAAGTTAGATGCATAATTATGGGCTTATACTATGTACCTGCCATTGTATTAGGTTTTAGGCAAAGTCAAAGAAAATTCGTGATCTATTTTCTTAGACAGCTGACAATTCCAGGAGACACAAAAAATTAAGCCAGGAATAAAAAGTACATTATGGTACTGTGGAAATGGACATACATTTGTATATACATAAACTTATTCATTTGTATACATACTTTTTTTATAGTCAAGGTATATGATATGGTCTGGGTGTAAGCTTTTTCTTACTAATTGATTGGTTATTTTATAACTGGGAAGCCTTGGTAGAAGTTATAAAAGTTTGTGTGTGTGCACACACATACATGTATATGTGTGTGTGTGTTTGTGTATATGAATATATGCCTATGCCTGTGGGACTAGAAGTCAACCATGCATATACTTCCTTAAGTAGGTGAAGTTTGCTATTTCTGATACAGCATCTCTTGCCTGGGACTTGCCAATTCAGTTAAGCAGACTGTCAACCAAGTCCCAAGGATCCTTTTGTTGTTTCTAGCACTACGATTTTAAGCATCAAAACACACACCACCATTCAGGGCTTTTGAGATCAGTTCTGGTACTCACACTCAGGACCTCAAGCTTGTTTAGCAAACACTTTATTGACTGAGCCATCTCCCAGAACTCTGCTTTCCTTTTTTAACATAACATTTGTATTTTTCAGGGTGGATTATATGTGCAACCCCATTTTCTCTGTGGCTTAAAGAAAAAGGTGCACTTCTTAGGTATCCAAAGCATTCACCTGCAAATGGCATGTCTGGTGTGTCTGTGTCATGCCACACATATTCTGGGACACAGCAGGATCCTACTGCATGGTAATATCCTAGATCTCTGTGACCAGAGGATTTTGGAATCTGAGGACTGTTGCTCTGTGTCCTACAGGCTCATTTGGGTCATTGACCAAAGCCAAGTAACATGACCACTGTTTCTTTTCAGTTGCTAAAGCAGATCAATCTTTCCTGTGACTGGGAGGCTAGGAGTCTGCAGATTCCACTTATCTTACTCAATTCTGCATCCTGATAAGCTTTTTATTTAAATTCCTAAATTGTAGATACACATTCTGGATATGGTGTGGTGCCTCATGCCTGTTATTCCAACACTGGGAGGCTGAGGCAGGAGGGCCACACAGTGAATTCTAGGATAGCCTGGGCTACATTGTGAGAGAGTGTCTCAAGACAAAACAAAACAACAACAGTTAAAACAAACAAAACAAAACAAAAAACCAACCACAACAACGACAAAAAAGCTACCTCCAAAGATAGTAAGTGTAAGAAAGCCAAGTCCACCTGTAGCTGTAATCCCATAGAATTTGTAGGCAGAGCCCCAGCCCAGGACTGATCATCCAGATACCTTTGTGCCTCTCAAGGCACAAGCCTGGGGCACGACTGACAATCTACAATTTAGTAGACTCTTTAAGAAAAGCATAAACTGTATTTATTGTGTGCATTACATGATCATAGGAGTGTCCTTTCACTTTGTTAAAACTAAGTGGTTTAGCAAGAAAAGCCAAAAGCCTTCTGTAACCTGAAAAGATTCTTAAATGTATGGCGGGTAAAAGATTCTTAAATGTATGGCCTCTCTGTTTATACTTTTGCTTTTCATTCGCGTGCCCTCTTAAAGTACTTGCCTTTATTCCAGGCTCTGTAATCCACTTCCTCCTATTTTTTTCTTACTGTGTTCATGATTACTTAGAATTTCCAGTAATGCAGTGAAAATTGAGCTTCTTTAATATGAGCATATGCATACAGACCCACTCCATCTTTGTGTTGTGAGAAACATGGCCTCCTGGAGCAGCAAACAGGCCGTGGATATAGGGAGGGAGCAAGCTGTCATTTGGGGTACTCTTGCCTGGCATCTCTACTTTCCTCTGCAGGTTCTTGGACATGGTTTTTGCAGGTGGTTAGGAAAAAAAGTTGTAAGTCCTCCTGTTTAATTTTCTTGGAGACCTTCATTACCTTGTCAGTTAAGCAAGTGTTCCTCAGTTATAATTTTACTCACAGAAACAGAGATAGTAGGGAACATAATGGCCCCTGCATTAGTGGAGTTTTTGGAAATTCTGATGATACTGGGTAAATTGGGAACCCCTTTTGGGATTTTTAGTCTCATTAATGAAACAATAAATAAATAAATAAACAAACAAATAAATAATATATACCCATACACAGAGAGAGAGAGAGAGACTCAGAATACTCAGTAATAATCAAATATAAATTCAAGGACAATTTTTAACATTTAAAAAAATCACCTTAGGGCAGGAAAATTGTAAATTTTAACAGCTGATCAAAGAAAAAGAATCAAGACCATAAGGAAAAGCAAAAAACAAAAATTGCCATGCAATTTAAGCTGGCATGAAGTTCAGACATGGTGGACAAGCAAATATATGATGGGGAGGAGAGCTTTAGAGAAGCAGTATGGAGGGTTAAAATTTGTGGAAACCCAAAGTGCTACAGAAAACACATTTAAAAGACAGAGAAGAAGAAAAAAAGGAAAATATGCTCTTTTCTTAGCATTTCAGAAAAGCGGGCACTTAGGAAGCTGCCTGATTGTGCTCTGTTACAGACTGTGCTGGGAGTGGGACTTCTGGGAAGGAAAATGACAGCATCTTAAAGGGATAATTTCTCTGCCCATCTCTTTTGCATGGGCTTGGGTCAGCCTGCTTTCACAGGGCTCATCTCTTGGCCCAGTGGGTGATTGATCTGGCCCAATAGAAATGCTAGGTCTCTCCTCAGAGATTCCCTTCTCTTGACCAGAAAGACTTTAATTCATTTAACCCTATAGGAGCCCTTAATAGCTGGCATTTCCCTTCTGTTTTATGACACTGAGAACTGGAAAAGATAGCCAACTTTATCATTCTTCTCTAGTGAGAAACAGCATTTGCGTATGAAACCAGGGTTTTCCAAACTCCAGCTTAGTCTCTTCAGAGTCTATGGAATCTTTCCTCTTCCACCCAGAGGGTGGAAACAGCTTTCTCTTCTCCACAAAGGGCCTGGTATACAGATTTCTTAGATCACAGAGATTATCAGTAGTATAAATGAGGTTTGCATTTGGGTTATTTTTCTAACCCTCAGGGGAACTGTGGAAGGGTGGTAGTGTAGTTGTGGATTATAAGGAAGTAGATTTAGTGGGGTGAACTAATAGAGGTAATTAATTAGTAACAGCAGGGAATCAGAGGGCAAAATAATTGACTCTTAACTCTCAGGTGATGGCAAAGGCTGGCACTGGTCCTAAGGAGTATTAGAAGTGATGGTCATTGGTACCATCAAAATCAAGGGTTTGATGTAGCATCAGTGTGAGTGTAGATGAAGAACCCCAGATTATGTACAGATGAAAGCGAGTGAGGCCAGTAATGCATGGTAGAGAACAGCAGAGGATACAGAGCTTGTAGCTAAGATCTAAACAGACACCCAGAACATTCACATGCAGAAAAAGCTTATTTTGTGACCTGCTGCATACTTCGTTGAGTGCTAGACCAAAGGTAAACTTTGTGCTCACTTAACATGGGGAGGAATTAAAGTGAGGTGTGATGGCTGGCTGGCAAAAATTGCATGTTGTGGTCAATATCTTCAGATACAAAGACCATGGAACCATTGCAAAGTCCAGTGTTTAATGCTTGGGACCCGGCTGCTCCTACAATCTATCAGCCCATTCTCCTTAGCTGGATGGTCTCCCATGCTGTTGGAGTGTGGGGATGACCAGCCAATGAGAGTATATATTAGGCATACATGTCTCTAGGGAATCAAGGAAACCTTTTCTGGGATGGGGATATGAAGTAGAAATAACATTGAGTGACAGTGTGAAGCCTTAGCCACACTACTCATGGAGGGATTTAGAAGGCAGATCACCCACTCAGCTTTTGAAGGGGGGTGGGGGAAATGACTGAGCTTGCATTTTGCTGTGTCCTTGGGTATCTTGGACAAGTCTCTGGGCTCTCTGGTCCTGCACATCTAATCATATTAAACATCTACACAAAGGCACAGGGAAGGCAGCTTTGCTTTCCATATTCTGCATGTTTGCTGTGAGCCACCTGTTTGTCTGTGGGGGATAGGCCAGCCAGTTTTACTACCCTCAGGTCACACAGGAATGTGGTTGACAATTGAAGGGAAAGGGAAAAAGAAAAGGAAACACCATCTTTCTTAGGCTTTCTCTGCCTTTGGTGTTGTTTGATGGCATGCGTGTACTATAGGCTTTCCTCATGGGTGAGGCATGAGCTAGCCTGCTGCCTGCACCCAAACCAGGAACCATCTAGTGCACCTGCCAGGACTTCCTCCCTCTTCTTTGTCCACTCAGAAAACATTTGCTGCTATGGTCTACATATGAATTATCACCAACTGGCTTGTTTTTTGTGTGCACAGTCCTTGGCTTGAGATGTTGTTTTGAAGCCTTGAGGCCTTTCGAAGGGGGAGCCTGGATGGTGGGAGTGGTTCACGAGGAGCAGACCTTTAAACGCCATAGCCTGCTTCCAACCTGCATCCTGCCTTCCTGTCTGATACCATGTGAGAAGTGTCTACCATACACTCCCATTGCCATGAGCCGTGCCATGGTTTCCCACGTGATAAACTGAAATCCCTCTGAAACCATGAGCCAAAATAAAGCTTTTCTCCCTTAAATTGCCTCTCAGGTATTTTAGTCACAGAGATGCAAAAGTAACTGTTACTCTGTAGAAAAGGTGAGGAATGAGTAACAGAATCCAGATGTCTTCTGGGAATAGCAGACTATTAGGGAATAAGCTGAGTAAGTGAATAAGTTGAGTTTAGGTCTTTAAAAGTGCACTGAACAAATGCAGGACTGTAGTATGGAAAAGCTCTAAGTCCTGTGTAAGTGACTGCATGAAGAAGCACCTTAGAACGCAAGGGCAGTTATGTGAGCAGTCTTCATTTTTAAGGCGAGAAACAAGACAGGCTTCTAGGACAAGAGCCTGACCTGAAGCCCTTTAAGTGGAAAGGTCTGTCTTCCATGGGTTAAAGCTGCCTTCACCATTCTGCCGACCCCATCCACCAGCTTCTCCATATGCCACAGGTGGATAATTATCTTGCCTACCTTTGTGCTGACCCCTCGATAATATTGACCTAGTGAGGAAGTTGTAAGGCATAACTAATAAAAGCGACAATGAAACATTTGTGAACAGAAATCATGCTGCTGCATGCTAACACAGAGTTCGTCTGCATGAGAAGGCAGATTTATGAGGAGCTTAGCCAGCATGATTCTTCTGCCTCCAGCTTGACAAGGCAGCTAAATACAGTTCCAGCTGGACTTTTGCTCTGTTATCTTGCTTGGTCTCTCCTTATGTGACCCTGTAAGTATTTCAAAGGCCTGATGCATTGTGAATTGAGCTTTTTCTAAAGTCACTGAAATGGTGGGTCTGCACAAAGAGTGTTCTGGTCTAGAGAGGAGAGACACATGAGTGACTAAATGCTGCCAGGGTTGGTGATACCCAGACAGATACCCAAATGTGAAGTTTGTGGGAGATTTTTAGCTCAGGTGGAAGAGAAAAGAATAAAGCTCAAGGAAGTGTTCATAAACAGTAACTTCAGACAGGGTTCCAAACTTAGTGCAGAGCAACGCCTAGGGGCTTGAATTCTGAGACCACTTTATGGTTGGTGGACTTTGAAAACATTACTTCATCTTTTTCTGGCTTTGCAGTGGAGTGGCCACAGTGCCCACTTTCTGGGGCTGTTGAGAGCATGCAAAGTGCTTGAGACAGCATCACTTTTATGAGTGCAGGTGTGAGTTCCTGCCAGAATATGCAGAGAGAGGGCCTTTCAATAAGGCTGAGGGTAGGTGCCACTTTAGGAAGAAATTTGTGTAACTAAGGAGACAGTCTAGGAGGCTCCTGAGCCTCCAGTATATTTGACTACACATTCATGCTTGCATGTGCACATACACAGAAAACACATGTACATATGTGTATGTAAGAGGTATGTTTATTTATACACAATGTCAGACCTTCAGGGATAGGTTATATCGGGGGGAGAGATCAGATTGGAGAGAAGAGCTTGAGTTTTGATACAGGTATATAGCAAAGTTTGGCAGTCAGATCAGATAAGTTTTCTTTAGAGAACCTTCAATAATTTGAGCCAACTGATGACAGTGATCGGAAACCTATAACATTTTCATTATCTGTTTTACAGTCAGTCTGTCCAGTCATCTCAAAGTATCTACTGACATCTTAAAATGTTCTGCTCACTTACCTTTCTGATTCTTATGTTGAAACTTTAATGCCCAATGTGACTGTTAGCTATTGAGAAATGAAGCCTTTGGAAGGGAAGCATAGATAAGAGCCATTGAGATTATGGTCAGAACTCTTAGAAGGCAGCCTCTGGAGAGCAGCTGCACTCTTTTAACAGTGTGAAGACACAATGAGAAGATGCCATCTGTAAACTGACAGACCCTTACGAGATCTTAGTACCTTGATCTTATAGTCTTTTCAGTCTTCAAAACTAGGAGCAGTGAATGTCTGTTTTCTAGTTACCTGGATTATGATGCTTTGTTACAGTGGACTGAATGCTCTAAGATACTATCTGTGTCTTTGGTAAATCAGAAGAAGCTGCTGAGGATGAAGAAAGCATGAAAAATCTGGACTCTGCCCTGTTTTGTTCAAAGGTGCTTTTTAACCACTGCCTTCCCATTTTTTCTCTCCCAAGCCACAGGGGTCACTTGCTTAGGCTGGCCCTGAGCTGCCATTACTTGGACCTGTTCTGTTTGTGAAACAGCACAGGCAACTGAACACCAGGCCATATCTTTGTGTGCTTATTTAATAAGAAAATTGAATGCAGAAGAGGAAAAATTTGGAGATAATTGGACTCAGGAGGGTTGCCTGTTTTTGGGGTTGATGAGCAGTTGATAGTCTCATAAAAAGTGCTTATGATGATCTACAAAGGGCTTAGCTGCTGAATCCCTGACTCCCCAAGCTTCTCTTGGAGGACTAATCTGCCGAGCAAATGTTCCTGGGTCACTGCAGAAGCGAGAGGCTGAGCATAACCCAGGACCCTGCTTAGGCATCCAGTGCCTGAGAACATGTGTACCCCTTTCTGGGGATTTCACAAAAAAGGTAGAACGCAGATCCCTGTTGCAGTCTGTGTGAGAAATTTTATTTTCTTGGCTAGCCAATACCTTTCCTGAAGTTGTGAGCCTGTTTGTGGGGACCTGGGATACTGTACCTTCATTTTGGACATCATGAAATTCTCAAGAATGGAGGTTGGGTGAAAGAATCTTTTTGCCACCACTTATCATAAAATGGACCAATGTAACATTTCCGCTGGTGGCATTCTCCTGACATGATGAAAAGAACATAATTGGAAAATGGACAGCATTCACAAAGTACTTTCTAAGCCTGTTAATGAGATTTACATGAAGGTTTCCAGGGAATTAGTGAAGAACAATGATTTTGGTGTTTTTGTTGGACAGCTAAACTGCTTGATAAGGATGCAGATGAGAGTGCTCTTGTCTTATATAAGGTGATGAAGACTGGGAGACGTTCATTCTCTTGGCTATAGGCTTGCATCTTCCTGAGGCCATGCCTCAAAGTGTAGCCAATAGGATTTTTATTTTTCTTCTTCTCAGGTGTTCCCATCAGGGTTACTCAGCAGTGAATCCAGAGGTCAGAGTTTAAAGTTGCAGTCCAGATTTGATGTCTGTGTGTCGCTTGGATACATTAGAAAGTCACCAGAATTGACAGCCCCTTTGAAGATAGAATACTTTACATGAAATTACATTATGCACATGTTAGATCCACCAGACAGAGTCCTCCAGAGATACAAAACTAGTAAGACGTTACAGATATGTACAGGCACATGCACGTTTCGAAGCTGAATTGTCAAGAATTACCTTGTGATTGCAACAGATTGACAATTCTAAAATCAGTAGGTCCACCTAAAACTGAGAGGTTTTCATAAACCTCATGTTTTGCTCTGAAGGTGTTTGGCTGACTAGATAAGGCGTGTTGGTATGATTTTAGGGTACTCTTAAAGATAACTGTGTATGTTACTTCTCACAAAATAACTACTCTTGACTTGTCTTTACTTAAGCCGCTGAAGTCTCTAGCTTAACCAAATAATCGACCTATGGAGCTAGCTGTCATAGCCATTGTAATAGGTATTGATATATTAAGAGTTAAGAAATGTGTTTAACACTATTGGGGCCATTGGAAATACATTGTTAGCCTGACAAGCACCTAGTTTCTTTGTTCTTTTAGGAGGTCAGGTTGACGATCCCAGAATAGTTTGATAGGCCATCAGTCTAGCCTTCTTTGGATATCATCCTGGAAATTGAAATCACATGAAAGTTCTATAAAGGGTATTGATTTTAGAAGTTAGGCAGACCTAACTTAGAATGTCTTAGTTTATCTTGTTCCTTATTCATGGTTCAAATTAATCTCAGTGGCTAGGCATTAAATTGGGAAAACTAATGCACAGCTTTCGGGTTTCTTGCAACAATGAGGCAATTCAGTGATTGTTTCCACCCCCTACAGGGTTCAGTGTTCACTGTGTTGTTAAGATGTGACATTTGTCTTAATATAGAGGTTTTCCCATGAGGGGTTTCAGTTAGAGGTAGGGAACAATGTAGAATGCAAAAGTCTGGAAAGGCTAGCATTATCAGAAAGATTGTGTGTTCTTGGGTACCTGGGCCTCTGGTGTTCACAGGAAAAAAAATGCATTCACTCTGAGGCCTTCATAGAATATCCTCACGTGTTGCTATGCATGGAGACCATAGGTAAATTAAAAGCTATGTGTTATTTCTCCATGGCTGTGTCCAGGCAGGAATGCCAACATGTCTCCATATTTTAAGGTATTGTTTCTACCCTCTACAGTCACCATGATTAATTCTGTTTTATATAACCTACACTTTGTTGGATAAAACAGACCCCCTAATGCTAAGCACACCTAACTTTCTATGGGATGCTGTCAGCATCTGTCTTGTTGTTGGTTCTGGAGTACTTGACTAACATAGATGAGTAAACATGTCTACAAACTGACATATTTCCACATACTTCTTAGAACTTGGCCTTGATGGCCTTACCTAGACAAGCTTGACATTTCTTAAAATGACTCGACTTAAAATGGTAACTACAGTCAACAGCAGCACCTATGCTAACCCTGAAAGAATAGTGTGTATTCTATCCCAATGTGGTACCACCTGCCAGGATAAAGCCAGTATACAAGCAGAACCAGGGAAATTACACAGATTTTCATCTTACTTGTCTTTTTCAATGTTTCTTTTGTCCCCAAGGAAGCTGTGAACTTTTTGAAGGACAGGTGGTTCTCTTCATGTCTGCTTCATTGCCCAGCACAGGGCCTGGTTTGCTGTCAGAGTACAGTACATACTTGTTGGAGAATAAATAAACTGTGAAGAAATGTCTTGATCCATGTTGTACTCTGTCCTGGACAGCTGTTGAGGCTTGATGGTATTTATGAAATGGAACAGTCTACACAAAGGGAGGGTCAGCAGTGGACAGTGGACCGGTACCCCTGGGGTTATTCTTGAATGTCTGATGGATGGACAAGTAGATGATAAACTCTGTGTCATCAGTGCCTACAACCCAGTGTGTCAGAGATGAAGGTATGATGGAATGAGACCTCTCCAGTGACAGTGCACCCTGGATAGATACCACGCATTAGGCTCTGGTTTAGAGCTAGGATTTCTCTGGATATTTGAATGCAGGGAAAAGACACTACACTCTCCAGAGAGAAAGACATGGCTGGTCCGTGGATCTGGGAGCTGCAACGAGTAAAGGAACATTGTGAAAATAAAATGAAGAGACCATCATGGATTATGGACAGGAAAGTAGAGGAGACTTTCAGAGTATGGTTAGCACTTAGCAAGTTCTTTCCCCTCCATCCAAACATCTGGGGAATGTGCCTAGGACTTCAGATAGTAAATGTACTTGAGTGTGAAGAAAAATGAGTTTTAAATATCCATAAGCATATGTTGTTAAATATTCTCTGCCTTTGCCCATTCACATTAAATCTATCAAAATAGTTGGGGAGAGTCTTTTTTTAATGACATTCTTTTGTACCCTAGGTCAGAATCTCAGGATTGCCTTCTCTTTGTCACTTAATTGGTGAGGCCTCTTCTACCTGCTGTCTTCTGTGGCCTTTTCCTTCTCTGTCACTCATCAGTCCTGGCATGGAAGAATGAACTAGCCTATGACTTGGTCTACTCCTTTGTCTCCTCAACCATCATTCTCTTGTTGCTGTGGTTTTCTAAAGTTTACAGCAGCTTCTGGTGTCACTATGTAAGTCTTATTATCATCCCACATCCCCTCCTCTAGACTAGACTAGACCTAAATAATTTAGCATAGTATTAGGCTCCAGCTTCTTTCCTTAGCCCAGCTTGTTACCACTGTGGCCAAGCCACTGTTTAATCCCTGCGTACTCTTCCATGTTGTCAAGATAGGCTAGTCTTTTTGTCCCTTGGAAGGCTTAGGAGCTTTTTCTAATCATCAAATACCAAGTCATCTTTCAAGACTCAGGCTTTGTCTGTGGTGTTGAATTGTCTGTCAAGGATCACCCTTGAGCTGTAGGGATAGGTGGATTCCATAGCAGTCCTAGCTATCATAGAATGGAGATTCTTTTCATTTGGAACCATGAGAATCCCAGAAGGATACTCATGCATGTCTTTACCCATGCATATCTTTACTTGCTCTGCTAAATTGTGCTTTATTAATGTGTGTGATTGTACTGATGCTCAGGCTACTGTGCTAATGACTGATAATTTCCTTAATGAGCTATTTGTAAGAAATATAGTAATACCAGTCCTAATGAAACCAGACCTTACCACAGCTGGTATGATAATCACCCTTTGATTTGGGGAGTAGCTTCTAAGATTCCTTCCCCAGAGGAAGGGCCCAGAGTTATGACTTTTTGGACTTTAAGTGTACTCATCCTGCATCTGCATGTTAACCATGTATGGATCAGTATTAAGGATAGGTCCTGGTGCAGAGACAGATATTACAACCATACAAACTCCATAACCACTGTCCCCTACTTCATGTTACCTGTGGATCTGCCCCCTGTTGCTTTCTTGGATGCAACATAGTTAGGCATGCTGTCAAGACCATTTCAGATCACTATGAAAGAGAGACACAGTGGTCCACAGAACTTCTTCTGTTACCTAGGATCTTATATCACTGTGAATACGATCTTAGATCATTGTGAAAAATGGGCGCCATCACCCTATGGCTCCCTTGTACATTTGTCTGGCCTTATAATCTGGTTCTACACAGTCAGTAGAGAGATTTTGTCTGAGACTCAGAAGGTATTATCACGTGCTCTTGAATTCTGTATGTCCCTGGTTCAAATCATAATCATCATATACTGGCTGTGTAAGTTTGGTCAAGTTAAATTTTACTCTGAGCCCCATTCTCTCCATGGACAACATAAGAATGACAATACTTGGCATATAGGATTGGGGAGGAGTCAGTAATATATATGCATTGGAGAGCATTGTGATTCTGTTGTAATCAATGTTGGCTTTTGATCCTATTGAAGAGAAAGGTCGCATGTCTGTTGTATACAGCCTATGGTAGGCCATACCTGTACCTTCCTGCATACTAGCCACACCATCATGGGACTACTTTTTACTACTTCTTTTATTTTTTGAGATTATAATATAATTACATCACTTTCCCCTTCTTTTTTCTCTTTTCAAACCCTCTTTTATCTCTTTTTTTCAAATTTGTGGCCTCTTTTTTTTTCAATGCTCTTAAGGGCTGACCATTTGAAAATAAATTAATATATATGTACTTCTCTAGGGGAGACTGTTTTCTTCATGAGACATATTGAGTAATATGTAGCCAGTGGAATCAAGAAACTGATGTTGGGATTTTATTTATTCTTTAATTAAAAATATTTTATTTATTAATTATGTATACAGTATTCTGCCTGCATGTATGCCTTCACACCAGAAGAGGATGCCATATCTCATTATTGATGGTTGTGGACCACCATGTGAATTGAACTCAGGACCTTTGAAAGAGCAGACAGTGCTCTTAACCACTGAGCCATTTCTCCAGCCCTTATTCTTTAATTTTATGTACTTAGAAAACATTTATTTATTAAATTGACAAATAAAGTATGTTTCTGTCATTTACCATTAACATGTTTTGAGGTATATAAATATTAAAGGCTGTGTCAATATAGCTACTTAACAAGTGTATTACTTTACATTATCACGCATTCCCCATTCTTTGCATTCCATCCTCTGGTAACTGCAATTCTTCTGTCTCCTTACTATCTGAGGAATGAGCTTCCATAGATTCTGTATTTGGAAAGAGCCAAGATGTCCTTAAAAGGTATGTGGACAAATAGTCTGACACATGCAGAAAACAGGATAAGTAAATGATCAATCAGGCCATGTAATTCAGGAAAAGAACATCCAGATCCATTACTAAATGACAGATGCCAATCTCAGTTGCTGAAAGCTGCATTTTAACGAATACTCTGGAAAAGACAAACATGGCTATAATAAAAAGACAGTGGTTGCCAGGGCTTAAAGAGGAAAGATAAATTAGCTGAACACAGAGGATGTTTAGGACAGTGAAAAAACTATTTCTAATAACATGGTAGACATATCTCACTAAGCATTTGTTAAAACTAAATCAAGAGTGAACATTAACTTGCAGTGTGGACTTGGGAGTGACGATGTGAGTGTGGATTTGCCAGTCATGACACGTTTCTAGGGTGGGAGATGTTGGAAATGGTGCAGCCCATATGGGCAAGGAATAAATTAGAAACTGCGTCTTCCCATTATTATTATTATTTTATGAGGAAGTGAATGCCTGGTTGTGAATGCCAATGTTAACTGAGTTCTCAGTGAAACTGAGCACAAAGAAGTTGAGGGGTCACTGCTTGGTTTTAGGTTCAGGCATGCTGTCTCCAATGACCTTACAGATTTGCTGCACCCAATAGCCAATCAAGCTGTTTCAGAAAGTCACATGTTGAAAGTACAAGAGTCAGTGTTGGTTCTCATTGTCTCCCTATGAGAAGCTCAGCTATCAGTCCTGAAAGTAAATAAGCTCTCGTTCTGTTTTTAAAGGAGTAAGGCTGTGAGATGTTGTGCTGCTGACAGATTTGATGTAATGCTACAGTGATGTTCCTGGAATGTGTTCAAGGAGCTGTCTATCTTCTTCCCATAGGTGATTGTTTGAATAAGTGTTACTCCTGAAGCACCTGCAAGTATAGCATCTGAAATGTACAGGTTTGACTTGTAAGATATAGGATTTTGATGATACCCGCCCACCGTGTTCTATAGCACAGCTTACTTTAGCCACCTCTGCTCTTGTTTTCTCTGTCTGGTCCTCTCAACACCCAAGTATACCTTATATAGGTCCTCTTTGGGTTCTCTTGTTTCTCCTTCCTTTTGAGTAATACATTGCCTGTATACCCACCTATCCATCAGTTTATCTAACATTCATCATTCCATCCATCCATCCATCCATCCATCCATCCATCCATCCATCCATCCATCCAAGCATTCATCCATCTGTTTACCCATGTACCCTCTCATACCCAGTGTTTACTGTGGCCAGGCATTATTCTTAGACATTGAAATTGTGGTGATGAATGAGATAGACTCTTGTTGTAATCTCAGTTCTGGGAAGGGACTATAAAAGAAGACAGGCATAAAAGGTTACATATTGTTTGATCTCATTTGTAAGATACATTCAGAATAAGTGATATTGTACAGAAACTGATTTTTCTTACTGGTATCTGGGGTGAGTGAGAAAAAGAATGACTAGCATCTATTTGTTGGTTTATTTTGGGAGAGTAGAGAAATTTAGAATTGAATGGATTTAGTTATATTGCATTGTGAGTACACTACATTGGCTCTGTGCTATCTTAAAGACTTTATTTTCTGTGACTTTCTAATTAATAAATAATTTAATTAATTATTGTTTTTTCAGGACAGGGTTTCTTTATGTAGCCATGTCTGTTCTGGAACTAGTTGTGTAGACCATGTTGGCCATGAGCTTCTGCCTCCCAAGTGCTGGGATTAAAGACATGTACCACCACCTATTGGCGTATTAATTTATTTTTAAAATAAAAAAAAACATTCCATTGAAGGGAGATAGACAGGAGCTACAGTTCACATTGATAGTAAAATAAATAAATAAAATTAAAAGAAAAGTATGGGCACTGGGTCACACCATGTACAATATTGAATTTTAGTTTTTTCTTCCATTACTAGGGTTTGAATCTAGGCCCTTTTACATGCCAAACAAGCTGTCTATCACTAAGCTATATCTCCAAACTATATTTTGCTTTTTTATTCTGAGGCAAAGTCTTACTAAATTGTCCATGTTAGCCATGAACCTCCTCTGCCATGTAGGCAGATCTTGAAGATTTGATTTTCCTGCCTTACTTGACAGGGTGGTAACTTGTTTCTTAGGTGAGGACCTGCAAGGAGACACTTGGGACCCAGAGGAGGTGACTGTGTGTGGAAGGTGTGTCCACTTAGTTTGAGGGTGAGTGAGGGTTGAGGAGACATTGTTGGTAGTCCTGAAGTGTTTTTGTCCAAATTTCTAAAAGAAACCTCAGCTAGGAGGTTTCAAACATTGATTTCAGAGCTTCCAAAAAAGGTGTGGCCACTGGGTTTCAACTCCACTAACAAGAGAGTGCACATCTGTCATGTAGTCATGCTGCTAATAGCCTACGGAAGAGAAACTTCTGGATGAGGTTTTTACTTTGAATGACTTGGGAGAGCTCTTGGAAGCGGTATAGGCAAGCAGAGGAGAGGCATGTTGCCTGCTTTTCAAAACAATCTTTGAGAAGGGATTGTGGAATATGTGGCTTCCATTAGGAACCAAGAAGAGTAACTCAGAAAGGTGTACTTTGAACCACAAGGAGACTGGCAAAGAAAGAGAAGGGAAGGAGGGGTAGGAGAGGGGAGGGAAGGGAAAAGAAAAGAAAGAAATAGTGGGAAATCCCAGAGCATCTGCATGTTTACAGGTAAATTGAGAAGGGTTTGTGGAGACTAACGGAAAAGTAGGAGTCAAAAAGGAATCTGATTTCTTATTTGAGATACTAGAGGTAGGGGAGGGACGGAGTAGGGGACATCAGTACCCCTTTACTCGAATGAGGATTGCTAATGCTCTTCTAATGTCCTTCTCCCAGAGTAAATGGCTTGCAAAAGGACATTAGGAGTTTGGTTTGTCTTACTGAGTTAGTAGTGATTTTTAGGCATATCCAAATGAATATATTGGGCCATAAGCCAGCAGCTCTGGAGCAAATGAAGGTGGGTAATATAGATTATTACTTAAATGACATCAAAGATTATGAGCCTGATGAAATTAGCTGAGGGAAGTATACAGGTGGAAGGGGGAATGCTAAATTAGACTGCATTCTATATGTGCCAAGTGATGGGCCGGACGATGATGTTAGTTATGTGAACACGTGCATGTGTGTGCATGTAGTCCAGAGGTAGATTTTAAGACTCTTTCTGTATTGTTCTCTACCTTATTTTTAGAGATATGTTCTCTCTGTGATCTGGAGCTTACTGTTTTAGTTAGACTTGGTGGGCAGCAAGTCCCTGAGATTTACCTGTCTCTGTCCACCAACCAGCACTAGTGTTACAGATACATGTCACCATGCCTGGTGTTTGGAATATAAACTCAAGTCCTCATGCTTGCACTGCAGAACGTTAACCCTGAGTCAGTCCCTCAAACTAAGATTTGAAAATTTTAAACATACATCTGCAGTCTTGCACCATGGTGAAATTGAACATAATTTGCTTAAATACACAAACATGTCAAATGCTTCATGTTCTAGAGGATGTTTGTGTGTATGTGTCTGTTGTGTTGTATGTGTGTATATATAGTTTTTGCTGTACAAGCATTAGTGAGCTGGGCTGTGAGGGCTGGTAGTTACGCATTTCTTATTCACATTTTAAGTGCTATGGTTTGGATAAGTATGCACCAGAGTCCATGTGGCAAGTGTCCTTTAGCCCATGATTGAGAGATGTGGAGACCTCAAGAGGTGGGACCTCATGGGGATAAATTGGATTGTTGGGAGTTTGCTTTTGAAGGGCATTGTTGGGACTCTGGCCTCTTTTTTGTTGTGGTGGTGGTGGTCTGGCCTTTATAAGGTAAGTAGCTTCTTTTACCACATGCTTTCCACAATAGCATGCTATCCCATAGACCCCACAGGAGTGAATCCAATTGATCATATACTGAAACCATCATCCCTGTAAGTCATGACAAACCTCTCTTTTTACATTATATCAAGTCAAGTATTTCATTACAGTAACAGAAAACTGAACAACACAAACAAGAGACCAACACAGCATCTGGTATTCAGAATACACATTTGTGAAAAGACAGAGTACTCAGTCTTTGACTTCTGAGCCTGAAGACTAATGTGGAAAAATGTGACTCATTATTTTATTATTGACTCATAGTTTGAGCAAAAGATGCTTGTATATTATATGCCTTCATTAGTAGAGATAGGGTCCACCTTCAGATGTTGGAGATTTACCACATTTGGATAGATGAAAAACTTCCGAGCCAATTCCCAAATAGAAAACTAAAACTGCTGTGAACCAAGATATTGGAATCAGCAAAAGACTACCCACAGAAAGGACTGTTTTGCTCTAAATTTGGTGTATCTAGTTGTACCTCAGATGTAGCTTAGTGTCCTGACTTCTGTCTTCAGGAAGTCATGTGAACAAGATTGAGGCCATCTTTTGGAAATTTGAATTGTTCTCAAAGTTGATAGAAATGGCTTACAGCCCCTATGCTGTTTGCTTCTGGGAATCTGCAAATTTGCAGGTAAAGGAGGCCTACTTGTCTAGTCCTCTTTCCACTCCTGAGTGTCAGTGATAGGCATGTTTTCACACATGCCACCATTTACTGCTGGCAGAATTAAGTGCATCTTGTGTGACTCTACTGAAGAAGACTCTTGGCTGAAACTCATTGTCTCTTAACCTCATCTCACGCATTGTTTCCCGTTGCAGATACTGCTTGTTGTCATTTTGCCATAATTAATCATAGCCATGAGTAGCTGTATGCACTGCCTCTGATTTTTTTTTAGGGAATCACCAAGCATGAGGCTGGTCTTGGGCACTACTGACATCTTCCCTCTGCTTTTGGCTGTTTACTTTGTTAAACAATCAGTCATAGCATCTTACAGACTTGAATTCCACTAACATTTACTGGCTCTCAACAATATGCTTTACACTGGTAAAGCTGCCAAAGCTCTAGGAGAATTTTGTATATATTCCATGTTATACCACCAGATGCTTCCAGGAGTAACTGGAAGGCAGTCCCCAATATGAGACACTGTGAAGCTCTGTAGATGATTGACACCTAGACTAATAAGTATTCTAATTTGAATGAGAAGATGTAAGGTTAAGACAACAGACTCCCTAGTTTATCAAGTCTCATCAGATGGCAGGGGAGGAGGTCTCCCTCTTTCAGTGGACTAAAAGAAGGGGATAGAGGGAAGGAGGAAAGGAGGGGATGAGGGAGGGGGCTACAATTGGCATATAAAATGAATAAATTGTAAATATTAAAATAAAAAATTAAAAAGGCTGGGTGTGGTGGTGTATGCCTGTAATCTCAGCACCCAGAGAGGCAGAGGCAGTTGGATTGTTGTGAGTTCGAGTCCAGCCTGGTTTACAAAGCAAGTCCAGAACAGTCAAGGCTACATAGAGAAACCCTGCCTCAAAAAGCCAAATGAATGAATGAATAAACAAACAAACAATCAGACATCTATTCCAGAAAGAAAAAAAAAAAGAAAAAAAAACACCAGATTTCCTAGGATGTTCAAGAGAATGAAGTTCTGTACTTCTGTGATATAACCTTATTGTTGAGCAAGATGAAATTATGCTGCCTACTTGGGTTTGCAGAAGTGACTTCAGCCTAGGCATCAGTAGCTATTTCTCTTTCCTAGCATTCTAATTCTTGGCTTTTATCAGGCTGTATATCCTTTTTCCTGTCTTCTCAACCAGATAGCTACCTATCTGTTTACCCACTCACCCACCCAATTTTCCATTCATCTAGCTGTCTACCTGTCTACCCATTTACCCACCCATGTTCCCACCCATTTAGGTGTCCATCTGTCTACTTATTTACCCAGTCATTTCCTCATTTTGCCCATTCACCCACTCATCTTTTGAACCATTCAGCTGTCTGTCTACTTATTCGTCATTTATTCAGTTGTTTTCTGTTTACCTACACACCCAATCTTTCTTCCCAGTTACCAAGTTGTGAATTTATCTACCCACTCACTGACCCATCTTCATATTCTTTTATTTGTTCATAGGACTCCTCATCCATCCATCCATCCATCCATCCATCCATCCATCCATCCATCCATCCATCCATCTTTCTATCTAATCTATCTAATCATCCCTAAATTATACCCTATCCCTTTCACATTCATACTTTTCTTTTGTTCTTCTGTCTACCCTCTCATCTACCCATCTTCCCTTCTATCCAGTCATCCATCGACTCTTTCACCCATTCTTCTTTCTGAGTCCAGTCATCTATCTACCCGCTTATACTTCCACCTTCTTATCCTCTCACTTGTCCATACCCACGTGTTTACCTATCTTAACTGTTCTTTTACTTGTCTACCTGATCGCCTGTATATTCACCCAAATTTGCTTGACATTTAGTTTGATTATATTTAGGAAATATTCTAGGCATGAGGGTAGATTGGTTGCTAGGAGTCCCTCTTAGAGACTACAGAGAAGTAGATGGTCAGGAGACAGGTGTTTACTTACAGGTAGAAGGTTATAGGCATGGCATTATATAGACATATACATATGAATGACATAACTCTAGTCATGTCCAAAGAGTTTATCTCCACAAGGGTAATGAACAGGAGATACTCTCTGTCCTTCCCTTCATGGCCATTTAAGTAAAGGAGAGGGAAGAGATCCTCTTCTGTAGCACTTTCCCAAAGGTTAATTTAAAATATTACTTTGATTTGTCTTCAAGGTAGCTCTGTTACATCTCAATATACAGTTGGGATTGTAACCATGTCCAAGGCAAGTGGCAATTAACCCTCATTCACCTGCAGGTGCTAATGACAAGAAGGTAACCCTTCTGAAAGGTCAGGAATATTCAGTGGTTGGTAAGAAATCTCCAAAGGATAATGACACCAGAGAATTTGATTGGAGCATACCTAGCAGTCCTGAGCCACTGACTTTGCAGTGAGCATAAGTGTTTATGATAGGAAGATGGAAGAACCCGATTCCCCCCTCTGATTTGGCTTTAATGTAAGGTCAAAATACCTTTTGTTGATTTGTTTGAGAATGTTGCCCTGACTCCTTTGTCAGGAGAATCTATTAATCATCCTCCTCACCACTACCAAGTCATTCATTATTTCCCAAGTTAATTAAATATTAGAGGTTTCCTCTTGGGATTCCCTCAGGTAATCTGAGCAACAAAAGACATTTCTTTCACAAGTGAGTAAAATTATAACAGCAGGGAAGCATGTGTATATCAGGTATCATTTTGACTGCTTTTTTGGTTTAACTCTTTTAATTCTTACACTAATAGATAGGTACTGTTGTCATTTTCCTGTTTAAAAACACAGCACTGAGACATGAGACATGGATTATGTGTGAAGTTATTTCCCTAAGTATCTTTACTGCCCTTTTTTGTGGGAGGAGGGTAACAAAAGTATAATTCATAAACAAAACAAAAAGGGGAAGACCGAACTTAACCATACTTTACTACATTGCTTTGATTCTGTTAGGATGGTTAAAAAAAAAAAAGCTACAAATAGCTAGAAGTGATATAAGTCACATTCTCAATAGGAACCTCCTTTTCAGAATATGTAAAATCTCTTCAAGAAACCAAACATTGCAGCTGGAAAATGGATAGAAGGCAAGTCAGGAAAGAAAATATGCACATTACAAGCAAACATGTTTAAACTTACTCAGGGACCTTAGAAAATACAAATTTAATCTGTAAAGAGCTTTCCTGCACCCTCAATAGAATGCTTGCAGATGAAAGTGCTGGGAATACCTAATGATGGCGAGGATCCACAGAAATAACATGTTTTAGGTAGGTGCAAAAACCTATATGTTGTGTTGAACATCTGTATGATGAGTCCTAAGTTAATTTATCATATTACATGGCAGTTACAGTACTGGGCATTTATCCTGGAAGAACAAAATTTATATTTACATAAATATCTTTTTATACCTCTTTATTGGAACTTCTATTTATAATAACTTAAAATTGTAACTAACCCAAATATACTTTCTCAGGTACATGATTGAAGTGTGTCCTAGCGGTTTGAAGTGTGTCCCTGCTCAAGGAGGCAAAAAGGATGAGCTTCTGTGAAGCTCAGAGATGGGTCCTAAGAGCAGCCTGCTGAGTAACATAGCAGCATTCCATTACATAGCATTTTATAGAACAGGTTGTATAGTGTAAGAGCAGATGGGGGGGGGGTGTGCTTGACAGAGCTGGGAGTAAATAGAACAAAGTAGCATGAGATAATTTTTTTCCTGTTGATTTGGTTCATGCTGAGGATCAAACCCAGGCCTTTGCTCCTGCTAAGTAAGAATCTGAGGGCTGTCTGAAGTCTGTGTCATTGTGTTGCTAATGCTAGTCTCCTGTTTTGAACATGACTATCACTTATAATGTTACATGAAAGGTATGTGGGGCCACTCTGTGCTATTTTTGTACCTCCTTGTAATTCTACAGCTATGTCAGAGATAAATATATAGTTGAAAAATACAAAGAGTTAAATACTTAACATAAAAAGCATCAGTGTAATCCTTGCCTGACAGGCTTACTGTGCCCACAAAAGACTTGTGAAACAGAGTGAGCCAGGCACACTCACAAATCATGTTCTTTACACATTTTCTTCTTTCTTAGTTGCAGGTTAAATATAACTGACTACATATACCTGTGGTATTCAAAACTCAGTGGAAGCTGGTTTAGTGCATACATCAAGTCCCAACTTGTGCAGCGTCACTGAGGGAGATGCCACTGTTTACCTTCTCCATGACCCAAATCTGTAGGGAATCCTATCTCTGTGTCACCGATGTCCTCCTTTTCTGTCACATTTTATTTTGTTGACTTATGCAGGCAAAATTTGTAACAAGCATTACCCTTGTTTGCTAGTTAGTCACTTACTCTTTGTTGTACTGCATGGATCATGCCTGTGTTTTCTCTCAGCAGTACCTGGCCAGTATAGCTCCAAGTGTGTTTCTTGAATGAGCAGGGAATGCATGTTCTCCCATGGGTGCTTAGTGTATAACTTCTTGTGGGCCGACTTGCCTCCTTCTGTGTAATTACAGGTGCCTCTCTGCTGTATTTCTCACTGATGAGGACATTCTACAACTGGGCACCACTTTTTCTCCACTGCCATAGGGGCCATGTGGCTTTTGGCAATATTCTAGAGAAAATAAGACCTCTTCAATCTGAAGGAATGATAATCAGTTAAAGTTGTCCATTCCATCCATGCACACCAGCTAGAATTCCTCATTCTTGATGGCAAGGGTACCGAAGGTTGCTGTTTTTAATTGAGTCCCATGGCATTGGGTGAGATGTATGATTCCTTCCATCACAGAGTGCTTTTTGACTCTACTGTGGTGAGTTTGGGTCCCACGTCAGTCTGTTGTGTTCCCAGAGTTAGCCCTATGAAGGACTTGTGGATATTCTTGTGTCTGTGTTTGCCGCTATATGACTGATAAATTGAAACTGTGTAAAGCAGTTCAGAGTGGAAAGGATCTGAGTGATTATATCATTTCCTTCAGGTTAGACCATAGAAAAATATGTGAAGCTCCCTTATCCCGTGTTGTAGCATCAGAATTACTATGGAACATTTCTGAATGGGGAGGGCTGGGGAGGGAGTCACGTATGTCAGCGGAGTATGGAGGATAGGAGGGAGATTGGCATCTTTTGATTGTCACTTATTGATTGATACCAGTTGAACATTTAGGGGCCACCCCTTCAATCAGTTCTCCCTTGCAAACTAGTGAGGTGCTTGTAAGATCACTGTGTTCCTTTCCACTTCTACCCCTTCCATTAATTGTTATTTTATGTGTATGAGTGATTTGACTACATGTATGCCTGTGCATCACATGCATGACTGGGGCCTGCAGAGGTCAGATCTGGAGTTACAGATGGTTACGACTGCCTTGTGGATGCGGGGGATCAAACCTAGGTCCTGAGGAAGAGCAGCTAATGCTCTTTATCTCTAGGCCATCTCTCCAACTCAGTGTCATACATTGCCCAGTATTTGAACTCCTGGAGGATTAGGAGATTAGAGTAGGGTGTGAATGAGTTTTCTAGAATCACAATTGTAAATGAGAAGAGTCATTAGTTCATCTTGTTTTTGTTGTCTTTCTCTGAGACAGTGCCTCTCATTGTACTGCAGCTTGATCCCCAGCTCAGGTCAGTTGTCTGGCTTCAGCCTTGGGAGTTACAGGATTACAGGTAGGAGTCATCACACCTTGCTAAGTCAGTTTAGTTTTAGAACAGCCTAATAGGGAGGGAGGGTCCAGGACCTCGAGTTTTGGTGTCATAGTAGATCTTAGGTTGGTCAGAGCAGATCGGTTTATAGCATTTATGGAATATGCTGAAAGCTTGTTTTAATTGGGATCTCCAGCCGTGGAGCTGACCTCAGGTAAGGCTGAGCGAGGCTCTTCTTTTTATCTTGCAGTTTCCTAGGTTTTGTCCTCCCCAGTGTGCTTGTCATGTGCTAGCCATCTTCAGCTTTGTTCTTAATTGGAAGAGCTCAGACACATCCCTCTGAATCAGTGGTCCAGGCTGGAGGCTTTGATGGCACTGGTTATAAGTTTACTGGAACCATAGGGTCATGCAGTTTCTGAAACCTGACTACTGGGTAATGTGGTCTTTTTGGAGAGGAAGTTGGAGACAGTGCTCATTCTTAAGAAAGCTATTAGTCGTAGGGTATTCTTTCCCGTCACCTGAAGCCAGGGAAAGGCGGAGCTGTAGCTTTGTGCTTTGTGACTGCAGGAGGTTCTGGGTGTGGATGGCATGGCCGCTGGAAGAGACCCCTTTCACCTTTCTCTTTTCTTTTTATTTGGGGTTTCCTTTGGATTCAGCTACCTGCTGGCCCGTCCACTCCCACACCTACTTTCACATCCGCCTCTGATACTTTTGTAGACACCACTGCCTTTATTTATTGCCCTTGGAGCCGCCTGTGAGCTGAGTGTCAGCACTGCTTCTCACCTGCATTCCTGGAGCAGTGTGCCCTCCTCTCCTGCTGTCTCTATGTACTTGGCTTTTTTCAGGCTCTTCCTCGAGGGGGACAGTCCTGTTTCCTGTCTCCTGTTTCTATGAGTATGTTCCTTTGCTGGTAGCATTTCACTCAAAAAAAAAAAGTTCTTGGCTGCGTTAGATTTGTAATTTCTAGGTTCATTTTGGGGCGCGGAGTGGTTGTAGAGACATCAGTTTCTTTAGTCTGTGTGCTTGGTGTCCTTTGGTAGGGATGGGTTGAAGCTAAGGATATCCGTTCCCTCTCTCACCCCTCTCCTCTCTCTTACCTCCTCCTCTTCTGATTTTCTAGACCCTTGCACTTTGATATTCTCATCATCATTGAAGCCAACTTTTAGTGAATGCTTAATAGTTCATTCTTTTCTTATACATGTGTATACAGATGAATACCTTTGTAGCACTGGAGCAGAATATATTCTCATAAATATGTTTAAATTCACAGAACCCTTGTGAGGTATATATAGTTATTGTCTTACTTTATACAGAAAGAAAGAAATCAAGGCCCAGGGATAGCAACCGATTTATACAGTCACCCAAGAAAGAGCAGAGAGAGAATTTGAACTCAGACAGACTCTACATTTTAATTGCTACATCTGACACACAAAGACACACACTCACTCACTCATTTTCCCTCTGTTATAAAGTTTATCCACATAAAAGCAATTTTTTTCCTTAGAGAACTGATTATAGAATTTATTCTGGAGTCATATGTCAGTGACTATGGCCCAGGGATACAGCTTCAGTTAACCCCAAATCCCATTTCCAGTATGTCAACAGTTTTATGAAGTTTTTGTTAATATAAAAAATAAAGAAACAATAACTCATGGCACTTTTACTGCATTGATGGAAATATGAGGTAGGCAGGGCACAGCAACCCAAGGACACAAGGTTTTCTAAATACAGCACGTACTGATGCTCACATGAACTTACGAAGACTGTGTGTTGGAGCATGTACAGGGCCCGCCGGTGTCTTAGCTAGATGGCATTCCAGTGCTGAGAGCCGAAGTAGACACCTAACCTAGAGGCTATCTCCAGTTGGTAACTACTTGCGTATGAAAAATTAGTTTTCTCCAATGGAGTTGCGCTGGGTATTCTAACCACTCCTCAGGGCAGGCCCCATGTCAAGAAGTAAATCAGTGGATGGCCAAGATAAACAAACTCAGTGGCATTTTTGGAAGTTCTTTGTTTCATAATTCTTTGTCAGGGCTTTTTTTTTTAAACATTATAGACCGTTTGTGTATATATTATAGTTTCCAGTTTAGTGCTTTTATGGAATATTTCTGTTTGTGCAAATGTTTCTTGTTCTGTTTCTTGTGCTTTTTGTGGGGCAGGGGTTCTTATTCTTTTGTTTGTTTCATCCTATTTTGGTTTTTTGTTTTTATTTTTATGTTTTGTTTTTATTGCTTTATTTTTATGTTTCATGTGGGCACTAGAAGCCCACTAGATCTTTGAATAGGAGTGGGCATCTCATCAAACATAAAAACATATTTATCTTATTTTTTTGTTATCTTTTTTAAATGCCTGTCTTTTAAGAAGAAAGAAAGGGAGATGGGGAAGGATCTGGGAGGAGTTAGGAGAGGGAAAATCATAATCAGAATAGATTGTATAAAAGAAAACCTGTTTTCAATAAAAAAAATAGGAACAAGACAAAAACTCCATATAAGTATACCCTTTTATGCATATGCAGCTGTGGTTATTTTGGTGATCAAGTTCTTTAACTCTGTGTAGATGTGAGTGTAGTACACAGCTGTGATAATTGTAGTGAATGGGCAGGGGATGAAGTCCTAAGGTACATCGTGCATTGTGTTCTGTACTAAGTGCTGACATCATTTTGTGATAAGCTTTTAGTAGTCCTGCAGTTTGGCTTTCTTGCCTAACCACTTCTTAGATGGAGAAATTGAGGCTTAGAATTAAGTGATATTTGTCAGATTATGCAGTTTACAAAGATTCAGACCTTGTACAAGACCAGTTCTCTTAAGGGATGAGCAAAAGTTGTTACTAGCTGGGAGTCTCATGTCATCTTGAGGCAGACAGAGCTTGGGTTGTCCTTGGACAGCCTCCTGTGTATTTGGCCTCATTTTATGTGACTAACATTCGTACTTGCTCTCAGAGTTGTCCTACACTAGTCAGTCAGGTCTGTAGTTGTTAGGCAGATGAGCAAACTGAATCTAGAGAATTTATGCAATTTGCCCAAGGTCACTTGGAGTGGAATTCTTAACTGGCTTCTCTGACTTTCACTGCCTGTCAGTCCTGAGAGCAATTCTGGCTAAGAGCACAGTGTTTGTGTGTTGAAGTCCTAGGTGCTCCAGACTAAGCCTTCTGGACAACTGGGGTGCCTGGTCCCTGAGTTCCCTCCCTTTCTCCTACCTTCCCAAGTCCAATTGAGCTAACAACTTTATGAGTTCTAGCATCTGGGGAAAAGACAGCTCTTCTTCATCAACATTTTCAAATTACACCTGAGTTAATAAAAAGACAGCATGTGACACTTGAAGCTTCTAGATCTTTTGAATAGGAGTAGGCATCTCATCAAACATAAACATACCTTCTTCAGTTTCACAACCTTATAATAAAGGAGCCCTGGTTTTTCCCCAGAAGTAATAAATTTACTTTTCCCTCATGTTGTAGTACAGAGAGACAGGCCTTATAGAAAACAGAGGAAGATAAAACACATTTCCATGCATAGTAAGGGAAAGCAAGCCACTGTTAACAATTTCTTTTTACTAGATTTATTTATTTTCAAGTTCATTTGGATGAAAGCAAGTGATTCACACTCTCATTTGTATGATTATGACACGGAAGTAATGAAAGGACAGAGGCTTAAAAATAGGGGTTAGAGCCAGGTGTGGTGGCTCATACTTGTAATCCCAGCCCTCAAGGAGGCAGAGGCAGGCAGATCTCTGTGAGTTAAAGGCCAGCCTGGTGTAAGAAGTCCAGGAGAACCAAACCTACACAGAGAAACCCTACCTCAAAAAAAAAAAACATAGATAGATAGATAGATAGATAGATAGATAGATAGATAGATAGATAGATAGATAGATAGATAGATATGAGTAGGGATTGGGCTTGTCTCTTTTAAGGCTGAGGGCTATATTGAGAAGTAGTCATGTAAACAGTTTGTGGATTAGCACAAACCCTTGGGCAGGCTGTACCCAGGGAGAAGGGCTTGCCCTTTTTCTGGGGTTGGGCTGAAGGGACACTGAAAGCAGCATTGGTCATCACTGTTCTTCAGAACTGATCTTTTAGTGGGCCATCACAGTTTAAGAGCTGATCTTTTTGCGGGGCTTGTAGGTGCATGATGTTTGCACAGCATATGTACATCACTGGTAGGTGCAGGGTCTGAGAAGCATGTGTCTTCTGTGACTGGGCACCTCACTCTTTTGCGACAGGGTCTCACAGAAACTAAGCTCCTGTTTCATCTAGGCTGAAAGTGAGGTCATTAGGATGACCATTGATCTTAGAGGACCCAGCCTATCTCCATCCCCTTAGTACTGGGGTCACAGAAAGATACAACTATAACCCAACTTTTTACATGGGTACTGGGGCTTTGAACTCAGAGTCTCTTGCTTTCACAGAAAGTGCTTTTATCCACTGAGCCATCTCTCCAGCCCCAGGAACTAAATTTCTGTGAGAAGAGGGCAATGGACCTCACTTCTGGCCTGAGTTTGTTTCAGATTTGAGAGTGGCAGCTGGTCACTTAAGCATCTTATTTATGACACTGCTAATGTAATATAAAGAGACCCAACTTTAAGATAAGTCAGGTTGGTGGAAGCCATGGCTCCCTGTTTCTGAGGGTTTTCTTAGCCTTAATCTTGGTGGATATCATGTAGTGGGAGCTGAAACTGACTTTGTCTTTTCTGTCTGAAGTCTGGAGAAGGCTGTTCTCTCTCTGCTATAAGGTTTTGGCTGTGTCCTCTTCTGTCAGTAAAGATATTTTTAACATTATAGCACTGTACTGATCCTGGGCAATGAGGGAAACTGATGTTAGTTTTAGAGCTTGTTTTCCAGCTCTTGTTTGGGTTTCTAATGGGACTAACAATGCCATATTGTATACTCATCTCTGAAATGCCTGTATATGCAGCTCGTTAATCGTCCTGGCACTGCAGAGTAGCATGACTGGATCCTGAACTCTGGTCTCAGTCTCCTCTGACCACCTTAACATCTTGGGTTCTTTTGGTGCCAAGCTGTTCATGTTATTAGTAGAGACTGTACTTGACTTAGGCTGATGGTCTATGTCAATGACTCTCCAGACTTTCTCCAACTTCTCCTTCCCTCCCTACTTCTCCTTCCTCTCCTTTTTCCCTTCCTCTCTCTGTGCCACTTTTTCCCCCTTCGAGCAAAGTCTCTTGCCAGACCTGGATCCCACTGGTTCAGCTACATGGACTTGTTAGTGAGCCATATAGATCCACCTGTCTCTGACCCCTAGTGCTGGGATTATAGAAGGCATGAGCTAAGATTCCCAATTACCACCACCTTTCTCCTCCTTTTCTTTATGTGGGTACTAGGGGTCTATACTAGGCACCCCATCCTTATGCTGCAAGCAGTGTATAAATAGAGTTGTTCCTCTCTCTCTCTTTTCCCCTTATGGGTGGAGTTTCAGAAAGTTCTTGAACATCTTAGAGAAAGATATTCAAAAACCGGAAAATATTACCTAGGGAAGGGGTAGAGAGGTGGTTGTAAAGACAGGTAGAGGGCCTGGCAACTAATTCCTACTACAGAGTCCATAGGTTTCAACATGAATTTAGAAGAGGCTTTCACACTATAGCAGTAACACTGACTTAGGAGTGGATGCCATGTTGACTGAACTTCATTTCTACCAGTTTTTCTGGCCTCCTTGATCAAATGGAAACAGGGAAATCAAGCCTGCCTATGGAGGTTGAAGTGATGAGTAAATGAGACGGCATTATTAAGCTCCTTTCCTAGAATGTATTAGGCATGGAACAAGTAAGATACATATATATTCTTTACTCTAGACACAGGTAAGATCATATTTTTCTAGTAAAGATAATGGTGGTTGTGGTAGTAGTCAGAATTGTAGTTTTGGTAGCCCTGGTGGCGGTGGCTGGAGGAGCGCTGGTGTTAGCCTTTGACTTGCTGACCAAAGAAACCAAACGGCTTTCTCCTGTAATGTTCTGTACTGTGTTGCAGCACTTTCCCCAGATAATTTCCCTTGGAATGCACAATCACCCAGCGCTAAGGTACTAGCAGTTTTTTAAACAATCCAGTCAGAAAAATGTCAGGATCAAAAGGATTCCTTTCCCTCTAAGCAGCAAAATTTCCAAGAACAAAATTAAACCAAAGATATATAACAACGTTGTAGAAAAGTTTCTAAACCAGTGTTTCTCTCCCTTCTTCAGCAGAAAAGAAAGCAAGTCATTTAAGCTGTCTATAACATGACTTACTTTCCCTTTGTGTCCTACAGAAGCCACTGGTATGTAAGGGGAAGTTTACTGCTAGGATTCAGGGCCACAATGTCTTGTACCCTTCTTGGGCCTGGTTCTCACTGCTTTTTTTTTTTTTCCCTCTAGCTGTTTTGGCCCTGTCTCATTGGCCCCATGTGCCTAAATTACCTGGTGAAGATTTGAAGGTGGCGGCAGCCTTTTCTATACATGGCACATAGATATTTTTATTTCAGTTATTTATCTCATCAATCATGAGTCTTTCTCATTTTCTCCTAGATAAAAAAAGAGTTCTTTTCTCATTTAAAATTTTACTAGCTAATATAAGTTATACGTTTGCATTCTTTATGTTCTCTTAAGGAAATTTTGTTTATAGCATATTGTTTCGGGTAGAGTTTCCTGGTCTTCACCTTGAAAGGACACATGCCTGTGGGCATTTTGAGTATGGAGGTGTTGAAACTTCTGAAATTATCTAACTAAATATTCTGGATCTGTATTGCTCCAAAAACAAAATGCACAACAGCTACAGCTCTTAGAAACACATGCCAGTTATAGCTTACATTTTGCTGAACTTGAGAGAAATTGGCATGGCAGATTATTAGATGCTCAGAATGTGGAGTTTAAAAATGTCTTTGACAGGGTGGATAAAAGTAAACTTAGGTTGAGTTCCAAAGAGCTGAAATTTGGTCTTTTATCATATATTCGAAGGTAAAAAAGATAGATGGAAATCTCTAGGTAGTACGAATTGTTAAGTATGTTGAGTTACAAATACCAGAAGGAAAAGAACCATCTTAGATGTCTTTTTATTCCCTTAACAGATACTTGCTGGCTTTTGAGGCAGTTGAACGTAGTGCACTGGAGATGAAAAGTATTGTATGTATAGTGAAAAGACTTGGTTTAAATTCTATGCCTTTGCATGCTCCAGATCCAGTTGAAGACAGTTTCCTTCTGCAAATAGTCACACATGTGTGTCTCGATGCTGAGGCAGGAGCCTGTTTGCAGGTGCCGATGGAGGTGCTGTGGCATGTATATTTTTACATATGGTGGCAGGTGCTTTTTGGCGTGCTGTGGTGGGTATGTGTCCAGGTGCTTTACTAAGTTCTGAGGAAGATACAGTGGACGCAGTAACTAGCTAGTACCTGGGTTACTGCATCCTGGCAGAGTTTCACCAACTCCTAAATCTTTTCTTCCAGTGTTTGGTTGCATCTTCTCATAAGACCTTACTATCGACTTAAATACATTTATGGTTCGTAGATGTTGGCACCGCTCTCCACAAATATCAAGGCATGAAGGGAACTGACAGTCCTTAGTCTCCACTGCACAGTGGTGGAGATTACAAGTTCTTGTCTACACCATGCTGAGATCTTGTAAGCCGTTATAAAGGGAGAAACTGGAGAATTACTTTCCAATTGAGGCCCTTTGCTTTGAGTTATAAGGAGATTTTTCTTTTCTCACTTCCTGCTTTGGGTTTTGTGAGGCTGGGTCTCTCTGTGTAGTTCTGACTATCCTGGAACTCCCTATATATATTTATTAGGCTGGCCTTGAACTCACTAAGATCCTCCTACCTCTGCCTCCCTAGTGCTGGGATTCAAGATGTACATTGTTATTCCTAGCACGATACGAAGATTTTTCAAAACTGTATAAGTATCTGGTTTTCTTCTGATGGAGCAGAGCTGTGCACTATGTGTAAAGGCTTCCTTCAAGTCTGGAAAAAGTTCAGAGTTAACTTGGAAAGCAATTTGGAAGAAAGAAATTTTTCATAATTATTCTTATGTAGGTTTTAAAAGTGTGTTGCTTTATAGCTGGGTTAAAGCAGGAATTTGAAATTCTAGAACTGAAAGGCATTCAGGAAAATGTTTACATGTCAACTTGACCTGTTTCAAGCAAAGTATAGGAACCACAATCTTGCCTGCTCAGTGTCTCATTGGGATTAAGGTCACTGCCGGGATTAAGGTCATCAGTCTAACCTCTTCTTATTTTGGCTTTCCTGATGTTTTTCCAATAGCTTGATTGGGTTGAACAATAAATTAAAAGTTTTAAAGATATTCCATAATTCCTGTCTAAAATCTAGCAGACGTATCGATACCACTAGCCACTAATGGAAAGTAAAGTGTGCCATTTGTTCATCTGACTAGAAGGCAGCAACTCCTATCTTGCTGGAGTTCACCCTGTGGAAATGAAAATGGATGACAGATGGATGGCCCTACAGAAAAGGTCAAGTTGAGGTGTGGGAGGAGAGGTCTTTGGTACTGGAGGACGTTTCCTACATAATGTGGGAATTGAGCTAACCCAGAGGATGGTATTAATTAAGCAGAAAGGGAAGGAACAGAATGCTCAAATACTGTCTGAGGCAGTAGGGAAAGAGTTGGACCCTAGTCTGTGGTCCTTCTCTGCCTTCCCAATACCATTCCCAAGTAGCCACTCCCTGCTGGGATGAGTCTGAGATGGAAAGTCAGGGGCCTTGACCACAGGAAGTATAAGGAATTCTTCAAAAGCAAGCTTCCGGAGTTGCAAGTTGAAGTGACTGGGAGAGAATTACATTGTGGCTGCTTTATTGCTCAGTTAATAGCTTTTGATCTGAGTCTTCACGTCCTCTAGCATTATAAAAGGAATGTAACAGGAAAAATATAGATTAGTGGTCTCCTAAGTCTACCTTGTCTGGCCCCTGGCCTTCCTAGACATTGGGCCTCACTGAAGATCATCTCATTACCTAATGAACCTGACTTTTATAATTTCAAAGCTATATATATGACATATGTAATATGTATTTCACATACCCCCCACCCTCCTCTTCTCCTGGCCCCTCCCTCACTCTTTACCCTATTCTCCCTTCCCTGTTCCTTAGAAAAGGAGGGGGCCCAACCACCCGATATATCAAGTTCATCAGGACTCAGGTAAAAACATTTTTTTTCTACCTACTAGATTGAAAAATTAAAAAACAAAAAACAAGGCAGTTGTCAGACTTGGTTTTCAGGCACTGTATTGCTGCCTGTGGCTTCCAAAGGGACATATTTTAAACATTTTGGAAAGTCTCTTGACTGCTGCTTAACTTCCTCCTCACCCTGCACTGCCTATGAGGACTTTGTATAGCATTTCTGTAAACATTTACTCCTTGCGTGCTTGGAAGTAGTGTGCAAATTAGATTAGCATTTCCTTTCTTTTGACAACTGACATTTTTTTTTCTTTTAAGCAGCTTTGACAAGCAGCAGAAGCAAATTATGAAATTACCAGGTGACCCTTTGTGTTCCTCAACTGCTAATGAAGTTGGAAAATTAAGATTTCATCTGGCAGAGGAAATCATTTTGTTTGACAAAGGGCCTAAAAGTATTTGTAGACAGGAACAGATTGTCATGCCCCCACCCCCAATCCAGTTGGCCCTGTGATCAGTAAACACACTATTGTTGATGTTTGTTCCTTTTTGTTTGATTGATTTGCTAGAAGCTTAAGGAGATATGAAGGAGTTTCTTCATATCTTGGGTACCCGTTGTCTAGGCTGTCAGCATGTCATCCAAGGCATGCTTTAGATGCTGGAGAAATCAACAGCATGCAGAGAATGAAAGCACTGGCTTCATAAGGAGGCACAGGTAGAGATCTACCAATCACAGGTTAAACAGCCCTCTTCTGAAAGGCTTGAGACTGCAGATTTCAGCATTTTTCAGATTTTGGACCAGCCAGAGAGAGAGTGCTGTGCTAGTCTATGCTGCAACATCAATGGGGTCCGAGACATGCTGTGTGAAAGGAGCTAGTCACAGAGGTCATGATGTCCATTGTATGTGCCAGAATATGTTGCAACATCAATGGGGTCCGAGACATGTGAAAGAAGCTAGTCACAAAAGGGCATGATGTCCATTGTATGAGACACTCAGAATTGATAAATCTACGGAGTCAGAAAGAAAGGTGACGTTTTTCAGGGATGAGTGGTGGCATGTAATGGTTACTTTTAAATGTCAGCCTACCACAACCTAGAATCACCTACAAAGAGCCTGAATGACGGATTGCCCAGATCAAGTTGGCCTGTGGGCATGTCTGTGGGAGGTTGTCTTGATTGTTAATTAATGTAGGAAGAACAAACACATTCTGCATAGCATCATTTCCTAGGCTGGTGGTCCTGAAGTTTAAAGGACAAGGGAAAGCAGCAGAAGCAGGCAGTGTGGGTTCTTTTTTTGTTCGTTTGTTTCTCACCTAAGGATTGTTTGCACAAAATCATTGTGTTATCAGAGAAATCAGGGCCCCTTCTTTGGATTATTGTCTCCTTAATAAGAAAATTTAAAAATTGACGCAGTAGGAAGGTAGAAGGCCATTTTATTAGAATTTGAGAGAAAACAACGTGGCAGGCAATCTGCAAATTTCAGGAGCCTCCAGGATAAAGGTTATGGAGAAGAGGAAAGTCATATCTTTTGAGTCAGGCCTGCATGTTGAGCAGTAGAGGTCAGCATGAAGCTGCATGATAAAAGGCAAGTAGCTTCATAGAGAGAGTGAAAAAGACTGAAGTGCTAGGGAAAACATGCTTAGGAAAGAGGCACAATGAAGACAAAGAAAAGAGAAATGAGTTTCTTGTTTTGTTTTGTTTTATTTTTTCCGGAATTATGCCTCAGAAATCAGGCTGATTTAACAGAGCTTCATGGTTTTGGTTCTCCCAGTGCCTGCAGGGTTTCTGAGAACAAAAACCACATTTTTCTTTAAAGGGCTTGATGATTCTTTCCAATTCCTTACCGTGGCAGTCTTTCTGAGGGATGATCCCTTGGCCAGATGATTGATAGGCCCAACTGGATTACCTTTTAAAGATATTTATCTCATTTTTGCGTGTGTGCCTGTGTGTGTCTGTGGACATGCATGTACATTTGTCAGGTGCATGTGAGTGTGTGTTTGCCCATGTAAATACAGGTGCCTGTGGAATTTAGAAGGTGTTGGGTTTCCTGGATGTGAAGTCATGGCTAGTTGTTTGCCACTGAAAATGGGTACTTGCAGCTGAACTCAGGTCATCTGTAAAAGCAGTACATAACTGCTTAGCCATTTCTCCAGCCCCTCACTAGACTAAGGACCAGACAGTGTGAATTGTGCTAATCTTAAGGCAGATCCGAAAGTCATGGTTCTACCCAAGGCAAGAGATAGATTCCATTCTTTTGACCAAGAGGAAATAGCTTTTCTGTAATAGACCCCAAGAGAGCTTTGATATCCCCAGTGTCCTTCAATAATATGGTAATGTTACCAGGTCAAGATTGGAGAATTCAGTATCATGTAGTAGATGGCTTCCAATGGGGAAATAGACATAATCCATTTCCACCATGAATGTATGGAGATCCAATTCCAAATCTGTTCACCAAAAGAGATTAATGCCTGGAATGAAATTTCATTAGTTTCATCATCACAAGTTCATGTTCCAGGCAGAAGTTTGGAGAAGTGAGGTAAGGAACCAGAAGCCCGCTTCTGACATTCCTGGCCTCCAGCAACGGCATTCCTGAGAACATTGCTTTGGGGTTTCCTGCCTAAGCTTCCCAACTAGTTTTTGTCTTCTGTCCTCATTGCTAAGATTCTCTCATTTTTTTAATAACTGAGACAATCATTGCGTGACTAACAGGCAAGTCGCAAACACTGACTGTGTACTCAGGATGCAGGAACCGTTAATGTAATGTGCATTTTGGCATAGGGTGGAATTGCATAAGAATTCATCACAGCACTCAGAGATATCTTGCTATTTTTTGTAGAATTTTTCATTTGATATTTTTAAAACCAAATTTTAGTCACTTGTGGGATGTAGAGTAAGTGCTAGTTTTTTCACAGGGCAATCTCATTTTAAACAATGAGTTGTTAGATTATAGAGAGTAGTAACATACTGAATGATGAGTTCCAAAGGTTTTCTACTTACCTTCTCCAAATAAAAGAAAAATCTTCCCATTTTTGTAATTTGTCCCTTAACTAGAAGTAGCCTGGAGACAACCGCACATTACACAACACATATTGTTACTTCCCTTCTCCCCCCTTGATTTACAGGTATCAGAGCAGGAAGTCCTTTGTGTCTTTCCTAGAATTTGACTGTGTAAGTGGTTAAAATGCAGTCAGTGTATTTTTTATTTTATTGCCTCTCCCTGGCTCCTTTCTGCTGCCCTTGTACTTGCCATGGACTCTCACACCAAATTGCTGAGGGTAGAGGATATCAGATGTCCCTGTCAGGGCAACAACCAGGTCCCAGAGGCAATTGAGCCATATCTCCATACTTGTGAAAGTTATGCAGCGCTTGCCACATGCAGATCATGTCTTAAGGTTTGCTTTTCATATGGCAGTGACAAGATGGGTGGAATTCTCAGTTGACAATGAATATGGTTGAGCCACAGAGTTGAAGGAAAAGAGGTAAAGGGAAACTGAGTTGTAAGCTTTGGGTAGACCACTGCTGTTGATCGGAGACATCACAGTGGTTCTGAAGCAAAACAGTAGTTTCCTTTATAGCCAGGTAAGGACTGGATTTCACAGCAGGATAAAGACAAACTGAGCGGATGGGAAATGGCTCTTAATGGCCTTTACAGTGCAAGGAACAAGCAGGTTTCAGTATTTATTCTAGGCATCCTGTATGCACAATTAGACTGAGGACTGTCTTTACAAGGAGATGCTACAGTCTGTAATGTACATGTGATTGAAGACCTAGTGTGAAGTGTGAGACACCTGTGGTCTTTCCTTCAGACAGAGATGAGAGATAATTACCACACCAAACTTTGCTGCTGACCTCCCATGTACCAGAGAGTGTCTGAAGGGCACATTATTGTTGGGAGGTCTGTTTGAGAAAAAGTGCAGATTTTGTTTCTTATATTATAAATCTGGTTGGCAGACTTCTGTTTTTTTAAGCAGATGCATTTAAGGAGTCCTAGACCAAGTGCACGATTTGTCTAAGGGCACCATTTTGTCATTTCAGCAAGTGTTATACATTGCTGCCTAAGTCCACAGATGTTGTACTGGCAAGTTTTATGTCAACTTGACACAACCTAAACTCACCCCAAGAGAAAATCACAATTGATAAAGTGTTCCCATAATATTAGACTGTAGGTAATCCTGTAGAGCATTTTCTTAATATTTATTGTGGGAGGGCCTAGCCTATTGTGGGTTGGCCCACTTCTGGGCTGGTGCTGCTGGGTTCTATAAGAAAGCAGGCTGATCAAAACATAAGGAACAGTCTGGTAAGCAGCACCCCTCCATGGCTTCTGCATCAGCTCCTGCCTCCAGGTTCCTGACCTGTTTGAGATCCTGCCCTGACTAAACAGCCTGAGTTTGGCTGTTCTGGAACTTGCTCTGTAGACCAGGTTGGCCTCCAAATCAGAAATCTGCCTGCTTCTGCCTGCTGAGTGCTGGGATTAAAGGTGCAGGTCAGCACATCCACCTCTTCAGTTTTCTTTTGTGCATTTTCATGTGTTGAAAGGTTGCCCTGAAGTCACCACTTCTATTATTCCATTTAGCATCAGCCTTTTCTTTAAACTTTTTCCTGGTGCTCTTTTTCCTCAAAACTACATTTTGCATTTTCCCGTGCTCAGCTTGTTCATTTTCATTATAGATTTGCATAAACTAATAACCACAAGACAGTCAATTCTAGGTTGTCTGGAAATCTCTGCCAAAGCTGCTAATCCAAAACTTTCCAATTTAGCTTCAGGCTGCTGCTGTTGCTGCTTTTTCTTCTTCCTCCTCTTCTTCATTTTCCTCCTCCTTCTCCTCTTTTTCTTCTTCTTTGGACAGGACCATAAAGCAGCCACATTCTTAAGTCAAAATATTACAAGAATTTTTTTAAGGTCACTTACTAATATTCTTCCCCTCTGAAGCCTCTTGAGCTAGGCCACCACAGTTCAATCACCCTCAGTACCACTGTCTTCCATGCTTCTATCAGAATGGCCCATTAAGCCTACCTTAAAGCATTCAACTGCTTTCCTAATCCAAAATTCCAAAGGCCATATTTCTCCAAACAAAAGAGCAGTCAGGCCTATTGCAATATCCCAGTCCTTGATACCACCCTCTGTCTTAGTCATTGTTCTATATCTGTGAAGGGACACTGTGATGGAAAGCATTTAATTTGGTCTGGCTCACTGTTCAGAGGTTTAGTCTATTATTGTCATGATGAGAAGCATGGTGGCACCCAGACAGAGTGCTGAGAGTTCTACATCAGGATCAGCAGGCAGCAGGAAGTGAGACACTGTGTGTCTGTGTGTGTGTGTGTGTGTGTGTGTGTGTGTTTGCATACATACATACATATATAATATTATTATCATATAATATATTAAAGTGAAATATCATGGACTCTCCATCCTTGTAAACCTTGTTTCTCTTCTTTTAACCCATCATTGCCATTTTTGTCTTGGTCTTAGGATCATTTATCCCAGTCCAAGTTGGGTTAATTCTTGTCCATTCTCAACACATTTTATATCTCACCACATTGTTTCTATATTTTCTGGATCAATCACATTGGGAAACCATGAAGACAGTCCCAATTGAGATATTTTAACTTCTCAATTGACCACAGTCCAGTTTCAACAGGTTATGTTGTGACCCAAGTAAGTTTCCATTCTTGTGCTCTTAATTCTGCCTCTGGTGCCTGTCACGGTCTTTTTATATGAAGAACATACAGAGCTGCCTGCCATGTTGACCACACATGGTTCAACTAGCACTTTTTTCTTTCCTTTATCAGAGGTCCATATAAATTTCATTTGTCACATTTTTGAGAATTGTGTTCTTTAATTGGTCACTGTGTTCTTTGAAGTCAGCCTATGTCCTAGTTTTGATAGCACAATTGGTTAGTACTTTGTTTATAGTAGATGCTAGCTAAGTGTTCCTTTAAGTGTGTGTGTGTGTGTTGTGTTTGTATGTGTATGTGTATACAGAGAGAGAACCCTTACAGACCTCATCATTTATTTAAATGCCTAAGTTTTGACAGATACGGGATTATTGCTTCATCTGTCATTTCTTGTGATAAAAGGTGAGTAGGAAGCCATGGGCCAGAGAATCTATTTTTGGGATCTATGGGATATTTCTTTTTTTGCAGTTTGCCTCCATCTGCTGGCTCATCATGATGGGATTTAGCTCTTGTCTTTTTTTTTTCTTTTTTCCTTTTTCCTCCAGAAAGTATTATGAGAGATGCTGAGGACTTCATGCTCTTCTTAGAGACGCCACACTGGAATTAGAGATTGCCACTTCTGAGAGGATGCTGGGAATCTGCAGAGGGAGACGGAAATTCCTGGCTGCCTCTTTGACTCTGCTCTGCATCCCAGCCATCACGTGGATTTACTTATTTGCTGGGAGCTTTGAAGGTAAGAACAAAAACCAATTGGAAGTTAAGGTGGGAGAGCAAAGAAACAGAAGCTGTTACAGAGGCCTAGAAAGAGCCTAGTGTTCTGTGAGTAAAATATTGGACTAATGTTGCCTGTCATGAGAAATGACTTCTAGTATCCCACAGGTAGTTGAAGGAAGTCAGCAAGGTGAGGAGTAAAAAAAAAAAAAAAAAAAAAAAAAAAAGCTAGACTAACGCTAAAATAGAAGTTTCTGTAGTGGCAGAGGGTAGGTAGACAAATGTCCAAAGCCTGTTAGGTCACATAGTCCTTGTGTAAAAACAGGGGGAAGGATGAAACTTGGTGAATGGCTTGGCTTTCCTGAAACCATATTTTTCATTTATTGATCCATCTAGTCAATTTTTTGTTCACACATTGAATGTTTTCTTGCAGTAAACCTAATGCTGAGAATAGAAAGATAACAGATCTAGACTATACTGTCTCATGGGGGAGACAGACAGATTAACAAATCATCACCACACTGGTGAGTGCGTTGTGATAGAGAAGCCATGGTACTGGTGGAGTGGTTTGTGGGAGCTGTCAGGCTAACGCTGGGGATGAAAGATGATCCATCACACTGACAAGAGCTTGGGGATGGGACGTAGGACTTGCCTTCCCTGAATAAATAAAAGTAAATGATCATTGCTGCCACTCTCCATGAAATGAACAGGAAAGAAAAGCCTCACCATTTTTTGGGCCAGCAGTTTTGAATGTGGTGTAGTGTCTTGATGTTTGGTGATTGGGTCTTAGTTCCCGGGAGGTGATGGTGGTGTAAATGTATAGACCCCTTTATAATTTGCCCCACAATTGAATTAGAAAAAATATTACATGAAAGTCTCTCAACAAAACCACTTCTGTGGTTTTGAACATTTCCTTTGTGCATAATTTTATCGACAGCTCAAGGCTATCTTTTAATTAGGTACTTGGCTCTACGCTTGGAGGTTGGGTTATTGAGGCTGAATATAAAGATGACAGGACTATGCACTTGCTGAACAGGGGTGATTATTTTATTATTTTTAATTACGTAGGTGTGTGTAGGTATATGTGGGTGTGTGAAGGTGTTGGGGGTGTGTGGGTGGGTGTGTTTCTGCATGAGTATGTGCATATGAGTGCAGTTGCCCAAGTAGGCAAATAGTGTCAGATTCCCCTGGAGTTGGAATTTGAGATCCTTTGTGAGCTGCCTGCTGTGGGTGCTGGGAACTGAACCTGGGTCTGAAAGAGAAGCACATGCTCTTCACAGATGAGCATCTGTTTGAGTCCCAGAAAGGGTGTGGATTTTAGATCCCTGGCCTGTGGCAGTAGCCCAGTGTCACACCTCTGTCACTGTCCCCTTCCTCTTGTCACATCCCTGGACTGCTCCGAGATCTTCATTTAAAAGAGCTAAATAGATTAAATTGCTCTGGCAGTGAGGGACTCTTTTCTATAGAGAGGTTAGAGGGAAACTGATGAGTTGATGGTGATCCTGGTGACACTAGAAGGAAAGTTTATTATCTGAGTCAATGTGAGAGGGCCCTAGGAAAGAAGCAGTGGCGGGCAGGGCCTTCCCTTACCGTCTGCTCATCTCCACCAACCCCCATTGTCTCTTACCAAGTCTTTGTCCCTCTTTTCTGTGTTTTGTTTTTGTTTTTAATTAGTAATGTCCTGAGTTTAACCAGGGATATCAAGAGCATGGGTGAAAAGCTCTCCACTGGAGCATGAGAAGCTCACCAGAGCCTGCTTTAGTGACAATAACCATTTCCTCTCCTCTAGTAGTATTCAGCTGTCGTTAGCTGCACTCTGTGGTGGCCTCATGAGCCCCTCCACCATCTATGAATGGATTTACTGATTCAGCCTTGTGTGGACTCTGTGTAGGCAGTTGTAGCTGTTATGAATTCATGAGTGTCATGACTATATCACGCCCATAAGACTTTTTTTGTCCATGGCCGTTCTCCCTGTTCTTCAGCTGTTATGTTCATTCCAATTCCTCTTCTATGACATTCATTAAGCCTTGTAGGGGATGAAATTGGCATCCTATTTAATGCTGACCACTCTGTAATAACTTACTCTCAGTACCTTTAATACCCATGAGTTTAGGCCTTAACTACCATTCCCTTGTGTTACTGCATTCTTTTCTTGTCAACTTGGTACTCTAGCATGCAAAGTCTAACACTACTGTAGAATTTTGATTTGTGTTCAGTGGCATAAATCAGTCTGAACTGATTTTGGACAAAAAAAGATTTTCTTAAGGAGATTACCAACTTGACAAGATCAAGTATTACCTAGGAGGACAAGCCTAGACATGTCAATGAGGGAGTTCCTAGATTTTCTTAATTTACGTGGAAAGAACCACTCTTATTGTGGGTGGCACCATTCAAAGACCTGGTGTGTTAGAATGAATAAAAAAGGAAAAAGCAAGTTGAACATCAGCACGCTCTTGGTGTTACGCAATGTGATCATCTTTAGTTAACTCCTGCTGCCATTCCTAGCTGCCCTGATGGCTCTAAGTAAACTGATCCATGTTAAGCCTTTTCTATCTTAGGGTTTTTTTGTCAAATGTTTTACCCCAGCAACAAGACAAGTAACTAATAAAGGTGGTTAATACAGTGGAGTTAAAGACAGCCTAGGCTGCAGGCAGGGTTGGGTCAAGTTGCTAGATGATGTTTGTGTGGCTAGGTCTTTCCACATTCCTTTGGTTGACTTCTCTGCAGATACCTCTTCCTATATGGAGGACATTTAGACCTTATATCCTATCCTTCTCTTCTTCCTAATTCCAGAGCATTGCTTCTAAATGGAGTACCTATGGTTACTTGCCTTGGAACCACAACACACAAAGCAGTCGCTGTAGTCAGAGGCTAGGGAAGAGTTTGTCACTTTATAGTTACCCTATAATACATTTTTTTTCTGGTCATAGACTGGTAAGGAAAATATCTGATGGCAAAGAGGAGATCTAGGTTGTGGGGAGCTTGCAGCTCTGCAGCTATGATTTGGTATCAGCTTAAAGACCCATTAGAAATATCAAAAAACCTGGTCAAGCCATAGCTGATGGACTGCCTAGCATCCTTGACATAATGATTTTTAAGAATATTAAGGAAATTATGAGAAATGGGAGAATGAAGGTAATATTTAGATTGGGTATGTGTATGATACCTGTCAGGATAGTACTTAAGAGTAAACTTGAATCTCTGACTCATAAACTGCATTCACTAAGTGCTAAGTGACATGAGCACAGTAGCAAAAATATCTGGGCAGAATGATGAAGACTTTGGGTGTGCACTTTCCAAGCACTAATTGGCCCCTAGGCTTTACTATAAAAATAGTCTATGGAGAAGTCAGTATGCTTAGGAAGACATAGGTGAATGACATTGTCAGCTCAAGTTGGTTATATAAGAAGTAGTGGAAAGAGTTCGGATGTGTACCCTAGAGACACAGAGGCTCAGCATGCCGGGATCATATTCTACAACCAGTCAGGGATGTCACTGGGACATGAAAAATGGACAGCTGCAATGGCTCCTAGCTTTGGCCAGGGCTGTGGCTAGAAGTCAGATGTCAAGCCCCCTCATAATAAAGATTGTTCTGTGCATGGCTGTAATGAGCTGTCCAGGAAGGGTGTGAAATACCCCTCGGAGTGATTGGAAGCAGAAGTATTGTTCTAAGAAGTGCTGATGATCTAGGATGACCTTCATGACCTGACACCAAGATCTCTAGACTCCAGAGACAACTGAGTGGCCACCAGGAGTCACAAGTTGCATCTCCATGATGCACGCTGCCTATTGCTGCAGATACCAGTGTTCTTTAAGGATGTTCTGTACATGCATATGTTCTTCTCTCCACACCCCACTGGCTGATACCCTTAAGGTTTTGGCCATAATGGTGCCATAGAAAATGGACTATTGCTGCATGAATTCGTGGAAATATGTTTTATGTTTTCAATGGGCTTTTTTATTTTTCAATTCTGGTTAATTTCAGTGGGTCTCCTGAGAGCAGAGCCCAGAATCTCCTCTGAGCTGCGGATGCTCCTTATGCTCAGGTTTAGCAGTCTGATTAATTAGTTGATTACCCAGAGTGGTACAATATGACTAGAGCACTGAGCAGAATGAGGCATCCCAGGCTGTGAAGTCAGCTCAGCCAGCATAGCTGGTTAGTTACATGGAACATGGTCCTTCTACTCCCTTGTCTTTAGTCTCCTTAACATGAAACAGTATTGTCAAAATGAAGCACACTGGTTGGCATACAAACATTCTTTATATAAGCGTATTATACTTAACGTCTGACATAATTGAATTGGAAGCAACTAGAGTCTTTTGTAATTAAGAGAGCTATAAATGGAAAAAGAGGTGCTTAAAAAAAAACATCATGTTTCTAAGGATGAAACCAGGATCAGTTTGTAAACTTTATGGAATCAAGAACTGACTCATATAGAAAGAATGCCAGTTCTAACCATGAGGTCACCACCAGGCATGGACCTCTTCATTGCTGGAACTCTTTGACAAGGGTCAAGTGAGCTCAGGAGGAAGATGCTAACTGGGGATGTTTTCTTTGATTATTTAACTCTTAGGATCCTAAGTCAGCCTCTTACTTCACACTGCTAATCTTCATTTCTTCTTCTACCTTGTGAGCGAGCATCTCCAGCCCTTGTCTGTCTTGACTTGTTCTTTGGCCTAGTCACACTCTCTCTCTCTCACTACTCATAGCCATTATACTTTATATGTCACACCCTGGGCTTGGCCTTTTGCAGATCTGATATTTGTTTCCAGTCTGTTGCCTGTTGGATTTCTTGTCTCCTTATAGAGAGTATCCAGAGCTACCCCAGGGTACCACTCTGTTCTTTGCTCTTATTCCCTGCCCATTCTCTGTATAGCCACCCTGGGCTTCTTCAGTGCCTGGCCTGTGCTGTCTTCTATAGGCTCTGCTCCTACCTCAGAGTCATTTGTGGTCCTATCATCCTCTCTTTGCCTTCTCAAACTGACTAAGATCTTTGGATCTCAGCCTCAGTGCTCATGACTGGCCGTTCGGCCGCCTGCTCCCCTTACTCACTCTGCTTCCCCTTCTTGCTCATAGCTTCTTGGTTTCCTTCTTGCCATCACATGTCTTTAGTGTTATAGCATCTGGAAAAGAGTTGGTCTTCATGTTCAGTGTTGGTCTTCAATGTTTGCTAAGTGAAGGAGTGAGTGAGTGCATGTGGTTCCTCTGACCTCCAGTGCTGGCAGATGTCACCACTGTCTCCTGGTTGAACTTTTGAGTCCTAGACCTCACAATAATCTTGCTATCCCTTCCCTTTCCCTGAAACTTAACATTTTTGTGTGCACTGGGGTTCTGGGGTCTCTGACCTCTTTGAAAAAACTACTTTGTTTCTTAAGTTTCACTCTGTTCTTTCTGTTCTGTATACAATTTTGTTTTGTATGTTTGTTTTGTTTTGTTTTGTTTTTGCCCATAGACTTCTTCTCAGACAGCACCTTCAGTGTCCATGTTTGTTGTCATTTCTCCCCAGTGTCTGATCTCATAGGGAGATATTCTGACCAGCATATAGCGAGCGACATTTGTTGTTATGAGATCTCTGCAGCTGTGTGCTTCTGAGTTTCTTGTAGGTAAGGCCTTGTTTAACTCATCATCTTATTACCAGTGACCAACCCAATGTTAACTCTTTGTGAGTCCATAATAATTATTTATTGAGAAGGGTTCTTCTTTCTATATATTTACTGCAGTTTTTCTTTTTCATTTTATATGGCGATATCTCATGCACCTGAGGTTAGTCATGAACTTCCTGTGTAGTCAAGGATGCCGTTGAATTCCTGACCTTCCTCCCTGGAACGTTCTGTAGAGTTCTCCTGCCTGGGGAGAGGGATAGGAATTCCTGGTTCCTGGTGTGGTGAGCATCTGTGATACTGAAACTTCAGGACAGATCACTACAGCCTGTCTTTCAATGTGGTGGGGTTGACTCATGGACTTGAGTGGTTGTTCTCAGGCACACCTTCATTTGAATGGAGACCATCCTGCTACTTTTTTCCAGATCCACCTTCCCTCATGGGCCTGGTGGATTTTATTTGCAGCTTTTTGTTGTTGTTGTTGTTGTTTTCCTGCACCATCGGGGCAGGTGTTCAGCTGTTGTTGAGTTGACAGCATGTGGAAGAAAGAGACTTTAAGGCATTCATTATGATTTTCACATCTGCTGCCTTGTGATAACTTGTAACCAGCTCAGTGCAGTTGCTTCCCTTGACCAGAGAGGCAGGACAAGGGAGGATGTGGGTGTTACTTGAAGGCAGATGTCTCCAGAGTATGCAAAGTCCAGATCATTTATAACCATTATCTTGAACACGTGTAGTGCATTTATTTCTGAGCTTACTTCAGCCTGCACTCACAACTTTGCATTTCTAAAGCCTCCCGACTGAATGTGTTTGGCAGCCATCCCAGTGAATTTCAACAGAAAGGCAAAGGGTCCTGATACCTGACTGTTTTGCAGAGTTAGAATGAGAACTAAGAGCTGTTAAGTCAGAACACATAGGCTGTGACACAGGAGGCAGAGAGGGTAGATGAGAGCCTGCCTAAGTGTGACTAACTGTACAGCTTCATGTATAGTACCTTACTCTCAGCATAGGGTTCCTTGCAGGTTTTCCTGAGTTCAGACTGCACAAGACATGACTTTATTCTCCCCTGGGGCTGGTCACTGTGGCAGCTTTGATAGCAACAAAGTCTATTTTAGCCTTCCCACCAGCGACCCAAACGTATCACTTCCTAAGCATATTATGGACTGTATATCCTCATATCAACACAGGATGCCAAATGCAAAGTGAAATGCAAACTGTGATATAAAAGCTACATTGATATTTTTTACTAAATCAAAAATGAAGAGCTTTGTTAGCTAGTAGATAATAGGAATTAGTGCTGAGCTTAAGCAAAATCTTCTAAAAAACGAGAATATAAAAAGAGGATTGGTACTAAACAGCTCTCAGGCTGCAGGACACAATGAACTTGCAGGTGCTTGAGCCAAGGAAGAATTTCATTAAGGGTAGTGGAATTCCACTATTTTATGAGTTGTGAGATGGTCGCTGAGATAATATCTGCTTTTTCTGTACCCAGTTTTTTATCTTAAAATGGCATTGGCCCTGCTGTAGAGAAAATGACCCAAAGTAACTGTTTACTGCATTTCCTGAAAGACCCTTGGACCTTGATGGAATCAGAAAGCCTGTTTTCTATGAATTACAGTGCCTGGCTTATTCATAGTTTTAATTATTCCCAAGAACCCATTCAAAAATATTAAATAGGCCATATTGTCAGTATACCATAAGTTCTCATTACTCAGGTTGCAGAGACAGGTGGCTCTTTCTAAGTTCCAGGCCAACCAGGGCTACATGGTGATATGCTGTTTAACTAGATATCATCATTTTTGAAGTGTGATACAGTATGGTGCTCTTTGCTTTGCCCTGCCAAGGATATGAAGCTTTCTTTGGTCCCTAGTATCCACATTATATACCATTCGTTGGTGTGTTCGAAGTCTTGATTTTCTGAATATTGCAGAATCACACAGCTTTTGTTTAATTAGTTTTTATTGTTCTTAATAATGGCCACACAGGAATTGTGATGCTGGCCGTTTGGATAGGCTAGAAGAAAGCTTAGGTGCTGCCTTTAAGCTGACATTGCTGATGTATATAGTAGAATGAATCTTCTATCCGTGAAACTGTAGAGAAGGAGAGAAGTATGCTAATTTTTACAACATACTCATTTGTTCTCGAACTACAGAAGTTATGGCCTCAGTGCATGAGAAGTGCTGAGTTAAGATGAAAAAAGGCATTAAATTTGTATATGCATGTATAGGGAAAAAAAATCATAGTAACTTCAAGTTTCATTGTTGTGTGAATTTTAGTGTAACAACTATGCAAGTGTGTCACTTTGTGATAATTTACTATTTTGCACTTGATGTAATTACTTTGCTATGTAATTTATTTGTTTATTTAAAAAAACCTATGCAAATCAAGCACTCACTCTGCAAAGCACCTGTCTGGCAAGTGTATGAGGATCTGAGTTTTTATCAACAGAATGCACATAAAATGCTGCTTGGTGGTGCAAATATTTAATCCCAGTCATGCTGAGATAGGAGTCAGAGTCATGCAGAGCTCCCTGGACAGGTATTGGCTAAGTTCCTGGCCAATGAGAGACTCTGTCTCAGAAGGTGGAAGGAATTTGAGGAAAGAACAAGCCTCTGACATCCACATAGATATGTACATACATACAACCCCCTTCATACACACACATACACACACACACACACACACACACACACACACACACACACACGGTGTGTGGGGGGGGAGAGTCCTATGCAAATCTAGATAGTTAAATACATAGTTGAATTTGAGGTGATTTTATACAATTTTCATTGTTCAAGATGAGAGGGATTTTATTGACCTTTGGGATTTATGAGTCTGTGTCACTGTTTAACTTTGAAATTCAAATGCTTTTAAAGTGTAGGACTTTTCTTTGGGGATTAATGTTTAACACTTCTGCTTTTAGCTCACAGGCTTTGTTCCTTCTTGGCATGAATTACGCTTACTCTGAGGATTTGATCACAGGGTTGACTTCCAGATCTAAAATTTGTTTCTAAAACCTTGCTTCTGAGTGAGCATTCTCATCAATTTGAAATGAAGCCAATATTCCTCCCAGCAATGGATTCCTTTTGTTGATGCATAACAGCAAAATTATATTCACTAATGCATGTTTCCATCTGCGTAAGTCAGTAAACACATATCTGCCTGGGAAGGAGAGCATGTTCTTACTGTGGATGATATGAGAACTTGAGAAGGACCCGTACTGTCCAGCCTCTCAGCATCATCAAAATGACAGCATCCTTTTCCATTTCTGGCTCCTGAAAGTCTGCCTGCATGTGGTCCACAGCAGTTTGGCCTGCTCACTGTTTTTACCATTTTTTTTAAAAAACCCACTGCTAATGGTTGAATCTTGAGAAATTACTACTAAAAACCAGAATGTGTGACAATCCTTTTACCAAAATAGGAACAACAAAAATCAATAGAGCTACCAAACCTATACCCTCATGGTATGGTTGCAGCCATCAGCTGGGATTAAGTGGTGGCTATTTCTTTGAGGGGGTTGGATGTTCTAACTTATGAACGTTTCTCTCTGTCATTCTCTTGAGTTACCCCCAACTTATGTTTTATGTAAAACAGAAGTGGGTAAAAGAGCTTTTGCTATCTGGCTATGCCACTTATTGATCTTGCCTAGCTTAGTAATGCTCTGAGCTAGAAACTGGTTTTCCCTCTACCTGGTGGTGGGCTGTAGGCATTCTGTGAAATAACTTTATTTCTCAACACACTTCATGCATAGTAGCGGAAGATACTGAGTCTCAAGGCTATTGAAGTGTTTCATCAAGGCAACCAACTAGTGAGTAGAGAGGACTTTGAACTTGTCTGCCAAGAATCTGCATGCTCCACTCTCTCAAGCACTTGACACGCAGAAGCAACTGGGAGATGTCATTTGAAAGTCATCATTGTCATGTTTCAGACAAGACAAGGACGAGACAAACAAGACATGTGATAAGAGGCTATTTTGGGTGAGAAGGCAAACCATGTCCTGTGGCTAGCAGGATTATTATAAGCCAACAGAAGCAGAAAATTCAATTATTCCGTTAATGAAATTTGCATTTTCTTTCTGTTGTGGACTCATACAATTAAGAGCAGGAAAAGACATTAGGAACCACCCAGGCAAGCCAGCACCCTGAACAGATGAGACCGTTGAAAACTATACAGGAGCTTTTCGATGGGTGAGGTAAATGTGCTTCAGAAGGGGCAGTCCGGCCTGAGTGTGAACCAGTGATACTTTTACTGTCGTATGGTGACAGTACATTCACAGTGTGCTCATCTCTGTGTTCATAACAGTTGTTACGAAGCCTACGTAACCCAGCATACGTGCAACAGTGGGCTTTTCTCTTCTTGTACTTTCAAGAGTACTCTTTCAAGTACCCTTCAAGTACTTTCTTGTACTTGCAAGTATGTCCCCAGGGAAGAATGTAATGGATGGTACCGTGGAGTCTACTATCATGGCATTAGGAAAGAGATTGACAGATGGGGATGACTTTACTCTGTAGACTAGAATGGGAAAAATAGTTTATTGAGAACGCTGCAAAGGATAACAGGGTGGATGATAACTAATTAAGTAAAGTTGGCCTGCAAGGAAGGTGCTCTCTTGTCTATTTGTTTGTCTGCCTGCCTGTCTGTCTGTCTGTCTCTCTCTCTGTCTGTGAAGTACTTTCTCTATTAGAGAAAATTCTACGTTGTGCAATTTCTTGCATTTGATGTGTTTTGTGTTCAGAAATACAGTCTAGATTGGTCAGTATACAGTTTAGAGAAGTTAGGTATGCAGTTTCCAGCAAATATGGTCCATGAAAATCAGGATCATGCAAATAAGTTTAGGTCACTGGGTACTGAGCTGCTGGTCTATGCTTTCAGTTTCTAGCATTCCAGTGCCCAGAGTTGGGAATTTCCAGGCTTTTGTGAGAATTCTCTAATCGGTACCAGCTTCTTTTTCTGGTCTCTTATTAATTGCCTTCCCCCCCCCCCACAAGGGTTAATTCACCTAGTCCAATAACCTTTTGTTTTATGTGAAAGTAAATCGTCTGCTCTGGGCCTCTGTGCTCGTCAAGCTTCAGCCTCCTGAACCTTCTTGTGACTCCTCCAAAGCAGCCTGTGTCATTATTTTTTCACCCATGTTTCTGCCACTTTTTTATCCTTTAGTAATAATGAAAGAAAATCTCTTCTAGCTTTCCCCTTCATTAGTTCCTGTCCATGCATAGTTCTAGATGCTGTTAGCACTCTCTTGGAGAGGGTTGGGGAGGACCTGAGGCACTTGATTGGTGACTGTTGTCACCAATGCCCCTTCAGTCAGTTGTGGGCCAAGTGGCCATGTTTGGAGAAAATTTCATTATTCCACTTAAAGGACCAGTTGTATAAGAACTTTAGAGAATATAAGAAGTCTGGTGGGGCTGTGACTGGGTGGACATATCTGGTTCTAGTCCCTGTGCTTCATTTGAAATGCTGTACATTTTCAGCGGATGCTTCACCTATCTTAGCCATGATTTCCAACTCCAAAATCAAGAGTGTTGCTTCTTGTTTGACGGGAAGCAAAAGGGTTCCTCATGCCTCACAGCCCCTCATGCTGGTTCAACTCACAGGTCTCCTTTGAATGTTCTGGCTATGCTCTCAAGCAAAACTATTTCAGCAAGTCAATGGAGTAAAAGTTAGAGGTAATTATCCTGGGGGTGCCAGATACCTCTTTGTAGACTGTAGTCTTTAAAGCATAGCTGTTCTGCTCTTTGGCTCCAGCAGGGGGCAATGCAGATCCCCCATTTCATAGGAATCTGAATTTCCTGAGTGGAGCACAGCCAGTCATGGTAGTCCAAGCTTAAGATGAGGGAAGCCTCCTGTTGGCCCTGTTGGTACCATCGTGGACCTATTGAATATGTGCTTCCTGGTCCGTATGGAAGGACACTACTTGCTATCTATTAAGGCTGTACAGTATCCATTCTGATGCAGCCAGTAAGCTTCAGAACTGTGAAGTGGATCTCCTAAGGTTCTTCATTTAACAAGTACAGCAAGATATCACTGCAGGGCTAGGGCTAGAGCCCTTACACCCAAGTGTGTCCCCATTTCTCATTAAACTTATCTCCCAATGGATAGAGAGAAATGAGGCATGTACACATTCATGCTGCACCAAAACAACAATGATTATTAAAGTCAGGGGGCAAGATGGCGCCGTAAGTGACAGGGTGAAGGACCTGGTCAGGCATGGGAAATACTGCTTTAATTGGGTGGACTGAGCATACTTTACTGATAAGTGGTGTGTCAGAAAAGAACCAGGTAGATACAGGAAGCCAACCACACAGGTGGAAGGAGTGCTTGTTCCCTTCTGGGAGGGTTTGAGGCTGAAGAGAAGTTAAGGAATAGTGTGAGCTCAGGCAACTAGGCAGGCCATATGCAAAGCTGGACTAACACCTTGTCCTGTTTGCCCTTGCTCCTCTATGCAAAGTTTCTTCCTTTGCAGCCTGCACTTGTCTTCTGCTGCTGTACATAGGTAAGAGGAGACTGAGCCAGTCCTGTCCTGGAAGGAGATCACCTGTATCTCTAGATCTTGTCTTTGCTGGATAAGAATGTCCTGGGACATTTGTGTAGTGTTTTGATTCCTACTCTTCCTGGGCACTGAGGACAAATCTAGTGCCTCTACTTAGGTTATCCTTGTTTTCTGGCCAAATCATTGAAGATTGACCTGGATAAAGTGAAACTTCTGAATGGCTTATTGTGATTCCCTTCTGTATCTCAGTCACCCCATTTGTATGTCATTCTGATCAGCACAGAGATGTCAGCACTGATAAGTGCCTGTTTGCCTCACTCTTGATGCCTTAGTCTTCACCTCACTTCTGCCTGCAAGACTTTGGTCTTTTCACAGACTCCTCAGCCTGTCAATGGTTTATACTTCTCTGTACATTGTTTACTGTATATAATTCTTAAGGACTATCTTCATATCTCTTGAAAGATTCAGCTGGCATGTTTTGTTTAATGTGAGTCATGGCTCTTACTTATTCTTAATGAGTCTGCTTGTTCAGACCACCTCTGTTCCCTGGTGGTTGCAGGGGACTGATTCCTTGATAGCTTTGTTGGTACAGCTCTTACCATGGAAGCATGAGGGTCTGTGTTTGAATCCCTAGTACCCAACTCATGTAAAAAGCCAGGTTTGCAGATGTGTATCTGCTCCTCTGGTGCTGGGGAATGAGGTGGAAATAGGTTGATTCCCACACCTTACTGGCCAGACAGCCAGTCTAGCCAAATTGGTAAGCTCCAGATCAATGAAAGGTCCTTTCTCAAAAAGTAAGGCAGATAGGGATGGAGGAAGATATCTGGTAATGACCTCTGGCCTCCACGCACATGCATAACCTGTATTTACAGTTTTACACACACACAATCAGCAACTTTGTTCAGGGAGCATCAAGCACCAAGCACCTTGGCTCACCTCCACTCCTTTGTTTTTCAGAGCTGCCCTGTAAGGCCCAGGCACATTTCTTATTTAGCAGTCAGGGAAATGGGAACAGTAATTGCTTCAAGTTTGAGAGCGAAGGAGTAGGGTATGAAAATTTAATCTGTGCTGTGTTTGAGTTTGGGTTCATTCACTTTTTAAGTGGGATAGATTCTAGACCTTACTCCTTCTTGCTTTGTTACCGGTAGATGTTGAGATAATTAGTTATTTCCCTGTATGTCACCTTAGATAGAAAATGTACTGATCAAAAGTTCTCCTGCAGTGCTTTGCCATTTTCAATCTGCTAATTTTCATATGTACATCTTGGAATGGAATTTTCTGTTCTATCAATGACTAGGATCAGTCTTGGAAAAGAGACAGGGACTTTGAGCAATGGTGATAACCTTTCGTTTCCCCACCTTCCAAGGAACCAGGTTGTGATTGATGTTTTCCAGAAGGCTATGGCTATGTGTGACCCACACAAAGCACTGTGAGGGCATTTGGATTCCTGGACTGTGGAGATTTTTCAGTTCAGAAATGACTGCATTTGTGGGCAGTGGAGTTTTTCAGGGCACACATAGGAACCTGTTCAGAGGTAGCTGATAAAGAGACAGGTCTCGAGAGGCACGAGCATCTCAGCCACAGCTTAATTTCAGGTTTTGGATAAACACTCAGAGGTGAGTGGCATAAAGAAATAAGTGTCTCTGGGAGTATTTCCATGCTTTGCTTCACTCTCCCAGGCTGTCTCCGAATAGATACACCTCCTCCAAGGGCTCCTCAATTAATAGGAAGGAGCCTCTTTTTCCCTCTGATTCAGCCTTTACCATAACAGTCTGTCTTGCTTTCTAAAGGTGCTTTTCTGGATGATAATCAGATAAAGATGGTAATTTGAGTGATTGCACTGTATTTCATAAAGACATTGCTTAGGCAGGCAGTAGCATTGCCCCCAGCCCCCACTCCTGTTGTAGATGAAGTACTGGGTATTGGTTGAGCTTGGCCTAGGTTGCAGTCAGTGGCCATCTGCCTCAGAGTCTGAGCTGGTCTCCACCATGAGACCTGCCTCCTCTTGTCCTGCCTGTGTACTGACTGCTCTTGAGACCCTTCCCATGAAATCAGTAGCCTGTCTGTTGTCCCTTTCATGTGATGAGTGCCCAGTGGATCAGCAGGAAAACAGATGAACAAGGGAGAAGAGAAGCCATGGGTGGGGTCATCTCTGTGACAAGCTGGAGTCTTATGACAGTGTAGGCTTCTTGGAGGATATGGGGTTGGTTCTAGCCCAGATTCCTAGTAGCAGAGGTCATGGAGACTGAAGAGGACACCCTCTAACTAGACAGGACTCCTGTAGAGGGAGGGGAACACCAGCCCACCCACAAAAACTTCGACCCCAAATTTACCCTGTCTACAAGTTTCATGGAGCTGAAATTGAGGGGAAGTCCAACTAATGCCTGGCCAAACCTGAAACCCACCTCATGGGAGAGAGCCAACCCCTGATATAGTAAAGACACTCTGTGACGCTTGCAGACAGGAGCCTAGCGTAAGCTGTCCTCTGAGAGGCTCCAGCCAGCAGTGGATCGAAACAGATGCTGAGACCCAGGGCCAAACATTAGGCAGAGTATAAAGAGTCTTGTGGAAAAGTGGGGGTGGGGCGGGGGTGGATAGAAGGACCAGGAGGTGACAGGAGCTCTACAAGAAGAGTAACAGAGCCAACTAACCAGGACCCAGAGGGGCTTGTGGAGACTAAAGTAACAACCAAGGACCATTCGTGGACTTGACGTAGGCCCCCTACACAGATGTATCCTATGGGCAGCTCAGGCTTCAAGTCGGTCTTCTATTAAGGGTAGCAGGTTCTGTCTCTGCCATGGACTCTGTTGCCTGCTTTTTGATCACTTCCTACTGGAGGGACTACTTCAACAGGCCACAGGGGAAGAAGATGTGCTCAGTTCTGGTTTGACTTGATGTGCTGGGTAGGTTGTTGGTGATGGGGCCCTTCTTTTCTGGGAGGTGGAGGAGGGGGATAGGGAAAAGAGGGAGGGAAAGTGGGACCAGGAGGAGATGAAGGAGGGGGTTAAGATAAGGATGTAAAGTGAATAAATAAATTAATAATAATAAAATATTAAGCCATGGCTCCTGACCTCAAGGAAACTGTTCTCTTGATGCTCTTAAGTGATAGAGCTGATCCCCGCTTGCTCATGCTGAGTGTTGTGGGTCTGTGGAACCCTGATGAGGATTTGAAGGTAGGGAAGGTAGAGCTAAGGCTCAGAGCCTCTACATGAGGCTCACAATTGCAATCTAAATGCCTCCTCTAATGAAAGTGTGTATGCTTTTGTTTGGGGACCTGGAAGAGGAGCACATAGCCATCTGGAGATATCAAAGGAAAGATGAGGAAGTTATGTCATGGGTAGAGTCTTCACATATGCTAAAGAATAGTATAGACAGAGGAGGGTCTCTGAGCCATTGGTTATAATGAGGAGGAGGGGTTGAAGAGAGTAGTCTGTTTGCTGAGATCTTTGAATGATAGCAGGTGTGGTCTTAGAGACCTGCATGGTTTATTAACCAAGCTGAGATGATCTTACTAGAAACCAGGAAGCAAAATCTAAAACCTGTTGGATTCAGAGTAGGGCTGCAGCAAGCATTCTCCTGTATTGACTTCTGAGCTTCCCAGAAATCCTATGTTTTCAGTATTTCTGGTTATCCCCTTTTGCTCCTGTACTTAGACCCTGGCGGTCTCCCTAGCCCCCACCTCCCTATATGCCTCCATCTTTGGCTTTCAGTGATTCTGTGTTAATAGCAGTAATTAAGCCACCTCATCTCATTGGGGACGATACATTGCTCTTCATCACGCCCAGGGAGGAGCTTAATTAGTTTCTGTTCTTCCCCCTCCCCCTGCCTGCTGCCTCTGTTGAGCTCTGGGCTGTCAGTTGCACCCATGTCTGTGGGAAGCTTTAAAATTCTGCTTCTGTGGATACCTTTCAAAGGGGTTCCTCCTTCTCTCCCTTCCTGAATTGAATCTTTCCTACTGTCACTCAAGACCAGAGGGAGTCAAGACAGGAAAGGGGGAGGACAGGTTTCTTCAACAAAAACTCCTGGCTTCATTGTCTTCTGTCACTGCATGCTGTAGACAAGGCAGGAACACGGTGAAGTTAGGCGGCTTCTTGGTTATGAAATCCTGCTTAGCCCTTGGAGAAGCAAGCCCACAGGCTCTGGGGCCCTTTTCACACACTCTGTGCATTCCTACCTGCAAACTGAGTATGCTGAGTTTAGTAAATCAGGAGGCAAGAGGCAGAAAAGCTTGGAGATTTAGCTAGAAAATTAGAGTAGAAAGAGATAGCCTCAAAGCATGGTATCTATCCCACATTAGTCCTATTTCAACCAACTGTCAGTAACAGTTTATCATCTGTAGAGTTTGGATAGATGTTAGGCCCCATCCTGCGCATCACATTAGACATGCTGTTCCATTTAACTCTCACAGAAAGTTGCCAGAGACGTACATGCCCCTGTCCCATTTGTTAGATGCTAAAGCTGAAGTCTGAGGAACTCCAGAACCTCTGCTAAGGTTGCATAGCTTTCTAGGGCAGGAACCTCAATTCTGTCCTCACATTCTTTACCTCTTTGTCATGTTCTGTTCAATGTATCTAGGATGAAGTGAAAAAAAATTTTTTTAAACTGTACCCTTTTCAGAATGTAAGGTGAGTGTGCCTCATGTGGCAGCAGGAATAAATAGGATGTGCCTCAGGGAAACTGAGGAACTCAGTTGCTTCTAACTTCTGCTACACTCCAGGATAGGGTACTGTTGTCAAGTACCTCTTTGAGGTGCTCCTTTCTACCCACTCACCTTTTCCCCCTGTGGGGATCATCTGACTCTGTCGGTGCTTTGCTAGCTTTACAGTTGTGAGCTACAGTCATCTTCATGAGTTTATTTCTACCAGGAGAATGAGAACAGCCACTGTCCCTCTGCTCAGCAGCCTTCATCCCTGAACCACCCAGAGGAGCATCTAACACCCCTTCACTCACAGGTTATCCCTGGAGGATTTGTTAACCCCTTCATTTCTAAACTATTCAGAGAAGCATCAGTCTAAACTACCTCCATTCTTTTATTACCCCTGGAGAATCACTCCCTTGGCCTGTCTTTCAGCTTTGTAACACACCTGACTAGGAGAAAAGGTTCTTTCTCTTTAAATTGGCTTAATTTGCATTCTGCTAGCAGTATCCTTACTCTGAGGGATCCATGGACATTATACTAGCAGAAAATGACATTAGTGCTAAGAACCCAATTTTGTTACCTGAAATACAAGTTTATAAGGACCCATACAACTTCTTCCCATCTCTCCACCCAAGACTGTAGCCTCCCACGAAATCATATGAATGCCTCTTAGTTTGGAGACACTTTATGTTTATGGCAGGTCCCCTTACATTGTCATAGTCTGTGTTAGAGCACGGCATATGTGTATGTGGTTTTCCCCTGTGTCATTTGCTGGCTTTTCTGGCTGTGGGGTATAGATCTAAATTCTCACGGAGGCTTGGATGGTGAATCTAGCCATTTCCTTGTTTACCATTGTCTTTAACTCTGCAGGTATTTAATGCCCTTAATGCTGTCTAGCTCTCTGCTTCCTCTCTCCCCCCTCCCCCCGCCAACCCCTTAGGGAATACTGTTAGAAATGCTCTCTCCTTGAACTTGAACCTTTTTTTAAATGTCCCTGATGGTGTTCAATATGTCCCAAACAATGGGACAATCCTCTCTCTGTTCCGCACAGCTGTGCTGCAGATGGGTAATATCCATCAAGAAAGAACACTGAACCAGGTGTGTGGGAGTCCATATTGGAAGTTCCTTTTGTTACTGCTAAGCCTTAGAAGGTGATACAATGCCAGGGTTTGGTGTGTGTCTTTTCTCTTCAACCATTCAGGGTTGGGTCATTTCATTCAGTTTTCTATTACTACAGTAAGATTCAAGTACTTGGTAAGTGCTAACTGAATTTGATTGAGTGAACTAGATAAAACGAAACCCACTTGGTGAAGAGAGGTATGAAAAAGACACTGGATTCTTACAAATACTTGGATGGGTTTGAGGTAAAATGCAGGTCCCAAAGTTAACTAGAAACAAATCTGAGACAGCTAGGGAGCTGGCACATGACATTTCAAACTGCTGCCTATCTCAATGTGCTTATTTACTTGGGATGCAAGAGAGCTCTATGTGAGGAGGGGGGAAGGAAGAATAGCCTTCCCCCACCCCCACATGAACTTATCCAGGTAGAGTGCATATTGAGAGTTTGGCCACACAATTATGTACATCTCATCCCAGAGCTTGCCTCTGAGTCTGGCCATGACCAGGATTCATCATATGATCATGGATGACTGGTTCCTCCTTCTAGAATCTACAAGGTGGGTTGGAGCACTTGAAACAATTTTATGTGGATTGTTATTGACTATGAAAATCAACTTACAGTGAATCAGAAATCTAAATAGCAAAGCCAAAACTGTAAGTCTTAAGGAAAGAAAGCCCAAGTCCTTGAGACTTCAGATATGCTCATGATTTCTTAGACATGACTCTGTGGTCTTCCTGTTCCTTTGTAACAAGCCATTTATTTCTTCATGTTTGACCTTAACACATTTGTCATTTGTTTTTCATACTGAATGTATTACAATGTGTTCATTTCTGTTTGTGTCTGTTAATATTCTGAATAAAAAGTCTAGTGTTATGCCTGCCATGTAGGAAAGAAGAGAGGAAGGACAAAAAGGAAGGAAGAAGGGAAATGGATAGATGGAACAGATGGATGGGTGGGTAGGTAGATGAATGGGTAGATGTATGAATGAATGGACATATGAATGGGATGAATAGATAAATAAATATATGGATGATATATGAATGAGTGAATGTGTAGGCAGATGAATGGATAGAATGTATAAGCAAGTGGATAATGGATAGATAGATGGATGGCTGAATGGATTGTTAGGCATATGAATAGATGGGTAGATGGTCAACAACCAGTCTTTCTTGATTTTTTCAATTCTAAGAGAGAAAATGCAGCTTGCATCAATGTTCAAAGTTTGAAAAGCAAACTAACATTTGGAAGATATGTATCTTCTCTGTTTGAGTCTGTCTTTGACAAGCAACCACAGACCTGAATTTCTCTGTGCAAATAACCACAAATGTGTTGAAAGGTTCACCAGTGTTTAAATTTATTAAATTAATGTCATTTTGTTATGCTGAGTTTGTTGTAGGTTCTAAGGTGCTCCTCACATCTCTCATTCTATAGTAGTATCATCTTCAAGAATGTGAGGTATATTAAAATAGAACAATTCCCTTATATCCAAGAGGCTGGGCCCAGATATTAAGTTACTGTAGTCTGCCACCTACTGTTGTGTGACTTTATTGATTTATCCCTGCAGGCAGTCATCTGAGATCTGAGTGCCAGCATTGTTCTTTGACTGTTGAGAATGAGGAGTGCACAGTCACAAGCAATCAGCTCTACCCTTAAGGGGCTTCAGAATCTCAAGGAGTGGTAGGAAAACTATGAGTAGAACAAAATTCAGGTGTAGAATTGTAAGCAGTGCAATGGCAAAGAGTGCCCTGTAAGCATAGACTAGGGCATGCTTACTTCAAAAAAAGAGTTCTGAGGGGAAAAAAAACTTAGACAGGAGGTGGTATCAACACAAGAAATAAATTTGATTGCCCACTGGTAATATTGTGAGTGTTATTCCAGATACATAGGAAAGCACGTGCAAAGGCCCTGAGGCCAGCACAAGGCTCGTCAAGAACTCCATGAGGGAAGAGGCTAAGATTGATGGCAGTAGAGCCAACTAAGAGAGAAGGTGAGACCTCTGGGAGTTTTGTAATAGGCTGTACTAACTGAATATAGAGGTTCTAGAGAATGGCAAATTTAGCCTGTCTTTCCTTCTTTCCCTCCATCTTACTCCATCTCTCTCTTCCTCTTCTTTTATGTTTGTATACTTTATTTTTATATTAATTACAGTTTATTCCCTTTGTATACCAGCTGTATACTGTAGTCCCCTTCCTCATTCCCTCCCAATCCCACACCCCTACAGTCTTCTCCTCCCATGCCCCTCTCCAAGTCCACTGATAAGGGAGTTCCTCCTCCCCTTCCATCTGACCCTAGCCTATCAGGTCTCATCAGGCCTGGTTGCATTGTCCTCCTCTGTGGTCTCTCTTCCTCTTTATCTTCCTCTCTCTTTCCCTCTCTTCTTCAATCTCTCTTCTCTTTATTTGAAAGGCTTGTCTAAGTCTTTCATCTCTCAGTACACACTCACCTGTGGTGCATGTGCCTGTGTCATGCACGGGGCTGAGCACAGGCATGTGACAGCTGTTGTAGTAGAATTGGACAAGCCCCTGGGGCTTTGGTAAGGTGAAGATGCTTCTAATTCTTTGCCAGCAGCTTAAACCAGTACTTTACTCTTGATCACCAGCCAAGCGCTATTCCTTCACCAAATGCTTGCCTTGGGGTCTTTACACTCAGTTTGTTCTTTTCCTTTTCAGAACTATATTCCTTTCTCCACTCTGCTCTGTACCCTTAGCCCAACCTGAATGGAGGACATCCTCCAGCTGCCTGGCTCCCAGCTTCTTGTTGGGAGGATCCTGGCAGGATCCAATGAGAGGGAAGGAAGGGAGGCTGGCATTTCTTCACTTCTTCTTGGCTGTGGGCAAAAGAATGGAGCATGAAGAAAACATCTCCTGCAGGTGGCACTGTCTGATCTTCATGAACAATCTCAGGACTCCAGGGAGCATCCTTCTGTTTCTCCAAACTCCATTTTTCTCTTAAGGAATTTATTGGTACCGAGATAAGGTAATTTCAGAAGGTACAATATAGCTTAACAGAAGCCAAGCATTTGACTGCTTTATCATATTCATGTAGACAAATATCACCCTGACACAATGAAATTAAGTAGATTAATTATTGATTACCTAACTAGATACAATGCTACCTCATTTGTTTATTTTTCAAAACACTTTGTTGAGGCACGATTGGCAGAGAAAAGATTTTGGAGACAAATATACCCCATAAAATGGTTGTTCTCATCGGTGATCCATCAATTCCAACACGTTTCTTCTGCCTTGCTTGTTTATAATCATTATTTTGAGATAAAAGCACTTAACACAAAGCCTAGGTCTCAGCAAGTTTCTGCATGTGGGAGAGAGTGTCGCTGGCTCCTGTCAGTGTGCTGTGCTGCAGCCCTCTAGGTGCATAGCTGCAACTCTTCAGGGTGGTGGCTCCTTTCCTGGCTCTCATCTCCCTGCCTCTGGCAGCTGCCATTCATTCTATATGCTCCTCAGGTTGATAAGTTGTAGTGTGCTCTTTCCCTGTCAGAACTCTTGTAGATACCCCTAAATATTCTTGTTCCCCGGTTTTGTCCCTTAAATCTCCAAATTCTACTAAACATTATTGTCTCTCCAATTCCCCCGTAGTCACAGTGTCTAAAATTGCAAAGCCATCACCAGTTCCTATCACCCATCCCTACGTTGTGATTATTAGGTTCCTGAAACAGAGTGGCATGTGACCTTGAACTCCTGCCTCTACCTTCCAAGTGCTGGGATTATGGCCACCCAGCTACCTATTTTCTCAGGTACCAGCTCTCCAGCTCTCTAGCTTCCCAGCTCTCCAGCTCTCCAGCTCTCCAGCTTTCCTAGTTACCTATCTCTATTTTTGTCCTTAATCCATTGTACATTTTGTTTTTGTTTTTCTTTTGAGACACAGTGTCTTCTGGAGCTCATGATAGCCTAGAACTTTTCATGTACCCAAGGCTGTCCTCAAGCTCACTGTTTTCCTGTCTGAGTGTTAGAATTAGAACGATAGTCTTGTGCTGCCATGCCTGATTTCTGTAATGTAATGGTTATGTATGTTGCTCTGTCTCTGTGTCTCTGTGTCTGTGTCTGTCTGTCTGTCTCTCTCTCTCTCTCTCTGTCTCTGTCTCTCTCTCTCTCTTTCTCTCTGTCTCTTTTACACAAATCTTACCTGTCTGTGTCTCTAAAACACACATCTCTCCCTGTCTCTGCTTGTCTGTGTCTCTCTCTCACAAATGCATGCAGGCACACACATGTGCAGGCATGCATGCATGAAAGTATGAACACTCTTTTAAGGCCAGGGAGCTTGCTCATAATGTACCCCATCATGACAATGTTATTTCCATGAATATCCTTTAGTGGGGTGACATAGTGGTATTTAAACTTCGACATTACTTTAGGGCTGTGTGGACCCCAGCCCATTGCTTCCTGTGACATTACTGCTCAGAGGGCAGAGACAGTGGTATGTATAAGCTTATACAGAGGCTGATAGTAGGGGTAGTTCTTGTGCCCACCTTTCCCTGGGTTCCTGGTGTGGATCTTCCTAATTTTCAACATCCTCTGCTGCTTGGGAGTGGGCTTTGAAAGCAACAGGGATGCCTCTTCTTTTGAGTATCAGAGCCATTTGGAGTTGCAATCAATGCAGAGCCTCCTGCGCTACTATGGAGGAGAGTATCATTATGTGGAGACAGTCTGGTGGGAACCACTCCACTACATCATCTGAGCAGTCCATTTCTATCATCGGGTAATGCAGGAAAACGCATTTGATTCAACATCTTGGGGATTGTGTTAGTGATACTTTATATCTCTTGAAAGGCTAGTGCTTATCCCAATTGCTCATGGCATTGTTCCACATCCCTTATATCATAGAGATGGACCACATTCAGTTCATCTCTCCTCCCTTGCTGCTAGAGAAGCCTATGATCTCTAACTGTAGTCAGTATTCTCTGCTGAGCTTCTGTAAATCATTTCCCCCACCTCCCCACTGAAGTGTACATTGCTGTCTGCATTTTGGTTTTTCACGTGCATATATTTTAATTGTAATTCACATCACTTTTGGGAAGACAGGAATTAAAGTTTATATTATAAATGAAGTATGCATTCTTTCTATTGTGCTATATTCAGTTTGTGATTGTTGTGTCATTTTATGACAACACTATCTAAATAGGTTCCCTTTTGAAATAAGACTCATTCCAAAAATTACTTTCCCCCCATGATAATATTATTGATATCCCTGGATCTTGTTTCTTTTATTTTTATGAATATGACCATACATGAAACAACATGGGTAATGTCCCTTAGGCTGGAGGTTCTCCATCTTCCTAACACTGCGACTGTTTAATATAGTCCCTCATGCTGTGGTGACCTCCAACCATAAAATTATTTCACTGCTACTTTATAACTGTAATTTTGCTACTGTTATAAGTCATAATATAAAAATCTGATATGCAGGATATTTAGTAGGGGACCCCAAAAGTTGTTGTGACCCTCAGATTGAGAATCAGTGCTTTAGGTAACAGACCAGCTTTGACCATGGAATCATCACACTAACGATCTGTTTACCTGTTCCCTTAAAAGTGGTTCTGTTTGGAGACTTTGTCTGTTGTGGACCTGAATGTGTAAATCTGTGAGTCCTGCCCTGGAGTTCCAGAGGAGGATGCTGTAGAGCAGGCCAGGCTAATAGGGTCACTACTTATCTGGGTAGAACAAAGTCCATCTGCATGCAGCACATATGTCCAGTAGCATCAGGGATGACTTTCCTTAGGTGCTTTGCCTAGTTAAACCTCCTGGAAATCTTTGGTTTATGCTATTAAGTGGAGGCTAATGCAGCTATGTGAGCCTTTGTAAAGCTAGTCAATGTATGTGGATTAGCATCATAACAAAAATAGACTTCCATTTTCTTTTTTGAGGAGTAATCCAGGGCCTATCTTCACTCATCTTCCAACATTTTATGGCTTCCTTTTTGGACTTTGACCTCTGGCTTTTCTTGTTCCTGCTGAAAGTATTTACCTGTCTATCTAGCCATGGCAAGATAATTCTCCCCACATTGCTATTCCAAGTCTACTCACATCTTAAAACTACCCTCTTTTCCTCACTCATATATCCCTAATTTCTCATTCCTTTGCCATTAAGGAGATATTGATTTCTAGTAAGTTGAACATCAGGATTTATTGAGCAGAGAGGTAAATATTGACAGAGCCAAGGAACCATGACCTGAGTGGGAAAGGACTGTTATTCATTTCCTGCCCCTTCACTCTGTTGCTTAGAGAGATATTCAGAGTTGTGAAGTGACAGGTGTTCCAGTCTGAACAGGAGTTAGTTAGTCATCCTGTTCCTGGTTAGGTAATATATACCTCACAAATGCCTGGTTGGTAATGTTTACCTTGAGGCAAGTCCTTGTATTCTTTCAGAAGGAAAAAATGCAATAAGGAGATAGTTTACAGTAAAGCATTTGACATCTTCCCATGTCTTCTGTGTAAATGAGAAAGAACTTGGGTTTGCGTAGTGCAGAGCTCAGGAGCGTTTATATGAAGCAGATGTTTCATTTGCTATTAAAAAAAAATAGTTCTAAAAATGGTGTGGCTGGAATCCAGTGATTTGTTATGCCCCGACACTGTAGTTTGGGACACTGAGGTAGGGGTAGGAGAAGTGGCCCAGGGACTCATGTCAGCTTTTGGCAAGGTTTGCTTCTTTGATTTTGGTTTAATCCTGTTTCGTTGTGTATCTCCATTTTTTTTTCCATTTTGGCTTAGCCTATCTGCCTTTTACCTATACACCTGCTACCCTGTCAACTTTTCTGTTTGTCCACCTGTCTACTTGTCTATCAACTATTTACCTATTTGTCTACTTGTCTACTTGTTTGCATAACTATCTGTCTTATTGCCTATCTATCATCTGTCTGTTTATCCATCAGTCTGTCTGTCTCTTCATTTACTTACCTCTCTACCTATTTGCCCAGTCACCTACCTACCTAATTATCAGAGTGATTTCTTCTGCAGGATCTGGAATTTTAAGGCCTCCCTGTGCCACACACCAAGGTTCTATCTCAAACAAACAAACACACAAACAAAAATAACATAAAGGGATATGAGCACTACATATTTTGTATTCTTGATTAATACTGAAGAAAAATGTACTCAGACCAGAGGATCAACTGTGTCTTGTGCAAAGGGGCTGGGATTGCCAGGAAAGGAGAGATTTGGCTTTCGAGGCCACTTTGAGCCCTTGTTCCTCTCTGACAGTAAAAAAAGCAGTGCATGTGTTTCTGATACAGCTGCTTCGTTCTTCGTCTGTCCTTCATGGCTGGGAAGGTCTGGACTGAGGCAATGATTTTGAAGACATGACAGCTTTCAAAAATTGTCTTTATTGTGCTCATGGATGTGAACATTTTGTTTCTTTTGCTTTGCTGACTCCCGATTTCCTTCCCAGCTGTAAGGTGAGTGAGGAATGTACAGAGTGTATAAGCCAGTAGCAGTCAGTCCCCCACAACTGTCAAGCATTGTACCTGTGACTTTCTTGAGCCTTTAGCTTTTTACCTTGTTCCCATGATGAACCTGAGGTCTACAAGCAATGAGTGTTTTTCTCTGGCTAAAAAATACAACATCCAAAGTCATACAATTTGACAGCTGAGATGCCTTTTGATCTACAACGCCAGTTGGATTCTTACCCTTCCTTCTTTCTAATCAGCTTCCTGAACATCTTCTATTGCACAGCCTAGTATATATGGTCTTATCTGATTCAAATCTATGTGACCTGTCAGCTTAGACACTCCACAGAAGTTATCAGTATCTCCATTTTAATTCAGTTAAAATTTCCCTAGGAAGAGACAGGAGTTAGTTCAGCCATCCTGGTTGAAGTTCCCAGCCCCGTTTTGTAAAAGGTGAAAGATATACGTACATGATCTGAAGAGAAACCAGAGTATGCCCACCCCCATTTTGGATGAGGAATGAGACTAGTAAATTCGGTGGTAAGGGTTACAGAGTCTGGAGGAGGCATACAGTTAGTTTTGAGACTTTGTTGGAAGTGCTTAATCACGTAAGGTATCTTTCTAAAAGGTACCATCCCAGGTTAAGTTGAGGCTAAATATAGCGTGGAATGAAGTTTGGGTAGGAACTATTTCATATTTAATAGAGTAGTTGGTGGTGGGATAGAAAGAACTGAGTCCATTGGCTGCGTCATGTTCCAGTTCTTAGATTCATGCTATTTCTGTCCAATAAGAAACTATTACAGACTATCACGGCTGCAGCTGCTGTGACTACCTCTGGGAGTCCAGTCAAAACATTAATTAATTTTCCTCAGTGTGAACAGCTTTGCTCAAAAAGCTCATGTTTGTTTGTTCTCTTAGCCTCATTCTCTGACTTCCAATTTCTCACATCCAGTCCCTTTTGTAAATTAGTGAAGATCTTAATCCTCCCTTCAGCATCTGTTTTGGCTCTGCACAGCATGGGTGTTCAGGGCCATACTTAGCTAGGAGTCCCAGGAGTGTTAGACTAGCCTCTGCTTTGCTTGGTTGACTAGCATTGACATCTTTGGGCACTGATCTCTAGACACAGGTAGTCAATGTGCTAACAAGGGACCTTGAGCTGACAGAACATAAAGCACATTTGGCATGGTTACAGTGCAAACACAGTGCCTAGAACTTTCTGCAGTCAAATAAAGACTTGTCTTTATAGCACATTCTAGTCAGCGCCTTTGATCCAATGCCCTGTCTTATGATCTAGTGAATGAATGAAGAAATGAAGCATTAGGAAGAAAAGAAATAGGAGACCCACTCAGTAGTCCACAGGTAGAAATTATTGGTTTATTCAGAGTCAGCTAAGAGACATATCAATCAGATATATCGGAGATATCACAGTCTCTGGAGACTAGGAACAGAAGATCCCAGTCAGGATGGCTTAAGTTGTTAGCATTTGTCTTACAAATGGCAGTGTTGTTGTTGGCCTTGGGTTATAGGCTCCTGTCATCTCAGTGTGCTTTGCCTTCTTCCCACATATGCCAGGTATATCCGGGAAGTCTAGGCATTGGCCAAAGCTAAAAGAGCAGCGTTGAGTTTGGCAGCTATACATTTACCAACATGCCTTCTACTAGAAGGCTTGTTTTTGGAGCAATTGATACATAATAGAGGCTAAATGAACATTTTTACATATCCACTCATGCAATAGAATTGTCAGATAAAATACAGGCCTGTCTCACATTTGAATTTCAGATAAATAACTAACATATATATATATATATATATATATATAAAATTTATTGTCTACCCTAAGCATATTGCCTGAGACATAATTAAATTAGAAATTTTATTGGGCCATTTGAAATTCACATCTGAAAGAACATATTATAGTTTTATTTTTTAAATCTGACAACTCCAAGACATAATTGTAACTCCATGAAAGTAGAGTTTATATGTTTCTTTCTGCTGTATAAAGCCAGGGCTACATGTTGTGATCACTTATAAGCACATGTGGTGAGGTAAAGATTTCAATATTGATTGTGCAAAGAACTGGAATAATTTATCTAGTGGGGAACATGAAATTGAAGTTAGTAGTTAGTAATGGAGAATTAACTTAAAATTAAATGAACTTGCAATGGTTTGTCGGCTCCTAGGAGATTTCTTAGTGTTGGTTTCCAGATAGTAACAGGAAAGCTAGTTATAAGATCAGTCAGGATCTAAGCATGTCAGCATGGGTTGTTACTCAATGACATTTGAGCCTTGTCTGCATGAGTGACAACTTTAAGTGAAAATTTGCCAAGTAGGGACTTGTTTGGAATACTATAATCTGAGCCCCTTCTTCACCTATTCAGGCAGATACTCTGGGACAATGCCTTGCTAAACTGATGTTTTAACCATCCTTGCTATCATACTGCTACCCACTATGGTCTGGGAACCACTGCTTAGACAATTGGGTGAACTCTGACAGCCTGTGTGCTTTTGATTTTGTATACACACATACATGTATGGTATATATATATATATATATATATATATATATATATATATATATATATATATACATACACACACATACACATATATATTTGTGTTTGTTTAATGTGTGTGCACGTGAATGCATGTGTGTATATACAGGTACTGGTGCATGTATGTGTGAGTGTTCAGGACTGATAACAGGTGTCTTCCTCAATGTCATTCTACCTTGTATGTTAAGAAATGGCTGCCTTGTCTGGCCTCAGTGGGAGAATATGTACTTAGTCTTGCTGTGACTTGAGGGTCCAGGGTGGGTTGGTATCCCTTAGGGGCCTCCTATTCTCTAAAAAGAAGGACAGGGGAATAGGAATAGAGGGGCCATGAGGGTGGGACTGAGAGGAGAGCAGAGAGGGGCCTGGGATCAGGTTGTAAAGTGATTAAATAAAAACAAAAAAGGAAAGAATTAGTCTCCAGCTAAACTCAGAGCTCATCATGTTTTGTCTAGTCAGGTTAGTCAACTTATTCCATAGATTCCCCGTCTGTTTCCTACATGCTGATATTACAGGTGGGCCACGGTGCTCACCAGGCTTTTACATGGGTGTTGGGGATCTGAACTCTTGACTTCATGTTTGTAAGCCAAGCAAAGTATCTTCTCCCACATTTTTTTTAAATATATCCTTCCATCAGCAGGCAGATCTCTCACATGTTGGCTGTTGTGAGTATGCTGCTGCAGCAGTCCTAAGCTTGACAACCTGCATTTGATCCCCAGGACCAAGATGGTGGGTAGAACTGCTAATCCTGAGATTCACAGGAGAAAAATCAATTTCACCATTCTGAGCCAAATTTGGAGCAAGCTTTATTAAATTCTAAGATGGACTTTGGTCACCACCACTCCCTGGAACTTTCAGCTGTGTGGCCCCAAAACACATGTTGTGTTGTAGGGATTTTTATGGACAAAACCAATAGACTGTGCTTTCCCATGAGGCTTTAGTATTTTCCAAGCACTACAACTCCCAACATCACAGGAAGTTACCTGGTCCTTGGGCAGTTTGGCCTTACAGGTTAATTTTAGGTATTACAAACCCAGTTCTCCCAAGTTATTCTCTGATCGCTGCCATTGCACATGCATGTATACATGTGCGCGCGTGTACACACACACATACACACACAGAGTTTTTCTGTATGGTGGCACATGTCTTTTATCTGAGCATTCCAGCTTTACTGTCTGACATATTCAGTGCCCTTAGACACTGGGATTGCTAGGTCATAGTGCAGTTCTGTTTCTAATCATTTAAAAGGCACTTGTACTGGTTTCCATAATGCCCATGTCAATTTGGATTCCCACCAACAGCAGAAACGGAATCAATTTTTAGTATCACATATAAAAGAGAGCAAGCAAATACATGGATTTACCGTTTCTGGTTAAGAAACAATAACTAAACAATGACAAAAAAAATTCCTGATCTAATCACCAGGGGTGTCTATCTGATTGCATTGTCCAAATGTGTGTGTTGATATCACAGTTTTTACAACTAACTACCAATAGCTTTGATATGGTGAATCCCAGAGTATTGAGGTGCTTCCTGGGAGCTAGAGAGTGAGCCTGCATTTGTATTCTTAGAAATGGCAGGGCACAGGACATTGCTGTCCAGAGGTTATTGGGACAAATATATTCATGTGGTTCCATATATGAGTGGAAATAGTCCCATCGCTTTGCTATATCCAGTTTGGGGAGCCAGGGGGAGCTGAAAGATTTTTTTGAAGTTGGATCTATCCATTTCTTTAAAGTGCATCTAAACAGTCATACTTTCTGGGACTGTTTTGTGTAATCATTCCCTGAACTCTATTTATTTTCCATTTTCTGTAGCTGTTTCAATCCCCACCTTCCTTTTTATAATAAAATTGATTAGTTATAAGAGACTAGATGTGAAGTGAAACACTGAGCTGTATTGTATATTTTAGTCTTCCAGTGATAGGTTTTGCTTTCATGATACAGGGGTTACACAAAGATGAGATTTGGAGGACGAATACAAAACAAATTAGCCACAGGGAGAGGCAGTTGGGCTGCACTGAAGTGATTAGCTGCCATTTGGACTATCTAGAAATGTTTATTAGGCTACATTCTGTGAGAACAGCAGTGGTACGTTCTTAGAGACAGTAGAGTGTGTACCACAAAGTTCCTTTCAATTTTGTTTCATTTGAGACCACAGAAAATTGCACGGGCCATAGTGAGGTCAGTGGTTCCTCTTCTCTCTACCCTCTGATGCCTATTGTTGATGTTTGTGCTGGATGTTGAACCAGGATCCTCTACTTACCAGGCAAGCTCTCTATAGTGAGCAATACCTCCAGCCTCTGTTTTCTTTCTGAGAGGCTGAATAGAATTGTCTTTGCTTCCTGGCCTCTGTAGAGTGTTCCTCATTCCCATATACCCATGAATACGCTTTCTCTCCATCTTTTCTCCCTACTCTTGCTCTCTTTAATTGTTGTGTTTCTGACCACTGTTACTTTCCTGCATATATCCACTTGTTTCTTTCCAGCTCGGACAATGTTTGGAGTTATTTTTTTTTTAATGATGCACCATGACTTTTCGAAGGAAGGTCTCAGTCCTCTAATTGCTTAGTCTGTCATTCTGTCCTTCCTTACTGCGAGTGAGCTCCTCCACCGTGGACACTGCCTTTTTGGACACTTTTCTTGCAAGGCTCTGCTCCTGTGATGGATTTCCATTTGCCTGGGATTTTTATGTAAGGACCAGTATTCCACCTAAATCTAGCTTTCTGAGTAATTTAAGGGCGTCAAACCACGAGGTCATGTTAGCAAAGCTCTGCAGATGCAAATACCTGACATTGAATCTTGGCTTAGTTTCCGCTGGTTTTTTGATGATGTCACTCCACTCCCTGGTCTTCTGTTTCTTCTGAAATGTTCACCATGCAATAACAAGCAAACGTTAGCCCCAGTTTCCATTTTCAGAAACCTGGAGCTTTTATTCAAAACCAATATTTCGTCCTCTTGAGTTGGCATAGTTAGAAAAGTACGTTCCAGGCAAGCATGAAGACCTGAGTTCTGGTCCCCAGAATCCATGTAAAACAGGCAAATGTGTGTGGCTGCATCTGTAACTCTGTTTGGGTAGGGGGATCCTAGGCTCACTGGTCAGCCAGTCTAGCCAGTCATAAAGTTCCAGGTTGAGTAAGAGTTTCTGTCTCAAAAGATAAGGTGAGATTGGTAGAGGAAGGCCCAGGACACTGACTTCTACCATTTGCAGCACACACAAATATATAAGGAAAAATGACCTTCAGTTTCTCCTGTCTTTCATCTACTGTGTGCCCCTTCATTTCTGTTGAGGTCTTTTAGCTCACCTGTACACATTTTTCTTAAACAACATTATATGAATTAGTTCTCTGTGGGTAGCCCAGCTGACTTCTCTGCATGAATATGTACAGCCTCACGCCAGCTTCTAGAATACCCTGGACACTTGTATGCCATTCCTTGTTTCAGTACACATCAAAATGAAACCATGGGGGATCCCAAATAAGGAAGAGTGTGATGACATTGTAACAGGTCTGCATCTTTCAGAATGACCAAACCAGTCATCTCTGAGAGCCTGGAGTTCTGTCTTTCTCTTGTCCTGTGGCAGTCCCACCTGAGTCCTTGGCTGTAGCTGCTTAGAAGTGTGGCAGCTTGTGAAGTCTTGTTCCAGGACACCTCACATGGAGGAAGCCCAAGAGTCTCTCTTCTTCCTCGTCTCCCGTTCCTTACTTATGGAATCTGCTGAGTCTGCAGGATTTAATAGGGGTTGGACATTTCTCCGTATTTCCTTTCCTGTAGTATCAGGCATATGCATGAATGTGCAGTATCTAGTCCAGTGCCCTGTTCACAGTAGGGATACCATCAGTGAAGACTAAGTGACTTCTCAGTGGGGGTTTCTGGTCTTTAGTGTATCACTCTAAGTGTTTGAGTTAGAAAGATACGCAAACTCTTCCTCTAAAAAGCAATCATAGCCTGATGTTGGTTGACAGTCCCACCATTCATTTTCCAGCCACATTTTGTTCTTTTATTCTTGACACATAGCATAATTTCAAGCCTTTAATGTATGCCATTAGTATTCCCAACCTTCTCCGTGCTATGTCCAGCTAATGTCCAAGGTGACTCCAACCTAATCATTTTCTATGGCTATTGATTCTAGTTTTCATTTCCCACTTGAATCTTGGTTTGCCAAAACTCAGTGCTTCTCTTCTAAGATGTCTTTATTCTTTCATATCTTGTCTCTCTACTTTTCACTGGCTATTCTTCAAAGGCTCAGTAGTCACTAATACAATTTGTAACACATTCTGCATTCTTGAATAATTTTTTAATCTCCTTGAATTGCTTTTAAACATTTTGCTGTTGTGAGCTATTGTCTTTGGAATTTCTGGAAACTGCCCAGAACTATCAGTGAGGACGAAGTGACTTCTCAGTGTGTACAGCTTTCCAAATACTAGTTTGTTGAATGGAAGTGGCATTTTGCAAGTGGAAACATCAGCAGCGGATTTGAATAATGATCGAAAGGTTATCGTTTTCCACCACCTTGCAAGGGGTCAATAGGAGAGGGACATACGTCAGAATTGTGTTACATTCCTTGTAAGTAAGGGGAGTGTTTAATTGGCTTCAGGGATTTAGCATCATTCTGTAATAGGCAGAAAGCCAAGCTCACAAGCAGCTTCTTACTGCATTATTTCTTTTGGTGTTCCTGTTCTGATACACTATATGGGTAGGGGAAAGATAGATTGGCTCAGGGCTGTTACTGTTCTCAGCCATGAAACAGTGAGTAGACTCACTTGTCACTTCCTAGAACAATGTAAGGCCGGAAAGATCTTTAGAGATTACCATAACACATTGCTTCATCTATTTATCTACCTACATATCCAACTATCCTTCCTCCTGAGTATCTATCCATCCTTCTAACCCACCCACTCACCTATTCATTCAGCAATCCCTTCATCTACCTACTTACTCATCTACCTGTCCATTTATCCACACACCTATCTGTGCATTCAGCAATAATTTACCAGAAAATAATGTATAAGGTTTGTATACTGAGTATTCCAACAGACCTTGAGGAATCATACAATACAACTTGGAGAACAGTCACCAATCAAATTATGTGTCACTGAAGGTTGTGAGCTCATAGTTGAATGGACTATAAAACGCAAGGATGATAGGACTTTTTAATTAAAATATATTTTTATTTTCTATCTGTCAGGTGTTATTGTCTGCTTACAGGTCTGTGTACCATATGTGCTCAGTGCTCACGAAAACCAGAAGAGGCCATCAAATCTCACATACTAGAAGTTAACAGCTTATTGTGAGCCACCATGTGGGTTCTGGGAATAAAACCCAGGTCCTTTCAAGAGATATTCAGTGGTGTTCTTAACAGCTGAGCCATCAGTCCCAAGGATGATAGTTTTTTAATACCTTTATAAAATTGGGTATATTGTAATAACAGTTAAGAAATTAAAGCATGTAATGATGACTAGAGAGCTCCATATAACAGTGACATCTGGACAGAGCAGGATGAGTTCCAGTATTAACTTGTTGCTGTCTTGACAGAAAGTTATTGGTACTTAAGGATGGCCTTGGCATAATATATATGCACACTGACACACAGACACATTCGCATTTAGGCTTCAGGTACATAGACCGAGTGTATGAGTTTAAGCTTTACTCAGTTTAGGTCTGGAACATTCTGGTCACTTACTTGGCCTCCCCAGAGCTTGGCTCTCTTATCCTTAGAGCAGGTCACGAAACCAGATACTTTACGGCCTCAAGATGGCTTCATGGAATGCTAGGATGTTCTTTTCAAGGATTTAGGTATCTGAACTAGAATCCTAGCTCTCCTACATGCCATTGGTTTAGCTTTTAAGAAGCTGTTTTCTCTTTTATCCCCCCCCCCCCAGTTATATGAAGATGTGGTATAAGGGCTGGATCCCGTCCTTCCTGCGCCATTTGTGCAGTACTTCTAATGTGTAGTAGCTCAAAATTTACTTGCATTTAGAGATAACAGATTCTCAGGGTTAGTTATGCTAAAATAAAGGTAGGCTGCAACCTGGTATGACTGTCTGGTACGAAGAGATCAGGATACTCACAGGAGCAGAAGATGATGTGAGGCCAGAGGGAGAAGGAAGCCATATATGTATAAGCCATGGAAAGGGACCTCAGAATCAATCAGCTCCTATAAAACCTTATTTGGGACCCTCAGCTCCTGGAACTGTGAGCCGGTGCTGCTCCGTCTGCATCAGTTACTGTGTTGTCGCTGTGACAAAATACTTCTCAAGGGTGACTGTAGGAAGGAAGGATTTATTTTGACCCCTAGCTGGAGGGTTCAGATCCATTTTGGTGGCAAAGTCAAGGAGGCCAGAGATTGAGGCAGCTGGTCACATTGCATCTAAAACTGGGAAGCACTGATGAATATTGGTATTCAGCTTACGTTCTCCTTTTTATCCAAGCCTGGACTCCAACCCAGGAAATGGTACCATCTACATTTAGGATGAGTCTTCCCACTCTGGTGACATAATCTAGATTAACTCTTTCAGACATTCCTAGAGTTTTATTTTCATGGTGATTCTAAATCCTATCAAGTTGACAGTTATAATTAACCATCACATTATGCTATATATCTATATATGTTATATCTATATATCCATATATTATATCTATTAGGATGAGCTATTTCTTTTAAAGATTTATTTACTGTTATGTATATGAGTGTTTTGCTTATGTGTATGTATGTAAACCATGGTGTGCAGAGCCTGGGTAGGCAAGAAGAAACTGTTGAATTACCCAGAACTGTAATTGCAGGTTGTGAGCTGCCATGCAGATGCTAGGAACTGAATTCCTCTAACAGAGCAGTAAGTGCTTTTTTTAAAAAAATTGAAAATAGATGTTTTATATTATATATTATAATTATAGTCTCTCTCACCACACCTTCTCAAGATGCTTCCTACTTCCACACCTACACAAATCCACATTCTTTTTTCTCCTTCATTAGGATACAAATTGCCATCTAAAAATAATAATAACAGTAAAATAAAATCAGGTAAAATAAAATAATAAAAAACAGAAAAGGACAAAGCAGAAAAACTAAAGAAAAAAGTTCAAGAAACATAGACACAGAGACATAGATATCCCATAAAAACTCAAAATTGGAGCCAATAACATATATGTATAGAATCTGCAAGGAGCAAAAAAAAAAAAAAAAAAAAAAGCTCTAACAAAGCACTACTAGGCCAAGAACCTACAAAAATGCCATTGAAGGTGTGTGTGTGTGTGTGTCTGTGTCTGTGTCTGTGTCGGCCATCTTCTGTTGGACATGGATCCTGGCCTTAAGAGTGTTTATATACCCAGTACTCTGAACCTCTAAAATGTCTCTCTAACCCAGACTGGGGTATTTCAGAGTCACCACCACACTTTATATGCCAGCTTTTCTCTAAAAGCTTTCAAACTTGATGCACGGTCATAATTACTGTCACGATCCTCTCCTAGTCTCTCTTTTTCTCTCCATCCCCCCCCCCTTTTTTTTCTTCCCCACTCCTCTGCCTGCTCTCCCTCTTCTGTTACTTACTCTTTCTCCTGGCCGTCAGTAAGTTCTACTCTATCCTTGGAGACCAGATCAGCCCAGTGGAAAACATAGTTCTCCAGAATTGCTCTTCATTTCCTCATTGCACAAGATGGCTAGGGGAGTTTTTCCTAAGGGTCCTACCAGGTGCTGTTTGGAGCTGCATCCTTCCCTACATTTCAGACTTCAGCAGCCTGGTCAAGTGTCACTGCCTCACTTAAGTTTGGCTCTATGCAGGTGACACAGACACACACACACACAAACACAAAACACCTAAAGGCCCCCTGCCTGGTGAGTTTTCCTGAGATATTTCCTGAGCTAAATGTACTGTGGCTCCGTAGTTTTTATCTGCCCTGCTTTCTCAGCTGCACTCATTGCTGTTGATCTTTATGGGGGTACTCACCCCCACACCCTCACAGTACTACTAAAATCCCAATAGTGACATCAGCCCTAGGGTGTGTGGGTTGACTGTGGGAGGCAGCTCCATCTGCAAGCTAAATAGAGCAACACAATTGTGTTCTTTTCCTTCCCCCAGACCTGTCTATGGTCCTACAGGTAGAGAATGCCAATCAGGGAATTTACAAATTGACACTTTTCTAAAGTAGCTTGATATTTTTTAAATTTTATTTATTTTTATATCAATCACAGGTTAGGTACTTTGCATCCCAGGCATAGCCCCCCTCCTTCCTTCCCTCCCACCCTCCCTCTCCCTCCCACCCTCCCTCTCCCTCCCTCTCCCTCCCTCATCTCCCTCCTCCCCGCCCCCTCCAAGTCCACCAACAGGGGAGGACCTCCTCCCCTTCCATCCAACCCCAGTAGCTTGATATTTTAAAAGGTTCTTATGATTTCAGAAAGCTGGGAGCCAGATGTGAAACTGGCTAGGAAGCCAGAACAACTGGAAGGAGAAGGTGGGAGGAGGCATATTTGCCTGGATCCCATGTACCTGGAAAGTCTTAACTCTGCTCCAGAAATGGAGTTTTGAGCCCTCTAGCTGTTAACATCTAGAGCTCTTTTCAGTCACAGAGACCATCACTGGCAAGCCAAACTTGATTTTTACAAGTTTGATTATGACACCTGAATGTTTGGGTTTTTCCTTTGGTGGTCAGGAGGGCAAGGGTGGTCCTGAAAGACATCCCTGACATCAAGACAGTGCCAGAGGGATAACCAAGGGATTTGCCCACTTCTTACCCTTGTTCTTTGTTTGCTATAGCATCATTTACCTGGCCTTGTTCTTGTGTCCCTCTCATTGATCAATGATAGACCTCATACTGGTTGATGGGGTTGTCATGATGTTTTGGGGTACTCTCATTTTGCAGAAGATCCAGAATGTGAGTGTCCTTGGGATCAGGAAGAATCAATGCTAATGGCTCCTCTGGAATAGAAAAAGGCACATTTCTAGGGTCTTGCCCATGTGTTTTGAGAAATAAAACTTTTCTGCAGACTACCTGAATTCCTATATGTCCCCACCTCTGAAGAGGTTGGTCAGTCTTCCAAAGCTGCAGTCAGTCTTTGCAAGAACCCACTTAAGGCTTTCAAAGGGATTTTGCAGGGGTTTGAAGTCACTTGCTTAAGAATGCTCTTAGTTTTCATAAGGCCAAGGCTGACTTGCTCTAGGCGATGTGGTAATAGGGATGATGGAACACTTGAACCTGTGGCTTCTTTCCTTGCTGGAGTTTCTTCCTTTGCAAAGAGTCGCTTCTCCCAAGTCTCATTTAGAGGCCACCTCCCCCATACCACAGCTGGTGCCCTTCTAGGGAGCCTCAGTGCTCTTTGGGCTAGTGAGAAGGCCCCATTCAGCCAAGAAGGCAGTACTTTGGAGGCCTGTGCTAAGAGGGAGGCTTATCATTGTGAGCCATGCTAGCTAGAATGGGAAAAACCCTCAGAGAAGAACTGTAGGCATTTGTATGCAGCCAGGCTTGTGGGGTGACATAAACACAGCCCTGATCAAACTACATACAGCCAGCACATCACTGGGAAGACAGACCAGAGCAGAATGATGATTTTCATTCCTGTCTTCTTTAGAAACCTGCTGTCCTGTTGCTGTCCACCAGGTGGTGTTAACTGTGAGGGGCAGCTCTGTGTTGCAATCTTTTTAGTGATGAAAGCAGTTTTCATTTATAATCTGTGGAACTCTTGGGCCGTGCTCCTTTCTGAGCTCCAGTTATTTCATCTATAAACAGAGCCTGTTGATTCATATATATATAGATTTTTGGAGTTACAATAAATGAATGTAAAATATATCTCACCGAACTCTGTATTTGCCAAGCCTTCATCATTGGGTGGGCATTTTGCTCATTCAGCAGTGGTGCTGTGTTGATTTTTTTTCTCATTGACTTGGATGGATATGATGGTGTGTATAATGATGTACCATGTCTAGAACCTGGCCCATGGTTGTCTGCTAAACGAGAGTCACTGTAAGCATAATAGGATAAGAGGAAAATCTGAAGAGTTGAGTGGGAAATGTATTAATGTGGGCAAGTCACAGTATTCTGTGGGGATAGGCTACATTGAGTTAAGGGGATATTGCAGGATAATTAAGAAAGGTATTAAAAGGCAGGCAGCAGGGTGTTCGTAGAGACATAAAATAGTGGTGCAGCCAGTGGATACCAGATAGGATTTGCTAGTGGTACCAACTCTGTTACCTGCTTGTTCCTCCCAGTCTTCACTAACTGTATAACTTTTTTTATATCTACTGAATTGGTGGTTTTTATCCTCAAAAATAAGTTCTGCCCCCAGTAAAGATGCCAAAAGGAAAAGAGTTAATCATAGGCGTGTGGGCATGGTCAAGTACAGCATTCCTTAAACAGTTCAGATCAAGCACTGAGCCTTGCCCTGTACTATTAGGTGTACTTTCTATTTTACTGACACAGCCCTTTGTGGCTTGGGGGATGGAGGATGCTCAGAAGTGTTCTTGGTTTTTGGTTTTGCTAAATACTTGATCTGGATTTGTTAAGGGACCCTTAAGGCCGCGATCCCCTCTTTTATCACAAATCAAGTAACTGTTCAATGACAAGTAATAGGATCAGCTCAGCTCTAACAACCCTTTGGACGGAAAAATCTATTCCCCTCTGCCCACTGCCTGCAGAGTAACAGAAAGGAACTATCTTAGAAACCTTTGGGTGTCTGACCTGTGACCTCAGAGTCTAGGGACAATGCCAGAGAAGATGTAGCTTGTTCACATCTGGGGCTGCTTCATGGTACCACCTCAGTGATTCCTTTAGCAGCAAATGACATTTGGGCAAGGGAATATCTGCTAGTAGTAGAGTAGAGAGGTGTGTTCAGGGGTCACATTGTACAGGGCAGTAAGCAGTGGTGGAGTTTTACATGAAAAAGCCTTTATGATGTAGTCTAGGTCTGTGTGGAGGATGCAGAGTGTGTGAGTGACCCTCTAGTCTTTCTGGTTGTCCCTGGGTACTGTGTCTCATACTACTACATGTGCTCAGTCACATGAAGCTCAGCTTGAGAGAACTTTTAAAAAAGACAATGGTCAGCATCTATAGGAAGATGAGCATGTAATTTCAGATGCAAAGTTAGTACTCACAAAGTGTTGGCTACCCTTACCCTTCCTGGAGTCAGAGCTGGGTGAGATACTGGGGTCTGTTTCTCATCCATCAGTGCTCTGACTAGTGTGGTGGGGAAGAACTCCTAACTTACAGCAGCGTTCCTCAGTCTGCACATGCGCTTACCCAGGTCACAGCTCTGCCATGCACAGCTGCATCTTCAGGAACGTTAGAGTTGAATAGAGAGGGATGGAATCATTACCTATTACACCAGCCTTTTTCTCTTTCTATAAAATCATTATAGTCTACAATAAAAGAAACGAGAGTCAATAAAATAGAGAATTAGATGTCTGGTAATTCCTAAGATTTAAGAAGTTTAAATGAGCAAATGCAGTACTTTCCAGGGGCAATTTTACTATCATGTTCTTTAGCTGATGCCTTCCCTGTCCGTGGTCAGTATCCAAGAACACAGCCCATTCCACAGACCCTCCTATGATTTGGCTTTCTTGGTCGTTTTCATTATCTATCACATTCCCACAGATAGACCCTGATAGACATGGATGCATGCCACCTCAGTTGTTGCTATCACCAAATGCTTTCTGGCTGGTCATAACCTGTATTTGATGATCATCTTGGAAGTTTGAGGTTGAAAATCATCCTAATAGGCAGGGTGTCCGGTCTAGGATAGAGAGAGTGTCCACCTCCTTGCTGTTCTCAGCTTCTACCTGCATTGCTTTATGGTCCTTCCTTCCTTTCTTTTCCTTTCTACAAAGTACATCTCCTCCAATCTCTTCACCCTCTGCCACTTGAATCTTCCCTTGACTTGAATCTTCCCCATATACCTCTCTTACTTGGGCACGTGTGGTGGCATGAAATCCATTTAGGATCTTGGGCACTCATCCTACTTTTCAAAGTTCATTTTCCCATGTAATACAACATTCACGTTGTAGGAATTATCATGAAGATCTCTCTCTCTCTCTTTCTCTCTCTCTCTCTCTCTCTCTCTCTGTGTGTGTGTGTGTGTGTGTGTGTGTCTCACTCGCTGTCTCTCTCTCAGGGGTTGTATTATTAGCAAAGCCTAATGAGTACATCAGTCTTGGTACCCACCATTCTCACTGCTACTCTGCCCTTCAGTATCTTCTCTGTGAGGCTCCATTTCCTCAAATCTATCTCTCTCCTGCCCCATTGACCCGGTGATGCCCTTCTTTTCCTTGTTCCTTGTACCATCTGGAGCCTGCCCCTTAGGAACATGTACCAGACACTACCTTGTCACTATTGGTTTATTTTATCTGCCTGTTTGAACAGAGGTCCATGCCAGTTGCTTTTTATCTCTGCCACACAGACCCATGACTAAATGTGACAGGAACTACTTCATGGCTTCTTAGAAACGTAGGTCTTAGAGTAAGAAGCCTGCCTCTCCTCGTGGAGATGCCCCAAGAAGTGCAGTGTCCTTATTTTCCTGGAGCCTTGTTGCCCTGGAACTGGATGTCCTCCTGGGCTCTCTAGTTTTCTGAGCCTAAGCATTTCAGGGTCCCCATCTTCCTGGCCCTTAAAGCTGTCTAATTCCCTCTTTGTTGGGCTGCAGTAGATTAGCCTCAGTAAAAGTGAATAGACAAGTTCTATTAACATTTATATTGCTTTTCTTTGCTATTTCTTGGTGAGGTTTGGCAGACTGGGATGGCTTTAGAAAATGTTCTTTCATCTAAATAATGTCCATGTTTGTGGCTAGATTCTGACTTTTTGCTGGGCTATGGAAAAGAATAGGTATGGGGAACTTCCAAACCCAGGATGGAAAAGAGGAATGAAGGTCAGACCAGAAACTACATGTTAGATTCACTGCACTCGTTCTGAGTGGTCACTGCACTGTCTTCTTCCATCCCAGCTTGTGCTGTGGAGAATTACCATCCAGTACTAAGTGAGTGGACAGGAAGTGCCGCACACTTTCCGCTTGTAGTTTTGCCTTGTACATGCCAGGCAAGCACTCTATCCATGGAACTTTCTTAGCCTGTATTTCTTTCATGTCATAAAAGAACTTTTTAAATATACATATTGCATTATTTATATATTTTTTTAATTTGCTTTTAAAGTTTTTCTGTATTTGATTATATTATTTCTCCATATCCATTTCTCTCCAGATCCCATCCCTATTGACCCCATTTCATACTCTTTCTCCCTTAAAATCCCAAACCAAAAGAGTGCGTGTGCACATACGTAGACACACATACACAGAGCGGAGGCGGGGGACAAAAAAGTTTTTAAAAACTGGAATCTGTTTTGTGTTGACCAACTATTTGGAAGGAAGGCAGAGAGAGTTGTCTTAACATGCTTTCTAGGAAGTGGCACATAAGTGACTCAAATATCGGCAGGTAAGCTGAGGGTAGTAAGGGTGCCCGGGGCAGAAAGGGTAGTGGGAATAAAAGCAGGGAACTGGGAGGGTGATTCATTTGTTCAAGGCAGATACTGTAGCGTTATGTGCTGGTTGAGATCCCTCCTAAGGCTGTACAAAAAGTAGACAAGGAGCAAGAGGGTGTAGAAGGGTAGGAGAGTATATGTAAGAATGTATTTCTGGACATTGGATGTAGGAGAAAACAAGTAGCAGGACAAGAGCCTACCACAGAGGGCCTCAGAAAGACTCTACCTAGCAGGGTATCAAAGCAAATATTAAGACACATAACCAACCCTTTGGCAGAGTGCAGGGAATCATATGAAAGAAGGGGGAGTTAGTATGACCTGGAGAGGACAGGAGCTCCACAAAGACCAAATAGATCAGGGCACAGGGGTCTTTTATGAGACTGTTTCTCCAACCAATGACCATATTTGGATATAACCTAGAACCCCTGCTTGAATGTAGCAAGTGGTAGCTCAATATCCAAGTGGGTATACTAGTAAGGGGAACAGGGACTATTTCAGACATGAACTCAATGGCTGGCTCTTCAACCCCCCCGCCTCCCCTCACCTCCCCAGGGAGGAGCAGCCTTGCTAGGCTGCAGAAGAGGACATTGCAGCCAGTCCTGAAGAGACCTTATAAGCTAGAGTTAGATGGAAGGGGAGGAGGTCCTCCCCTATCAGTGGACTTGGAAAGGGGCAGGGAGAAGATGAGGGAGGGAAAGGTGGGATAGGGAGGAGATGAGGGAGGTAGAGGGGAGGATAGGGAGAGACTGCGGGAGGGGGCTACGGCGGGGATACAAAGTACATAACCTAGAGCTAAGCAATGAAGACTGGAAGGAAGACTTGAGTGGTCATCTGTGTTTCTGAAGCTTCAAAGGACATTCTCATAGCCTTGGGGCCTATTAAAATGCAGACCGATATCTAAGGGATTCTGCTTTTCTGGTTCTTGGGATGCTGATGCTTTTGTTGCATGAGTCATACTTCATATCATTGGTGCATAGAAGGAATGCAGGTGCTGCGGGAGAATGGTCTATTTACGTCACTGTTATGGCTAAATGGTTGAGTGGTGGGTATGCCATGGCATTCTGGAGGATGGCAGTAAATGGAAGGCAAAATGGGAAATTGATGTAAAATTGGGGAGTGGGGGTGGGTAAAGAACTTGGGATTCTTTTGGTGGAAACAGTTGAATGGAGATTCAGTGATCTCTCTGTCATAGCAAGACACCACAGCATATGGCAACAACTATCCAATAATTGTGCTTGAACCATAGGGATAGTTATCTGTTCTTTTAAGGTGATCAGGAGGTGTAGGTGATATGCTGGTTTATTGGGCAGCACAAGTTCTTAGAATCCCGTCTTTGTTTCATGGTTCTCACTGACCTTGTGGTAGAACATGAGCCTATAAGAGAGAAGAACAATATGGGCTTATTTGGCAGAAGGCAAATGGCTTTCGGTGCCCTTTTTGAGCCTGAGTAACACTGTCTTTGCTTTTCTGAATGTAAGCAGGCACTGGTCCTAAGCAGAATTGAGGGATGTTCATTGGAAAGCAGTGTGGCAGCTATTGCTGCCCTTAGAATCGTGTTAAGGCCTTAGTCAAAGGAACAGGCTAGTTTTATAAATCGTATATCCATGTTAAACTAAATTCTCCCAGCACTTTTACAGAAAGCAGGAGGCACAGGTGAATTGAAACAAGACCCCACCCTGTTGCAAAGGAATGAGAAAGGTCTCTACCTTGCTGCTTGCAGAGGAATGTCCAGATCTGCAGTTTGAGATAAAGTTGCTTAGTAACCGGGCCAGATCCTCAACTCAGATCGGGGCGGGACCAGATGGACTGGGCGCCTAAAATGAACCAATCATTTTAAAAGTCAACTACCCAACCCAGTGTTGCCAAGCTAGCAACCTCCGCAATTCCCGCGCTCCTTCCTTTAAAAACCTCAGACTTCTGTCTATCCTGGCTATTCCTCGCTGGTTTGGGGGGGTGGGGGGGTGCACAGCCCCATCATAGGATGGCTCAAATAAACCTCTTGCTATTGCTTTGATGATCGGTCTCCTGAGTTCTCTTCATCCTGCTCTGGAAGTTAGGGTCTCCTTTGGGCCTAACATTAGCACAGGAGGGCCTGTGGAGCTAATCTGGCACAAAGGGGAAGTGTGATTCTGGGCCATTCTGCTTATGGATCTTGAAATCTTTTCTGTCCTCAATTCTAATGTCCATTTTTATTTTAAAAAATAAAAACAAGAACAAACAAAAAACCACCAATCAAACCAGTGAGGTTTTGGCATCTTATGTTTCCGTTTTGCATTTTATTCAGACACACTACATCTTTTCTTAATGAGTTTATCTTTGCATTGTCTGGTGCTACATGTAGTTGAACCTCACTGTATATCATATGAAACCTGGTGGCAAGATGGAGCATAGTCCAGGGGTTATACTAGAGCAGTTCTCTTCACCCTCGGATGAACAGATCTCTGATCGAAACATCTTTGCCTACAGCTTTTGAATTATCTGGTCTTGGATGAGCCCAAGACCGCAGGTATTGCTAGTTTCTTAAGACAACCCTTAGTGATCATCTACCCCTCAGAGGAACATGTGCTATGAGCCAGGCTTGGAAATGGATCTGGGTATTAAACATAGAGGAATAAAATTCAAAGAAGAACATAAAGAACTATTTGTGAACAAGGTGATTGGAGTCTCCTTTTGAGTCTCTTTTACGAACCAATCCCTAATATATTCGCTTCTTCCATGCCACTGGCTGTATGATACACTGTTATTTATGTAAAGCTAAGACAAGGATAAAGGCTTTCAGTAAACCACAGAACAATGTTATCTTGTCCCCTCAAATCTTTCTTTTATGCTTGTGAAAGAACCCTTTTAGAGCTAATTAGATGTGATTTTTATCCTCTTCACATGAAAGGGAAAACAAAAGCAAATGTGCAGATTTGCAGATTCCTAAAGCTTCTTTCTTTCTTCATTCTTACTCTTTGGCATCTGTCTGACCAGTGTCAACTGTATCTGTGTTTCTTTCTCTCCATCTGTCCTGGAACCACTGTCCGTTGCTGCTGTTACTTAGGTCAGCCCTACAAAGGGTAAGATGAAACCTGCTTCACTCTTTTTTTTTTCTTCCTCCTCTTTCAGGGATGCTGCTGGCCAGATCTGAGTCTATATCATATCATTTCTTTTAGCACTAGCATCTAGATCATAGCAGTTAGATCATGGCCAACAGGATTGTCAAGAGGCTGTCAAGTTGACAGGATTGAGAATCACTTAGGAAGGAAACATCTAGGCATACCTGTTATTTGAGGTGGGAAGACCCATCCTAAGTACCCAACTTAACAGAAAGAAGAAATTTGTGTCAGTCTCTCTCTCTCCTTCTCTCTCCCTCTCCTGACTGCTTTTGTCAGGTATTTTGTCCAAGCAACAAGTCAAATAAGTGGTGAAGATTCCAGTGTCCACTATGGAAATCTCTTCATTTGACAGCAGTGCCAGCAACGTTCTCATGGTCATGTGATTTCTGACTGTCAGGAGATGTATCTCCATTTCAGTAATTCTAGAATATAAAATGCTTTAATCAGTAAGATAAGTTTTTTTTTAATATCTACATGCGACAGACATGTTTGCCTTGCTGTGTGTCCTCAGATAATATTTTCCATAGGTGTTCATCTAAATAAGGAAATTATTTTTTGGTTGGATTCTTGACCGGTATCAAACAAGCAGAGAGGTACTTATATAAATGGGTAAAAATGTTAAGTCAGTTAAATGATGTGTGGTAAAAAGTAATTTGAGGTGCAAGATTGTAGGGAGAGCTTTTTGAGTAATCCTGAGTGAAATTAGGGTTCTTACAATACAGATGTCTGGTTTAGGATGTAGCTCAATTGGTAGTGTACTTGCCTCACATACACATAAGTATGATCCCCAACACAGCATATACTGCTCATAGTGGTACATCTTGTAATCCTAGCACTCAGGAAGTTGAGGCAGTATAATAAGAAGTTCAAGGCTATCACTGGCTACACAATGAGTTTGTGGCCAGTCTGGGCTACTGAAATTATTGTGACCATGCAGACTCTGTAATGGCACATTGGTGATGTGGAGGTTTTCTTTACAGGGAGGTCTTTATGTTCAAGGAACAGCACAAGAAAGCTCTTGGCTTAGATGAGTGGAAGTTCAATAAAGATTTGATCAGTAGCCCAGGCTGGGATGTGGCCAGCTAGTGTTTGTTTCTAGATGTTTCAGATCCAATTTGAGGGTTTGCATATATGTAGATGACCATAAACATCCACTAAAGATGCCATCACCCTCCATTTAATGGAGTGAGATGATCCACAGGAGACAGATATGCCCATTCCTGTCTGTCATGTCAGCTCAGAAGGGCCCTTGATGCCATCTCAAATGGACCTACAGCATCTTACCATCTCAAAAGATCCTCAGCATCTTATTTCTGAGTAGCAGCTCAGGTTAGGAAGAAAGAAGCACACTAGTTGATGGACATGGAAGGCAAGCATTTTGTCCCATGAGTGTGTTCTCAAAATACAGCATAAGGCTTTCAACTCTTCCTTCTTTTAAGAGCACAGCAGAGGGAGAGACTGCAGCCAGAGTAGAAGCTTATGCATCTGGGTTTTGATTCCTGCCCTGCCAGCAATTAGACAAGGTACTATTACCATTGGAGTTCACTCTGAAGAAAATGTATAGTTTGTGCAAAAATTTGATTTATTGTTATCCACAAATCCATTCTATACAGAATTCAGGAGAAGCTTCCACAGGCTCTGAGCTACAATGCCATGCACAGGGCTCAGAACCACACAGAATCAAGCCAGCAGGGAGACTAGTCAGGAAGCCATGGTAGCTCCAGGAAGAACCATGTACCTGTGTGTGTATATTTCTGTTAGCAGAGTGGCACCATAGCATTTTAAAATTGAGAATTTGAGACAGGCAAGTGTAACTCCACCTTCTTTCTTCAGAAAGAATGACCTGGCCCTTCTGTGGCAGGAAACTGCAGAGGTTGGTATGGGTGTGAGCTCTACTTCCTGATCTGCACATTTGCCTCTCAGATCTCATACAGGTGTTATCAAGCTGGTGGCAACTAAGGCATACTGTAGGAGCTCAAGACATAAAGGAGTTTGGAATGGCATGGCTTCACCAAGTATGCAGCATAATTGTTTGACACAGTCCTGTTTAAATGGAGAGGGTGATGTCACATTGTAGGAGCTCCATACACAGGGACATTTATGAAATTGTTCATTTGTGATAAAAGACTAAGAGCAAGCCATGTGAAGCAAGCATTTTTCCATAGCTTCTGCTTCAGTTTCTTCCTCCAGGTTCCTGCCTTCAATTCGTTGTTCTGGCTTCTTTGGATGATGAACTACACGCTAGAGGCTGAAATAAACACTTTTCTCCCCAACTTGCTTTTAGTCATGGTGTTTTATCATAGTAACAGAATCCTAACTAAGACAGGCTGCAAGAGTTTGCTGGTTCCAAGAAAGACCTTGTTCTTGTGTTTGCAGCAGCTGTTGGGCTGCAACCGTGTGAATGGGTTTCTTGCGCCCGAGCCGCACTCTGAACATTTCACAGACTAAGGAAAATTGTTATTTTTACAAGGGCTGCATTATGTATCTTCCTTTTACTTTTAGAAACTGGTAGCAGGAGGAGCTTGGCTTAGCATGTAATGCATTATATTTTGTTTTAATTATAATTTTCCCCACTTGAAACTGATGACAGGGGAATTGGCTTCGTGTTAGCGTTTTTGAGGCATAGAATGTTAATTTTCATAAATAAAATTTTTAGTCATTGAAATGACAGGAGTAATGCTTGTTGAGGCACATTATTATAATATAGGTGATCCTGAATATTTAAGAATGCCATCTCAGTGTAGGTTGGCCTGAGAGCCAGCTAGCCAGCATCATCCTCTGGAAGCTAATCTGCTTCTTCCAGTGTAAAATAAATTATTTATTTTTCTATTTTAAATCTGTTTTAATTTCTATTTTAATAGAAATAAAATTAATTATTTGCTTAGAAGTGGAACAACAGGCAGGCTTGCCTTCAGGTTCCTGCCTTGACTCCCTTCAATGAAGGATTATAATTATAAGATGAAATAATTATAATCTGAAACGAACCCTTCCCAACCCAAGTCACTTCTGGTCAGAGTATTTGCCACAGCGTCAGAAATGAAGCAGGATTACTCCTGTCCCGGGCCCATGGCTGTTCATGGTTCCTGAGGGATCTTTTGCCATCATTAAACAGGCGTTGTCAGCCAGCAGGAGGAGGCCAGTTGATAAAAGCAGACAGAGCTTTTGGAAATGCCTATTGGAAATGAACTTTGATGGACCCAGGCACATTGGACAACCTAGCAGAGATAAGTGGGGCCTGGCAAATTTGTGTCTCTGTGTGCAGAACTGGTTATAGTTGAACAGAAAGGCACAGATTCCACGTGCTTGCTGAGATGTCTTCTGGCCTATGTCAGACCAGAGTCTAGTCTTGGACTTACCTGATTTCCAACAGCACTGTCAATATTTGCTGTTGAGAAATGAGCCTATAGGCACCACCATTTCCAACACCTAGCCATGCCCTTTCTTCCCAGGGTCGATGTTAAATGCATTGATAATCTTGTTACAGGAGCAAATAGTCTATTTTAGCCCTTTCCTCCTCTCATCTTTTAGAAAAGGGCAGAAGTGTTCCTTCTGACAGTCAGACCTCTCTCTTCTCCCCTCCAAAGCTCAACGAAATGACTAGTTAGCAGCTGTGGTACCTCCACATCTGCCTGAGCACGCGTCTGGGTTTAGAAGACAGATGCGCAGAGGCGCATGGCATTTCTGTGGTTTACCTCTTTGCGTGTGTGATGTGTATGCAGGAGAGAGGTTGCGTGTGCTACAACGTGCGTATTTAAGTCAGAACATCACCTCGGGCACTGGTCCTCCTCTACCACCTTGTTTGAGACTGTGTCTCTTTTTTGACAGCTGTGTTTGCCAGGCTATCCAGTCTGAACTTCTATGGGTTTTCCTGTCTCTACCTCTCATTTCATCAACAATAGCCCTAGAATTACAGATAGACACTATCTGTCAGATTTTTCATGGGTTCCGGGGATTCAGATTATGCCCTATGCTTTCTTGGCAAGTGCTTTACCTGCCGAGCCATCTCTCCACTTAGCATTATTATTTTCTTTCTCTGCCCTGCATGGCGCACTGTTCTCAGAATAATTCTGTATACTTCCCAAGAGTTCCCTGTCTACCTGAGCCCATCTGAGGCCAGGCTTTGAGGCACCTGCCTCACTGGCTCTTCTGCAGCTTCTGGAACTGAGGAAAGCTGGAAGCTTGTTGAGGTTCCAAGACAAGGTCAAGGAGAGCACAGGATGTGTTCTTTGTAGTCTGGAAGAGGTCAGAGAGGGCTGAGTGATTTTATACGGAATGAACGGAATGAACAACTGGGTCGGGATTGGGGGAAGTGAATTATGGGCCTTCTAGTGCTGTTCAGTTTGCCTGGAGGGACTTCTGCCAGACAGAAACAACCTCAGAGTGACTTTCACTTTAGCCCTCTTGATCAAGAAGACTTCAGGCCCCTCTCTTCCTGCCTGTGCTTTATTTGAGTGTTCATTAGCTCTCGTCTCACTCACCTTCTAGTGTCCTTCTAGTATCCCCTCTTCCCTCTTTTCCTAATCTGTGATCTCCAGCACTATACATATGAAGCATGTGAAAAATTCCCCTTCTTGATTGTTAGTGCAGATGTAAACCTGGGGCCACCTATTCAAGGCCTACCTGGGCGTGTAGATGCTGACTTGCTAGGTGGACTGAGCAGTGAGATGATGGAGAACTTCATTGCCTTCAACATCTCTAACCTTCCTGTGCAGACCGGCTGTGAGGAGGGCTCCAGAACACCTGCTGCTTCCTTGACTGCTTTCCAAGGTGACCTGTAGGCGTACACACCCAGCACATTGGAAATGATACTCCCTAGTGTTCACTGAACACCATGTGTGGAAGTTCTGGATTGTGCAATACAGTGACTGCACATTGTAAGAGATTAAAATCCCAAGCAGCCTCTCATCTTTCTGCTTTCTAATTATACTTTCATGGTGGTTTGAATGAGAATGTCCCCCATATGCTCATTTATTTGGTCCCCAGTTCGCCGTACTATTTGGAAAGGATTAGAGGAGGTGTGTCACTGGGTGTGGGGTTTGGGGCTTCAAAAAAACTTGTACCATTGTCAGTGTTGTCTCTGTCTCCTGCTTATGGATCAAGATGTGAGCACTTAGCTGTTGCTCCAGCTGTCACCACACATGGCTCTGCCACCATAGACTCTAACCCCGTAAGCTGAACCAAACTGTTCTACGTTGCCTTCATCACAGCAGTAATAGCCCAAGGGCAAGTTCTTTTCATCACTTCTTTGGGAGATTTCGTCCAGTTCTCGTTCTTTTCTTTCCCCCCTCCCCAGTGTATTAATATGTCCCTTCTTTTGAGGACCATTTTTGTCTTACTTTTTCGTACCTAACATATCTCCCCTCACTCTGTTCCATACCTGGTTTTCTCTTTTTCATCTACCCTTCCTCTTCTTCCACTTCCCCTTCTTACACCATTTCCTTTTCCTCTTTCTCCACTTCTTCCTTCCATTCTCTGATCACTGTCTCGTTTCTGATTTTGTTTGTCTTAGTACTCCATGAAGTTCCTGGGTCTCCATCAAGGATGAGTACAACCCTCTGATACACTGTCAGGAGCTTGCGTTACCCACTGTGAACAATCAATAAACGGCATCCTCTGTACTCCTCAGGGTGGTACCTGGAGTTCTGCTTCCTGCAGGATACATACCACCACTCCAGCAAACAAGTGGTACATGTGCTGAGAATATAACCATTCCAAACTCTGTAACGTTCCAAAATTATATTTCAGCAACCTGAGTAACTTAACCAGACTGGCACGTGCAGTCACATGTGCTCACTCACAGACACATTCATACACATTAAGGCAGTGAGTCTGCTAGCCCATATAGTGACACAGCTCTAAATATGGGCTTGTTTACAAAAGCGATGGTCACTTTGGGAACTATAATTTCGTATTTACTGGCTCAAACTCTAAACTAGGCTTTGTGCTTAATGTAGTGATTTTTACATTTCAGTGAAGATTCAGAGAAGATACTTTTCATGCTAAGATAGTATCTTGATGGGAAGTCAATAAAGGGGAGAGAATAGATGGTTGATGGAGACATGGGGTCCAGGGGGTCAGTCTACACTTTGTATCAGAAGTAGAATACCTGGACAAGTGCTGGCCAGGATGAGGGAGCTTGCCAGGGAGGACAGAGGCGCCTTGGGGCCCAAAGTCTGGGCTTAAAACAGTGCAGTGGAAGCCCTTTGGTCTCTGCAAAGCTGTGTGAGGATGATGGATGCCCTGCCTAGGTGCTGGGCACTGTTTCCCACAGGCGAGGGCTCTCCCATCCCTCTTCTTTGTAAGGTAGAAAGAGTCTTTAAGCCTAAATTTTTTCCTTAGTAGGCTGGCTCTAGAGCCAGAGCTCTCTCACTTAGAAGTGTTTAGAGAGAGAGGGACGGGACGGAGGAAGGGAGAGAGAATGCATGAGTCTATGTGCTCGCTTGCTGTACTGGAGATAGAACCTGAGGCCTTGCTCGTGCTGGGTGAGTGCTTCATCACTGAGTTACAGCGCTATGCTTGACTTAGTAACAGATTTTGTTTGGTACAGCAGTGTTGTGTTAGATAATTTTCGCAAAGCTTTTGGGTCTCAACTTCCTCCCCAGAAAGATGAGAACCGTAAAATTCTTGTGGTTGTGAGGAATCTTGGGTGAGAAGAAGCATATGGTATTTTTCCATAGGTGTACCCTACAATGTTCAACAGGAAGGGAAAAGGACCCTTTTCAAAGAAGGGAAAAATTAGAATATTTTTACTTTTTTAGTGGGTGGCACTCATGTTGGCATTGGTCCCATGTGATTAACAGCAGATTCTCTTCCTCCTACCTCCTCCGCCCTCCACACGAGAGGGAGCCTTCTAGTTTTCTTTCCTTCTCCTGGCAAACCACACTTTGCCAAGCACAGTATGTAACTGTGAAGTGTGTTGTGCCGGCAAAGCTTCTGTCGTGACTGTTGATCAGAAAGGAGCATAGTCTCTCCATGAACACCCATCTATTCTTGAAGGTGTTTTCCCCTTGTCCCTGCTGTGTGCCTCCTAGTCTTCTCAGCCCTGGGGCTTTATTGTGGCTTCATGAAAGCCCCTTTCTAGTGAGGGAAATGGATGAGAAACCAAGTCTGATACCAGTGAAAAGTATCATTAAAAGTAGTAAGGGATAAGGACAGCTGGACTTGGTAGTGAACACCTTTAATTTCTGGACTCAGGCAGCAGAGGCAGACAGATCTCTGTGAGTTTGAGGTCAGCCTGGTCTACATAGTAAATTGCAGTCCAGCCAGAGACAGACAATGAGACCCTGACCAATAAAAACAAAACAAACAGAAATACCCAGGCACAGCTAAGGAGATAGCTTGGGTGATTAAGTGCTAAGGCATGGGTTAAGTTTCCAGAATCTACATATTAAAAAGTTAGGTGTGCTGGAATATGCCAATAATCCTAGGGAGGCAGAAACAGCCATATCTCAGTGGGCCACAGTGGCTGGCCAGTTGGACCTATATGGTATGCTCCAGGTTGTTGAAAGACCCTGCCTTTAAAAAAAAAAAAAGTGGGCAACATCTGATTAAGGACAGTAAGGTTGTCTTTTAGCCTACACACACACACGCACAGACATACACACACTCACACATGCACAAATAAGAAAGATAAAGAGACATAGTAGATAGGTGGAAAGGGGAGAGAAGACTTCATTAAGGAGGCCATATTGGAACAGGGATATCCCTAAAGCTGGGAAAGAGGCCAAGCAAAGATAAAGGAAGATATCCCAGATATTCCAAGTGCAGTAGTCCTAAAGCCAGACAAGATCTGTTTGCTAGAAGGACAGGTAGAAGGAGGCGATGAGAACGGGTTAGGTTGATGGCAGTGATTTAGGTCTTCATAGATGTTCATAAAGAAGCAGTTTTCTTCCAGGTGGCGCTAGTGAGCCACCACGTAGCAATAGCAAGCCATCAACATGGGATCTCCAGACAGAGTTCAAGATGGCAGGTTGCATTTGAATCCAAAGAACAATAAATAAATGTTCAGTTTCTTTGAATTAATCATGTGTTTCTAGCTATCAAATCTGGCAGCATCTGTTCATGGGCTCAGGAGTAAGTTCCTAGCAGGGAAAGAAAAGGGCAGAGGGAAGGATGAAGAGTACATTCCAAGTGCTCAGGCAGCAAAGCTTTCTGGTTCCCAGAGCACAGAAGCAGAGAGAGTGGCTGTCCCAGCAGAGGTGGGAGAAGTGTTTGGGTTTGGGATGTATTGTGATGCTTCTTGGAGGTGCTAATAGCTTGGCTCTGGCAGAGAAAGGGGAGTTAGACAGGGCTGAGCCTAAGCCCCTATTTACTGAGAAGAAGAGGCAGTGAATCTGGAAGCTGTTCCCCAGTTCACAACTGCATATGTGAATGCCTCTGATGGTTAAAGATTTCTATATCCACAGGCAGACAAATTGTGCTAATTTAATTTGCCATGTTTCGTCACACTGTTTTGCTCTTAGTGAATTTATATGCACTTGTGTGACTGTAGATGATTCAATAGGTATCATCTATGGCATAACCAACATCTTTTGAGCACTTTACCTGTGCCAGGCCCCCTGCTGATTGCTCTTCATGTTTGTTGCTCACCCAAGCTGATGGGGTCATGTTGTGATCAGCCTCTTGTTAGAGCTGAGAAAAATCAAGACCCAGAGATAAGGCAGCACACATAACTGTTGTCTTTTTGAAACTGCTTATTTTGTTGTTATTGTTCTGTAAAGCTTTATGGAGAGATGACTCAGTGGTTAAGAACACTTGCTGCTCTTATAGAAGACAGAACACCCACATATTACCTAACAGTTACCTGTAGCTGCATTTCCTGGGGATCCAGCGCCCACTTCTGGCCTCCAAGGACACTAAGTATGCCCCTAGTACACATGCATACATGCAGGTATGCACACATACACATAAAATAAAAATAAGTAAATATTCAAAAATATTTTGTGGGCACTTGAGTCTATTGGACCCATACTCAGCCCTCAACAGTAGACGATACTACTCCTTGGAAAGCTGCCCCAGGCTTTGTGTACAGCAGCATTCTCAGCTGTTCGTAGGAAGAGCCCACCAACGGAGTTTCTCTTCAGTGACTAATCCTGACTCGCTAAGGGTTGTAGCTCAGTGGCAGAGTAATTGATCTGTATGTATGATATTTTAAATTCAATTTTCTGTAACAATAGCAGTAAAAATAAACAGACAAATGGTGAATAATTCTTGGTTCCATGATTAGAATTCTGCTTAATTCAGACGTGGGCACAGCACATTGCTGTGGTCTGGATAAGCTTTATCCAAACAGGCTGAAGACCTGGAAGCTTGGTCTCCAGTACAGTAAAAGGTGGTCAGACGGTTAAGAGGTGTCGTTTCATGACTTCTCTTATGAAGGGATTCATAGTAGTCATGCCTAGAGTTGAGAAGTTGCCAAAAGAACATGGTTATAAAGGAGGAACTACCCCCCTCCTTTGTTTTTGTCCTCTGTCTTGTACATCCACTGAGGTGACACAGCATACTGTGCCACTTCCGGAAGACCTAGAGCAGAGGTTAAACAGCTGCGGTTCCCTGGTCTTGAACTTTCAGCCTCTGTGAACTAAATAAACCTCCTTTCTAGACAAAATGCCTATTGGGTATATCAGGCATCAAAACATCCCTATTTAAGCAAACCCATAGTTGATTTCGGTGCCATTATTCCACTTTGTGCTTTGGGAAATGCACTCCTGACTTTGTTTACATTATGCTAAATGTAGAAATCCCTTTACTTCCCCACATCCCTGGTGGACATGTTTGGATTCCATAATGGAAGTGCCCGGGATGGGAGTTTGGATTCCGTCTGATAGAATGCACCGCTCAAGATTTGGGTTTCTGGTAATTTCCTCAGGCTTACTAGATGCCTCTGGAAGCAGCTGATGTCAGCTTTTCTGGCAGAATCACCTTGGAATTCTTTCGCATATTAATACCCTCTTACGTTTGCTTAGCATGTCACCCATCACACAGGGGTGCATGCCCATGTTATGCTTCTCATCACTTGAAACTGTGCTAGGTGTTGCTGCTGTAGCTTTAACCTCTCTCTCTCTCTCTCTCTCTCTCTCTCTCTCTCTCTCTCTCTCTCTCTCTCTCTCTTTCTCTCTCTCTCTCTCTGGATGTAAAGGTTAGCTTGGGTATCCTCCCCTCTCTTCCCTTCCCCTCCCCTCCCCACCGCTTCCCTATCGTTCTCTCTCATTCTGCTTTTTTTTAAAATTAATTTATTTACTTAACATTCTTCCTCACCTCCCAGTCCCTCCCTCTCTCTTCACTTCTCTGCCATCTTCCCTTCCTCCCTTTCTCCTAGAAGAGGCTCAGAAAAAGGGAGACCTCCCATGGATATTGAACAGCTTTGGCATATCAGGTTGCAGTAGGACTAGGCACATCTTCTCCTATTATGCCTAGATAAGACAGCCCAGTTAGAGGAAAGGGATCCAAAGGCAGGCAACAGAGTGAGATACAGCTTCTGCTGTTAGGAGTCCCACATGAAAACTGAGCTACACCACTGCTACATAAGGGCCTAGGTCCCTCAGCCTGGCAGTTTTTTGGTTTTGGTTTGGTTTTTGTTGTTGTTCTGTTTTTTGTTGATTTTTTTTGTTTTGTTTTGGTTTTGGTTTCTTTTCTTTTCTTTTTTTGAGACAAGGTTTCTCTGTGTAGCCTTGGCTGTCCTGGACTCACATTCACTTTGTAGACCCGGCTGCCCTCTAACTCACAGCAGTCCTCCTGCCTCTGCCTCCCTGAGCGCTGGGATTACGGGTGTGTGCCACCACGCCCCGCTAGCATGAGTGTTCTTCAGCTGTAGCACTGCCGTGCGGGTTTGCTGTCACACCTCTGCACTGCTGCCACCGCACAGGCTCACCAGGGCGTTTTCAGACTGATTTCCATTGCATGCTGTTGAGTGTGTTAGCTGACGGAAGTCTGATCATTTAAAGGTACATGGGTCCTGGTTACATGGTACTCATTCCTTCAAATTAAACAGAATTTCATACTAAGAGATTTTTGTCAAAACTGAAAGGTTACCAAGAGCAGCAGAGCTAGTCAGGAAAAGGTACTCTCTGCTTGTGGGCATCAGAGAGACTTCACAAGAGTTTATGGGGAGAGCTCAAGACTTGAGGAAGAAATGCCTGGTGGTGGGCAGCAGCACAAGTTATTACGGGGAAGAGGAGGACAGGTCACAATCCGTGGCTATGTCACTGGCCAGTGACCAACTTCCTAGCAGTTCAATAATTTCTTACTTCAAAGCACACAATTGTCATGAAGTATTTGCATTGTACTATTGCTTAATTAATCATGCAGCTTGACATAGCCTCTTGAAAAGACTTTAAGAGTAAGTGAAGCCAACATACGAAAGAGATGCCCGTGTGCTCTTGCTTATTAGGGCTGTGCTTAAAGTGGCTACGGTATGGACTAGCCAAGGGAGCTCTCAGAAGAAGAATGGATAGCAAAGACACAGAATTGTGTTCTGTGTACACAGTGCTGCATTACTGAGCTGTCAAGGAAGATGAAGAAAGTGGATGGAAGCAGGGACATGGTTAGTGGAATAAGACAGTCAACAGAAAACTGAGTATTCTTGCGTTCAGATGTGGAAAATAAATAATTACGCCAGTAAATAAATAAGACATCCAAGAGTAGCAGAGTATTATTAGGGACTGAGAAAGGCTCCTGTTTGGGTGGGAAAAGAGGGGATGCACATGTAGACACTCTCAGTAAATATCCTTGGTCCAGTTATATGCTAATTATGATAGGAATCATTAAAATAAATTTTAAATCATATTGGGCCCAAATACAAATTATAACAAAGACCTCACAGATTTGAAACCATGAATTTTGCAAGGTCTGGTAATGGTTTGTTAGCCTTCCAGCACTGGCAAGGGGCGGATCACCCTGGAGTTTAAACTTCTTCCTGACTGCAGCATGGGCTACCTTCCCTGCTTCCTCACATCCAAGAAGGCGGTGCCCGGCCTCTGTACTGCACTCCAGGTGCTTAGCTTTGTCTTGTGCAGCTGATTTATGTGCATGTCTAGTCTCGTTCTCTTCTCTTCTCATAACTCTGGAATGCCCAAGGTCATGGGCAGCATGGCTACCAAAATAGGTTCAAAATAGGCTGTGGCATTGGACTCAGTATGTTTCCTGGACCTGAATGTTTCAGAAACGAGAGGAAAATGCTCAGAGAATTTTACCTGCATATGTGGAACTATCACAGCGAAACCCCATTGTATAATTAATATATACTAATAAAAGTATATCTGAAAATGTTACTAACCAAAGTGGAAATTTCAAATTAGCAAACACTAGAAAACATAGGAAACCTCACAGGCATTTACATTTGAGAGGTAACAATGTCAAACAAATATGGGGGCGATGTGGTTAGTCAAGTTATGCTAATATACAGTGAAGTATTGACAGTTGTTATTATTGTACAAATTGTGGTAATTATTATCAATGTTGGAAATGCTTATTCTAAGAAATGTTTAAGTATTCCCAGCAGTAGTCTAGAAGCTTTATACATGCTCTACACACCCACACCTCTTTAAAAGAGGTGTTATTATTATTTCCATTTAACAGGAGGGAGGTGAGACCTAAAACATTTGTCAAGCCTGAAAACACAAGGCTGACAAACAGCAGATGTAGCATCCAGACTCTGGTGATCTGGCTGTGGACATCTGACTCCTCAGAACTGAGAGTATGAATTAGGATATCAGCTTCTTCTTTAATGGCTTCCCATATAAATAGCTAACAACCCATTCACTTTATTTTTTAATTATTTTTTTATTAATTATAGTTTATTCACTTTGTATTCGCCCCTGTACCTCCCACCCTCCTCCCCTCCCAATCTCACCCTCCCTCTTCCCTATTTGTGCCCTTCCCCCAGTCCACTGATAAGGGAGGTCCTCCTCCCCTTCCCTCTGATCCTAGTCTATCAGGTCTCATCAGGAGTGGCTGCATTGTCTTCCTCTGTGGCCTGGTAAGGCTGCTCCCCACTCAGGGGGAGGTGATCAAAGAGCAGCCAATCAGTTCCTGTCAGAGACAGTCCCTGTCCCCATTACTATGGAGCCCACTTGGACACTGAACTGCCATAGGCTACCTCTGTGCAGGGGTTCCAAGCCATCTCCATGAGTGGTCCATGGTTGGAGTATCAGTCTCAGAAAAGACCCCTGTGCCCAGACTTTTTGGATCTGTTGCTCTCCTTGTGGAGCTCCTGTCCTCTCCAGGCCTTATGCTTTCTCAGACAATTAGGTATAGCACTTCCTCAAGATCCAGCTATACCACTCCTAGACATATAAAAAAAAAAAAAAAAAACGCTCAAGTATATAACAAGGACATCTGCTCAACCATGTTGTAGCAGCTTTATTTGTAATAGCCAGAAGCTGGAAACAGCCCAGATGCCCCTCAGTTGAAGAATGGATACAGAAATTGTGGTACATCTACACTTTATTTCTTATAAGGAGCTTTTGGGGATGAAGGTGTTGACAACTCCTTAAATTTGATATTCAGAGACCAACCAACTGCTTACCACAGCTTTTTGACTGAATTTTTTTATTTTTGTGTGTGTCAATGTATTTTTATTTTTTTAAAACTTTATTGATTCTTTGTAAATTTCATAGTGTGTACCCCAGTTATACTCATCTCCTAGTCACTCTGTATCTGCCTTCTCCCTTCGCAATATCTTCCCCAAAAGAAAACAAACAAAAATCTCACCAAGCTGTATGTGTCAAGCAGTATACCCTTTTGCCCAACAGCTTTGCTTGCAAATGTTAATTTCATGAAGATGTCGGTCTGGTTCCAGGCCTCCGGCTGCTACTGCACTCTCAGCACTGGTCCTCACTGGGACACCTTTCGAGTGTTCTGGTGTTGCCTTGTGTTGTGGAGATCTTGCAGCTTCAGTTCTGGTGGACCCGCAGTTCATATATGGGGTAGATGTTGGAGTAGGCCAACTCAAGCCTTGGATCTGGGTAGTAGGCCAGTTGGTCAACCTGACAGCTCTCCCAGGATTATGCCATCCAGAGCCAACTCTTCAGCACTTGCCACGTGAGGGACAGGACCAGCTCATCTGAGTGCAGCAGCTGGCAAGGGGCAGGGCCAGCTTCATGATTCTCCTGCCCTTGAGGCTGGATCACCACTCACCAGGGCCAGCTCTCCCACACTGCCCAGGCTAGGCATGTGGTCAGCTTTCCCACAGGGCCATCTCTGCACAACCCTGGGACAGAAACATGGCCCAGGCCAGGATGTGTGCATCACCTTTGGTAGTACCAAGGGACATGGGCACACACAAAGACCCCTGCAGGACCATGAACCCAGACATGGCCCTCTGCAGCAGCATAGGCCAGGACCTCACCATGGCTGCAGGTGGGATTGCAGGCTACTCACATCAGGCTGTCCTCACCACCCTGAGTCTCCTGTTCTGCCACTCTCCTTTGTGACACACCGTTCTGCTTCTCTTTCTCTTTCATTTCCCCACTGCTTAGTTGCTAGTCTTGGTGGCACCTGGGCTTCTGGATGTCTTTGGGGCTGGGGGTTGTCTCAGGCATGCTCCACCCTGACTGCCGCTCTTTGATAATTTTAGATACAAATCTACCTTGAAGATGTATAGGAAAAAATTATGCCATTTGATTTTTAAGTGCTTTTCCAGCAATATAAATAATGAAGTGTTTTGGAGCTGGCAGGTATAGTACATTATATTGCGGGTAATTAAAACCCTGTGATATTTTTAAATTAACAGGAAAAACGTGGCAATGTTAAGAAATCTGGATGTGTTCACAGCCTCCCTGAGAGCTAATAACTGGGTGGATGGTTGCTGAGGGTATTGGCAACATTGATGCTCTGCTTCAAGTGACATGATTATCACTTCATACAAAGAATTCTTTGATCTCACTTCTACAGAACAGGCAGATGACATTTCTAACAACCAGTCAGTCTCCCTCTCTCTCTCTGCAGATGACAAAGGGTATTTTGAGAAGCCATCTGAACTGAAATAATGACTCACCTTCTGGGTTATGTCTCAAGGAGATGTTGAAAGTCAGAATTCTTCTTGTTAAACCCAGGGACAAACTGTGTTCTTTCACAGTCACAGGCGGACTTCAAGCCAGAAGTCTGTTAGTGGGAAACCCAGAGTGCAGTGGCATGGTTAAGGTTGTCTTTCATCATGTTTCTGAAAGTTTGATATGGTCAGAGTGATGTCTGCTTATACCCAGTCGCTGGAAGTGAAAATAAGGTTTATCTGTACAGATTGTGCACCAAGGTTCTTGAGTGGCTGTATAGACTGCTCCGTAGTTAAAAGTGTCAACCCAGGTTTGCTTTCTAGTACCTGTGTAAAACAGCTCAGAGCTGTCTGGAATTCTAGCTCCAGGAGATCCAACTTCCTCTTCTGTCCTTTATGGACACTTACACTCAAGTGCACACACCCCCACACAGACACGTACACACTTTTACATGATTAAAAATAATTTTAAAAAATCTTGAAAGTATTGTGTGTGTGCCCAAGGTACCCTACTCTGGAAAGAGGCCCAAGCAAGACATTGTTCATTAGTTTATTATAAGCACACCTGCTTTTTCACTTTTATCCTAGAAGTCAGTCATCTCACTGACCTGTCTTCTTCCCGTGAATCCAGAACTCACGACAAAACCCCAGATATATATGTTCATTATTTGAGGATTTTGTGTATGTTCTGCTCAAATTTATCTCTCTTCCCTAAATCTTCCCAGATCCACTCCTGCTTCCCTACCCACTCAACTAAACAATATTTTGTGAAGACCAATCTGTGTTGCTCAAATATTCTTGGGTGTGTGCCTTCCCCACTAGACCATGTCTAGCTACCCCTCTCCCAGCAGCCATCAGTTCCTACAGCACTGCAGCTAGGGGTGGGATTCTGTGCCTGTTTCTTCATGCTGGGATTGGTCTGTCTTGGACTTATATAGTTCTTGTGTATACTATTACAACTGCTGTGACTTCTTATGTGCAACTACCCTGTTGTGTCTAGAAGATACTGTTTTCTTGTAGTCATCCACTGCCTTTGGCTCTTACATTCTTTCTGCCCCATCTCTGCAATGATCCCAGGCTTTTGGAGGAGGGGGGGATGCATTGTATGTGAGGGAACTCTAGTTCCGTAGCTGTGTGTGATTTCCTCAACTTGAACCTCCTGGATTTTGGTGTGCTGGAGCTGCCACAACCAAGGACCAGAGACTGAGCGTGTAAATGATCCATCTGTGCTGTCTCCTGCTGCTGTAGTGTTGAATTCTGAAGTCTAGGTTTTGAAAAAGCTCTGGTGCCTATTTAGGTTCTAGGAAAGGGCTACTCTAGGCACCTCTCCTAGCTTCCGAATTTTTTGGTTGTGACTACATACCACTATTCTCCTGGTTTTCCACTTGTTCCAAATGCCTTCCCTTTAAAAATAGTATTTTATATTCTTGGAAGGTTGCATGCGTTCATACAATTTATATTGATTGTGTGCCCCCTTCACTTACCTATGCTCAACTTCCTCTAGTGCCTCCATTAAGTCACCTTCTCAACCTCATGTTTCATTTGCTATTGGTGTTGTTAATAATCCCTAGGTCCAGTTAGTGCTGCCTATTGGTTACATGTGTGGCCAGCTATGGGAAGAGGGAAGTGTGTGTTTTATGAGATTGCCGGGTTTATTAGAATAAGACCCTCCTCATTTAAAGGTGACCACCCTCAGAAATCCTATTTCCATATTATGATGGGTTAGGGGTTAGAATCCTGACATAGAAGTTTAGGGGTAACATAGTTTGACCCTCTCAGCTTGTGTCCTACAAGGAGGCTGACACGTAGAAGATAGGCTGATGTGAGTACTTTGGCCCTTTGTACCCGGCACTTCGGAGACAACAGATGAAGCAGCGGTGCAGCCGTTCAGATCTCAGTTGCTTATATCTTAATGAGGGTGGTAGTTAAAGAGAAGCGTTGTGAAGTATTGGTTTATGCTCTGGAGGAAAAAAAAAAGGTTGTCATGTTTGAGATATTGATTGGTGCCACGTGGTCCAGGAGGTTTCTGTGTTCCAGAAGTCACAGAGGATATGACTGACTGTCTCAAACAGGTGATGCAGTTTCATACTAGTCAAATATTTACATGAATGCAGGTTAAGCCTTAGAAGAAATGCTAAGTTTGAGCAGAGTCATTTTTAAAAAAATATCCTGAGAATATCTGGGGAGTGAATTCTGCTAGCAAGGAAAGGGGCAGGTGGCCCAGTCCTAATTTTTTTAGGGCAGGTAGAACTCTTGGAAGTTTCTGCCATATTCAGAGTGAACATTGGCCTGAAAGTCCTTCTGAGACAGGGATCAAGGGGTCCCGTTTCTGTTTTAGAGTACTGAAGTGCCATGCCAGTATTCTCAAGTTCTCGTGGTGTTGGCATTCAGCTCCTTCTGAGCACTCTTGGGATATCAGTTGGCTGCCCTTGTTTTTCAGAGCATGTATCATTACTGTATGTATATGTGGTTTTAGGCCATGCCCTTGGCCCGTGGAAATTGCCGCTTTCCTTACTGAGGTGCTACATATCTGTGTTAGGATCTGTGTCCTAAACCAGTCTCTCTGAGTGCTGATTATGCAAAGAAACATCTGGAAAATTCTGCAGATGGCTGATTTTGGGGTCACAACTGATTCTGCTGAATCAGAGTTCGGGTGATAATGGGCTGATATATAGTTTTCTACAATACTCTAACAATGCTGTTGCTGTGCACTCAGGGTTAAGAGTCCCTGTCCTAACACACTGATGTGGTTCTCCTTCAGTTCAGTTCTTTCATAAGAGTACGAGCAAGGAAAGCCTCGGGTAACAGATATCACCTGTACCTCCACAAGGATGCCTTGACCATGTAGTGGTGCTGTCACAGATGGACCTCTTCCCCAGGACAGTTTGGAAGGATTTTATTTGGATTTGGGAGCCTGTCATTGATAACCACAGTGCCCTTAGATCTTGGCATGTCATAAGAAACTCAGGGAGATCTGGGTCAGCCAGGAGCAGCCGCAGAGGGAGAATTAACTGGCTCTACTGCAAGTGCTAAAAATAGAAGTGAAGCACAGATTTTTCTTCTTATCTCTCACAGATCATTGGACAGAGGAAGCTTAGGCTTCCTATCCTAGCGTATCTATTTGTGGCATGCCTCTCACGTACACATTAGGTACATGATGCTTGCCGTGTTGTCTTAGGTATTTCAGTGTACACATGAATAGCTTCTATCAGAATTGATGATCCACTTCTTCAGATCAAAGATTCCTTGCCCTTCTTCTTTGCCATGCTGCCTTTAGGAGAAAGATAAAGCAGCTTTCTACAGCTGTCAAAATAGTCTTTTCTCACATCAAGAGTGTCCCACTGTTTATTTATAGTTTTACATATAGGATTCCTCATTGGTATGATTATTTTTATCATGCTCCTTTGGGTTCTTTCTCCAGGTCCTTCTGACTCTTGCTGAACTACACAAATACATCTTCCTTAGGTGCTTTTTTGGTCAGTGTATTCTGTATTCAATTTGGCCTTTTGCACCTTTGGTCTGCCTGCCCTTTCCACCAGGTTGCAAGCCTGGGCATGTTTTGGCCTTTGCTTGCACATTCTAAGTTGTGTGCCCACTGCTCACAGGATAGTACTACAGTCCTATATGTATCTGGTCACATGGAAACTGCTCCATTCTTGCTCATGATTAGATGGACAGTGTACCTATGACCTGTGCTTAGCAGTTCTCCAAGGTGGCTGATGTTCCAGTCACCTCTTTGTCTCAGGAATTTGGAGAGAAAACACACAGCTAGGCTGAGTTCAAGGCAGTGGGACTGCTCTGACAGGTGTCATCTGGAGACATGGTGTTGTAGGTGTTTGAGTAAAGAAACTCTGTAGGCAGCCAAGGGGAGCTGGCGGGAGAGAAACTTAGACTTCTGGAAGGAAGGGAAAGGATAGATGGACAGAGAAGCAGGTGGAGATAGTACTTCCTTTGACTTATAGCCACCTTGATTTCACTTGCCCTTCTCTTATGTTCTATATAATTTGCTTGTGTTCATAGCCAACTTCTTTTTTCCACTGGGTCAGTTTGAGACAGTATCTGTTCTTGTACTGTCAGGTGCAGACCGAGTTATAATTTGAGCTTTTCAGCTCATACATCATTTATCTTCCTTGTCGATTTCACAAGTCGATTGTTTCTCTATCCCTCAATACAGGGCCCCCCAATATGGTCAGAAGCACCCAAATGGGAAGATTCTGTCTTTTGTGGATTCAGATTCTGTTTCTGACATAGCTGGGCAGCCCTGTGTAAAGGTGTAAGATCTTAGTGTTGTAGTTTCTTTTTGTTTTTTTTTTTTTTTTAATGAGAAGAAGTGAGATTTGTTTGACAGAATAAGGATTTACAAAAGTAAACTTTGGGGAAATTTCAATAGTATTCTTCCAGCATAAGAGCCAATTTCTAGATTATTTCTTTGACAGATATGCGAAGATGGGTATGATCATAGTATTCTATAGAGAGCCTTTTTTTTTTTTTGGAACAGATTACTGTCATGTATATGTTTATATTTGATGAGCTAACAGAGATTGTGTAACCTACAAGTCCAGACTATTTAGTATTTGGTCTTTTATTGGGAAAGTTCTGAAGACTTCATAGTTTCACTCTAAATGGGTAAACTCTCCTCCTTTAATATATTATATGGTATTATGTACATGGTCTGTCATTACAGACTACATACATTTCATTGTGTAGACCACTTTTTCAGTCTTTCTCAGAGGCGTTCTGGCCTCTCGCATAATCTTCCGGTATGATTGGTATGATTTTTGAATTCTGTTTTGTTTCATTAGGAAGTTTCCATAGCTAGCCTGCTATTTTTTAAATTCCTGTCATTGAATGTACAACATATAACATGTGAACATGACCAGTTAGAATCAGTCTTTGATCAGAAGACTTTGCTGTAGTGACTGACATCTTTCAGGAGATTCCTCTGGCTATGATGACAAGTACTCCACCTTTCCCATTCACCTCCAGAATCAAGTTCCTTTGGAAGCACTGTGGAGCTGGGACCCAAGTGTTTGTACAGCTGCCACAGTGAGCAGTCAGCCCCATCAGCCATTTTTTAGTATTTTCCGCAAAAGCATTCTTTATTACCAAATATCACTCTACAATTTGTTTTCATGGTATTTGCAATGCAGAAGACACAGAGCTCTTTTTTAGAACACAGACATTTTTAAGTAAGCATTCCTTAAAATATCTCCAAGCTTGAGAAGAGTCATGGTCATGTTAAAATAAAGATTGCTGGAAACAGATCTGTGTGAAAACCTCAGACCTTCACACTTAACAGCAAAAATGGCTTGAGTTACATAGCTCACCTTGGCTATTATTCACTGTCCTCAGAATTGGGGGAATTATCTCCTGTAGAAAGCCATGGAGAAGATGGAGATGCTTTCACAGTGGTTAATAAGACTGTCGTTTGCATAGTCCCAGCGTGGGGAATGGCTTTAGGAATTTACAACTTATTCCACTGATGGAACTCAGATTTATAGTGTAACTTCCCTGAGTGGGAGCCTTTGGCAAGCTTTTAGTTCCTGTCATGTCAGGTGGTCCATCATCTTATCTCCCTCCATGTTAACTCTGCTTCTAATACATGAGCCTTCATTTTGTTTGGTTTTACAGGTGTTTTTCATCCCAACTATCCCAACATCTGTGTGCCCTTAGGGCTTTTCTGCTCTGAACTTCTGTCTTGGATATTCTCTGCCTTTCATTTTTACCCCTTCCTTCATTTTTGCTCTGAGATCAAACCTCCACATTCTCAGCGTGCCTTTCCTGAAACATTCTAGGTCTGGTTCCATTCTTGTATTCAATTTTAAACAAAGGAACAGAAATTCTTTCAGAGCTTCTTCTCCCTTGTGCTCCTAAGTCTGTTTGGTGCTTCAGAGAGGTGAGAATTCAAAAATACACACTCTTGACTCTTCCTGGAAATTATAATAAGTGAAGAAAAAGAATGCATTGCAAACATGAAGTTAGATTTCCATTTCACTGTGATTGAGTTCCCCAGAAGAGCAGCCCAAACTGCTGTGAGAGCTGGCATGTAACCACTGGTTACCACATGTGCCATGTGTGCCTTATGTTGAGGCCTCAGGGGAGCCTTCACTGAAGATAAAGACTTGGTTAGGGTTCTTTTCAAAAGGCTGAATAGAAGTGGATCAGAGATCCTAGTAGTGTGACCCATACCCTGGAGATAATACAGGCAAAGGGCAGGCAAAGGGTATGTAGAGAGGTTTGTTTGCTCTACATGGACAAGTAGCAGTGGTACTGTACATAGCCTTGGCCCTCTGGTAAACAATTGTCTGTAAAATCAAGCCTAAAAAGGACTTTCAGTGCACAGGGTACAATGGTGAGATTGACATTTTAAAGAGAATGCACTTAGTGTAGAAAGAATTGAGATAATGGCAGATGCCAGTAGGCAGTGGGATTGGTTAGCCAAAAACGGAAGGGGAGGGCAGTGCAAGATTTCACTGAATAATCAAGATCAGAAAGTTTCTAGAATAATCAATATCAGAAAGATGGAAAGTAGAATGGTGATTGCCAGAGGCCAGGGGAAGGAGAGAACAGTTTTGCAGAATCAAAATAAGTTGCTAATGGGCTTATCATTCATCTTCTTCTGAAGAGAAGTAGGAAAGCAGATGGATTCAGAGAGGCTCTGTACCATGTTGCTCTGAAAGAACTTCCTTCTGGTGGAAAATTGAGGAATGAGATGGAGGGTTTGCAAATAACTAAACGCTCTTGCTGCAAATTTTAAAGAAGTAGTTGTGCTGGCTTCCTGACCATTTTTAGCTTCGAGTTATAAGTGAATGCTCACTCCCCTCCCCCACCCCGTGATTCATTATGGACAACCTTTATAGTGTTTCTCTTCTTAGTTCTTCTGTAAGACACTGGATATGGTATTGGTAATGTTCCACTATTCACTTACGTTCAAACTTCGGAAACTGTTGGATAATTTGGGTGATGTCTTTGCTTTCTGTTGCTATCAAACTAACAAACAAAAAGCACAATTTTGTATACTTTATATAAAGGTTTATTTTCATTCACAGTTTTGGAGCTGTGAGCTTCAAGACTGTGGCCTTCACATCTGCTTGTTTTCCTCGTGATTGCCCTATGGAGACCCAGCTCAGGTGGAATAGCAGAAAGAGGAGGCTTTGTTACAGAAGAGTGTATATGAGTGGATGTGGAGAAGTAGGTTAGGGACCTAGTGAACATTAGAATGCCAGTTTGTGACACATTTCTTTTAAGTAACCAGTAACTTAGTTCCACAGGACCTTACCAACTGCCATGGAATAGGCATTACTTTTTTTTCTTTTAGGTACTGCCTAATAATCTTCTTATTTAGCCCCAAATTCACTTCTTAAAGTTTCTACTACTTGCCAAAACTGTACTGTGAAGATCAACCTTCTACCTCATGAACTTTTGGGACACAACTCAAATCTAAACAAGAGCACATGGGACTATGAGTGTTGCTTCAGATTGAGAACTTCTATATGACAAGAGTCTCCTCTTAGGACTTTTAAAGTTTTTTCATTTTAATTTCTTTGTATATGGAGGTTAGAAAACAACTTAAAGAAGTCATTTTTCTTCTTTAATGATATGGGTTCCAGTGACTAAACTCAGGCATGGTGGCAGGTACTTCTTTCTGCTGAGCCATGTCTCCATTACAAATGCAACATTTCAAAGGAAAAAAAAGTCCATGTATACAAAATGTATCTGAGATTCCTTTTCAATAATTTTATGATTAAATATAATTAAACATCACAAAAGTTAGACGGTATTCTTTTTGTTTTTGTTGTTGTTTGTTTTCTTTTTTAGTTTTTTGACACACGGTTTCTCTCTATAGCCTTGGCTGTCCTGGACTCTCTTTGTAGACCGGGCTGACTTAGAACTCAGAGATCTATGTGCCTCCCTGAGTGCTGGAATTACAAGTATATGCCACCATGCCTGGTTGTAGGCAGTGACACTTTAGAGCAGTGGTTCTCAACCTGGGTATCTTGGCCCCTTTGAGGATTGCATATCAGATATTTACATTTACATTACAACTCATAGCAGTAGTAAAATTACAGTTAATGAACTAGCAACAAAATTAATTTTATGGTTGCAGTTTACCACATCACGAAAAATTATAGTTAAGGGTCACAGCTGGAAAGGCTGAGAACCAGTGCTGAGAAATGACAACATATATTATTTTTGTACATTGAGCAAACTGTGACAGTACGAAATAGTATAGCCTAGACCTCAGTATGCACTTTCCCCCTCATATTCTAAAGTCAGTTTAGCAATTAGAGAATGATCATAAGTGACTATCCCAGGTCTAGACTTTGGAAATAACATAGAATAAGGAAAACAGACCAAACAGCCTAGCACAAATGGGGTCAGAGCAGGGCTTAACTTCACTTCAATGTCACTTAAATTTTGGAATCAGAAATACTTATATAGAAATATGGGATCATGATAGGTCCCTGAGCGTCTTACAGTTAACATAGAGCTTTTATTTTGGTTTAGTGGATTAGGTACAATCAAAGACTGTTCTGTGGAGACTGCACTGAATTTTCAGTCCATGCTAATATGTGTTTTGGTTAGGGATTCAACTCCTGTGATAAAACACCATGACCAAAAGCAACTGAGGAGGAAAGGGTTTATTTCATTATAACTCTCAGGTCTCCCTCACTGTGGAAAGTCAGGGCAGTAACACAGGTAAGTACCTAGAGACAGGGACTGAAACAGAGGTTATAGAGGAAGGCTCCTTACTGGCTTGTTCCTCGTGCCTTGTTCAGCCCCCTTTCTTATAGAACTCATTGCTACCTGGTCATGGTTGGTACCACCCACACTGGGCAAGGCCCTCCCACATCAATCATTAATCAAGAAAAATACCCAACAGTCTTGCCTATAGGCCAGTGTTATGGATAGTATCTTTTCCAAAAGACTTTAGCTGTGTCAAGTTGACAAACAATAAAAAAAAACAAATAATGACAACATGATGCATGCCACTGTGACAACTTGAGAGATACAACCACTCTAGAGGAAAGTCTATCAAATCTTAGGTAATATATTTCCTGCACCAAGGCAATCTAAACCTTTGTGTGGCTCCCTCTGACCTCAGGATGAAGTTCATGTCTGTTCACGCCTTAGCAGATCTCTGTGATCTGTCTCATGTCTATCTCTATACGTCAGTCATGTCAGTGTGTTCACTGGACACTCCACCTTTTCTGGTGTCCACGTGTTTTTGTGGATTTTTTGTTGCTGTTTTATTTTGTTTTGTTTTTCTCGACACGTTTGTTATCTCAGAAATTTTTTTTTATGGCTCTAGTAGTTCAAATAAATGGCCGACTGCTTCTTTCATCAAATGTTTATGTCGTAACAGCTTAGTAGCTACAGGAAAAGAATATGAAACAACTGAAGGGAAATGCTATTACTGCACTCTTACAAGGTCATGCTTGTTATAGCCTTTGGGAACAGTTTCTCATGGAAGCAATTAATTGGTGCAGTAACACATTGAAACCACTATCAGCTTAGGCTAATTGTTAGGACAGTGTTTAACAGACCTTGAGGATTACTGAATCTGCTGGAAATTCTATGTGTCTGGAAATTGAGGGCTATCCTGTGGTATACTTGTGGGTTCTCTTTGTTGTCCATCTCAGTATTTGGATATGTTATGTCTTCTGTTGGACTACCTCTTTCCAGTATCTGATCACAGTCTTCACACTATGGGCCCAAAATATTTGCCCATCTTCCACCTTTAAGATGGAGCTGACTGGGTACTTTGGCATCAGTCCTTAGTGCATTGTTTTCTGTCCTGTTGCTTTATCTCATTGCACATTATGTCTCTCCTTTAACCTGTTGGGTTTTGAGTTCATTGAGGGAAAAGTACAGAATTCACATTGTCAAATTGTAGACACCTCAGGAATATATAAATTAAATGAGTGAATTCGTGACTTATAGTACTAGATCCTGGAGAATTAGATTGAACTTAACTCAAAAATCAAAATAATAATACCTGATAGACTGGTTGATGAGCCCAGAGATCCTATCATTCATTGAAGAGCATCTTCTGTAAAAGCCTGACTTTAGGATCCTGTCATGTTGTAAGCTCCTTGGTTGCGTACAGCAGACTTCCCTGGTTATATGCACACAATCTCACAAATTATAAAACTATTATCAACTGAAGTCAGGTTGGCTCTTGTATTTATTATGCTGTATGACTTTGACCCATGTATATAACTTTTTGAGTAAGGAACCATAGGTGTACCTTGTTTTAAATGTGCTTGCCCTTTCCTTTGGAGGGAAATATATTCAGTTGCCTGATGGCTCAGACTTCCAACATATCGAAGCATTATAGGATATGCTGTTATGCTGTAATCATTTACTCTAGAGGTGATGGAGGCCTGAAGAGTGTGATGTAGTTCCTATCTGAAGGTCTAGCTTGGATTTTACACCACAGCAAATGGAAAGGGTCTCTCTAAACCTCTGTAAGCAAATGGTGGGTCATTCAGGTGCCCCCCCCCCCCATATTGGTTCTCTATATCCCTGATTTTGGTGCCTGGATATTCTATAGCATCATGAGCCTTCTAGTATGATGAATATCAAGGAAGGCCATTTCATCCACCAGGCTACAGTAACTCAAATGGCTTTTCTGAGTTCTGTGAACATTGCGATTGCTTTGTCCTTATATCCTGAAGATGATAATGCTATAATATACCCCAGATAACTGTTATTATTACTAAATTAAATAGGTGGGCACATGAACTCTGGCTAATAATAACAATAATTGCAATAGAATCTCAACTAAGTCCTGTATCTTAAGAACATTGCATTTTTGGGGTATATACCTAGGAGTGGTATAGCAGGATCTTGAGGTAGCACTATTCCTAAATTTTCTGAGAAAGCACCAGATTGATTTCCAAAGTGGTTGTACAAGGTTACATTCCCACCAGCAATGGAGGAGGGTTCCCCTTTCTCCACAACCTCTTCAGTATACATCATCCCTTGAGATTTTGATCCTAGTAATTCTGATGGGTGTGAGGTGAAATCTCAGGTTCATTTTGATTTGTATTTGCCAGATAATTAAGGGCATCAAGCATTTCTTTTTTTTATTTTTTCCTTTTATTTATTTTTTATTTATTATAATATATTCACTTTGTATCCCAGCTATAGCCCCCTCCTTCATGCCCTCTGAATCCCACGCACCCTCCTTCTTCTCCTCCCATGCCCCTCCCCCATCCACTGATAGGGGTGCTACTCCTTCCTTTCCCTCTGACCCTAGCCTGTCAGATCTCATCAGGACTGGCTGCACTGTCTTCCTCTCAGCCTGTTAAGGCTGCTACCCGCTTAGGGGGAGGTAATCAAAGAGCAGGCCATTCAGTTCATGTCAAAGACAGCACCTCTTCCTCTTACTATGGGCTATATCTGTGTTTCTCTGCCATTCTATATTCCTCTGTTGAAAATTCTCTGTTTAGCTCTGTACCCCATTTTTAATTGGATCATATGATTTATTGGTGTTTAACTTCTTAAGTTCTTTGTATATTCTGTCAGATGCAGCCTTCCAATGAGGACCTCTGACTCTACCCATAAGGGTATAGCAGGAGATACTGAAAAGCATATCCAAACTTTAGGCAGAGTGCCAGAAATCTTATGAAAGAAGAGGAAAATAGAAAGACCTGGAGGGGACAGGAACTCCACAAGGAGAATAACAGAGCCAAGAAACCTGGGCCCAGGGGTGCCTGCAGAGACCAATACTCCAACCAAGGACCATACATGGAGAGGACCCAGACCTCCTATTCAGAGGAAGCCGATAGGTTGCCAATAGTTTCCAAGTGGGTTCCCGAGTAAGGGGTACAGGGGCTGTCTCTGACATGAACTCAGTGGCAGGCTCTTTGATCACCTCCCCCTGGGGGTTGCAGCCTTGCCAATCACAGAGGAATATGATGCAGCCAGCCTTGATGAGACCTGATAGGCTAGGGTCAGATGGAAGGAGAGGAGATCCTCCTCTATCAGAGAACTAAGGAAAGGGTATAGGGGGAGAAGACGAAGGGTGGGTGGGACTGGGAGATGAGGGACGGGGCTGCAGCAGGGATACAAAGTAAATAAATTGAAATAAATGAACTGGGAAAAAAAAAACAACATTGCAGCTATTTCCATAAGATTTTCTTTTTGCCTTGGCCAGAGACTTTACTCTAAAGAACATGTTCAAAAGAGCCTTCCAAAAGCCTTGTGAGGTAAATGTTTGGTTACAGGTTAATTGAGCCTCAAAAGCATTGAATAACTTGCCCAGAATCAACACAGCTGGACCTTCTCTGTTGTGGTCACTTATTTCTAAAGGGTTCTTTCTTTTTGTTTTGTTTTTCTGTGTTGTACCTATGCACCATTGTTGCTATCAGTATAGTCTGTGGCCCAGCAGTGTTCAAGGTCAGCTGGAATATCCCCTGTGGAAGGACAGAGGTCTGCCAAAAGATCTTCACAAGGGCTTCAAAGCATTCTTCAGGGAAACCTGATCCTATGTATTTTTGATGCCATTAAATATTTGGGCTACTATGGGTTTCAATATGATAATTTCAGGGGCTGGAAATGAGCATAGTCTAGGATTTGGTTGTTTGAGGTTTTGTTTCCTATATTCCTACAGACATTGTGCAAGAGCCTGTGGCCCTCTGAGTCTCTATTGCATCATATATAGTAGCACAGTGGCAATCCACCATGTTTGTATTAGCTCATGTAAGAAATACACACATGAACAAAGGATGCTGTGAGCTTGGTCTCACAGTTTTCCACAGGTAGAGTACCTTAGTGTCTTTTCCTGATGCTATGATAAAAATACCCTCACAAAAACAACATAAAGGAGAAAAGATTTATTTTGTCACATAGTTCCAGGTTGCAGTACATACATCATACAGGGAAAGTCTCAGCATGTGGAGCTTGAAGGACACAGTCACACTGTATCCATAATCAGGAATACAGACAAATGATGACATGCTAGTGGTCGGCCGGCATTCTCTGCTTCACACACTGCAGGATATCCTGTGTAGAGAATGAGCTTCCCACCTCAGTTGACATAATCAAGGCAATTCCTCACAAGCAAGAGCAGAGACTTTTCGTCCTCCACGTGATTTTAGATTCTGTTATGTTGATAACAGGAGACATTACATTGAGTCTGTTGTTTATCAGAAGCAAAAAGGTGGCTATTTTAGAGCCTTGAAAAAGTGCCTTGACCACTGTTGCAGACAACTGTGAAACCCTTTGCTCTTACTGAGTACCCAGCCTGGACAGCCAAAGACATCAAGCTGTATGTGTTCTCATTCGTTCTTCCCTACTGGACCTCTGGGAAGTGTTCAGAAGGAGATGCTTTAGTCATGTTCACTAAGGAACACTTGCAGTAACAGTCTTTCAGAATACCCTTCGGTGTCCGATGTGAGTGGAGTAGCTCCAGCATGAGTCTAGTTCCTAGAACCATTTGGTATAGTTCATGCTACCAGCTAAACTGTGTAATCAGCAAAAGTCATTTCAGATTTCATTATTACTTCTAGCCTCACATATAAGTATTATCTCCAAAAAAATAGAAAGTTGTATATTTTGAAACCATGGCCAAAAAAGTGAGTTGTTCTAAAAGCCACCCTTAAGAAAGGCAACTTTAAGAAGAAAATAATAGAAAAGTTAAAAAATATGAAAGTGATTCTGATGCTCAATTACTTTTGTAAAAAATGTCTTTTTCATTTAATCTGTTCCTTCAAGAGGCCCCAAGTGAGGTGGCAGTTTGTGTTTTACATAAAAAGGCAGTATGTAATTTTGGACCTTTATCATATCCTGTTAGAAAAATGCTTCTGCCCCCTAGCAGGCAAATTGATGCATAGTTACATGTTTTTATAAACTCAGTTCATTGATCGTATACCGGGGCTTCTAAAGAGTTCTTTTCTCCATTTTTTCCCCTTCTGAAAAAGTTATCCACCGGGCGTGGGGGCGGGGGGCACAAACTCAATCATGGAAAAAGAAAACCATAGTTGGTACTTTTATTATTATTATTTATCCCTGTTGTCTATTTCTTTAGACGATTATAATTTTAGGTCTTTAGACTATTATAATTCTTAGGTCTTGTGGCCTTCAGAATGCCTAGAACCTTCAACTGACACTGGTATTTTGAGGCTGATTTTTCAGCTCCCTCCCATTGTGTTTTCTGAGGGAAGTGTGCTTTACAAATGCAAATATAGCCTCAAGTTTTACTTAATAATTATCAGCTGGAGATTCTATTGATTAGCAGCTGAAGCTGCTCATCTGAGGGAAGGATCTGTGAGTTAACCATTTGTAGTTTCCCCTGGAGCCTGCTGCCTCAGGTCAGCCTCTGAACACTCTGGTAATTATTCTGGTGTCCTCTTTATCCTCTGGGCATGTTGACATCTTCTGGTACAGTATCCTAGAGAGACATGTTCTTCAGAGAAGTTCCTCCTCATAAGCCAAGATAAATGTAACAGAGCTACATAAGCATAAGCTAAGATGAAAGGGGTGTCGCTGGCATTTCCATATAACTTGTCCTTCAGTGCTGAAGCATCTCCATGGGCAGGTACAGAGATTCAAAGTTTCAGGAGTCAGTGGCTGGGATGGGAGCTTTCTGGGGGAATTCAGCCCTGTCCCATGATGCAGTGCAGAAGCCCAGGTGTGCCAGTGGACTGGCTGTGTGGGAGCATGCACCCAGCCTGGGAAACTCCCCCCTCATAGCTACTCATTGGGAATGCATCCTCTTCAAATCTCTAGAGAGAGGTCTCTTATGTGAGCTCTGGATTTTGACAAATGGCATATTTTGGGATGTGAGATTTATTTCTGCTGAATATCTAGCTTGATGAGCATGGAGCAGCACATGCAGAACAGGCTAGATCCCCACCCATCCTCATCCTCCCCTTGCTGTACAATCAGGAAGCACATTCTCCCTCCCATTGTGGCTTCAGAGGGAAGTGTGCTTTACATATGCAAATGTAAACCTCAAGTTTTACTTAATAATTATCAGCTGGAGATTCTATTGATTAGCAGCTGAAGCAGCTGAAGCTACTCATCAGGAAAGAATCTGTGAGTTAACCATTTGTGGTTTCCCCTGGAGCCTGCTGCCTCAGATCAGCCACTGAATACTCTGGTGATTGCAGTCCCTGGGCTCTGATTTTCCCCATTCACTTCTCCTGCCTGGCCTGAGGCTGGCAGCTGAGTCTCCCTGATCGCCTCTTAGTATTCTGAGATCATCCTGCCCTTCTCAGCCTTCTTTCTGTGTTATAGGCTGGAGGGACAGAGGGGATCAAGCTCTATTTGCACTAGCAGCATTGCTTACAGTTCTAGAAGTAATGCCCCCCTTTCCCTCCAGCTGCTTTGCCCAGGATCCCACAGCTTACTGTTAAAAGTTCATAGGGTGCCTAGGATGGCCTGGTTAGGATGTCAGGCCCAGGCATCCTTTGACTTCACTTTTCTAGTCTTCTGCCACTGTACTCAACCATCTGGGGCTTCTCATAGCATGGTGGGCTGTCTCTGCCACCCTCCCTTGCTGATGTTAAACCTGGGTGTTCAGTGGGCTGTTCGAAAAGCTCTCATGTAAAGCCCTTAGTGTTCATCATTTTGTTGCATTTTCTTCACTTTTCTGATTCTTAGGGTAGTTATCCTTGCTCAGATCTCTCTTCTTGTATGTATGATAAGACATGTTGCCACCTTGTTACTGGGAAGTGCAACCTTTATTTTTTCCTAAAAACTATCTAGAGGCAGAATGTGGATTGAACTGTTGAAAAGAGGTTACTTTTGGTAGGTTACTTAAGCTATGCAGTCCTCTGTTACTTTTTCCTTAATATATGGACAGTAAAACCTGCCTCAAAATTGAGGCAGTTAAGTTGGGTTATGTGTTACATTTATCCAGGCAAAGTGGATAGTCAGTAAGAAAACTGTAATGCCCATCTTCATTTCAGCCTGATTCTAGTAAGTGGATAGGTTCAATAATTACTTCCATTCACTTACATTCGTTATTTTTGATGCTGAGGTTGCCTAGGATATGGTTAGTTCTAGGTCCTGCAGATGGCATCGTAGATGAAACAGGCCCACAGAAGATCCTATTCAATCCTAGAGCATTTAATCAATGCTCTAGAGGTAGAGACAGGCTGTGGTTTTCCTCCTGCCTGGGGGCTGTCTCCCACCAACCGATGAAGTCAGGAGAGGCAGGGGACAAGAAGAATGCCTGGATTGGCCTGTGAGCACTGTATAGGGATCACACACCTCTGGAACCACTTCAGGGAGCTAGTTCAACTTTAATTCCAGAGACCAAGGGCTATATACCCCTTGGGGAGTGGGTGGAGGGCTCCAAGGATAGGTATACATAATTGGTTGGAACTAGGCACTGCAAGGACGCTTGATTTGCACTAAACAGCACACTGCTATCATATGAATGGAAACATAGTACTTAATAATCATATAGGTGCAGGGAGGGGAGAGCTAGCAGGGATTTGTGTCAAAGGCCATATATTAAAATGTGGTTAGGGTCGTCTGCGTCCAAAGACACTCTCTAGATGAAGTCAGGCAGAGAGCAAGAGGTCCTGATGAAGGGAAGGAGTCCTACACCTTAATGCTGAACCCAGAATGGCTATCTGGACTGGGAGGACTGTAGCTCAAACAGCAGGGTCATTCCAACAACAGGCAAAAAAGAAAGGGACAGAAACATTCTTTTTTTTAATTAAATGTTAATTTTTTATATTAATTACAGTTTATTCACTTTGTATCCCAGCTGTAGACCCCTCCTTCATTCTCTCTCAATCCCACCCTCTCTCCCTCTTCTCCCATGCCCCTCTCCAAGTCCACTGAGAGAGGAGGTCCTATTCCCTTCCATGTGACCCTAGCTTATCAGTTCTCATCAGGATTGGCTGTTTTGTCCTCTGTAGCCTGGCAAGGATGCTGCTCCCCCCTCCCCCCGGGGGGGGGGATGGTCAAAAAGCCAACCACTGAGTTCATGTCAGAGACAGTCCCTGTTCATCTTAATAGGATACCCACTTGGAGACCTAGCTACCATGGACTATATCTTAGCAGGGGTTCTAGGTTATATCCATGAATGTCCTTGGTTTTAGTATCAGTCTTAGACAAGACCTCTGTGCCCAGATATTTTGGTTCTATTGCTCTCCTTGTGGAGCTCCTGCCCTTTCTAGGTCTTACTATCTTCCCCTTCTTTCATAAGATTCCCTGCACTCTGCCCAAAGTTTGAGCCTCAGCATCTGCTTTTAGACCCTGCTGGGTAGAGTCTTTCAGAGGCCCTCTGTGGTAGGCTCCTATCCTGTTTCCTGTTTTCTCCTTCTTCCAATGTCCATCCCATTCGTCTTTCTGAGTTAGGATTGATCATCTTACCCAGGGTCCTCCTTCTTGCTTAGCTTCTTTATGTGTACAGATTTTAGTATGTTTATCCTATATTATATGTCTAGTATCCACTTACAGTTGAGTATATGCCGTGAGTGTCTTTCTGCTTCTGGGATCTGTCACTCAGGATGATCTTTTCTAGATCCTACCATTTCCCTGCAAATTTCATGATTTTCTTGTTTTTAATTGCTGACTAATATTCCACTGTGTAAATGTACCACAATTTCTGTAACCATTCCTTTGTTGAGGGACATCTGGGTTGTTTCCCGGTTCTGGCTATTAAGAATAAAGCTGCTGCAAACATGGTTGAGCAAATGTCCTTGTTGTGTACTTGAGCATCTTTTGGATATATGCCTAGGAGTGGTATAGCTGGATCTTGAGGAGGCACTATTTTTAATTGTCTGAGAAAGTGCCAGATTGATTTCCAAAGTGGTTGTACAAGTTTACATTTCCAAAAACATTCTTATTGGAGAGAACATTGTGATTTTTGCAGTAGAAGATGTGCCAGGGTGGAGGGACAAACCCAGGGCTTCAGTGTGGGCATGGCCAGTGCTCTGGAGGTGGCTTGTCAGATGTTAGAGCAGATTCCTACTGAAAGCGTCAGAGCCAGCATCCCTCAGGGAAGTATTGCTAAGCAATGTTGAGAAAGCCAGGGGAGAAGACACAGGGCACACAGGACAGCATGGAAGTCAGATAGATAGTTGCAGCCAGGTAGGCACTTATGAGCCTTAAAGTTGGGTCCAGCTTTATGTTGGAAACTATGGGGAAGCCTGAGTAAGAGAGTCTTATGATGTGATCTGATGATCACGGTTTAATATCATCTGCCTGTAGATAGCAAGTAAATAGACCAAATGAGGGTGACCAGTTAGATGGCCATTGGGAACATCTAAGCAAGAGTGATGTGATCAGAATTGTGGCAAGAGCAGCAGTTTAGACTGTCTTCAGCTGTATTCTAAAGACAGAAAAATATTTTAATATAGTCTTGATGTGCTGTGTATGGGTAATTCAGTGCAGTGTTGCAACAGGAATAATAGGATGTCATCAGCAGAAAATGCTTGTCACCAGCACAGTGTCTGCCACAACAGGTATCCAGCTAACCTGTGTTGAAGGAACATTCAACACAGGTATGAAGCAGACTATAGATACAGTTAGGACATGTAGAAGAAGGCAGTCATTTCTAGGCAAAGGGCAGTCTAGGCAGGCATTTCCCACTGCCACCATCTGTAGAGTATGGATGTAGTACTGGATATCTAAGGACCGTGAGAACCACATAGAGCTAGCTCCCCTTAGGCAAGTTAAGTCTTCAGCAGGATTCTTGAGCTGGTGTTGGAAGGTCAGTGTTCATTCACCACATTATAAAGGTGCAAATGTCATAGGTCTACTTCCCCAAATCCATTCCATTACCCTAGAGCTTAGCTCCCACCTTGCATGTATGGGACCCCAGAAACCGTGTCTTTCTGACGAGTAGGATTGTGATATTCAGGAGATTCGGTAGCAATTCCCAAAGATCCAGAAAGGCTTAAACCTAGGACTCATCTTTCTGGGTGCACCCTACGATCCTGACACTGGCTTTGAGTCATGTGCTCTGCCAGGGACTGTACTGTGAGACATTAGGATCTAGCACTGTCTGGGTATCTTTCAAGGTTTCACACACACAGCCAAAACAAACCAAAAAAGTAGAACAACAACAACAACAAAAATAACAGCAACAACAACAAAACCCCACAGTTTTGCTTCACAGTGAGGCTGAGTCAAGAGTTTTGGCCTGGGAGAGGGTGTGGTTGAGTAGGAGCATCCACTGTTCTTACATAGCTCAAAAACTGCTGTAACTCCATGCATGCTGCATAGGATCTAAAACCGTCTTCTGGGCTGCATTCGTTTATACATGCTGCCACACAGCTACACAAGCAAACATAATAATAGTAAAGTGAATCTTTAAAAATTAGTCTTTAGTTTTATTATTGCTTTTGTAAGGCTTTTGCAACCATTTTATTAAAAAAAATCACAGAAAGAAAAGAAAAACCACCATCTGCAGACTGTAAAGACGACAGGTTTTGAGTTTAGTGGGTATTAGCAAAATATATTTGCCAAACATGTATCTTTCTCTACATAATATGTGAAGTGCCATTCTGTTAAAATGGCATTTTTGTCAAGCTCAACTCCTGATAAAAATCTCCTATTCCCTTCTTCCCTAGTCTACCCTGATAAAAAATCAGTTCTTCTTTTCTGACTTCCTGGAGAGGGCTAATTTGGATTTGTGGAGAAAATAATAGATAGAAGTCCCCTTCTTGTCTTTCTTCTGACACTGTAACTCTCACTAATTGGAATGCAGCTCTAATGCTGGTTAAGGTGACAATGGGCACAAGAAAGGGGGTATCATTTCTAGGCAAAGGGCTGTCCAGGCAAGATTAATCTTGTTTTTAATTTATAATTGAGCTGAGCATGATAACATTGTTTTAGGTGGCATGGCAATTTACAGCAACTGGATAGTACAAAAAAATCTGCTACGTTCACAAAAAGGCTTGCTTCTGTTTCTGTTTGAAGTGAAGCAAAGCACTGCGTGTGGCAGCCTCCCACAGTGCTATGGGGCAGCTCTGCAGTCATTACTAACATTAATCAATACAAATGGAGACTCATCCACCTTTGATATCAGGCTCTTTCTAATGAGGCAAGCCCTTCCTTTTACTGTCTTAATGGGTGTGGCTACCTGGTGAACACTAAGCAGTGAAGGTGACTTGCTTACAGCTTGACATTCACAAGTCAAGCAATGATGATAAGTGCTTGTTGGAACCTGTGTTGAAGCCACTGGACTGGAGAGAAGATGAACTATCAGAGGGCACGAAAAGGTGATTCATTTCAAGCCAACCCTCACCAATTCTGAAAAATCTGCTGTTGGGGTCTGGGATCACCTCTGTGACTGCATGTTTGTTTACAGGAAGTAAGCAGAAGCAGGTGAGGGAGCTGCCTCAGTACAGAAAACTCTCACAGTATAAATGTGTTTACCTGAAGTTAGACCAGCATCCACAAAAATAAATCCTGAGTAAATATGGCAGCCTCTTGTAATCCCAGCTCTCTGTGGGTGGTAACAGGACATCTGGGAAATAGCTGACTAGCTGTATTAGTTCATCAGTGAGCTCTGGGTTCATCAAGAGATTCTGTCTTAATATATATGATAGATATGGTGAAACTGACTGTTGCTGACATAGATGGGAAAGGAATAGTCGTGCCTCTTGCTCCTTTTCCTCTTCAGATTTACTTTTCAGTCCTAAAATATCTGTGGCCTTTGTGACCTTCAAACAGAGAGAAGGTTATCGGAGTCCCAGTGATTATGTTCTAGTCCCATCAAATGTTAGGACAGAAAGCACAGTAATTTAGTCATCACACAGCACCATTAAAGACACTCATGGAGTAACGGGAATATTCCCAAACTCACTGGATGGCCAGAGCACCAAAGTGCTGGAATTAAAGGTGTATACTATAATACCTAGATTACATGGAACTGAGAATCGAACGAACCAGGGCTTCTTACATTCTAGGCAAACAGTCTACAAACGGATCTATATCCTTAGCCCCTATTGGACCCTCATCTTCAAAAATGAAGATCTTATTTTAATTTTATTTATGTGTATACATCTGTTTCTGTATGTCTATGGTGAGTACAAGTACTCAAAAAGGTCAGAAATGGGCATACCCCTAGAGCTGGAGTTATAGGCATTTATAGACTCACAGACATAGGTGCTGGGAATTAAACTTGTCTTCTGCAGGCACCTTTAGCTGTTGATCATCTCTACTCCCCCACTTTGGACTCTTCTTTGTATAAGTTCTTAGCTTTTCTCTGAAGGCCTGGTTTTTGCAGAACTATGCCACAGGTTAGAAGCAGGGTTGTCTGCTTCTAACAGACTTGGTTGGCTTGTCTGCTTCTTACCGTTCAGGTCTTCATCCCTCTGTGATCTGAATTGGATATTATTAACCATTACTCTCCCTTAAAAAAGTATCACTCCGATCATTTTCAGATACTGAATGTAGCCACTAAGGATGGTAATTGGAAGTTCATGTCAAGCAGAAGTTCACAAATTGGGTAAAGCATTCCCAAATATGATGAATGGAAAGGAAAATTTAAAATATTGTCCAAGAATCATCCCATGTGGCCAGCTGGATTTGTTTTAAATTTAGTCTACAAAGAAACAAACACACACACACAAACAACCTCATTAGAGCTTTACTGTAAAATATAATGCTTTTTAGCACATTTGATTTGCCATTCTTAGAAATAGTATTACATCATTAAAGGACTAAATGTTTTGTAGAAAATAATATTTATTACAAGAGTTTTTAAATGTTAGACCAATGGAAAAACACTTATGAACTCTTTCATCTTGACTCTTTCTCAGTAAAAAGGGTGACGGTGGGCATGGTGGGGCAAGGAAACTTAAGAAACCTTAGACTGTTTCTGCATCTCTTTCGGGGTCAACAGCCATAGGAGCGATTTGGGGAACTTTGAAGCTCACTTTGCAGAGACAGCAAAGCAGTTTGTGGTTTCGGTGACCTAAAAACAAAGAGGATTGTGTTCAAATGTTACACTTACATAGGACAGGACCCAGTAAACTGGGCACAGGCAAGAGTTGCTTCCTTACCTTTAGAAAGGAATGACCTAGTCAGTATGACCTCTGCTAGAACAAGTGGTAGCCTTGAAGCTATGCTAAAAGAAGTTGATAGTAACCGGTAAATAGAGGCAGAGAGTGGCCAAAATGAATGGAGTGTAAATTTACTGTGGGTTTTACTGGTCAGCTCACAGGATTTGGAGTGAATGTGTAGTTGTGGTTTCTGGAATACCTTTATATCTTTAACTGACAATGGCTCTATGCTAAACTGCCTCATGGTCCCATGGAAGCTATGAATCAGCTGCCAAGGAGATAAATGGTAGACTGAGGGCCATTGTCTTTTGCCCTGTTTGGTGGCAACTTGAGCACTCCTCACACAACTTTCTGTCTATTCTCACTTTCCTTGGCCCCCAAAGAGAATTAGCTGTTTAGGAGTAGGTAGGATTATCTCTCCTGCTATGAACATGATACCAGCTACTACCACCTTTCTGATATTCTGGGATATTTGGCAAAAAAAAAAAAAAGGCAATGTTTGATATCATTGAATTAGAAAGGGCAAAAACTTCTGCAATTGTTGATTATGAAGACACACTTCAAGCCAAAACCCCAGCTATGGGTCCAGTAGTTTGGTGGCAAGAATGTCTTTGTTTTCTCCACTAATGAAGTCCTTTAAGGAAAGGTTCTTGAAAGTCATTCCATGGAGAAGAGATAGATGCTCATTATGCATATCAAGGAGAATGCAAACCAGGCCTCCTTCCCTGGCAGAGTGGTGGCAGATTCTTTTTCAAAACTTGCAAATTATTTTCTTACTGTAGTTCTGCCTTTGCCAGAAAATTTCCAAGGCCATTCTTTTTTTTTTTTTTTTTTTTCTTGCCAAATATTTTCTTCCCAAATAATTACTCTGGGAAGGCATTTCCTGTTTACCCACAACAAGCAAGTGATTCTTGCCTGGTCTTGTTGCCATTTGCCTTCCCACAACAAAATGTGGTGCTATGCTTCTGGGAGCTTCTGGGACTTCAGACCATGATGTAGCTGAAAGTGTGTTTGTGACATCCCTGGTGTCCATATTTCCTGCAGTGCCAAAGCTGTAGTATACTCAGCTCTCACTAGGGTATTTGGGATCATACCTTTTTCTTTCCTTTTTTTGATTTTTAGCTGAAACTTTTAAGATCAGCCTGATCTTTCTGAACTTTTCTAAAATGACTTCGGCTTCAACATTGTGTTTGTTTTGCATTTAGAAGTGATAATATAGGAGAGTGAAATTTCTGTATTTCAAGGAAGCATGTGTTTTTAAAAAATGACGAAATGCTTCATGAACACTGCCTCCTGTGGAAGGGGAGACATTGGAGAAGTCACTGTAACTCAGTGCCCAGTGATCATCCCAGAGGGAAGGGGAGCAACCTGGCAACTGGACCTGCTTTGTAGATAACATCAGTCCACACAGGAGAAAGGTGAGGGGAACCAAACAGCACATAAGCTTTGAGGAGTTAGAATACCATTGCTTTAACTCCTTTTCTGTGATAAAACAACATAGCCAAAACTACTTGTAGAAGAAAGAATTTATTTGGGCTTATGGTTTCAGGGGGCTAGAGTCCTTGATGATGTAGGGAGGCATGTTAGCAGGTACAAGAAGCTGAGGCTCACATCTTAAACTGCAAGCAGAGAATGAGACCTGAGGATGGCATGGCTTTGAAAACTCAAAGACTGGCTTCAGTGATATGCTTTTTTCCAGCAAGGCCATACTACCTGAAGAGTGCCATCACCTGTTATTCAATTGAGCCTGTGGGGGACGTTCTTATTGAATCACCACAACCAGGAAATAGGGGCATTCTTGTTTATATGACAGGGTGTGCTCTAAGAGGGTGATAGAAGCTGAGGCAAGGGGATGGGGCCCTGGTGAGAGCCACACTGCACTGAAGGGGATATTGTGAAAGCATGCTTTGCATCTCAGCCAGAGGGTTTGGCATGATATACGGACCAGTGCTTCTCTACCTTGGCTATGTGTGAAAATCTTGACCAGCATTTCTTTCTGTGCTGAGAACCAGAGGCTTCACCCCTCCAGAGAGAGACTTTAAGCTCACTGATCTGGGTAAGGCCTGTGCACACACTACTAATTTATTGTGTATATTGGAAGAGGAGGTGGAGTTTATGATGGGGGTGGTATGTATACATGTGTCTCAGCTCATGTGAGAACAGAGGATGACATTCGGTACCCTGCTTTCTCATTGTCTACTTTATTCCCTTCCAACAGAGTCTCTTTTCCGTGAACATGAGCCTACCATTTTTCAGCTGTGCTGGATGCTGGCAAGCCCCAGGGATCCTCCCGCCTTTGTGCTTCCCCCAGCCAGCCCTCAGTGCTGGAGTTACAGGCATATCTAGCCATACATGGCTTTTATGTGGGTATTGTGGAGCCTCCTGCTTGCAGAACAATCATTGTTGAAGTGATGAGCTTACTTTTGCACATTCTCATACTGCCAGTATGATGGAAATAAGGTTGAAGAACATTAATTCACAACATCTATGTGGGAAGCTGTGAGAATAATGGGATACTGGAGGCAAGGGATTAACCAAGGAAATCAATATGATGCTTTAGGACAAAGGCCCACAGACCCTGGAGACAAAAGAATTCCAAACTGGTTCCTTCTTATTTTTTGTAAATAATGCTTTTCTAGGACATAGGCACATTTCATTTGATATCATGCCACTTAAAGGTTAGGATGTCCACAGAACCATGCAGAACAGCTTTCTTCAAACCTGGCTCTGATTAGCAGGGTTTTGGTACCTATATTCAAGGTCTGACTAGAAGGGCCAGAGAGAGGCACATCCCAGTCTGGAAATAAGTCCTACAACTGTGTCCATTTGCAAGTGAGTAACTGATCCCACACCATATGACAGGCCAGCCCTACCGCCACCTCCCAGAGACTGCAGGGTAGTCACCACACACAAATTGATTGCGATTACCACTTAGGACACTGTGTACCGCAGGTCCCTAATCCCTGTCATTCCACCACACAGATACTGCTTTTCAATTTCCCTTCTTTGTTCTGAATCTTGGTGTTTTGCTTCTTAATTCAGAGCATTCATCTCAAGTGGATTCAGAGATTCAAATCCGATGATAAATTCTTGCTTGTTCAGATGTCTGTAGGGAGGAGAAAGAGATTGTCAACTGAGGATTTGAGTAATATCTTGTTTGACATTTCTGACTCAAAGTGGGCTGAATTAGATCAACACATGTACCCCTTATGTCATAGAAAGAGGCACTGTGTATATAAATAGATTGCAGATTGAAACAGCTAAGTCTGGGAGGGAAGGGCAACAGGGAACAAAGGTACAGGACCTGGTTCACTGCACTTTATTATCTCACATCTTGGGTTACAGTTGGGGTAAGGCTGCAGGCAAAGGGAAGAAAGATATTTCATAACCTCAGCTGAGTCTCAGTGCTGGGTGATGTGCCCATAGAGCCACAACTGTGTCTCAGCGTTAACTATGGAGCCACTGAAAAATGCAGTACTTTGCTAAAGTCTGTTAACTAGTAAATAGAGGGCCATGGTTCAAGCTCAGTTATTCTTAATGCCATGCTCTCCATTCCTTTTGATTTTGTGGTGGCTTCCATTGTTTCTCCCTCTTTCTTCAACATGAACTATTATAATTTTTCATTATATAACAGGCAGTTTGAAATATGTTAGGCTTATATTTTTCATTGATTTTTAAATATTTTATCTCTAGAGGTCATGAACACTTCTCTCAGTTTTCTTCACATCCCTATTAAGTGCAGCAAAGGTGCCAGGACCTGTGGCTACAGAGACTGGGTTTCAGGCAGTGTCTCCAGGGCAGGAATAGTAGCTATCTGTAGTCCTTGTATTGGTCAGATGCCTCCGAAGAAGCAGAACCGTGAATGTGTATGTTTATGGACACACTTACATGACAGTGCCTGCACCTCACCATATTTGAATAATGTGTGTGTTTGCACTGAGAACGTGTTCTTGGACATTTTCTTTCTCTCACAAGCACACATACGAGCGCACGCGCACACATACACACACAGAGTGAGTGTACATAACAGACTAGACTGATGAGGCCTATGGCAGATCTGCAGTTGAGTCTGCAAACTGGAAGCTCAAAGTGAACCAGTATACAGCTGTCATTCCATTCTGGAAGTGTGTGGTCAAGATTTTAAATGGAATCTAATGATGGAATCTAATCCATATGTGTACCCAAAAAAGAGGCTGTGACCACTTGAGCATGTTGCTTTTCACTCTTTTCACCCCTCACTAAAGGTTGGGGGAGCTTAGTGAGCACAGCAAGAAGCCAGCACACCAGGAACAAACAAAACAAAGAGAGGGGGCTGTCAGCATGGCAAAACCTTTGGACCTCCTAGCACTGACTTCCAGTTGTTCAGCGATGACATTGGATAGCCAGGTTACCACAGAGTTTCACTGCACAGGAAGCCAAAGCTGAGAGGCCTCTGTTTTCCCTCTTCTACTTTTTCTTTTCTTCTCATCTCTCTTTTTGTTTTGCTGTGGCTTTGGTTTTTTGTTTGTTCGTTTTAGAAACAGGGTCTCACTATATATCTCTAGCTCTCCTAGAACTCACTATGTAGACCAGGCTAAGCCTCAGATTCTCGGAGATCTGCCTATCCATGCTGGGGTTAAAGTTATGTGCCACCACACCAAGTTTTTCTCCTTTTCAAAGAAGAAAGTGGTGAAAAAGGCAGGGGTTTGAGCAAGGTGATATGGCCTCAAAACAGACTAGAAATGACTCTCATGTCCATCGTTGGCACATTTTCAATTCCAGTCTCTGGGCACAATATTACTTTTGCCCTTTTAAGTGTCATTTACTCTCACAGAGGATTGCCTTTTGTTTGTTTTTCTGTGTACTTATAGGTGACAAATTGAAAAGAGTTCTGAAAAGCGAGAAAATACCTGCAAATGTTTGAGAATTAAGATTAGTTAAAACAAAATGGGGCCTAGTTCAGGCTGGAAACTTGACAGGAGTATCATTTTCATAAGCACATGAGTAAAGCCTGTAATTTTCATAAACAGGCTTATGCAACTGTGAAGAAAGGAGGAAAAGGATAGGAAGGGAACCTGGTAACAGACCTTCCTTCTTTTTTTTTTTTTTTTCCTATGTGTGCACCTTGACATAGTGAAAGCCAGGGAAAAGAAGGTGGCCGATTCCAAGGCTTGTGGCCACCTTCCCATATAATGCAATCCTATGCTCAGAACATCTGCAGTTTTTTTTAATACCATAAATTCTATTAAAAAAACTCATCTTACTGACCCTCTTTGAGTTGGGAGTTATTAGAACTCCTGTGTACCAGGAGCCTCGTGGACAGAGGCTCATGTTGCTTGGACTTCTATTCAAGCCTCCAACATTATTGCTTTGCTCCCATTTATGTTCCTGTTTCACCACGTTTCCAGAGTCCCTCAGGACCTTGGGCCTTCAGAGCTTCCTTGGTTCTGTGCTCATGTCCTGATTTCTTTCTGAGAGAAGTGTCCATCTTAGGCCCAGAGACCTTGAACTCAGACCCTTATGTGGGCCCATGGCCAGGTGTGGCATTGAGGAGAGCTTATTTCCTGTTGCTTCTCACTATAAACTTTACTCTCCTTGTCTGTATGTGCATAGTGGCTGCCTTGTGCTTTGATAATTAAGGCACTATGTGTGTGTAGGATGGAGTGTGCAAAAAAACCCTGTCTTGCACATGACTTGGGAATCCGCCGTCTCTTCCTAAGTAAATGTTCATCTTCATTTACCCAACTGTAAGTTCCATGTTCAGTAAGGCATTTTAGCTACCTACCTTAAAAAAAAAAAAAAAAGACAGGAGCTCATGTAGCCCAGGCTAGCTTCACACTCTGTGTATCTGAGAATGGCCTTGAGCTATTGATCCCCCTAAGTGCTGGGATTACAGGTATTCACCAAAGCTTGCTGTACCAAAGAAAGCCTCACATTGTCAGGCAAGCCCTCTCTCTACTTTCTTGTTTAATTCACTCAGTGGAAGGAAACATGGAGGCTGATTTCAAAAGTTGGAGAGGGAGTTTGTCATTAACCAGCCCAGTTACAGTGCCCTTCTGACGCACCTGTGATTTCATGTCCCTTGCAGGCTTTGCCTCAACCTTTGATTTGTAATTGAGAGCCTTTTTGTTGCATTGATAGTATCAAGAGTGTATGCAGTTAACTCTGAAGTGATTAGGGGCTAAATAAAATAGTAGTTACTGTGAAGGATGTCAAATGCCCTGGCAGAGGCATGGGCAGCACGGGTGAAATACATGGCACGTGACTCATCCCCAGCTTTGATCCTCTCTGGGACATCTTGGAATCCCAGCCTCGTTTGGGATACAAGGAGGACAACTTGGGTTGTGGAAAAACAGAATTGCATTTTAGCAAGCAAGAGAGATGGTCATTCTTCAGTCATGAGAGTTCTGGGTTGGAAGCCTCTGGGAGAGGTTCCCTCTGCCTAGATCCTGGGGCATGAGCAGAGTAGGAACAAAAAAGGGGAGACAGCTCTGGGTGTGTCTTGTGTCTGTGGAATTCCTAATAGCCAGCATGCACTGAGCACTGGATTTATACATAGAGATAATGTTGATTGTCTGTGGGAAGTGGTATTTTTCAGATTACATACATACACACACACACACGCACACGCACACAAATGGTTAGCCTTGAACACATGTATTTGTAAGTAACAGTGTACAGGCAGAAGAGGGTTTCCTGTGGGAGGTGATGCTTTCAAAACAGGGTTTGGAAGGTAGCTTAGGAGTTCACTTTAGAGGAACATCACTTTATCCCTTTTCCTTTTGATCTCTTCTACATTCTGGAGCTCCCCATCTCAAGTTTTCTATTCTTCTTTATCCATACATGTTTGTGATTTCTTGTTAAAAATGTTCACTTGCAGATGTTGTATGGAGAGGACAGCATTATGTTTAATTAGAAACAGTATTGGGAATGTCCTTCTCTACAGTGTATCTTGATTTTTATCACCATAAAAAAACCATTCTGTTCTCGCTTTTTTTCCCATTTCAATAAGGGTGCTGTGACTTGGGATTCACAATCCATCTGCTTTCTGGTTTAGCACTGGGATTGTGGCAAGAGCTTGGGGAGGTAATGCTGGGGTTTCTAGAGGTAAATTTACTAAGAATACTTCCTTGGTCTCTCCTCCCCTAGATGGGAAACCTGTATCTCTGTCTCCACTGGAGTCCCAAGCCCACAGCCCCCGGTACACTGACTCCAGCCAGCGGGAGCGGGAGAGCCTGGAGGTGCGTGTGCGAGAGGTGGAGGAGGAAAACCGTGCTCTACGCAGGCAGCTCAGCCTGGCCCAGGGTCAGGGCCCTGTTCACCGACGTGGGAACCACTCTAAGACTTACTCTATGGAGGAGGGAACAGGGGACAGTGAGAACCTACGGGCTGGCATCGTGGCGGGCAACAGCTCTGAGTGTGGGCAGCAGCCGGCTGTGGAAAAGTGTGAGGTAAGGAGCTGGGAGAAGTGACGACTCAGAACCCCAGTAACTGCTCATTCCTGCAAACGCCTCCTGAAAGCACAGCCAGGGACCTGGAAAGAGCTGGATTTCTTAATTCAGTGCAAAACCAGATTGCTCATGAACTTTTCTGAATGCCCACAAAGTCTTTTAGCTTTGTTTTGCTTCAGTTCTCCATATGGTAAACAAGAGTAAGAAAGCCTTCTCTACAGAAGCATAACCGACGGAACCTGTCACAGGTTTCTCTGTGGCTCATTAGGAAATGCTCAGGTTTCTACACCTTGTCTTCATTACAGGAACCCAGTTCTGTACACTGTAGTACGAACGGCTCAGCAGAGGTACTATACCGGAGGTATAGCTCTATACCCAGGCATTTAGCTCTTTCATGAAGCTCCTTTGGCCTTCATTCTTTCTCCTGTGTGTGACGACACCATCAGTTCAGAACTAGAGTTGTGTTGCCTATCAAAAACCACCCTTTGAGGTTTCATATCTCAGTACCATTTTCTCCCTGGAGAGTACATCCTTTCTTAGTGAATCTTTGGGCTCTTGTGGTTCTTATCCATCTCTCTGTACTGTGCCTGCCACCTCAATTTCTTTTAATCAGCTGTATATATGCACCAAAAACACAGGTACATGGGTATACCCCACATACACACTCATGCTCATTTCCTGCTTCCTCTGATTTTTACTGTGTAGATGAGTTAGACAAATGTTTGTGAGAAGCAAGGTGAATAAGAACTCAGCTTTGGTAGTTTCTGCTTTGAGTACTTGAACACTTTGCCTAACCTCATGGAACTGGTGCGTGCCTCAGCTTTGAACATCCTAGGCCAATTCTGGCCTCATGGAGCTATGGCTCATGCCAGTAACACTTAATGTGCTTTCAATTATGGTAATTTATATGTTTTTTTATCCAAATACAGATAATATTTTCTGGTTTTTCTTATGCTGGCTCTTAGAATAAATAATATTAGGCTTCATCCACCCTGGAGTCACAGCTCACTTCAAGCCATCGCATCTGCCCCACAAATGGGTTTATTAGTGATGCTGACAGCACAGTCTGCGTGCCACATGGAGCGAGGGCTTATTAAGTGATGAAGATGCACTTGTATAGAACTCTAGTATCAAGAGAGGATACCTGAAACAAGAAATGGCAAGGAGAGGATCCTAGGATTTCTGGTCTAAGTCTAGCCTGACTGGAACATGCCCTAGTGGAAGGATGAGAGAAGCTGGCTGTTCTGTTTTGTTTCTGTTGCTGTGATTCAAAAAACAAAACAAAACAAAACAAAAACAACAAAAGCAAAATGCCTATCCACAGCACATTCCCTCATCCAATTTATGGGAAATCTATGGGAGTAAGACCTGTGAATGTGGGTATTTAAAAAAGATCTGTCCGGGTGATTGTGAGACATGATGAACTATTTGAAAATCATTTATGAAGGCATAATATTGCTGTTTGAAACAAAACAGTGGTGTACTGATTTAGACCCTAACCTGTTGACATACACTTTCCAGTGTTGAGGGTTTCCTCTATTCGTTTTCTGTTCTTTTTCTGTACCTATTAGTCACATTACTTTTTAGACCCTTAAAATGTACTTCTTGTTAAACTATTCTGGACAAACTCTGGTCCTGCTCTGACCTTCCATTCCTCTATGTGAAGGCTGTCATTCTCACTGTGACTTGCCTCCCTATACACGGAGTTGGAGGCTCTGCCATAGTTACACTCCCACGAGCAGTGCATGTCCAGTTGGTAGCATTTGGCAAAGGTTTTTGCAAAAAAGCCAAAGAGACAAAGGACAAATGACAGTCACTGGGGTCAAAATAGAACCCTCCCTTCATTCTTGCACTTTTCTGTGATGAATGCTAAAGCTCATCTTGACATCTCATCATAGGACAAGGCCATGTTGCCAAGGACACTTCTATAATCTGTGGTCACACTGAAACTTCTACTAAGTTTAACAAGTGTTTCTGAAAACTGCCATAATGACTTCCAGGCTGTCAGTAGAGCTAGCTGGTGACAGACCTACCAGCCTTTCCAGTCCCTGTGCCCTTTCATCCTCTCCTAATTATGTGACTTTCAGCCAGTTGCCCATTTATCCCTGCATATTCTGTTGCTCAAGCAGTACCATTTCAGCAGAGGCTGGATTCTGTTCGCCTCAGAGTTGAGTGATCTATTTTCATCTTCTCTCTTCCATGTGTGCAAAAGCATGTGTGTTTTTCTTGTGTTTCTCCATTTTGACCTTTCCAGGAATTTACTGTGATGTAACAACAACAAATTGCTAGAACTGGAGGCAAGAATCTCAAATATGAGTCCTTCCAGTGTTCCTCACTGAACCCATATGCACAGACAATTCATTTTTCCTCTTGAACTAATATGAGAGTAAAAACATCCTCTTTCCAGTGGACTTGAGGATGAAATGAGTTTGTAGGTTGCAAATGAGTGTCATGTACTTGGTATGGATGCTCATTTGATGATGTAAGGCAGTATCAGTCATGTGGGGAGCTTGTTGACCACTTGTGAGCATATGCACATACCCATGAATGAATGCATGTGCATAAGAGGAAGACCTTGGATGTCTTCATGTTTTATTCTCTACATCAGTTTTTGAGACAAGGCCTTTCATTAGAACCTGAAGCCTCTATTCAAGCTGGGATGACAGGTCAGCACGTTCCTGGTATCTCCCTATCTCCAACATCCCTCAGTGCTGTGGTTAAAGGTGTATGTGACCATGCCCATACATGGTGTTTGACATTTGAATTTCAGTCCTCTTATCCACTGAGTTCCCTTCCCAGCCAGTTGTTTCATGTGCTGTCACAGTATCTGGAATTGAGAAAGAAATTTGTTGGTTGGTTCTATTTTGGGTGCAATCTATATTTGTTTATGACTAAAGCAGTAATAATTCCTGGGGCCACGTTTTTTCTTGTCATCTGTCTGCATGACGTATATTGGGCTTCCTCACAACATGGCTAATTTCAGCTCTAAGCTGCTTACATGGCAGCTAATGGTTGTAGGTCTCAGTGTCCTAGTATATAAGGCACATAGGACCAATCACTTCTACTCATGGCAGATGATGTTAGTTGAAATGGTCATAGAGGTCCACCTACTTGCAAGGGAGAAGTGATACAATCTCATCTCCCAGTGAGAGGAATGTCAAAGGATTGATGTGTGCACTGTAACACCTCCAAGGTAGGTATTGGTAATGTGAAGAATCATTGGAGAAGCTCTCTAATGGAATGCCACACCTCAAGGATGCATCTCTATTCTTCTGCTCCTTGCTTTGTACTTCCTTTCTCCATAGCACATGACTTCAATAAATTAGCATTTCCAAACTCATGAGGAACCTCAGATGCCATGCTAAATCTTTTACAAAATAACGGTTTTCATGCAGTATATTTTCTTCCATTTACAAACCAGTAGCTGGTGGTGAGTCAGGGCAACGCGGTTATTTTAAAGTGATGTGGCTAGAACGGTGGAGCCTAGGCATGAGCCTAGGCGGTTTGCATCCAGAAAGTTGGATACGAACCACTGTGCATAATCATATGACTCAGGACTTCTGGGAGCCGTACTCTGAGAACCTGATACCCAGTCCATATTGTATGTCTGATAGGCCATGTCAGCTCGAAAGGCTGAAGAGTGCTCTCATGATACATGGTTACCTTTTACTGTGGCATTCTAGCAGCCTCAGGAAGACAGTGACTCCTTGGTGGGTGGAAGCAGTGTGTCTTCTGGAAATGAGGTGGATTGTTTTTCTCTCGGGCCAGATTGTGACTGCATTTGTTAACTCAAGAGAGTTTGACATTTTGCTGGAGGAATTATGTTTGTTAAACTTGACACCTCTCAGTCATATCTTCTGGGCCCCTAGTTAACACCATAATATACTCATCTTTAAAAATAATATTTAAAACTCCATCGTTAATGCCTTTGCATAATAAAGGCTTGCCAGCTGTCTAACTGTATCCCAGATTGCTGTCAGAAGATACTATGATGACATTTGGACTTGTAATTCATTAGCTCCATATGTCTTCTTTGGTACTTCTTTAAGAGTGTAAATTCACTAAAATATCCTCCCTAAATGTCAGACCCTGGAATCAGGGAATGCTATGGCTAGAATGTAGCAGGATTGTCTCATAAATGATTTTCAAGAAGTACTGGGTACCATAGAGTCAGCAGTGCCTTAGGGATCCCACCTTCATTTGTTAATGTTGAAACTTGATGGGATCTAGAATCACAGACTACAGGTCATGTTTGGGTAGGCGTCTCTAGTTTAATTGAAATTTATTTGAAGGGAAGAACCACCCTAAATCTGGTAGGCAACATTTGTGTTGCTGGGGGCCCCATACTGGGGAAGGGTGTGTGTGTGTATGTATGTGACAGAGAGAGAGAGAGAGAGAGAGAACGCTAGCTGAGCACCAACACTCATTAACTCCGATCCCTTACTGTGGATAGCATGTGACCAGCTGCCTCATGCCTCTGCTGCAGTGACTTCCTTGCCATGACAGACTATACCCTCAAATTGTAACCAAGAATAAATCCTACCTTTCTTACGTTGCTCTTGTCATATCAAAAAGAATGTGATCAATATAATCCTACATGTACTGCTCCATAGCATGATCCTGTGCCATTTGCAATTCATTATTTATTATTCATAGAATATTTTTTTCAGAAAAATATCAGGATTATGGAAGCAATGCAAGTTGGGTCATAAGTTCGTTCAAGGCATATCAGTGTGGTGACCATAGGTGAACACATATCTCTGCTCTCCGGTTTCCCATATTCAAGGATGTGTGTGTGTGTGTGTGTGTGTGTGTGTGTGTATACACACATATACATACAGAGAATTTTCATATGGCAATTCTGTTTTATTCTTCAAGGACCTGCCTACTGTTTTCCATGGCAGCTGCACCACTTTACATTTCTACCCGCAGTGAGCAAGTGTCCTTGCCGTCCACCACAGGAGCCTGCTTCCTATGAACCCATCTCAATGTACATTGGAAAAATACATCTTCTGGCTGTTTCTCGTGGAGAAAACCAACTTCTTCCCCTACTCCTCTGAGATTTAAAGGCTCTGACTGTACCTGCTCAGACTACTCAGCTTTTTTGCACAGTACCTCTCTTCTGAGCATCTTCCTTCCACGTATCATGCACACTCTACCTCAGGTTTCTCTCTACTAGCCTCCAATGCACTTGCATGGATCCAGAGAAGGCATGTGCTTCCCTTTGCTTTTAAAATATTGAACTCTACACATGCTTCTGATTTCTCTTCCTATATTTATTTACTAATATCAGCAGTTTCTCATTCTATCATTAATAATGTACAGTCTTTCCTCAGACCCTCCTGCAGATGCTCAAATCTCTAATATAGCAAATGGTAGCTCAATTCCTAAGTGGGTATACTAGTAAGGGGAACACAGACTATTTTGGACATGAACTCAATGGCTGGCACTTTGACCTCCCCGTCCCCCAAGGGAGGAGCAGCCTTGCTAGGCCACAGAAGAGGACATTGCAGCCATTCCCAAAGAGACCTGATAAGCTAGAGTTAGATGGAAGGGGAGGAGGTCCTCCCCTATCAGTAGACTTAGAAAGGTGCCAGGAGGAGATGAGGGAGGGAAGGGGGGATAGGGAGGGAATGCGGGAGGGGGCTACAGCTGGGATACAAAGTACATAACCTGTGATTAATATAAAATAAAAATGAAAAAAAATGTAAAAAAAAAAAAAACCTACCATTTCAGTAGGATACCAAAGGGATCCCTTTCCCTTTGGAAAGTATTGCCATTTCTGTTATGAATTAAAAGCATCTTTCAATTAAAAAAGAAAAAGAAAAAATGCCATCGCATTAGGTAATAGTCTGTTGTAGATTTTGCAGCTGTGAGATTGTGAGGGAATGGTATGTTTGTTAGGTGATTTTCTGTATCCCTCTGGCACTGGAATGTAAGATGGTGCTGTAGGACTAGAAAGTTGGTCTGTTTGTTCAAATATTAGTGGCCAGGCACCTAAAAATTTGAGGGTATATTCTATCATGGCAAGGAAGTTACTGCAGCAGAGGCATGAAGCAGCTGGTCACATGCTATCCACAGTAAGGGATCATAGTTAATTAATAGCCTATACACAGCAGAGTGTATGCTTTATACATCTGAAGATAGTAAGTGCTATGGAAATATTTGTGACATAGTGATGTTCTGAAAATAGGGATGAGAAAAAAGGACTTTTTCAATCCAGGTACAGTTTTTATTTAGAATATTTCTCATCTGCTGCTGTTGGTAGATTTTGCAGCTGTGGGATTGTGAGGGAATAGTTTGTTTGTTAGGTGATTTTCTGTATCCCTCCTGCACTGGAATGTAAGATGGTGCTGTAAAGTACTGTTTGTTCCACTTGGTGCCCAGGCACCTAAAAAGGAGTCTGGCAAGTAGTAAGGTACCAGTCATGATCTGTTGAATTGCCTGGTTAACATGTATGGACTGTTTTGGATCAGGCCCCTCATGTAGTTACCTTAGATGTAGGTAAAGAGTACAATCAGGATGAATCAGTCTGCATTTCCTCTTTTCCTTTGTTTTTCCTGAGCCTTGCTATTGGGAGTGGGGGTGGGGGAGATCAAGTGGAGATGCTCCTGTGAGCCCTCTAACACTGCTTCAACATATTGGGCTTTAAAGAATTGGCCACCAGAGCTGGGAGGCATGTCTTCCTACTTTTTAGGGTCCAAACAATTTTTGTTTGTGAAGACAGGGCTTAGTATTTAGATCAAATAGTCAAACTCTGATCAAAGATTGCTCAGAGGGAAAAGGTAGGCAAGCGGTTCATGGGATGGTTTTTCACTAACATATTATTAGTAATTATTTTTCCTTTTGGTATCCATGCAAGTGTTTTACTGAGGCAGATTCTGCTTTAGTCATGGCTTCTGTTCAGACCCTCCCTTAGCCACTGACTGGCTGAGCCCTGGTACCTTGCTTCTTTTTTTTTTTAATGTTATTCATTTATTTATGTATCAATCACAGGTTAGGTACTTTGCATCCCAGGCATAGCCCCCTCCCTCATTCCCTCCCACTCTCCCCATCCCTCCCTCATCTCCTCCCCGCCCCCTCCAAGTCCACTGACAGGGGAGGTCCTCCTCCCCTTCCATCCAACCCCAGATCATCTTGTCTCCTCAGGGCTGGCTGCAATGTCCCCCCCTGGCATCTAGCCAGGCTGTTACTCCCTGGCGTGTGTGGGGGAGGGTCAAAGAGCCAGCCATCAAGTTCATGACTGAAACAGTCCCTGTTCTCCTTACTAGGGTCTTCAGTTGGGCACTGTGCTACCATGGGCCACATCTGAGCGGGGGTTCTAGGCCATATCCATACATGGTCCTTGGTTGGAGAAACTGTCTCATATAAGACCCCTGTGGCCTGCTCAGTTTGGTCTTTGTGGAGCTCTTGTCCTCCCCAAGTCTTACTAAATTCCCCTGTTTTTATTATTACTTCCTGCCCTCTGCCAAGGGCTTGGTTGTGAGTCTTAATATCTGCTTTGATACATTGCTATATTGATTCTTTCAGAGGCCCTCTTTGGTATGCTCCTGTCCTGTTGCTTGTTTTCTCCTCCATTCAATGTCCATCCCATTTGTTCATTTAAACGAGCATTGATCATACCAACCTGGGTCCTCCTTCTTGTATATCTTCCCTAGGTGTATGGATTTGAGCATGACCTTCCTATCCTATAGGTCTATATAAGTGAGTATATACCATATGTTTCTTTCTGCTTTTGGGATACCTCACTCAGGATGATCTTTTCCAGGTCCCACCATTTGACTGCGAATTTCATGATTTCTTTGTTTTTAATTGCTGAGTGGTATTCCATTGTGTAAAAGTACCATAATTTCTGTATCCA
>CM053744.1:100419394-100439966 GCA_028658305.1 Pachyuromys duprasi | reverse complement strand
TTGATTAACTTTGGTTGAAAGTCTATTTTATTAGATACTAGGATTGCTACCCCAGCTTGTTTTCTGGGTCCATTTGCTTGAAAATATTTTTCCCGCCCTTTACTCTGAGGTAGTGTTTATCTTTGTTGCATAGGTGTGTTTCTTGGATGCAGCAGAATGTTGGATCCTGTTTCAGCAGCCATTCTGTTAGTCTGTGTCTTTTTATTGGAGAGTTGAGTCCATTGATGTTGATAGATAATAGTGACCAATGACTGTTATTTCCTTTTATTGTAGAGTTGGTGGTCTTACTGTGATTCATTACTTTGTTGTTGTTGTTGTCATTGGGAAATTATCTGTATCCTATATTTTCTTTGGTGTAGTTGTTTTCGATGGACTGAAGTTTTCCTTCTACCTTCTGTAGGGCTGGGTTGCTATGTAGGTATTGCATGAATTTTGTTTTGTCATGGAAAATTTTATTTTCTCCATCTATGTTGATTGAAAGTTTTGCTCGGTATAGTAGTCTTAGTTGGCATCTGTGTTCCCTTAAAGACTGCATAACTTCTGCCCAGGCCCTTCTCCCTTTCATAGTTTCTGATGAGAAGTCTTGTGTGAGTCTGATCGGTCTACCTTCATATGTTACTTGACCCTTTTCTCTTGCTGCCTTTAATATTTTTTCTTTGTTTTGTAGGTTTAGTGTTTTGACTATGATGTGACGAGAGGTATTTCTTTTCTGGTCCAGTCTATTTGGTATTCTGTAGGCTTCTTGTATGTTTATGGGCAATTCTTTTTTTAAGTTGGGAAAATTTTCTTCTATGATTTTCTTAAAAATATTTTCTGGTCCTTGGAGCCTGGAGCCTTCTTTTTCATCTATTCCAATTATTCTTAGGTGTCGTGTTTTCATGGCATCCTTGATTTCTTGGTTTTTTTGTGTTTGGGACTTTCTGATTTTATTTTTTCCTTGAGTGAGGAATCCATTTCAGCCAGCGTATCTTCAGCTCCTGATATTCTCTCTTCCATCACTTGTATTCTGTTGGTGATGCTTACCTTTGTGGTTCCTGATCTTTTCTCTAAGTTCTCCAGTTCCAGGTTCTTCTCCATTTGTGTCTTCTTTCTAGATTTTAATTCTGTTTTCACCCTTTGTATCGTTTCCTTCATCTGATTGACTGTGGCTCCTATTTTGGTTGTTTCCTCTATGTCTATCTTTAATTGTTCCTCTATGTGGGCAGTTAAATTCTTCTGAATTTCTTTGAGGGCCTTGTTCATTTCCTCTTTTTGTTCCTCTAATATCTGCATAATCATAGCTTTAACGTAATTTTCCTGTGTCTCTGAATTAAAATCTCCACTGCTTTTGGGTGTTTCTGATGGGGCCATGGTGACCTGATTCATGTTGCGTGAATTATTACGTTGACTTCTGGGCATTTGTTTATAAATAATCAAGGAGATGTTTTTGCTCTAAGGCTGAACTTCAGACTGGAACTTTCAATCTCTTGTGTCAGGAGTATTCTTCAAAAAGATCAGAGAGTTCCAGTGGTTTGATAGTGTGTGTTGTTGCCTCAGTTGAACTCTGTTGTGGTATCTGTGTGCCCAGCTTCGTGCACTGTGCTAGAGGCTGTGATGCCCGCAGGCTGGTCACCCCTCTGGTCTGGAGGCTTGGCTCCTCACTCTGTGCTAGAGGCTGAATGTCCCGGTTTGAGATGTCTGCTGGGGCCGCCAGGAGGCTAGGTCCTCTGACCTGGGCTTGCTGTTAAGGGCTCTCCTCTATACTGGAGACTTGGCGCCTCCTTCTGGACCAGGGGCTATGCACCACGGTCTGAGATGGTATTTGGGGGCACACACACAAGGTCTGGAGTGGTTGTAGGCATTGCCCAGCAGTGTGCACCGGCTGTATGCAGGTCAGAAATGGTTTCCCAGGCCCACTCAGTCTGGCCCGTGGACACACACATGGACTGATGTGGTTGCCAGCGGACTCGAGCAGTGTGTGCCCCCAGTATGCAGGCTGGTAGAAATGGTTCCCTTAGGTCCTCTCTGTCTGGCCCGTGTACACACATACACACACACACACACACACACACACAGACTGAGGTCGTTGCCCAAGGAGCCGAGCGGTGTGTGCAGGCTGGTGAAACAGAACCCGGGGCCTTCTCAGTCTGGCCCGGAGTCTGTGTGACCCAGTCTGACATGGCGGCTGTTGGCGCCCAGAGTGGCTGTTAGTTCAGATCCGGGCTTTGCGCCACCCGTCTCCCGGAGTTTTTTCCAGGGAATAACTGGGTGTCCCTAGGATTTCCCCACTCGATTTCCTCACCGTAGGAGTTCCGCTCACCTGGCAATCACAAATGCTGGTGTTTTAGGTCCCAGAGTTCAGTCTCCTGGCCGCTGTGTTGTTACTACTGTCCTACTCCTCAGACACAGTGTCCTCTCGTGGCAGCCATCTTGGATCTCTCCCTCTCCCAGCCTCAGGACACTCTTGCAGTAAACAGGTCCCCTGTTGAGTTCCTGCTGTGAGATAGGTTGGTACCTTGCTTCTTAATTGACTTAAGTGCCTGCTGTCTTAGTTTCATTAGTTTGAATTTTGGTAAAGAGAATGTTAGGAAAACTCTGTGTATAAGAACTAAAACTCTTGTTGAATGGTGGGGCATCTTTTGGGTACATGCCCAGGAGTGTTATAGCTGGGTCTTGAGGTAGTGCTATTCCCAATGTTTTGAGAAAGCACCAGATTGATTTCCAAGGTGGTTGTACACGCTTACATTCCCACCAGCAATGGAGGAGGGTTCCCCTTTCTCCACATCTTTTCCAGCATGTATTGCCACATGGGTTTTTTATCTTAGCCATTCTGATCAGTATAATCAAAGTTTTTTTGATTTTTATTCCCTGGTGACTAGGGATGTTGAAATTTTCTTTAAGTTAAATAAATTAAATTAATAAATGTCCCATTTATTAATTGTAGATCTGAGAGTCTGAACTGTTAGTGTTCTATTTAGGAATTGTCTCCTGTCCCAGTGAGTTCAAGGATCTTCCCCACTTTTTCTTTCAAGAGATTTAGTGTTTCTGGTTTTATGTTGAGATCTTTGATCCACTTGGACTTTAATTTTTTTGCAGGGTGATGATATGGATCTATTTGCATTTTTTTTCTACATGTGGACATCCAGTTAGACTAGCACCGTTTGTTTAAAATGCTATCTTTTTTCCATTGTATGATTTTGGCAACTTTGTCAAAAATCAGGTGCCCATAGATATGTGGGGTTATTTCTGATTCTTAAATTCGATTCCATTGATCCACCAATCTGTTTCTATGCTAGTACCATGCTGTTTTTATTACTGTTGCTCTATAGTACAGCTTGAGATCAGGGATGGCGATACCTCCAGATGATCTTTTATTGTAGAGGATAGTTTTAGCTATTCTGGTTTTTTTGTTATTCCATATGAAGTTGAGAATTTTTCTTTCAAGGTCTGTAAAGAATTATGATGGTAATTTGATGGGAATTGTATTGAATCTTTAGATTGCTTTTGATAAAATGGTCATTTTTACTATGTTAATCCTACCGAGCCATGAGCATGCAAGATCTTTCCATCTTCTGATATCTTCTTCAATTTCTTTCTTTAGAGATTTGAAATTTTTTCATACAAGTCTTTAACTTGCTTGATTAGAGTTACAAGAACATTTGCTCAACTATGTTCATAGCAGCATTATTTGTAGTAGCCAGAATCTGAAAATAACCTAGTTGTTCCACAACAGAGGGATGGATACAAAAAAATGTGGCACATTTACACAATAGAATGCTACTCAGCTATTAAAAACAAGGAAATCATGAAATTTGTAGGTAAATGAATAGAAATAGAAAAGATCATCCTGAGTGAGGTAACCCAGAAACAGGAAGACAGGCTTATAAGTGGATATTAGCCATATAATATAGGATAGCCATACTAAAATATACAGCCCCAAAGAAGCTAGATACTAAGTAGGACCCTAGGGAGGATGTTTAAATCTCATTCATAATGGCAAACAGGATAGACACCAGAGGTGGTGGAAGAAAGGAGACGGGATGGGAGCCTAATATAGAGGGTCCTCTGAAAGGCGCCACCCAACAGGGCATTGAAGCAGATGCTGAGAGTCACAGCCCAAACTTTGGGTAGAGTACAGGGAGTCTTATGGAAGAAGGGGGCATGGATAGAAGGACATAGAGGAGACAGGAGCCCCACAAGGAGACCAACAAAGCTGAAAATCCTGAGCCATGGGGATCCTACAGAGACTGATATATCAACCAAGGACTGTGCATGAAGAGGACCAAGACCCCCTGCTCAGATGTAGCCAATTGGTAGTGCAGTCTCCATGTAGGTTCCAGAGTAAGGGGAACAGGGTCTGCCTCTGTCATTGAACTGGATTGTCTGCCCTTTGGTTACTTCCCCCTGGCAATGGGGTCTTGCCAGGCCACAGAGGGAGAGGATCTAGGCAGTCCTGATGAAACTTGATAAGCTATAGGCAGAGGAGGAGGACTTCCCCTTTCAGTGGACTAGGGGAAAGGGATGGTGGGGTATGGGGGAGAGGGAGGGAAGGTGGGACTAGGAGGAGTTGAGGGACCGGACTTCAATCAGGATATATCATGAATAAATTGAAAAACGAAAAGTAAAAATAAAAAAGAACTAAAACTCACATTTTATAGTGGCAGTTGCTGAGATTTGAATACTTAGTGATGTGCCCAATCATTACCTTTTGCCTGCCTTCGTTTATGAGAAAAACAACTCCAGTTTTTGTTTGTTTGTCTTTTCCATCATAGACTCAGCCCAGAGAAGCTTCTTCTTTAGGTTTCCTGGAGACTGACATGCTCTGCCACAAATGCCAGGTAGCCCTGGGAGTGCCAGGTGATGTATATCACAGGTGACATATGGCTTTGGTCTGCCCATAGCAGTCCTTCTCCCTGCACACTTGTCCTCTGGTGTGCTGGCTGCCCTGGAATGCAGATGCTGTTTTTGCTGACATCAGAGCCTGCGCTTGCCAACCTTTTCTTACCCTTCCTTTTATATGCACCAAGCCCTTCACAGTCCTGGCATATCAGGAAAGACCAAAGCTTTCCAGCTCTAAATCTATCTTACAGCTTCTTTCAGACTTGTCAGGAACGAATCCTCATTCACAGCTCTGACTTTCTTACCTGTAGGTACAGGTGGTAGAAACTGAATATCTACTGGATGAAAGATGGAGGTAGAAGCCTTGACGGTTTCTTAGAAGACGTTTCCTAATGTTTAAATGGTATCATCATTTCTCACATTTATCCTTTAGTGTCCTTACCATGGGATATTAGCAAATATCCATATGGACCAAAAAGTCCCAGTAAATAACGCAGTGCTCAGGAAGGATCAGCTATGAGGTTAGGTGCTGAAAAGTCATAGATGTCATATTAAAGTGTGTTGCGAACTTGAGGAGAACCAAAGCAGCGGGTAGAATAAGGGAAACTGCAGAAGAGGTTGCAGCCCTGGGGAGCAGGGAAGGAAGGAAAGAAAGGCACCATTAGAGCCAAAGCTAGGATAGGAATCCTGAGAGGCTGCCGGAAGCTGACTTCTCAGACTCCACTGGTACATCCTATTGGCTACACTTAAGAAAGTCTGGTCTGAGGGCACAGAACAAGTTAAGCCTGGTAGTCAGTGAGTACAGAAGGTCAAACAGGAATACCATCCTGCTGTCTAGCCAGACTTAGTGCCAAGGAAAAGTCTTAAAACACTAGTAGCCACACAAATAACAGGAAGGTTTAAAGAATGGCCTATGGCATCCATGTCCAGGCTTTGATAGTGGTTCCTCTCAGTCATTGAGGGAGTATTTGCCAAAACCCTTTATGATGGTAGCAGTCCTCCTGTCTCTAGCCACAGCCCCTGAGCCACTCCCATTGCTCCCTCTCGAGCTTAAAAATAAAAATTAAAAAATGTGGATCATGCAAAAATCCTTCCAAGAGCATATCTTATGACGATGGTTTTCTTTTATCATAGGTAGCGGCTCCTTGCTGCTCTGGCCTCAGATGATGAATTTATTCATAGTAGGAAGTATATTGGCTGAAACTGAAGAGATTGGAAAATTATGTAAAATATTTAACATTGTGTTTGTCTGTGCTTATATTTAATGGGCCCATTTTACAAATCCCTGAACCTTGAAACCAAGACTAATTTTGATGTCTCGGAGGCCACATGTTTAAGTATTTGGAATTCAGAAGAGCCAGATTCTGTGTTTCTTCCCCTTCTGGGATCTGTGTCCCCATGTGCAAGCATATTCTCATTCATCCTGTTCATGATTGCAATGATGGCTGTCACATCTGCTCTGCCATCTTTCATCCTGAATCTTTGCGACAAGATATTATCTGGAGATGAGTGATGATGCCTTCATTTTACAGGTGCAGAAATTAAGAAATGCATAAATTACTGAGCTGGGGTAGCTACAAGATCTGGAGGGACCTTAATACATCCAACCCCACCCTTACACACACATATGCACACAGGCAACTTCTTAATATATAATTTTCTAACAGGAATAACTTTGTTGTCTTTTCAATGAAACTCTGTGTGTTTGTGAGTGAGTGTGTATGTTAGGGCTTCTATTGATATGATAAAACATGATGACCAAAAGCCACTTGGAGAGGAAAGGGTTTATGAGAAATACAGTTTTACATCATAATCCAGCTAGGGCTGGAGCCTAAGCAGGGCAGAAATGAAGGACAAGTTCTGCTTATTATCTTACCACTCATGGCTTGCTCAGCTTTTTTTATAATGCTGTCCTAGGGATGGCCTAGGCACCCAGTGAGCCCAACCACATTAATCATTAATAAAGAAAATGACTCATAGACTTGCACAAAGATCAGTCTAATAGAAGCATTTTCTTAATTGACGTGCCCTCTTCCCAAATGATTCTAGCTTGTGCCAAGTTGTCATAAGAATATCTAGTACAGTGTGAGTGGTTATGCATACATATGCCTATTCATGTTTATGAATGTGTCTAAAGACAGGAGACGGGTGTTGAGTGGATGTCTTCCTGATTCTCTCTCCATATTATTTACTGTGGCAGGGTCTTTCACTGAACCCAGTGCATGAGGCTGAATCCCCTGTCCTCACTTCCCTAGGGCTAGAATTCCAGGAAATGGCCTCTCCTGCCAGGGGTTGACATAGATTCTAAGGATAGGAATTCTGGTCTTCCCATTGCCTAGAAAGCAGAGCTATTTCCCCAGGTCTTCAACAAAAGTACAATTTATTTTAGAGTCAGAGTAATTCTTAAGTGTGATAGATGGAGTGAGGGCTATTTTGTGTGCTTTAGAATATTTAGTACCATCCCTAGCTTTTGCACAATTCAGTAATATTCTAACCCACAAGTAATATCTACTATATCCTGAATCTTGGCGACTGTGTCAAATACTCCATGTAGAGAACAATGCCTTCTTACAGAGCATGTGAAAACCCTGGGCGTCAGAGACTATATTTTAATTGGTTAAGAGATACTGTAAGGCAAACAGTGTATACTTTCAGAAACTTTGCAGGTATTTCCAAAATGCTATCAACATCTCTGTTCCATAGGTTAAATCCTAACTCCCTGTGGTAGTTACTTTCTTGGCACTGTGACAAAATACCTAATAATGGGTGGTTGTTGTGTTTTTGTGTGTGTGTGTGTGTGTGTGTCAAGGCTTTAGAGGCTGTAGTCCATCATGCTATGGCACACATGTCTGTGAGAGCAACTCATGGCCGGGGCAATGGCAATATGAGGCATCTCCTTATAGGCATCCAGGAAGCAGAGAACCCAAGCTAGAATTACACCTGGCCTATAACTGTTAAGTCAGCCTTCCATCTACTTCCTGCATTTGAACTCTGTTTTGTAAAGCTCACAGAGCCTTCTGAAACAGTGCCACCAACCAGGAACTAACTAAACATAGGAGCTTGGTTCAGGATGGGTAAGGTGGAGTTCACATTCAAACTATATTTCCCAAACATGGGTTTCCTGTCTGTGATACAAGAATTGAAATACTATGTCTGACTCACACAGCTGTGAGATTTAAATGTGATAAAAAGTGTATGGTATGAAGCACAGGCCTACGATGTAGTCATTCTTGATTGATGCCAGCTCTCATTGTGCTTGCTATTTGTGTCTTGTCTTTTTATCTTTCATGGCACTTAGGTATAAGCGCAGAGCATGAGGCTTGCATCAGAGACCTAGGACTAGGGATCTGTATCTTTAGTAGGGTCAATATAGAGAAAAAGGCTGAAAAAGAAGTGGATTTAGATGAGCAACAATGGAGGCCAGGTGTGGTGGGGTTGAGAAGGTTGTGCAAAGGTACAACCTGCAAAAGTGGGCCCTCCACAGCAGAGGAATTAGGAGTAGGGGTTAGCAACTATAAGAATTCTGTAGATGTAGCAACAACACAAAAATAGAGCTGAGTCCTCCTTCCAGCACTGAAATGATGGGAGTGAAAACAGTTGGGATCAGAGAAGTTCTAGGAATGGATTGAGGCTGACCAATTGTTTATGGTTTGTGTCTAATGGATGTGGTTCCTGAGATTATAACAAACATGGTAGTGAAGAATTCCTGTTGGCCAGAAGTTATTGTACACAGGATCTAACACACTGAGAAAGGTAGAAGAAGATCATCTAGAAAAGGCTGCCAAGGATAGGAGGAAGCCAGGAGCCATGAAGTGACAGCATGGACAAAAGACCCATTGTGACTAATACTTGATCTGCCAAACAGTCGCTTTTCAACGTAAATATTAGCTTGCAGCGGGACCATTCTTCTGCAATGCTTGTAAGACAGAATGGTGGAAATGGCTTTGAAGTGATGTGTTTTGTCTAATATCCACTTATAAGTGAGTATATACCATGTGTGTCTTTCTGCTTCTGAGATAGCTCAGGATGATCTTTTCTAGTTCTCACCATTTGCCTGCAAGTTTCATGATTTCCTTGTTTTTAATTGCTGAGTGGTATTCTGTTGTGTAAATGTAGTACAATTTCTGTATCCATTCCTCAATTGAGGGACTTCTGGGTTGTTTCCAGATTCTGGCTATTACGAATAAAGCTACTACAAACATAGTTGAGCAAATTTCCTTCTTGTATACTTGAGCACATTTTGGATATATGCCTAGTAGTGGAATAGCTGTATTTTGAGGTAACACTATTCCTAATTGTCTGAAAAAGACTCAGATTGATTTCCAAAGTGGTTGTACAAGTTTACATTCCCACCAGCAATGGAGGAGGGTCCGCTTTCTCCACATCCTCTCCAGCATGTGCTGTCACTTGAGTTTTTTATTTTAGCCATTCTGATGGCGTTTCCCTGACGACTAAGGATACTGAGCATTTCTTTAAGTGTTTCTCTGCCATTTGATATTCCTCTATTGAGCATCCTCTGTTTTGCTCAGTACCCCATGTTTTAGTTGGATTACTTGATTTGTTGTTGTTTAACTTCTTGAGTTTTTTTTATATTCTGGATATTAGTCCTCTGTCAGATATAGTGTTTATGAGGATCCTTTCCCAGTCTGTAGGCTGTTGTTTTATTCTGATGACAATGTCCTTTGCTTTTCAGTTTTATGAGGTCCCATTTATTGCTTGTTGACCTTAGAGCCTTTGCTGTTGGTGTTCTATTCAGGAAGTTGTCTCCTGTGCCAGTGAGTTCAAGGCTCTTCCCCACATTTTCTTCTAACAGGTTTAGTGTGTCTGGTTTTATGTTGAGGTCTTTGATCCACTTGGACTTACAATATAAGATAATCATACTAAATTCTGTACACCTAAAGAAGCTAAGTAAGAAGAAGGACCCTGGGTAAATGCTCAATCCTCATTCAGAAAGGCAAACTGAATAGACATCTGAAGAGGGAGAAAACAGAGAACACGTCAGGAGCCTACCACAAAGGGCCTCTGAAAGACTCTATCCAGCAGGGTATTAAAAGCAGATGCTGGGACTCATAGCCAAACTTTGGGCAGAGTGCAGGGAAAGAAGAGGGAGACAGAAAGACCTGGAGGGGCCAGGAGCTCCACAAGGAGAGCAACAAAACCAACAACACTGGGCCCATGGGTCTTTTCGGAGACTGATACTCCAACCAAGGACCATTCATGGAGATAACCTAGAACCCCTGCACAGATGTAGCCCATGGCAGCCCAGTCTCCAAGTGGGTTCTGTAAGAGGAACAAGGACTGTCTCTAACATGAACTCATGGCTGGTTCTTTGATCACCTCCTCCTGAGGGGGGGGTAAGAGAGAGCCATCCTTTCCAGGCCACAGAGGAAGACAATACATTCAATCCTGATGAGATTTGATAGGCTAGGGTCAGAGGGAAGGAGAGGAGGACCTCCCCTGTCATTTGACTGGGGGAGCAGCATCAAAGGAGAAGAAGGAGGGAGAGCGGAATTTGGAGTGATCAAGGCAGGGACCTACAGCTGGGATACAAAGTGAATAAATTGTAATAAATAAAAAAAATAAAAATTAAGAAAAAGGTGTTTTTATTCAAGGAAAGCTGTGCTTCAGGAGGAGGGACAGAATGGACATGCAGGGACTCTGCATTCTTTAACATATTGTGATTTCTTATTAATATTGTCCTGGACTAGAGCATTCATTCCCAGTCTTGGTCAAAACATGCCAAAAATAGAAAAAAAAATGTCTGTACAGTGAGGAGAAAGAAAAAGTTGTTGACAAGGTGGGGACATGACAATCAGCCAAAAGCAGGAGCTAGCTTCAGGGAGTTCTCAAGTACTCAACTCAATCCTTGTGTAGGGGGGCTGGGGGCAACTTTCCTCCTCTCACTGTTTCTTCGTCCCCTTTCCCAGCCTCCTCACTTCCCACTCCCACCCCATTTAAAGTTAATTTAAAAACAAAAACCAAAACCTTGTTAACCTCAGCCAACCTGAATGCGTGAACCTGTCTAACAGCTTTAATAGTATGAAGAGATTTTTGTTATTATTTGTAATGACAGAGCACTGCTATACTGCAAAAATCAACAATGCATCATGAGGACTTGCATAAAGGTTCCAGAAAGCCACTTATTTTAGGGAACCTGTTGCTGGGTTATATTCTTGTAGGTAATGATCAATAGAGGTGCTATATATCTATGAAATTAAATCCTGTCTTGTTGTCGTGATCCTAATTGGCAATGCACCAAACAGAGATGTACCCCCCCAAGAAAAGCTGCATGTATGAAATAGAGGTAGTTAAGGGGAGACCACATTTGCTATAGGAGACAGTAATGAAAAGGAGGGGCTTCCCAAGCTTATTGTTCCTAGATAATGGCATCATGAATCCGAGTTGCTGGACAAAGAACTCTGGGCTTTGTTGTTTGCCTTGCTTGGTTTTATTCTTGCTGTAGTCTGGTTTGTCCTTGATTTTCTTTCATTGCTTCCTTTTCAAATGAGAATGTTTACTGTGCAGTTTTATGTTGGAAGTATCTGAGTCATTTTTTTCATAAGTCTCCACAGTTACTAAATTGACTTGGGTCTCAGAAAAGGCTTTACTTTGAAGGTTTGAACAATGATGAAAATGTTATGACTTACATCAGTTTTAAAGATGAAATAAATGCATTTTGCATTCTGACATGGCCATGAGCCTTTGAGGACCATACGTGTTTTTTTGTTGTTGTTGTTGTTGTTGTTTACAAATGAAGTGTGTTTGGATGTCAGGTTGTCGCATGAACTTATGGCGGTTAATCTTTGTCATCTGCTTTACTGGGTTTAGAATCATTAGACAGTATACCTCTGGGCCTGTCTTTGAGGTCATTTTTAAAGAGAAATAACAGAATGGAGACTTACCCTCAGTGTGCGCAGTCAACAGATTATGGGCCCTAGTTGAATAAAAGTTGAAAAAGGAGATCAGATAAGTGCTTTCTGATTCTCCAAAATATAAGCAGTGAGATTCATGGTCTCTGTACTAATGAGGGACCTTAAACCATGAGCCAACTGTTGTCTTTCCTCATGGAAGTTGGGTATTTTAGCACAGCAGCTAGATATAACTGACACTCACAACTTCAGTCCCAGTTAGTGGCTGACCTGCAAACTTTCCCAGAGTCACCTGGGGTTAAAGATGGGGCCAGGGTTCGTGTTTGTGATCAATACTGCTAACAGCTTAATGAGATGACTAGTAATATCCCTCCCAAGTTTGCCCCTTAATTCCTAGAATGGTAGTCCAGACGGAGCTCTGAGCTGCTCACTGGCCCATTTATCCTGCGTTCATATTAACCTTACCCAGAGTCATTTCAGAAGAACAGTTTACACTCTAAACCATAAATTCTCCGTGTGACAGCTCAGATTGTTGGCCCACTGGGGCACATTTCTTCTCTTTTGCCAGTTGCCGTTGGCTCCTGGATTGGGGCCCGTGGACTCACTGTTTGCCTGTCTGAACCAGTCACCTCTGCTGCCGTCTCTACAGTGCAATTGAAAAGAGTCTCAACGGCCTCCAAATGATGATGGCTCCATAAACCAATTAAAAAGACTTTAGTAAAATTATCTCAAGTTATTCTCCATGGCTGCAGGCAGTGCCCTTGTTTTCTATGATCCCAACAACAAATCAGGGTGATATTTCTTTTCTGTGCATCAACAAAGACAAGATGACCTGCTTTTGTCTGTTTGACTGCTTACTGTCTGTTCCTTTCCTCTTAGACCATCCACGTGGCCATCGTCTGTGCCGGATACAACGCCAGCAGGGACGTTGTCACCCTGGTCAAGTCAGTCCTCTTTCATAGGTAAGATCAGTTTTTGCCTATACTCTACTGGAAGTGCGTGTCCCTGACCATCTGCATGTTGCCCTGGGGAAGATGATGTAAGAGTGTGATTTTTTTTCCAACCATCATTCAAACTGCCATGAAAATGTAATCTTTGTCCAAAATATGAGGAAGGACATTGCATTAAGGATGCTTAATAGCAGTGGTTCAGCACTGCCTAGCCATATTTACATTAGCAGCTGTCAGAGCTACAAGAGCCTTCAAGGACATCCCAAGTTAGGTGCTTCTGTTTCTGCTACCCCACACTCTCCACAATTTTTTCTACATTCCTTTTAGCAGAGTGTTGTCATGGTATGGCACTCTCCCAGGGGTAGGTCTTTGGTTGGGCCAGGGATTCGTTGGGCATTCCCTCAATCTCCGCTCCATCTGCTCTATCTTTATCCCTGCACATCTTGAAGGCAGGGTAAATTTGGGGTTGAAGTTTTTGTGGGTGGCTTGGAATTCCCTTCCCTCTACTAGGAGACTAGTCTAGTTAGAAGGTGTCCTCTTCAGTCTCTGTGGCCTCTGCTACTAGGAGTCTCTGTTTGAGCCTACCCTGACTTAGCTCTCTAGCTTGTCACAGAAATAGCCCCACCCTCCGTGTCTCTTTTCTCTTTTCTCTAAGGCCTTCTGCCCTCGCTCTTACCAGGTCTGCTCTCCACCCTTTTAACTCCCTGTGCATTCTCTTCTACTTTGTTCCCTCTCTTCAGTCACTACCTCTGTCTATTCTGTTTCCCCTTCCAGGTAATATTTATGCATCATCCCTTGGATCTTCCTTGTTATTTATCTTCTTTGGATTTATGCCTTGTAGTATGCTTATCCTATACTACATTGCTAAAATCTCCTTATGAGTATATACTGTGTGTGTCTTTATGGGTCTGGGCTACCTCACTCAGGACAAAGTTGTCTTCTGAGAGACTACCCAGCAGTGCCTCAAAACAGATGCTGAGACTCACAGCCAAACATTGGGCGATGCTTAGTGAGTCTTGTGGAAAAGTAGGAGGAAAGAGAAAAGGACCTGGAGGTGATATGAGTTCCACAATAAGACCAACAGGGCCAACTAACCAGGTCCCTGAAGGGCCTGTGGAGACACAAACCAAGGGCCATGCATGGACTGGACCTAGGCCTCCTACAAAGATGTAGCAGATGCGCAGCTTAGACTTCATGTGGGTACCCTATAAGGGAAGTAGGGACTGTATTGGACATGGACTCACTTGCTAGCTTTTTGATCACTTCCCCCTGGCAGGACTGCCTTACCAGGCCACAGGGGACAAAGACATGCTCAGTCCTGATGCAACTTGAATAGCTGGCATGGATGGGAAAGGGAGCTTCTCTTGTCCGAGGAATAGGCAAGCAGGAGAGGGAGGGAGGAAGGGTGGGACTAGAAGGAGAAGAGGGATGGGACTACAACCATGACATAATGTTAAAAAAAAAACATAAATTTTAAAAAAAAAAGGAGAGAGAGAAGATTAAACTAATGTAGACACACTGCAGTGGACCCTAACCCAATGTGACTAGTGTTAAAAATATAAGATCAGGACAGATACATTCAGAAGGAAGACTATGAAGGTACCTCGCTCATGTACTTCACACTTCCATCCCTTAGAATTTTGGCAAAATGAATTTCTGATTTCAGGCTCCCCTAGTCTGTGTTAGTTTGCTACAGCACCAATGAAAACAAAATAATACCCCAGCTTGACTTATCCCACTTCTGTCAGAAATCCTTCTGTATCTTAGACTAACATGAACATTTGTCAGTATTACCTGGTAGGCTTTCTGTGTCTCCATGAGAACAATCAGAAGGTTCTCTTACTCTGGGAAATGGAGATATCACTCATATATGCTTCTCCTTTCTCACGGATCTTCCTTTAGATACTCAGTTTTATTACGTAGACTTATTTAAGGTCACATTCAAAATTGAGTCTGCATTTCCAGGCAATGACCCTCTTGGCCCTGCTCTAACTGCTTATCAGGGATTTGGATAAAGTTCATCTATAGATTTAACCCATAATATAAATAGACACATGAGATGATTGAATCAGGATCCTAAACATTCTCATCAGAAGGAACGCTGCTGAGAAGTTCTCAGTTCAACTGAGAAGAGAGTGCAGTATTGTCACACCCTGGAATCCTCCATCCACACCCACGAACACTGCAAGAATGTGGATTTATCTTTTCTCCCACCTTTTACCTCGGTCTCCAACCATCACTTCTCTCTGTGACCCTTTGTGTCTCTCTTTCTTGGAGATATTTTAGGTATTCTTTTTCTTTTTTATCCAGTGCAGGCCCACAGGTCACTAACCTGCACATACCTTCCTGGTTCCCAGATTTCTGTTCTTCATATCCATCGTCTTTGACTCCAGAATGGTGTTTCAGACAGAAAGCTCTAATTTTGTAAGAGAGCTAGAACTTCTTATCCCATCAGGGGTCAGCGCTGTTCTTCATAGTGTTTTCTTACCTGTTCCTGTGATGACTTCATGCCTTTTCACTGTGGCCTGTTTGTAGCTCCCTACTCTCCATCATGGGCCCTGCTGCTTCATCACCTACTCCTTCCCTAGTCCCAAGCCATCAACTGCTTTCTTACCCAATACGCTTCAACACGTAAATATCTATAATAGGACGCCTGATTGCAACTCTATGTATTTAAGCTCCTATTCGTCAGCCCACAATACCCTTATTTCCTTTTTATCTTAATTATTATTTTGCTCATTATGTGTCTCTCCACAGTTGCTTCTATAGCAGAAAAATGAACCTTTTGGGGACAGAAACCATGTCTTATTTCTCTGTATCCCTCATATTTTGAAAAGAATCAACCATTTGTTTAGCATGTGTTCCTGGAGAAGGCCTTTAATAAGGAACCTGAAGATTTTTAAACAGTTACCTAAGATACAAAGCTAGACTGAGTTCATGTTCATATTCATGCCACTGTAGCTGCACAACACCTTCAGCAAATTGGTTTAACCCTTTGTCAACTTTTGCCATGGATCAGATCAGTCTCAAACTGACTTCCTGTGTAATAATATTTCTTCATTACTGAGTTCTGTGATGTGCCTCTTGCACTGCTTCCCTTATGTAGCTACAGTCAGCTGGTCTATTGACCTTCTAACATCTAGGATGTTGTGGAGAATGAGTAACAAACCAAAATATAAGAGCATCAGTTAGCAACAGGGGCTAACAACTCTTCCTCCTTCTCCTGACCCATTGAAAGTGTGATTTCAGTTGTGTAGTGTAATCGGTCATAGGAATGTTAGGTAGAAACTAACTGAGTCCTTTCATGTGATGCCAGATGTCTTTCCCACATGGCCATGTCCACTGTGTAGTTTCTGACATTTGTTATCCCACAACCTCATTGCTAACTGCACCAGACACTGTGAAGACTGAGCATGAGCCAGGTGGGGGCTTCTCACCATGGCCTCCAGGCCTCCTGGTGTCCAGGGCCAGAGCCTCACTGTTAAAGTCCAAACGCCTGTTCTCTCAGGAAATGGTATTTTTATGACTAAAGGTATTCATTTTTTATATATCTCTATCATGATAAATTTTTAGGTCAGGAAAATCCATGTTTTGTTTTGCTTTGTTTTGTTTTTGTTTTTCAAAAGTTTCTACTCTTCCTGTTGTTTTCACTACAAATCACATAAACTGGTAGTTGTTGAAAAGATAAGAATTCTGCTGAGGATAAACTTTTACTCTAACAGTCTGTGCAGTATAAAGCTGTTAAGTTTAATCATAGCAGTTATATTAGCAGATCTGGAAGGCATACCGTCCTTTCACGGAGGCGTGCACATCTGAAAAGAAAGCTTGTTACTAGTGCGAGTTATCAAGATGAAGGTTGCATCATGACAATGATGCTCAGCTCTTCTGGACCAGATGACCACGGGAGTCTCTCCCTCACCTGGAGGTGATATAGATGAGAATTATTGTGAATTGGTTCACTGCTGATAGTGAGTTTGGATAGTCAAACAGAAGAATGTTTGAAAGACTTTCAGCTGAGAATTTCCAGCTATAAATAGCTTTATTGCTTTTCAAGTATGTTGTGGGATTGACTAAGACATGATTATAAAATATATTGACAATTGAAGTACCTTTCTAATGCTAATAATAATAGAATAATAGTGGTGTAGGATGCTTCTTTTGGCTTTCACTGTTAATTACAGTAATTAGATTTATTTTCCAGAAAAGATTTTTCAACAGATTTTCATTTAAGGCTTACTTTGTAATGTCAAATCAATTTTACTTCTGCAGTATGCTTGGTGACAGTGGACATGCTTGTTTTAAAAGATAGTAAGAGACTGACATGCACAGTTACATACCAGTGTGGCACTGAACATTCTCACACCTTCTGGAAAGAAATTTCATATGCCAAAGACCTTCACCCCATAGGATTACTGAAGGATCTGTGTCCTAAAAGATGACTTACACTCCTTTTCATTGTTGATATTATAATATAATCATTTCACTCTCCCATTCTCTTTTCTCACTCCAGGCCCTTCCATAGACTCCTCCTTGCTCTCTTTGATATTGATGGCTTCTTTTTTCATGAATTGTTGATACATACATAATACATATACATAAATATATGTTTGTTATATGTCTGTATATATAGATATATGTGTGGACATGTATGTGTGTTTGTATATATGTGTATATACATATATATGTAAATATCTATGAATATGTATACAGACATATAACAAATATATATGTATGCACACACTTATTACATATATATATATATATTCCTAAATATAGCATTAGTCAGTATAACCAAACCCATTTTGAAATATTGCTTATAGCCATTGTAAAAGTAGCAGCTCGGCTTGGAAAGGGACCATAGATTTAAACAAGGCAAGTGAGTCAGCATGGGTTTTGGCTCTGCTTTTGCTTTAGCCCCGTGGAAACTGTGGTTGTAGGCAATCATCACCCATCTTTGGACATTGGCTCTACTCTCTCCCACCCTTACTCAGCCATAGGGCACTGTTTGGAAAAGGCAGAGAGATTCTTCTGTTTTACCTGGTCATCAAATGCTGCTGGTGCTCTCACTCTGCTCCAAATTCCGTTCTAAACATTATCAAGTACTAAAATGATCAGCTTTCCTGTGCCTGCTGAGGAAAAGCACTGTTGCTAATCTCTGTTTCACAGACAGTACAACTGAAAACTAAGATGTCTAACCGTTATTCAAGATCATGTCCAGGAGAAGGAAAGGGCCAAATTGAAGCCAAGACTAGTTATTTGCTTCAGAGTCTTGTAAAAAAAATTACTTCTAGTTCTCATAATTATTTTTGGTAGAGATTTAGACATTGTTACTATTGTTACAATGTCCATCACCATTTTCCTCCCCCTAAGAGATGTACTCCTGAAGTTCTGAATGTAGCATATATAAAAAGGTTTAAAAGCCTGGGCATCTATACTTCTAGTAAAACTTAAGACAGTATGGACAGATGATGCCTTTGATCACATAGGAGCCTATAGAGAAACTAGGGGAAATAATCTTTTTTTCTTAGATCTTGAGCTTCATGTAGAACTGTTACATTTTAATTTCTCCCCTACCCAATACAGTAGATTCTACCATCTTTATTACTCTGGAAGAACTCAGACTCAGGGAGGTTAAGTAGTTCATACAAAGTCCCAGTTGAGTAGATGCTTGTTCATCTGTTACTCTTTACCAACTCTAGAATCCACGATGGCTTTACTATTCCATGTGGCCTTTCTTCTAGAAATTTGCTATCTTTTCAGTTATCTAATAAGGAGCTTTATTACATTGTCATTGAATCTCCCTATATTGTGGAGGCCATTTTACCTCCTTCCAATTCAAGGATCCCTACTACTGCGATTCTCCTGAAATAGGTATGAATGTCAGTGCCTCACCTCTGGTACCATCATTGGCTCTTTTCTTTGCCTGAAATTGCTGTTATGTTATAAACTTAATCAATAAAGATTATCTTAGCTCCTATGTCCTTGTGTATTTTAATGAAAGCAGACCTTGCATTGCCTTGTGGGAGCTTTGGCACTTCCCTGGCAAGATAAGGAGAGGCAGAAAAAAAAAGCAATGATTTAATCATCTTTACTTTCTGAACTGCTCTATTTATTGCATCCCTACCTTGAATACAGGAGTTGTTAAGGAAACAGAGGCAGCAGAAGTATTCCTCATTGAAAGTGTAGTCTGCAGGATCTGCTGGAGATGGAGCATTCTCTTGCCTCCATGGGGATACTGTTACTCAGCCAAATTGGTCTACCAGGTATTAGGATATGGACCAACTACTTGTTTAGGAAGAGGCCTTTTCCCATGGGCCTAAGGCTATACTTTTCCAACATATTTATAAATAGTGATAGATTTAAAAAATCTAATTTAGAGATGATACTGTTAGAAAACTAAATAGCTTTAAATTGTAAATTGAGAATATTATTCCTTGTAAGTTTTTATTAACTTTATTTGTGAAATTTTCTTTGCAATAAATGTGTTCTTAACATCTGCATAAATGGTGGGCCTTTGATTTTGAATGAAAGGAGACAGAGGCTCACTGCCTCTGGCACGTTGTGGTATTTGCAAGGCTGTATCTTTAAGATCCATTCTTACCTTCTTAAATCACAAGACAAAAATAAAGGGGACCCATAAACCTCCTGTGTAAAAGATGAGAAAAAAATGTATTAGTTATTTCTTGAGTCGTAGAAGTCTCCATCAACTGTAGACATCATCAGGCAGTTTTCTGTGACCTCTAGAACTGGACATAAGTTCGGTCACAGCCCAGCTTGTATATACACAGGCTCTCCCACCGAGTAAGCTGTGTGCCATGGAGGCAAGGGCTCCCGTTGTAGTGAAGGGTCAAGAGCAGATGAGCAACACAGGCTCACCTCACTCTCACACCCACAGGGTGGATCTCATTCCAGTCTCAGCAAAATATGTGCATGAGAATATTCTTATAATGTAACTGTACTTTTGAAAAGGAAACATTCAGTATTTTCATTAAGTTTGACGTTGTTTAGTCATCACCACTCTTGAATATTAGGTCATTTTCCTTATTGCCCAAAGATACCTCCATATCTGTAAGTAGTCACTCTAGCATTTTATATCATCAACCATTAATCTGCTCTCTGTCTCTAGATTTGCCTAGTCTAGACATTTTGTTGCCACATGCATCATGTAATATTTAGTTTTTCTCACTGGCCTTTCTACCTTCCAATGAAGTTTTGTGATTCTTCCATGATATAGCATGTGCTAATACTTCATTTTATTGTACATTCATGTCCCCTTGTATGAATGCATTGTTCTGTATTTATCATTAATTGATGGCCATTTTTATATTTACTACTTCTTAGTTATTGAGAGTGACTCCACTAAGCATAATTTTGTATAAGCTTTTGTGCATAGACCTGTTTTCTTTATATTTATTATTTGTTCTTTGACAATTTCAGACATTTTGTATAAAAGGGAAAACTCCGTTTACCCCTTTTTACCCCCTCTGCCTATTGCTGAACACCTTCTCAACACATTTTCCTTCTATTTTTGAGATAGGAGTTAGCACACCACAGGAAGTAATGGCAGTTTTTAAGGGTAGCTCATGAGCCAGTGAAGTTTAAAGTAACCAAACCAATAGCCTGCAAAGTATTTTAAAGGTGGAGAAAGGGGAACTCTCGTCCATTGCTGGTGGGGTTGCAAACTGGTACAACCACTCTGGAAATCAATTTGGCACTTTCTTAGACAATTAGAAATAGTGATTCCTCAAGACCCAGCTATACCACTCTTAGGCATATATCCAAAAGATGCTCAAGTACACAACAAGGACATTCGCTCAACCATGTTCGTAGCAGCTTTATTCGTAATAGCCAAAACCTGGACACAACCCAGATGTCCCTCAGTTGAGGAATGGATACAGAAATTGTGGTACTTTTACACAATGGAATACTACTCAG
>CM053744.1:100393063-100419294 GCA_028658305.1 Pachyuromys duprasi | reverse complement strand
ATAGACCTATAGAATAGGATGGACATGCTGAAATCTATACACCTAGAGAAGATAAGCAAGAAGGAGGACCCAGGGTGGGATGATCAATCCTAGCTTAGATGGTCAAATGGGATGGACATTGAATGTAGGTGAAAACAAGCAACAGGACAGGAGCCTACCACAGAGGGCCTCTGAAAGATTCTAACTAACAATGAATCAAAGCTGATATTAAGACTCACAACCAGGCCATCGCCAGAGTGCAGGGAATCATATGAAAAAACGGGGAGTTAGTAAGATTTGGCAAGGACAAGAGCTCCACATAGACCAAATAGATGAGGGCACAGGGGTCTTTTATGAGACTGTTTCTCCAACCAAGGACCATGTATGGATACAAACTGTAACCCCTGCTCAAATGTGGCCCATGGTAGCTCAGTACCCAACTGGGGTACCCTAGTAAGGGGAACAGGGACTATTTTGGTCATGAACTCAATGGCTGGCTTGTTGACTGCCCCCCCCCCCCCCCGAGGTAGGAGCAGCCTAACTAGATCCCAGAAGAGGACATTGCTGCCAGACCTGAAGAAACATGATAAGCTAGGGTCAGATGGAAGGGGGTGAGGTCTGCCCCTATCAGTGGACTTGGAGGGGGCAGGGAGAAGATGAGGGAGGGGGCTACGGCTGGGATACAAAATATATAACCTGTGATTAATATAAAAATAAATACTTAATTTTTTTAAAGTATTTTAAAGGAGTTGGGAGAGAAAAATTGCCTAAAGAGACCAGAATATATCACTGTCCTGACTAGATGAATGATGAATGATTACTTCCTTGTTTGGTTTAAGAAAAGATGTTATGGGGTATATGTTGCTTACTGGCTCAGCCTGTGATATCTACAAAAATGATCCATCTAAATAAAGATCTTTTCAGTCTCCACCAAGTTCCTGTCCTAATACTCATAAAAGGCCATTTGACAGAACAAAAAGGAGGTATTCTTCTCTTAGCACCCCTTCTTATTTTATCTTTAAATCTAGTTAGGGGTGTGTGTGTGTGTGTTTAGTTTGGTTTTGGTTGGTTTTTGGTTTTGGTTTCCGCTCATTCCATGTTTCCTTATTCTTCTTAGGTATGAGACAAAATACTCAGGAGCCACTGCTTTTGCATGACTTTGGTGACCATTGGCCTTCAGGCAACCTAGTCATATTTTCTAGGGGTTCAGGCATGAGTTCATTTCTCTCTGCCAATTAATAAAGAAGCAAAAAGGCAAGAAGGAAGTGTCTTCTAAATCTTATAAAAGTCCCAGCAGAGCCATCATATGATACTTGGAAAATTGGAGTCCCCTCTCAGTGTTCTTAGTCTCAGTAATAAAGTAATTTAACAACCAGCATAAACTGAAGCTCAAGGACAAACAGTGAACTTCAATGGAAGATTGAGGACAGTTTACTGCAGTTTAAAGGAAAACCCTGGGCCAGACAAGCTGTAAATCTTGCAACTTCCTGAAGTAGGAGACTGGTTAAGATAAACTGGTTTAAAGGACATCCCTATGGCTTCAGTAAGCCATGTGTCAGGAGTGGAGCTTTAGAAAAAGCATAAGACTGTCCAAAGCATTAGTTAGTTTAAAAAGCATGCCTATCACAAGCACTAGCTGACGAGAACCTGAAAGAAAAATGACAGAAGAAAAGAAAAAGAAATAACACCTTACTGAATCAGTATTCAGAAAGACAAGCAATATTGGGGTTTGTGTAGCATATTACCTTGGTAGATCAGAGCTAAGTAATGCTGCAGAGATCACTCCACTCCGTGCAATAGTTCTCATGCTACAGATTTATTGGGGGTGGAGAACAAAAGGTCTTCTTGGAGCAGGGATATGAGAGAGAGACAGAGACAGACAGACAGAAAGTGAGAGAGCAGGCTTTGACTGTGGGAACCTCTAAAGGGTATGCTCAGTTTGGTGCCCTGGCTTCTGGTGCTACTTCCCTGATGGTGAGTGCCAGTTTCTAACAAGCAGACCTAAGCAAACTATTCCTAATGGCAGACATAGGGACTGCACTAGGAGGCAATTAGGGAAAAGAAAATGGCATTATCTTAGGCTCTGCCCACCCTCATAGGCATGATACATAGGCCAGGCCCCTGACCTCTTTGACGGTCTTAACTCTTAAGCAAGGAGACAAGGGCATGCCTTCACCTAGAGAAAGAGTCTGTCTTTATACCAGCTCCTGGAGGTCAGCTCACCAAGAGTCACGAAAAGCCCTGCTGCTTGCTTAAAAACCAAACTAAACTCCTCACTGCCTCACCCCATCACCCCAACCCCCAACCCCCACCCCCTACCCACGAAGTTTGATTAGGCTTAGCGGAAAGTTATTTTCTAGACCACAGGCAACTATATTTTCCTCATATATATATAAATACGTATAGACACACTTTTTGTATGTAACTAAGAGAGGAATTTGCTGAGTAGTTCAGAAATGGTATTTCTGTGCTAATTTTACTTTTATTTAATTTTTTTTGAAAAATTTCCAAATTCTGTCAGTAATGTTAGTGGCTGAGAGTCCTCCCCAGCCAGGCTGTTGTTGGTGTTTTTTATTTTAAGCATTTCAGTGGGTGTGCAGTTATCTCGTTGTGCTTTTACATTTTGAATTTCCTTGGGCATTAATGAGATTCCGTGTCTTTTCATGTGCTTATTGACCATTTGTAAATCTTTCTTGAGAAATGTCTATTCATAGCTTTTCCAGGATTTTTAATTGGCTTACTTGTCTTTTTTCTGTTTGAGTTGTAAAGATCTTTATCATCCTAACAAAGCCCTCATCAGTTACTTACTTGCAGATATTTTTCTTCTGCTCTGAATGTTTTTCACTTTATTTGTGTCCTTTCAAGCACAAAAGTTCTATTTATTTTTCTTTCTTTTTTTGACTTCAGCAAGACAAAATTATTCCATGTGGTGCTGTGCTTTGGGGTGCCCAGATGAGAGTGCCAGGGTGCTCAGGCTCCTGGGGGAACATTGCTTTGGATCTGAAAGTGATAGTTTATCTCCCCCTTCTCTCTCTTTCTCTCTTCCTCTCTGTCTCTGCTTTAGATGCCAAATCTAAGTGGTGTCTGATTATTTTTTTTGACAACACCATAGTCTTTCTTGGCTATCTGAGAGGTCACCTTGGAGAGCTAGGGTGGTCATGAAAGACAACCAAAGGCGTTATTGCCAGAGTTCATTGTCTCATGCCTAAGAAGAATAAGGAAATACAAGAAGCAAGGAAGGACAAGGTTGAGCAGAGCAAATGTACATTTATGAAGGAAAAGTGAGAACGAACTCCTGAGAGATAGGAAAAGAAAACTTTTTGATGCCATGCCCCACAGATGGGAATGCAGGAACTAGATAAAGATTGAAGTACTCTTTATGGAGACTGGATATTTCTAGCACATAAGTGGCAGTGAGGAGTTCACATACCCTATACACATACTGTCAATAGAAGCAGAATTACAGCAAATAAGTTTGGGGTCACAAAGAAAGAGACCGCTACTCTGGACAAGGCAAAACTTTACTGTTGTTGATCCAGAATGTGTTTTCCAATGAACAAGCACACTGACAAGAAATGTACTTGGTATTTATTCTAACTCAGGAGGTGACCGTTTTTCTCCCCTTTTGAAGTCCTACCTCTCATTCAGTTGGCCAGTCATAAAAGAATTGGTACACAGGAAATGAAAGAGGAAAGGAAAAGGAGTCACTTCTTCATGGGGAAAAGGGTTTCCGTTCCAGGCCTTGAAATTCCTAGGTTGAAGCCCAGTCCTTCGTGAAAGTAAAGATTGTCCCATGTTTTAGGGATAGTTATGTTAAAAGATTTGAAACAAAAACTCTTAGGTTTTTTTTGTTTATTTGTTTGTTTTTATTTTTGTTTTATCTACCCCAACTCCTAGTTCCTTGTCTTAAAACAAGGTTCAAGTATTTGATAGAAAAGACTCATACTTAACATTTCTTACAAATGCAGACTTCACATGTGTTATATAATTAACTAATGATCTACCATAGTATATCCATATAATTGCCTAATCAAAGCAACTACACTCTAATTTCATAAACTAATTATATAACCCAGTGTTGAAGAAGTCCCTCCTTCACATCCTTCAAAATACTTCTTTGCTTAAGTTCCAGTTAGTTCTGGCAATTGCGATGGAATTCAGAACATCTTGGTCTTTGTTGATCCACTTATTTTTTCATCAAACAACAGCAAAGTAATTCTTTGTATAAGAAAGGATCTATGAAAAAATTCTGATAATCATTGACAGAATGGAACTTCCAAAGTCCAGTCATAGTGCAGTGGGGTATAGGGAGTTCCAACACCCATGAGTAGCTTCCTCAATCATCATCCTCTCTTTGGAGCAGAAAGCAGGAGGCAGTGATTCCAGAAGAGTACTGATGGTCCAGTAAGAGATGTCAATGTAAACAGAAGCTTGTAGAAGAGCATGGTGCATTTCAGGAGCTGCAATAGGCCATCCACTTTGCAACCACCACTAAGGTGGTAAGAGGAAACAAGAAAGTGACTTGTGAAAACTTAGAAGCTTTGCCTCAGACAACTTATATTATCCAAGGGGGAGAAGAAATAGCTGAATCTGAGAATGGAACCAAAGAAGGTTTTGGAATGTAGCCTGGTGGGAAAAGATATGGCTGCTTTGGGTAGGATGGCTTGAGTTTATGCTCCTGGATCCTATTGTATAGTAAGACTAGGAGAGGGTCACATGTGAATATGGAACAGGAAATAGCAAGAGTTGGAGGAAGGACTATTAAGACACAAGAATGAAGTGGAGGACAGGGTAAGATCATTAGAATCCTTGTTAGATCAATGTGGGAGGATGAATCTTAACATATCTTACAGTGAACAGAGGATTATGAGGTAATTTTGGAAAGAACATAGAAAGTGTAGAATGAAATATAAGTTGGAGGAGAAAATAGTCATGAAGAAAGAAGATATCCATGTGTTATGACCAGTGGTTGGGTATGATCGTGACAGCCATTATTAACCAAGTCCCTGACCTTCCAGTGTCTTTTTACACTTAAGCCCAGTTGATAGATAAACATATAGAGCACAGTTTATCTTTACTATAAAATAGTTTTTAAGCCTAGAGTAGGCTGGTTCATCCTTTATCAAATTCAAGAAAGAAATGCTGCAGGAAGAGGCAGAACTGCGTTTAAAACTCTTTCATTTTTCCCTATATTGATTACTTTTCTATTGCAACAAAAGACTTGAGATAGAGCAATTTAAGGAAGGGTTTATTCTGGCTCATAGTTCAAAAACATACAGTATAACCCCTCTTCTAGTACCAGTTTTGAGTATCTGTTACTTGTTTCATTGCTGTAATAAAATACCCTAACAAAAGTAACTTAAGAAAAAAAAATAGTTTATTATAGCTTACAACTCAAGGGAATACATTTCATCATGAAGTGGAAGGCAGGAGCACAAGGCCACACTGTTCATTTCTGCAATCAGGAAGCAAAATATGAACAGGATGTAAGCTTAAGCTATAAACCTCAGACTTAGCCTCTGTTGCTTGTTTAAGCTATAAAACCGTAGCCTCTGTCATTTCAGCAAAACTTCACTCCCTAAAGGTTCTGATATCTACCCAAACAGAACCACCAGTTGGGAAAGAATTCAAGCACATAAGTCAATGCAGAGACATTTCATATTCAAACCACTAAAGCCCCAGAATCTTTGTTTCTGTGTCATGCTGTCATCAACTGTCCAGTAAGGGTTGGCCACTGTAGACAGTTCAGTTAATAAAAGCCTTGGACCCACTATAAAAGAGACAAGATAGTATCCTTAGTGAGGTCCCGTATGACTTCAGCATGAAAACATAGCTTTGTTTTAGGAAAGAACAAGCAGAAAACACAACTTTCCTGTGAGTTAATGGAGAAGTATGTGGCCAGCTGCCCACACCAGTTTTAGGCACGGCCCCCTGTCTTTGTGTTTCTGCATTAATGCTGGCATTTAAAGTTGACAGATGGCAAAAATTGGCACACTTGATAATTATGTTCTTTTTAAGATTCTTAGAATACAGATGTCTTGATAACAGATGTGAGAATTGGGTTTTGCCTTCTGTGGTGCTTGGTTGTCCACACTGAAATTCAGAAGTTGAGGGTAATGTCCTCTCTCCCTTGCAGCTCTAATATTCTTACTGTGGAGCAAAATGCCTGATTTACTTCCACAATGGCTTGTGAGACTATCCCACATTATCTCCTTGGTAGGGGGTGATTTTGCAACTAGAATCATGGCCTCTAATGCTCCTGTGGCATCCTCCTCTCCCTTCCACAGGCGGAACCCTCTGCACTTCCACCTCATTGCTGATTCTATTGCGGAGCAGATCCTGGCTACACTTTTCCAGACCTGGATGGTACCTGCTGTGCATGTGGACTTCTACAATGCTGATGAGCTCAAGGTACTGGAAGGAGGGAGAAAAGTTTAAGAGTTTTTTGCCACACACACATACACACACACACACACACACACACACACACCGGCCGCCCATCTGCTGCACCTGGGAGCCTTGGTAGGGTGTAATTAAATGAACTGTAGCAAGGACAGAGACCTCCTAGAGGGAAATGTTCAGGTTGTAATTGTGCTTATCTGAATTTATCCTTAAGAAACACATTAGCAAGCCTGGTCTGCTAACACAGATTCCTGGTCTGGGCAAAGTATCTACCATGGTACTCCAAAGAAGCCAAAGTTCAGTGCCCTTGGTACATATCTGAACATGGTGTGTGGTAGATCATAATTCTGTTACTCTTAGGTGAATACTGACCTCAGAGTTTGACACACCTTACCATAACTCTGTGCACTGTTAACTACTGGCCACAAGACACAAACCAATTATCTGCCTTTGCTGACATGTTTCTTCAGGGACAGAAAAGTTGTACACTCAAGTCTTAGAATAAATAGTAGTTTCTGAAGAAAGAATATGTGACAATGCCCCAAGAAGACTGTGCTGAATTAGTACTACATTCAGAGAATTTTAACCAATAAAAGTCCGGTGGTCATCTAATTGCTTTGCTTAAAGTTTTTCTATAGTGCCACCTAGCTTCCATGATTATTGAGATTGTGGTCTAATCAGAGACCATGGACTTGGGCTCCTGACTTTGCTTCTTACCTATTTTTTTTTTCATTTCTATGAATTCTCCCTAACACTGAGATGTAATATTTGAGGACTCCTGATATGTGGCTTTTCCTCATATGTGTCTATGCTCTTTACTCTCCCCAATATCTTGTCAGATCTCATCCATCAGAGGATTTGCTATTCTTTCCACTTTCCAAGAACGAGCAAGGAACTTTATATCCATTTGCCCCTCACCAACTATGTCTAATCTGTGGTCCTTAGTCTCCATATAGTCAAAGGTAATTATGAATGTATCCCAACACAAAATACAAATTTACTTAAGACAATGTAAGATGTGTGTATGTGTGTGTTAATTTTTTTATTTTTTGTAAAACACTTGCATAAATATTGAACATGGAGTGTGCAAATGACTGTTGTGTCAGTGATAAAGTGCTGAGCCTGGCATTGGAGTCTAGTAGCATCTCTTTACTGAAGTAAGAAGCCAAGAGCTTTTTCTAGGGCTTAATAGGTGATACTGGTAGGTATCCCTCATACTATGCATAGTATGTTTTTTCTGGTGCATAGTAGGTGGTACATGGTGTCCTGCATGCTAGGAGATTTAGCGTACGCTCTTGTTAAAGGAACTAGCTGCTTCAAAGGAAAATGTTGGCTCTCTGTTTCTACACCTTAGGAAGGACCAAACTCCTAGGCCTGGGACCATTTCTGGCAAATTGATTCTTCTAAGAGCCACAATGGCATTCTAATTGCATCGCAGAGTAGTAGCATTTTAAATAGATCATGCTGACACAGGCTAGAGTTTCTGATTTTCACATATTTCAGGCTTTGAGGTTGATGGAGATGTTCACAGTTTTGCGTTTGGGGATTATTGTAATTTATGTGCCATTCCAATCTATTCGGAACTAAAATTGATTAACAGTCTTAAAAACAAAATCTAGCAAATCGTTGTACTAATTAAAGTAAAAAGTAAACCACTCTTGTCTGCCAGGGTCTTAGTGACAACACCATGGGGAAATGAAACTAGCGAGGAGGAGCACAACTGGCAAGAGGGCTGCCTCAGCCTCCACACTCACCACACCACTTCCTCCCTGCCCTGCTCCAATCAACAAGCCACTTCTGGCTTGTTTAGAAAAACAGAGAGAGCCAGGTAGAGTGACATAGGTCTGTAATCCCAGAAAACTGGTTCGGGGGTTAACTATCTCAAAGACAACCCAAACTATATGGTGAGATTCTGTCTCAAAAATAAAAAACCTGGGATGAGTGTAAGGTTTAATTTTGAGTACACGTTTTCCACGGTGGGGGAGGGGGGACACACAACTATGCAATTAAGCCTGAGCCTTGGCTTACTTACTTGTCACATAGGGTAGGGTCAAGCCAACCACTGAGAGGGGAAATAGTATCTGTAACATGGTAACATGGCAAGTTCTTTAAAATGCTTGGCTTTCAGACATAGTGGCTAGAAACTATAGTCCCAGTCTTAGGGAAATTTAGAATTGTTAGAACACAGTAATTAGAGACCAGCAGGCAGCATAGCAAAGCCCTTTCCCCGCTCCCTCTTGAACGCCAAGGTTATGTAGTACTTACATGTTGTGGCTCCTACTGAGCACATGGCCTGGGGTGTGATCCTTGAACTTTATGGTGTTGAAGGGCGAGGGTGTTCCATGGAGTCCAGGACTTTCCTGAGTCCCTGAGCCCTAGATGAGAGGAGAGGAATAGAGTCTATGGTTCTCCTACTCACGGTGATCCAGATAGAGCAGTTGACTATTTTACATAACTTGTGTTTTTCCTGGTTAGATTTCTGGTTAGATTTAACACAAGTTAAAGTTATTTGGGAAAGGGAACCTAAGTTGGGAAAATGGCTCTGTCAGATTAGTCTATAGGACACATTCTTGACAAGAGTTGAAGTCGGATTGTCCAGCACACTGTTCCTGGGTTATATAAGTATGCCATGGAAATTTCTGCCTACACGTTTTCTGCCTTGAGTTTCTTTCATATCTCCTATTGAAATGATGAATTTTAATTGGGTCATATAAGCTCTTGTCTATAGAGGATTCCTAACATCTGCTTTGTTTTTATTTTGTTTTGTTTTCTTTTTCTTTAGCTTGTGACCAGCTCTCTGCTATATCTCAGGATTTCTGTTGCAAATCCTCACAGAATATTGAATATTCCAGGGCCCTAGTGAGCACACAGATCTTCACATGTGTAATCTTCTCTGCCAGCTTGCGTGTGTCCCTCTCCTGGCTCCTGGCACTGCCATCAGCACAGTTGCTCTTCATTGGTGTGTCTTTCCTTGTGTTTAACCCCACATCCTAGCTGAGCCATGGCATCCCTAACGAAGCTTTGTGATCTTTCTCTGTACATTGGCATCTCTTGCCTTCTCTTCTGCTCACATTTCCTCACCTAAGACTATTCTTGCACAATAGCAAGGATCAGTTTTCTGGAAAAGCAAGCCCACCCATGGCACCCCTATCCTTTATTTACATTTTTCTGTAGTTCCATATTGCTTTTAAGAGCAAGACCACAATTGTGTAAGCCATTTCTTTTGGCTATTAAACTCTGTTTCCTGGTCTCCCTTTTCTCACTGCTAAGTCATTTCCTGTTCTCTTCCTGAGGCTACGCTATTGTAGGGAACTGCCTTCCTTGTCATCACCTTTGTTTCACGCCTTTGTAGGTGTATTTCATCTGGAAACCTTACGCAGACCCTAACCTTCCATGACATCTTGCTTGTAATGGGTTGAGAATAGCTACCATAGACTCAGATGTTGGAATACTTGGTCACTAGTTGGTAGAACTGTTTGGGAAGGATTAGGTGGTGTGGCCTTGTTTGAGGAGGTGTGTCGATGGGGAGGGCTTTAAGGTTTTAAAATGCCCAGAGCATTCCCGTTAGCTCCTATGTCTTGTAGTTGTGTCTTCACATGTAAGATCTCAGCTACTGCTCCAGTTTCATGCCTGCCTGCCCATGCCATGCTCCCTGGTATGATGCTATGGTCTCTAACACTCTGAAACTGTAAGCCTCAAACAAACTCTTCCTTGGTCTTGGTATCTTATCACAGTTTCATGAAGTAACTAAGACCCACTTAATGTCGGTTTGTTCGGTTTTGTCCTTTTTGTGTGCTTTGTTGGGTGCCTGGTTAAGAAAATGTTTGTTATGATTCACAGTGCATGTAGAGCTATTTTGTTTGCTTTGGTTTCAGTTCTGGGGATTTAGCCTAGGGCCTAGCAAATGTCAGTCATGCATTATAATACTGAGCTATATTCCCTCCCCTTCAATGCCTCCGGTTCCTAGTAGCTAGGATCATGGGCCTGGGTCAGAATGCGCAGCTCCAACACTGGGTTATTAAGACTAGCAAGGCAAGATTTATCTTTGATTACAAAAGAGGGTTACCACATTTCTGAGTATGATTTGGGGTCTTTGTGGGCAGCTTGCTTAAGACTTTGCAATAATGGCTTTGTGTACACCAGCCCATATCCCAATAGCAGCCCTTGGACAGGTAAGCATGCATTTTTTTCTAGATTTTCTTTTGATTATTTCACTTTTCTTTTTGTACATATAATGAGATAGTATCTTATTATGCAGCCTGTGTTGGTCTTGAACTCACCATGTAGCCCATGCTACCTTCAAACTCACTGTGAAACCAGAGTGAATATTTTTTTTCTCTGACAAATGTGAGGAACAAAGCACATTCAGATGTCACCTTTTAGATGATATCTAGGAAGGAGGAAGAGCATGAGCTATGTTCTGTATTTTTGTTCAACAATTATGTCAGAAAGCCCATCTGCAGACATACAAGTCAGCCTCCTGATATGGCTGGCTACAAGAAATCACTTTGTACAGCTCTTGAAAATGGCATTTCTCAGAAACGCTCCTGTGGGCCTCTTTATATCTCTGTTAGTGCCGAAGATGGAGTATGAGGGAATAGGAAATTTATGAGGGATGGGTACATGATTAAAAAAGAACTATAGGAAACCCACCATGGACTGGTGTACTTCTCTCAATAATGACCAATTAGTGTGGATTTGCAAATAGGAATCTCAGCCTGCCCATCTCTGTGGCCTATAGAATGTTCTCCAGTATTTCCAGCCTTTAAACTCCTGTATCAATAGGCTACCAAGGCTGTACTTTCTGTGCCCAGAGTTCTGTTCAAAACTTGCAGCTCAGAGCCTCTGGAAAGAATAGGGGGATTTATTTTGGTACAGAGCTTTGTAGATAGCTGTACACTGTCATTCACTTCTCATGACAACCTCCTGGGCTTGAGAGTGACGTTTGATTGCCTCCATCTCACAGATAATTCATAAACCTGCAACCCAGCACTGAAGAATATTTGTCTAAGATCAGGCATCTAATAAATCCCAAGGCTGATATTTGACTTTAGTATTTTGAAATGAGATGATGTGAGACAGGAAATTGCATAATTCACTAGGCACATATGGAGTTTATATCTGAAGGGGGAGTGCTACAGCTGCTAGAAAATGAGGGTACCTTTGTCTCAGTGTCCTTGAACCCCTGTCTTTTGGAGCCCCTGGAACTGTGGGCTGCATCTAGCATCTGCTCCCATCAGAATGAATATATTGTTTCTAATGTTCCCCCTACTTCTCTTATAGATTACCACAATTCTATGGGGCCAGTTCTGGTGTACAAATCTTAACTGAACATTCTGGAGCCATGTACTCATGCTGAAAACGCAAAACTATCTTACCTTCACTGTGTCTAACCCTTATCCTGTGTTCTTTTCCTTTCTTGTGTAAGCTAATGTATTGTCGATATATCTAGTTAGAGAAGGGTGCCCCAAGCTCTCAGCGCTTCTGACTGTCCCTGAAGAACACGTGAATTAAACATAAAGCCTCCATTTAAAGGCCTGCTGGGAACAAAACTTTGTGCCAAAAATAAAAGTGACCCACTTTAGTGTTGCTGCTGAGGTTTGTGGTGGCCTAGTCACTCTCATCCAAGCACCTTGTTCAAAACTAAATGATCATTACTGTAGATAGTTTGCTTTAAACCAGCAAAACACTTCTTGCCAGCATTTAGGCAAGGCCCTGCATGTCTACTCGCCTTTTATCTTGCCTCGTCTGGCAGAGAAAGTCACTCCATGCCACCCCTGGGTACCCATGATGCTGAGCGCATAAAGGGAAGTGTCTGGGGCATCATTCACCTATCTGGTGGGGAGTCCTAATTTATCTCCTTTTCTCTTAGCCCTGATGCCTCCTCATTACCCACATAACAGAGGTTATGAAGTGGAATTCAAGATAATAGTTACAGAAGGTGCTGATGGTTGACTCTGAAAATTGGTTTCCCACTCATCTCTAATTGCCATTGTATTGCTTTCTGTGGAAAGAGAGGCAGTTCTCTTTGGATAGCTCTAATCTCCGAGGTCCTGGCAGGCCCTGAGGAAGAACATTTTCATTGTTCCTCTCTGCGGAGCGTTAGGTGAACTCCTGCCTACCCAGTCTATTTCCTAGGAAGATAAACTTACTAACCACTGAATTTTCAACTACAGTGAAATGAAACAAACATGGATTCTGTGTGTTGAAGGAGGCCTGGTATTCATAGCTTTTGAATAAATGTGGCCTACAAAGGAAAGCAAGGTATCCAAGGTCTCCTTAATGAATCTTTATTACATAGACCTTTTTAAAAAATTGTGGCCTGGATTTCCAGAATCTAGACATCCAGGCCTGGGGTGCGGTGTAGAGGTTCCACGCTGGCAGTAGTTGTGCCTCAGTTAATGTGACTAGATATCCCTCTGTGGCTGGACAGTTCCATCTCCAATACAGGACTCAGAGAGGAAGTACAATTTGTGGTTTTCTGATACATGTTAAAATAACTACAGGAGCACATATCACTTAAGTCTTTCAAACCATAGCTATAGCTTCCTTTATTGCTAATGCCCTAGTGCATATAAGTGATATTTTATATTAGGAAGCATAGTGCTTGGCATAGTGTGGGCACGTACTTCTCACATAGCTGACTGTCATGTGCAAATAGGCCCTCATCAGGACAATTCAGCTTACAGCATTTCACCTTTACAACAGTGCAAAAGCATTGCTCATGGAGTAAAGTGTACTTGAGATTTGAGATTTGGCTCTTTCACTTGCTAATGGCATGCAACATATTACCCTTGTAATGCTAGGCAGCCACAGAGAGCTGCAATGCTCAGTTAGCCCTATTCTACCATTGGAAACAGCTCTGTGACAGATTATTTTTCTCAGCTACAATTTCTGGGTTCAATGAATAAATAACTTTATGATTTACAATATTTTTTTTTACTTAAAATCACATATCATTACAGAACCACATCAGAAGTCAAGAAACATCAGTGTTTAAAAATGGTTATTAATAACTTCTTCATTAGTTTCACTACCAGGGTAATTGCTGACCTCTCAAGGGATAGGCATCATGGCATAGTTTTCAGAATAGTTCATAGGCTTTTACTCCTGATCCTCCTTCTTTGTCATATTGTTGCAGAAGGGCTGACAGGGGTTAAATACATGCAGGACCAGTACAGTTGCCATTAACTTATGCTCTATAATGCTGTCCTGGTTCCTGTATTAGTGGTCCAGTTTATAAAAACCATGTCTTGTTCTCATACAAACAGTATGTCTCTGGCCTTCATCATATCCTGATTGAAGCCTTCTCCCTCAATTCCTCACAGCCCCAATCTCCCTCCTTCTTCCCCTTTATCCCCTTACCCTAGTCCATTGAAAGGGGGAGTTCTCCCCCTCTGCCATCTGCCCATAGTTTATCAGGTCTCACCAGGACTGTGCATTAAGAGGACCTAGAACCCCTGCTCATATGTAGCCAATTGGCCGCTCAGTCTCCATGGAGGTTCCCGAGTAAGGGGAGCAGGGGCTGCCTCTGTCATGAACTCAATTGCCTGCTCTTTGATCACTTGCCCCTGGTGATGCCGCCTTGCCAGGCCACAGAGGAAGAGGATCCAGGCAGTCTTGATGAGACTTCCCTTCATTTTAGACTTGGGAAATTATATTCTTTCTATATCAAGCTTTTTTCTTTTCTTTTTGTTTTTTGATGTTTTTGTTTTGTTTTAAGACAGGGTCTCACTATGTAGCCCTGGCCAAGCCTAAACTATTTACCTATGTAAACCAATTTGTCATCAAACTCATAGACATCTGTCTGCTTCTGGGCCCCTGAACTCTTGAGTGCTGAGATTAAGAGCATACAGCACTAAATCCAGCTATAGGGAATCTTCTTAGTGAACTGGGCTTGTTTCTTTCTAAGAATCATAGAATCTGCATTAGGAAAGAACATGACAGACCTCTGCCAGAATCTTATATTTTCGAGTCCTATTTGATACATAGATAATTGGTTCATCTTTGTTTGAATACTTCCAGTGATTTAAGTTCATTTCTTTTCAAATAATACTTGTCATACTTACAAATTCTCACAGAGTTGATTGCCTTGAGTTTCAGTGTGTCCACTGAGTTAACTAAAACTGAAGACTTAGTACAAGTATGTGTTTGATTCATTTGTGAGCACAATCATTTTCTGCATTAGATTGTGAGAACCTGTGAGGAAGGGCTCTGCCCACCTCTTAGAGTGAAACATGTCCAAAGCACCTTACAGGTTCTGTCTCTGAGGCCATGCAGAGCTGAGACACCCATCTGCTTTCTCAAAGACTTGGCATATCTACCAAATTCTCTATTCTCCCTTATTACTTTATTTCTTGTAGCAAAACCGAAAGGACAGTGTGCAGAGATGTCATGCAACTTAAATGTGTCTTTAAGCTATGCTTTCACAGTTTGTTTCTGTCATCCATTTTCGCTGTGTCTCATATTTCTATAACTTTGAATACCTGTGTCGCACATGTCACAATTTTTCATGAGCTATATGTTCCCTTTCCCATATGGAGCAATCACTGGTCTAAGCTCAGAGGTTTACCAAACTCATTTAAGCTATCCAGTGTCTGAAACTACCTTGCTCCTATCTTGGACATGTACCGTTTTAACTCTGACTGCTTGTGATCATCCTGATCATAGCTCAGCTGTGCCTGAGATTCATATGTCCTCACAAAAACTCCAAGTTCTATATAGGAAAGGTGCTTCCTTCATCTCATTAATAGGCTATTGACCGAAAGCATTACTAGATCACTGCTAAGCAGACATGGAGAAGATGTGAGCTTCACCCTCTGTAGATTTTAGCAGAGTACAACTCTCTTGTCCTACACGCCACACCTGCTAATATCTTGAATAAGAACCAGCTTCAGGACTGGAGTGTGGTTGGCATAACTGGCTTAAAAATTTAAACAATATCATAAAAAAGACAAAAGCAGGATGGGGAGGAAGAACACTTATTGGGAGTACATTCTTTGCCTACATGGTTTAATGGGCAAAGGAATGGATTGGATTTGGGGAGTGGATGTTTCAGCGTTGGAACTATGGATGAGGATTTTTTGTTTTAATGATTGACTGTTTGGGGCATGTTATTCTGAGATGAGCTGCCCTTTAGAAATTAGGAAATTGAAATGAATCAAGGGAAAAGCATCAGATGCCCATCTATAGCATGATGAATTCAGTTCATGTTGATTAATACCATATGCATATTGGAAAAGAAGGATCTCTAAGCTAGTGAGGTGCTTACTAATTAGTGCTCACTATTCAGTACACATTTTAGTAGCAGAGGTTAAACAAAATTCTTCCTTTAAAATAGAAATTTCCATTAATAAGAATTGACAGTATGTAGAGTGATATGCTTAATGTATATAAACTTACTTTAGTTCCACAATGCACCCAGAGGTGACATGCTGACTTCCCTATTTCCAGGTGAGAAAATGAATGCTTTCAAAGCACCTTGCTCCAACAACTCTGTTCAAAAGTTTGACTCCAGCAAAGCTATTTGATAGGAATGAAGTAGGCTGTGATTTGTAGAATTTTACATTTCTTTAGCTACATTTTACAAAGCAAATTAATCTGGGCACAGTGCCATATACCTCTAATTACTGCTTTCAGGAGTCAGAGACAGGAGAAGTATGAGTTTAAGGCTAGCCTAGGATGTCCAGTTGGACAATTTTCGGAGTGATGGAGAAAGATACATGTATGGAGAGAATGCAAATATGACTACAAGACAAATGTGAAAAAAGTTGTAATATATTAAGTTTAATTAGGTATTTTTTGAGGGCCAGTACTCACTTTATAGCCTTGGCTGGCCTTGAACTCACAGATATCTGCCTGTCTTCCCTCCCAAATGCTGAGATTAAAGACATGCACCATCATGCCAGGTCCTCAGATTAATTTTGCATACTTAAATGTACTTTTTAAACATGGGACACATTTTATTTTAATTAAATTTGTTTTTAACTAATAATTTATTGAACAAAAAGCATGCAAATGAATGAGATAGCATTGTCTTATATGCATGGTGTAACACTCAAATATTTCTTATAATTTATGATCAAAACTTTAAAATATCTTCAGAGCTTTAAGCAACCTTGGGAAGAATCCAAGAACAGTACCCATGTATTCTCATGTATAGATGACAGGAAAATAGATCATGCAGTGTGAACACCCATAAAAAAACAAGCCATCAGAGGTCATTTTCCAGTTATCCAAAGCCATCAAAATTGTTATTCAAGAAAGAAAAGATCATGGGACCCAGGGAGATGTCTCAGATTACTTGCTGTCAAGACTGAGGGCCCAAGTACACTAAGTTCAATCCCTTGACCTACATGGTGGAAGGAGAGAACTCCAGCAAATTATACTCTGCTTCTACTTGCATACCTTGGCACATACACACATATAACACATACAAACAAATATCTTTGAATAAATAGATATAAAAAGTTAATAAAAAGAAATGAAAGGCCTTGCTTTCAAGGAGCAGACCTTATGTACTAAGAAAGGGTGTGTGTGGAATATCTGAAGATAGTTGATTTAAATCAACTGCAAGCCTGAGTGTACATGTCAGAAAATTGGTTTAAAATATGTACAAATGACCATCTGATTACAGGTATTAAACAGTATGGATTCAGTTTCAAAGCTGCAAAACTGTATATGATTTAAGAGAGTAACTCAAATGGTGTAATTTTTGGTATTTATTTATTTTTTATTTATTGCAATTTATTCACTTTGTATTCCAGTTATTATAGCCCCTGCCCTTGTCCCCTCCCAATCCCGCCCTCCCTCCCTTCTCTATTCCTATGCCCCTCTCCCAGTCCACTGACAGGGGAGGTCCTCCTCCCCTTCCATCTGACATTAGCTTATCAGGTCTCATCAGGACTGGCTGCATTGTCCTCCTCTGTGGCCTGGTAAGGCTGCTCATACCACCACCACCTCAGGGGGAGGTGATCAAAGAGCCAGCCATTGAGTTCATGTCACAGATAGACCCTGTTCTCCTTACTAAGGAACCCGCTTGGATGCTGAGCTGTCATGGGCTACATCTGAGCAGGGGTTCTAGGTTATTTCCATGAATGGTCCTTGGTTGGAGTATCAGTCTCAGAAAAGACCCATGGGCCCAGACTTTTTGGTTCTGCTGCTCTCCTTGTGGAGCTCCTGTCCACTCCAGGTCTTTCTATTTCCCTCTTCTTTCATAAGATTCCCTGCATTCTGCCCAATGTTTGGCTATGAGTCTCAGCATCTGCTTTAATACCCTGGTGGGTAGAGTCTTTCAGATGCCCTCTGTGGTAAGCTCCTGTCCTGTTCCCTTTTTTATCCCTCTTCAGGTGTCTATTCAGTTTGCCTTTCTGAATGAGGATTGAGCATCTTACCCAGGGTCGTTTTTCTTGCTTAGCATTTTAATCCTTCGTTTTTTTTTTCTTTCCTGTGAGAATAAAAGTGAACTTTCTGCAAAACCCCAGTATACGAAGTGATAAAATGAAGACTATTAGAAATAAGATATTAGGAACCATTGTGGCAAATAAAACAGTATATATAAAGAAAATATGAAGTAAAATATGGACTGAAAAAATAGATACACAGGTGAAAAATCTTAGCTAAACCTTATACTCCTGTTTATACAGTGGCCTTTCTACCAGGCAGAAAGGTTCTGGGCAAAGCATATTCTCAAAGAAGCATAAGGTATGTGGGGATAGTTTTCACCACCAACATAGTTATGGCAAAGAAGTAAAACTAAAGAGAGTTTTAAAACACATATAATCAGGGTCAACAGCCATCAATCTCCATATTGACATGCAGAGGGAGAATGTTCATGATAATTTACATGACTGTTGTTGTCCCACAACACTCAAAACCCTCATTAAATTCTAGACCACCAACACTGCTAGGGTCCTTATCTGACACCACTGTAGAAAACATATTCCTGCCAGAAACTTACTTTTGAATGATAAAGTTCAGAACACTTGAAAGTAAGGGAAAGGTAAAAGTATCATCTTAAATGTTTATTTAATTCAGGAGGAAATAGAAATGAAAATGTAGGCTATTTTGCAGCTAGGAAAGGAGAAGGAATGCTAAAGTTTCCAAAGTTTGCCCAGAGCCCTCACTGGAGGTGTGTTAATAACCTTAGATGCTCATTATTCAGAACCAAGGAGAATGATGAATGGACCTTGCTTTCTATTTGGTAATTGAAACATGAGCAATGGTGTTGGTCCAAGGAAAGCAGAAAGGAAATAAGAGTCAACAGCAAAAGTCTGTGAGTAAGAAAAATAAAGGCATGAAAAATAAAAGAATGGATTTTAAAAGCCAATGCAATGCATAGGAATATGCCCATCCTTGATGAAATTGAATAATAATGGAGAAAATGCTAATAAAGTAACTTTTAAGATGGAGGATGGCAATATGTATAGAAAAGAATGACAAAGTAATAACTGGCATTTATTAGTTATTCTCCATGTACCTGATATAGCACTATGTTGGTATAATGTTCTTTTGGAATATATACTAAATGTTTACCCTTGTTCATTCAAATGTTGATTTCTCTTCCCCCACTCTCTGGTTTCAATCCAGACATTGCATTGTGATACTTATTCTAAGTATTACCTGTCTCAACTTTGTGTAAACATGCCAAAATAAAACAACCAGCCACACTGTTGAGCAATGGAGAGGAAGGAGTAGGAGAGAGAGGGGAGGAGCCAGAGGACAGGAAGGAGTGGGAAGGAGAGGAGGAGAGAAGGGCAGCAGAGGCTGGGAAAGGAGAGGTTGGAGGAGAGATCTTGGAACAATGTGGAGAATGAACCAGACCTAAGATTTCACAAAAAGCAAGTATAATGGGTAAAATCTAAATGTTAGGAAAGTATGAGGGCTTGGAGGTTTAGGATGGAGTAACTATTGCCCAGCATTGTGTTCTAGGTTAACTAAATAAACCCAGTCTCTGTGTGGTGATTTGGTTATACAGCTGTTTAGGATTAACAGCAGCATTACTAAAAGTATTATCAATAGTAAATATTAATCGCCTCCTACAACACACTAAGTACTTAATATATCTTAACTTATTTCATTCTTACAGTGGCTTAAGAATGAAGAATGTTAGGATTCCATTTTTCAAAGAGAAACTTGGGCATAGAGTTACCTTGATCAAGGGTTCTTAGACCTAAAGTGCTGAAAAGTGACCTAGGTCCTCCCTCCCTCCCTGAAAGACTAGCTGATTTGTGAAAATTAAATTGTGTTTGCCTAAAAGAATGTTTGCATTCTCTCAACCCTATTCAAGGAAAGTCCTTTTTTGCAGTGGACAGTTGTTAACAGAGCCACACAACTGGTCACAGTGCAGGGAGTAAATGACTGTTGATTGCTTAAGCCTTAATCCAAAGGTCACATGTATATTATATTCTCTCTATCCAAGAATGTTGCAGTAGAGAGGGAGAGGATGGAGAGGAGAGGACCACTTCAAAGTGTGTTCTGGACAAGACACGGTCATTGTATATGAACTCACACAGCAGCAATTACTTCAACAAGATTTGCACATGATCAAGCCAGTCAACATTCCAATTAGGGATAGTGGATGGGATCACAAGGTTCCACTCCTGTCTGAGGATTATTGGGAGTTAATGGCTGTGGGTAAAGGAGAATCCGTTTTTGTCAATGGTGCATGATAAACTTTATTTCTAGGTCATCTGTATCCAGTTCCCAGTACCCACATCAGGTACCTCATAGCTACCTATAACTCCCATTCCAGCGGCTTCAGCAACCTCTTCTGGTCTGACCCCAGACACACATGTGATACACATACATATATGCATGCAAACATTCACACATATAAAATAAAAATAAGTTAATTTAAAATGAAAAAAAGACACAGAGTTTCTCCCTGTCTAAATTTAAAGGCATGCATCTAGTTCATACCTGCTTATACAGGAAACACACAGTGGCATATAGCATTACCTTAGGTAGAAATGCTCTGTTTTGATTTTCAGTTGATTTCATTGTACAAACCTTTCGTAGTAGTGCAGTCAAAGGACAAAAACAAAACCTGTTTCTCCTTCAGTAGTGTGAAAAGAACAAGGAAAGGAAAACAGGCAGGTACATAGGACAGAAATGGTTCTTCCTGGTGGAGTGTCCTGCTGCCTGTTTAAATGCTGACTCTGCCGAATGGTCTGGAATGGCAAGGCTGATGCCATTCCTGGGTTTCCTGGTAAAAATCTGGTTAGAAAAGCCCCCTGAACTTCTTAGGGGTCTGTATGCATCATCACACCACTCTTTTTTATTACATCATGTTTAAGGTATCTTTGTAGGAAATGTGAAAGATCATACTTAGGTCACTGAAAACTTGCTTTACAACCTTTTAGGTGTCCAGAGAGAGGAAAGTTATCTCTGCACTAGCTACAACAGTTTGTGTGTGTGCTTGTGTGTACATGTGTGTGTGTGTGTGTGTGTATTTGTGTGCACACATTCATGGTTGTGTACATATTCGTGAGTGTCTACGTATTCATGAGTGTATACCTTTGTGCAGGCGTGTGTGTGTGTGTGTGTGTGTGTGTGTGTGTGTGTGATTTCAGTCTTTTCAGCAGAGAATTGGGAGTCCATCTCTGGGGAGGCATTTATGAGCATCTCTTCATTATCAGTGTAGGTTTGGTATGAGGATCTTGCTTACTTGGGAAGCAGTAACAATTAGTAATCATCAGTATTCTTCATTTTTTTTTCTTCTCACTCTTTTTAATCTATGGCTTTTAAAATCAGTTTGGAGTTCAAGGTGAATAACTTTGGTGGTTGATGTGTGTGGAAGGCCCAAGGCCCCAGAGCACTTCTCCAAGCTCAAGGAGAATGGATAGCCATGAGAGTACCCAGGGAAGAGGAATGGCTTTGCTGCATCTCATGCTAACTCCACTTAAGGGCCTTGGAATTCTCAACTGGGAGAAACACATTGTGTCCACACCTTGGAATGAACCAACCAGCAGATGAGGACTTGCTGAGTGAGTGCATGCTGATCCCCAGGAATTTGTATTTAGAACATATGGTTTATTCTCCCAGAACTTTGTAACTAATATAATTGGAAGCAGGATAGCCTTACTGCAGTCACTTAGCACTGGGCAGCTGAAGTCACTTCACAGAAACATCATGACCAAAAACTGAGCTTCGGCAAGGAGGAACAGAAAAGCCATTTTTTCATTTTTCAAGCACCCAGAGGTTCAAGGAGAAGCTTGCAAGAAGGCCTATAACATTCTTTCTGGTGTTATGAACTAAAGACAGTTTTTCATTGCCTAAAGAAAAGCTCTCTTTTCAAATAAACTCATGCCTGCTTTTTATCTGCAGAGCTTACCCATGAATGTTCAACTCTTCATGCTGCACATACTGAAAAGAAAGAAAAGCGCTGCTGTATATCCTTGGCACTTTGTCCTTCTGTTGTCTTTTCAGGTTTAGGAGACTGATAAACCAAACCTAAAATTATCAGTCTGATGTACTCAAGATTTTTCCAGTTTCAAGCATGCGTATACTCAGAGGTGTATACTTTAAGAAGAGGCAAGCCACAAATGGAACCTCTACTCTGCTCTGAGCTTCTTTGAAAGCGCTGTGGTTTATAAGCTAGAATGGTGAGTGAGGACAACAAAGAGTGCCCCTAAGGATATATCTGTACCCAGTGAGTCACCAGTGAGCGGGAACAGTGACATAAGCAAGCTTAGCAGCAGATAAGTGCAGAAAAAATTGTTCTCATATTTAAAAATTTGGACTTTAATATTATAGGGTACAGAACTGTGTCCACAATAAGTTTCCCCAAAATATATAGCATGTAACAGGTAAGATGGAGGAGCTAAATGGGGTGGTCTTTGTTCACTTTTGTCTAGAATTCTCTTTTATTAAGGATCAACTTGTGTCAGATGACAACTATAGACACAGGGTCATCCTAGTCCCTGTGAGTGGGCAGCTCTAGGAATCCAGTGAACGGATGGACTCTGAAGGCAGATGTCTTGGTAGATAAACCAAGAAAAACAAGTTTTGTTCATGTTCTCTAGACTTACTATTTTATCCTAAATGGTTCCCCGAGAGAAGTTCCTGAAACACCTTGGTTAGACACTCCCTCCATAGATGTCTCACATCTTTGGCAGAAGACACATGACAGGTGATGGGCTAACAGCTGCCTTGACAGGGTACAGACATGATAAGCAGAAGACAGGTATGTGACATGGACAGAGGGATCAGAGCACACTCCCTGAATGACAGTTCCAGTGCAAGCTGGTGGGTGCACTGCTAGAACAATGGGGGAAATTGAGGCAGGACAATTTTCATAGTAAGGCAAGTGTTTGTTGTCTAGATGTTCATTCACAGGTGATTAGTTGTATGATATCAGTGACTAACATACTGCCCAACACAGACGATATACTCATCTCTTCTGTATTTTGTTATACCTGAGATAATATTGTCTACAGAGTGAACAGACACAGTGCCTCATAGGAACAGGTGAAAGGGACTGGGAGATAGTCAATAAGGTGTTTGCCTTGAGAACCTAACTTCGATTCCCACAATGCACGTCATAAACTGGGTGTGCTGTCATAGACTTATAATACCAGCACTAGGGAGGCAGAAATAGGCAGATCCCTGTTGCAAATGTACATGCATGCAATACATGTGTTTGCACATACACGACCATTTGCTTGCATGTAGGAGTGCACACACACATGCACAGGTGGAGCTGCTGTGGCACATCCTGGAGCTTGGCCCGTGAGAAAAGCTCTTCCCTCTGCATCTTTCCTTGAAGAGCTACTGTCCACGTGCTCTTAACCCAGCATGATTAACACCTGGTGCTCAGGTGACTCAAAACAAGCACTTGGCGGCAGTATTGAGGGAACTGCCCAGTCTCTGGGACTCACACACCTTCTTTCAATGTGTGGTGGCATTTAGGGTGACACATAACGGAGGCCTGACAAGTACTGAGCTCCAGCAAAAGGCTGCAGCTTGAGTCTCTGGGAGAGGGCCAGCAAAGGTGTAACTCACTGTCTCCAGCAAAGGGAGCTGCTCAGGAGCCATGCTCCTCTAAACCTTAGGCCCCTTCTGAGGGGCTTGTATGAGTCCTAAATACTTCCCCCTTAAAGTCTTTCCTTACCTCTGGAGAGTGCAAAATTTTTCACTTGGTCCAAATAGGAAGCACTTGATTCTCCTACCAGGATTAAAAAGACTGTATGGTAGGAGATATTATATATTAATATAATATATTTAGTACTATATATATATACATATACACACACACACACACACACACACACACACACATATATATATATATATACCCATAGGTCCCTGTAACACACACACACACACACACACACACACACACACACACACACACATTTTGAAAACTGAGACCATCTCTAAGCTTTGCCAAACATTTCCAAGTTACTCCACACTAGAATCTTAAAACATTGGAGTGACCTGTTGCCTAGGCAAATGCTGACTACTGTGGCTTCAGAGGTGATGGAATGACAAACTCAAAACATGGAAACCAGAGAGCAGAAAGCAGCTTATGTCCTTCAGGTAGCCTAGTTATATGAAACACAGTGTTGCTACATGTCCTGTGCACCCCACAGTGATTTCCATTGATCCCCTTAGCTCAGCTGGCTGCCCCAGGGCCAGATTGCTTTTGTTTTCTAATTGAAGCACGGGAAGTAAGCCAGATATTCCCAAAGACAGCTTTGGACAGGAAACTTGGGGAACACTCCAGGCCTCTCAGCCCTTATTCCATGTTACCAGCTTGATTCTGGAAGAAGATGTGCCTAAGTGTCAAACAGGATAGACATTTTAAGAGGGAGAAAACAGGGAACAGGACAGGAGCCTTCCACAGAAGACCTCTGAAAGACTCTACCCAGTAGGGTGTTAAAGGAAATGCTAAGACCCACAGCCAAACTTTGGGCAGAGTACAGAGACTCTTATGAAAGAAGAAGAAGATAGGAGGACCTAGAGGGGACAGGAGCTCCACAAAGGAGAGCAATAAATCCAAAAAATCTGGGCACAGGGGTCTTTTCTGAGACTGATATTCCAACCAAGGACCATTCATGGAGATGATCTAGAACCCCTGCACAGATGTAGCCCATGGCAGCTCAGTGTCCAAGTAGGTTCCCTAGTAAGGGGAAGAGGGACTGTCTCTGACATGAACTCAGTGGCTGGCTCTTTGATCACCTCCCCCTGAGGGGTTGAGGGGGGCAGCCTTGCCTGGACACAGAGGAAGATAATCTATCCAGACCTGATGAGACCTGATAAGCTAATGTCAGATGGAAGGGGAGGAGGACATCCCCTCTCAGTGGACTTGGAGAGGGGCATGGGAGGAGAAGGGGGGTAGAATTGGGAGGGGGTGAAGGAGGGAGCTACAGCTGGGATACAAAGTTTTGTTTTTTTTTTAAGTTTTTTTTCATATTTTTTTAATTTATTTATTTTTATATCAATCACAGGTTAGGTACTTTGCATCCCAGGCGCAGCCCCCTCCCTCATTCCCTCCCACCCTCCCCAGCCCTCCCTCATCTCCTCCCCGCCCCCTCCAAGTCCACCAATGGGGGGAGGACCTCCTCCCCTTCCATCTAACCCCAGCTCATCTTGTCTCCTCAGGGCTGGCTGCAAAGTCCTCCCCTGGGATCTAGCCAGGCTGTTACTCCCTGGCATGTATGGGGGAGGGTCAAAGAGTCAGCCATCAAGTTCATGACTGAAACAGTCCCTGTTTCCCTTGCTAGGGTCTTCAGTCCTACACCGAGCTATCATGGGCCCCATCTGTGCGGGGGTTCCAGGCCACATCCACACATGGTCCTTCATTGTAGAAACCGTCTCATACAAGACCCCTGTGCCCTGCTCAGTTTGGTCTTTGTGGAGCTCTTGTTCTCCCCAAGTCTCAACAACCTCCCCCAGATCTATCATTACTTCTTGCCCTCTGTCAGAGGCTTGATCTCGAGTCTTAATATCTGCTCTGATACATCGCTACATTGACCCCCCCACCCCAGAGGTCCTCCTTGGCATGCTCCTGTTCTGTTGCTTGTTTTCTCCTCAGTTCGACACTGAGCTATCATGGGCCACATCTGAGCGGGGGTTCTTGATTGGAGAAACTGCCTCATATAAGGCCTGCTCAGTTTGGTCTTTGTGGAGCTCTTGTTCTCCCCAAGTTTTATTATTACTTATTATTCTCCCCTATTTTTATTATTACTTCCCGCCCTCTGCCAAGGGCTTGGTTGTGAGTCTTAATATCTGCTTTGATACATTGCTATATTGATTCTTTCAGAGGTCCTCTTTGGTGTGCTCCTGTCCTGTTGCTTGTTTTATCCTCCATTCAATGTCCATCCTATTTGTTCATCTAAACAAGCATTGATCATACCAACCTGCGTCCTCCTTCTTGTATATCTTCCCTAGGTGTGTAAATTTCAGCATGACCTTCCTATCCTATAGGTCTATATAAGTGAGTATATACCATATATTTCTTTCTCCTTTTGGGATACCTCACTTAGGATGATCGTTTCCAGGTCCCACCATTTGCCTGCGAATTTCATGATTTCCTCCTTTTTAATTGCTGAGTAGTATTCCATTGTGTAAAAGTACCACAATTTCTGTATCCATTCCTCAACTGAGAGACATCTGGGTTGTTTCCAGGTTCTCGCTATTACAAATAAAGCAGCTACGAACATAGTTGAGCAAATGTCCTTGTTGTGTACTTGAGCATCTTTTGGATATATGCCTAAGAGTGGTATAGCTGGGTCTTGTGTAATCACTATTCCTAATTGTCTAAGAAAGCACCAAATTGATTTCCAGAGTGGTTGTACAAGTTTGCATTCCCACCAGCAATGGAGGAGGGTTCCTCTTTCTTCACA
>CM053744.1:100380069-100392563 GCA_028658305.1 Pachyuromys duprasi | reverse complement strand
ATAATCCTCTGCAGTCAGTTCTTTTTTTAGCTCCATACCACATTTTTTAATTGGATTACTTGGTTTCTTCCTTTTTAACTTCTTGAGTTCTTTATATATACTGGATATTAGCCCTCTGTCAGAAGTAGAATTGGTAATGATCCTTTCCCAATCTGTAGGCTGTCGTTTCGTTCGGATGACAGTGTCCTTTGCTTTACAGAAGCTTTTCAGCTTCATGAGGTCCCACTTATTGATTGTTGATCTTAGAGCCTGTGCTGTTGGTGTTCTATTCAGGAAGTAGTCTCCTGTGCCAATGAGTTCTAGGGTCTTTCCTTCTAACCGGTTTAGTGTGTCTGGTTTCATGTTGAGGTCTTTGATCCACTTGGACTTTAGCTTTGTACAAGGTGATAAATATGTATCTATTTTCATTTTTCTGCATACAGATACCCAGTTGGACCATCACCATTTGTTGAAGATGCTGTCTTTTTTCCATTGAATGGTTTTGGCTTCTTTGTCAAAAAACAAGTTTCCATAGGTGTGTGGGTTCATTTCTGGGTCTTCTATATGTATTTCTTTACTGAAGAACAGAAGGCAGTTCCTCCAGGCCATTTGGTTCTATTTTTAATCATACCCTACTCCTTCCCGGGACGGTAGTATGTGAAAAGCCCTCTACCTTATAACAGTGATTTTTCAGGAAGATCAGGAGAGTTTTAACTCCACTATTTGCTATTTATATAATTTGGGTCTGTAGTGTTTTAAATACACACTGTCCTCCATATCAGATAGAGATGTGAAGCCCTTGGCTGCCCAATTCTCATAATTATTTCAAGAAGTTGGAGTGAACCCACACATGTGCATTATGGTTATTATTATTATTATTATTATTATTACTGTAGTTATTATTATTACATTATGGTTACCATTTTTATTATTATTTTCATGATCATTTTTCAAAAATGGAATTTTGTAAAATCCAACGTGTTATAGAATATTAATAGTTATTATTTATTTAACTTTTAGTTAAACAGTGGTTATTCCTAAATGAGCTGTATACCCACATCACCACACAGAGACTAGGATTTATTTAATTAACCTAGAGCACAATGCTTGGCAATAGTTACTCCATCCTAAAGTCCAATAAAAAGCTCCTTTTCTTTTAATACAATAGCAATTATAAAACAGTTATGAAAACCATTAGGTAAGATTTACATGACCAATGTCAAGTCCATGTGTATTTGGCAACTTAGGGGAAAGTATCTGATTATCCTGTCTTGACAAGTTTAGAATTCTATAGCTAAATTAACTTTTATCTTTATTGGTATTACCTATATGAAAACATTTTCTTAAATTCTGAACAACTTAAGCTTAATTGTGTAACTATAACTATTTGGTCTTCAACTTCTCCACCACCCCCCCCCCCCGAGACTTGAGAAGGAATAAAAGTAGTTACTGAAAGTAAAATTAGTATATAGGAAGTGCATGTTAGCAGCTTCCAAAAAATAAAAAATTGATAGAGACAGTTTGCTGCCTGAACAGTCACCCAAAACTCTATAACGTTGGAGCATCATCTTCAGCCTTCTGGCTCAGTATATTTGACAGACATGTATGTGAAGCAGGAACTATTTAGGACTTGCTTACCCTGTCTTGACAGAGTTCAGCAGTTGACTTGTCCTGCATTTAAGCTTGCCCATTTTTGGCAGAATTCTATCTGTTGTGAAATGAAGGCATTTTCTTTTTGCCCAGGTGGCTCATTTGCCACATTTGAAGCCATTACCATGTGGAGGTTCTTAGATGCTCATCATCTTTGAGGTAGGTGGGGTGCTGCCAGGAGATGACCTGTCTCATTGTCAAAGAATCTTTAAAATAATAAAGACATTTTAAAATTTCTGTAGGTCTCTGAAGTTTTTGAAGACTACCTATCTTAATGTAATTGACCAGTCTACAAAATCATATGTATCTGTTAAACCTAGGATGTATACTCCTGTGATAAATTAGGCTAGTGTCTGAAATGACTGTGAGTTGTTAATGAATTGCTAGTTAACTAGCAATTAACTTGCATTACCTAATACCCTAAATAGTTTGTAATAGCAGTTTAAAAGTATTTGTAACCTTGAATTTGTATCAATATACTAAAATTTATTAATGTATTAAAAATAGACTTATTTTACATCAATATACAAAATCCTATATCAGAGTTAAAAATAACCTTATCTGAGAACAGACAAAGCCTTACGTTGAGTAGATTCAATAATCTACCTTTTGTCTCATTATTCCTATTAGATATTCCTGTATTCCCCTTTCTTTCTTTTCAACCCCTCTTCTCCGTATCTAAGAAAAAAAGATAAAGAAAAGAAAAAGGGAAAAAGAGAAATCCCTGAGTCTAACCTTGTTTTCTCTCTGAATAAGACCATTAATAATAATAATCATCTCCCAAGGACAATAAGCATTCATAGCCAGAGAAAACAAAAATCTACCCAACCTCCCTTAAATGAAATTGGACATCATTTTCATAAATTTTTTTCTAGCTGACTTTTTGGACACACAGAACTCCTGTGAAGGAGTCAAAAGGAAATTGGGAAAAATATTTAATTAAACAAGCATTAACATTTGTGATCCAGCCTTTGAATGTTGAAAATTTTCAGGGTTAATAAAAGCCCTGTTTGAACAGTCTAAAATCAGCTGGACCAATTGAGATGAGTAGCTTTCTTCAACTCTTTCTTTGGATCTGGCCTTGATGGGAAACAGCAATTGAAGCAGTTTAAGGCAGGAATATGCAAGATACTGGAACAGATGTGTCAATATGAGCATACTGGAAGGATGAATTCTGTCAGATTTCATCCAGGGTCTCTGGTGTCCAGTCATTTTGTTCTGCAGATATACAATTTTTCACAATAATTGTACAGTCCTAAAACTATAAATGTATGAGATGTGCAGGTTAAAACTAAACTGTAAGCCAGTTTTATCTATGCCAATTAAAAGAATAGCATAATAAAATTTGAGAATATTGTAGCCAAGGATTTATTGGCCATGTATTGTTGAAGTTCTAGGTAGAGACATTTGTTATGTCTCAGTCAGTTCCAGAGTTGTTCCCATGTAAAAGGATTAGCACTTTGTTACCTGTTCTGTTTAGTCTTGTTGATTTCTCTCTTCTTGTGTGTGGCCAAGATCTTCTGGTGGTCTTCCTGTGTCTTAACTGATTTTTATTAGTTTTGATGGAACCCATAATTTCTCTTCTTCTTTATGAACATACTCAAAACCTTTCCCCAGTTTAACACATTCCCTGTTCTCCATTTTGGAGTTAGGACCTTTATATGCTGCTCTAATTCAGCAGTCCTTTCTAAATTCTATTGGATCTTAGCAGGTGTGCTCCTTATCTCATTTAAACATTTTAAAATTGATAAATCATTATTTGGGGAAATATTACATTTTCCTTCTGTTTTATGATCATCTTTTAAAATTATTGTTAGATATTTTCTTCATTGTTTGACCTGTAGGATTATAAGTTATATCTGTAACAAGTTTCATGTCAGGTCTAAAATATTGTTGGATTCCACTGGATATACATGCTGAAGCACCATCAGCCCCAATTTGCAAGGGGGCCAAAACATTAACTATCTCTACCAAGCGTGTAACCTTAGGATCATGCTCTCCAGAATTTAAGGCAAAAGCCCACTGGAATTCTGAGTATGAATCTATAGCATGGTGCATGTATTTTAGTTCTCCGAACTCTGTCAAATGGCGCATATCAGCCACTGTATGACCTTATTCCAAGACAGCACTAAACAGGATCAGCATTTCTACTTTAGCATATAATTGAACCTTAGCAATTAGTAATTGAACCTTAACAATACACACAACAATCTCCAGTCTGATCAAGTTAGCCTATAGCTGACGACTTTCTTTCCAGCATCTGAATGGACTGCCATTTTGCAATATCTGCAAGCATCTGTGGACTTTTGGCATCTGGAACCACCTCTTTTGGTGTTATTGTAAGTACGAGATTGGAATGCTCTGAAGGCTCTCTTTGATTCAAAGATTTCCCCCAATTTCTGTTCTATGGCCTTTAATTCAGCGTCTGTTTTTTCAGTCTCTTCTTTCACCAAGTCTGCCTTATCCTGATCTTTCCCAAAGAGGATATACAAAACTGAAATCATCAGTGAAAAAATTATTTGTATGCAAAGAGAAACAGATTCAAATGGTATCTAAAAGCACTGTGTCATTGTGTCTTCCTCTATTTTCAACATAGAAAATTATCTTTTTTAATCTCAAAATCTTTCCCTAAGGACTTTATACTTTCTTAGACCCAACTTCCTTTCTAGACCCTATGAGTTCAGATGCTTGAGGCTTCTCTGTCTCTGGTTCCTACTTCCAGGAAGAGGTATTTTTTTCTGCCTCCCTCACTGGATCATTATGCCTTCCTCACTCTGTGAAGTTAATGTCCATAAATGTTTGCTCCTCAGACTGGCAAGTACCCCTTCTAAAAGGGATTTTGCTTTCTAAAAAGGTCTAGCTTTGTGGCGCTTTCTGTTAAAGAGTCACTTTTTTTTCTACCTAACAAAACTGCTTCTCTGAAGTTTGTATGTAACATTTTTTGTTTTTCTGCAGCCTGCTGGAGGCCTTGCTGCTCTGCAGGGGGTCTGTTTAATCAAAAATCTGAGCTCCTACTTTAGGAACTGCCATTGCTTTGTTTTTAAGGAACAAAACTAAAAAACTGCTTTATGGTTTTACTTTATATGTAAGTTCTTGCTAGATTATTTAAATTCTGCCACACATTGGTACACCATTTGTTGTAGAATATTAATATTGTTAGAGCATGCAATTCTTAATCTCAGGGTTGTGGGTTCATATCCCACGTTGGGCACCATTTGTGGTTGACTATCAATATTTATATTTGATTTATCTTTTAGTTAAACAGTGGTTATTCCTAAACCAGCTGTATACCCAAATCACCACAAAGAGACTAGGATGTATTTAGTTAACCTAGAGCACAATGCTGGGCAATATTACTCCATCCTAAACCTCCAAGCCCGCATAGCTTCCTCCCATTCAGAATTTCCAACATTATACTTGCTTTTAGTCATATCTTAGGTTCCATTCTTCTCTCCTTATGGTTCCAAGTCCTCTCTTTCTGACCTCTGCTCTCCGACTCACTTTTCTCTCCTCCCCTCCGCACCAGGATTTCCCACCCTAGTCTCTCCATTGCACAGCATTGGTTGGCTGTTTTATTGAAATTGCAGAGAACAAATGGTGGCATGTTTATACAAACTTGAGACAGGTGATGCTTAGAATAAACATGACAATGCAATTGCCAGATTGAAACCAGATAGTGGGGTAGAGACATCATCATTTGAATGAACAAGGGTAAATTGTATACATTCCGCAAAAACATTATACCATAACCGACCTGTTTAATATTATTCTGTATAACGGTACTCCCTTGGCTAAAACTCTTCTACAATATTTTCATTGGATTTAACCACTCAGCCAGGCTGAATTCAAGAACTCCAGTGGGTTTTAAATCTGTTCACTACTGGCTAAGTAGTATGTTTGAAGAAAAAATAGCAAGCAGTGATCAACATCTTATTCTCAGGCATAATAGCCCTGCTGAAACTCCCATTTCTCATCCTCTATTATTATTAATACAGAGTCATTACTTAACATACATTGTGTTAGATACAGATAATACTTTAAAACTACCCTTTAAAACCAGCCATTATAACCAAGGGCATGAAATCATAAGAAGTGACATGTGGTTAAAGACCTGCATTCTATGCTCGCTCACTGTGATCAACCCCGTTATTCTACTTGTCAGCTAATGAAATATCTCTTCTTGATTCAGAATTAACTAACAGTGTACATGTGTGCCAGTTCTGGGAGGCAGTCTGCTCAGTGCTTTTTACACAGCTTCCTCTCTGCAGGTTTCACAGAACAAGTTGGTCCCTGCTCCAGAAATGTGTTTTCAAACTCTGAAGTAGGGGTTCATTTCATTATTGCATGTGGTTTCACATAAGGATTGCTTTGAATATTCCCAGGGAATCAAAAAATAAAAACTATGTAGGAACTTGGCAATATGTGTGGGAAAATAAAACAATAACAAAACCTAACCACCTAAAATATACATCATTAGTTTCGTTTTGTTTTTCCCAAGTTGGAAGTTAGGGCTGATGTGTCAGTTTATTTCATCAGTTGTGATGGTTCTGGGAACTAAGCATTTTCAGAACCCACTGAACCAGACCAAGTTGCAATGCTAGGCCACCACCTCTAGATGGCCAAATTCTGTTTTTCCCTTTGGGCCATGTGGTTTCAGAGCAAAGCTGACTGGTTCTAGGTTTTGGCTTCAACCTTACCTGTAGAAGAATCCCCAAACTCCAGTACACCTGTGCTGCAGGCCAGCAGTGACACTGTTCAAATGCTTACATGGTGTGAGTCAGAGTGTCAAAGGTCAAAATGGCACACCGGCTAGGTGCTGAAAAAACAGACCTCAGAGCCCTTTATAATTTGGATCAGGTTTATTTCTCCTTTTCTGAAGCTGTCGTTTCATATAATTTAATAGAATTTTACCTGCTGCTTCTAATCCTACAGAGATTGGAGACATGACCAAATTTAGATAAAAAGTGACTCTTTGCTGGTCGTATTCAGTATTACCTTGAGGGAGTACTCATTTATGCTAAAATACAAGCTCTGCTGAACTTTATATTTTCTTTTAAAAAGTTTTTTTACAATTTATTCATTATATATCTTGATTGAAGCCCCCTCCCTCAAGTCCTCCCAGTCCCACCCTCCCTACCGCTTTGCCCCTATCCCATTCCCCTAGTCCACTGAAATGGGGAGTTTCCTCCTCTGCCATCTACCCATAGCTTATCAAGTCTCGTCAGGACTTCCTGGATCCTCTTTCTCTGTGGCCTGGCATGGCCGAATCGCCAGGGGCAAGTGATCAAAGAGCAAGCAATCGAGTTCATGACAGAGACAGTCCCTGTTCCTCTTACTTGGGAACCCATACGGAGACTGAGCTGCCAGTAGGCTACATCTGAGCAGGGGGGTCTATGTTCTCTCTATCCATAGCCCTTGGTTGGTGCATCAGTCTCTTCAGGATGCCTTAGCTCAGGTTTTTTTGGTCAGGCTTTGTTGGTCTCCTGACACTGTTAGCAGAACAAAATGACAGATCTTCACCAGCCCTACATCCAATAGAGGGTTTATATTCAGAATGTATAAAGAACTCAAGAAACCAGACACCAGAAAACCAAATAATCCAATTTGAAAATGAGATACAGAGCTAGGCAGAGAATTTTCAACAGAAGAATAGCAAATGGCAGAGAAACACTTAAAGAAATACTCAGTATCCAGTCATCAGGGAAATGTAAATCAAAACGACCCTGAGATTCCATCTTACACAGATCAAAATGGCTAAGAGCAAAAACTCAAGTGACAACACATGCTGGAGAGGATTAGAAAAAGGGGAACTCTTCTCCGTTGCTGATGGGAGTACAAACTTGTAAAACCACTTTGGAAATCAATCTGGCACTTTCTCAGAAAATTGGGAATAACACTACCTCACGATCTAGCTTCTGGAAATAAACCCAAAAGATGCCCAAATTTTCAACAAGGACATTTGCTCAAGTATGTTCATAACAACTTTATTTATAATAGCCAGAATCTGGAAACAATCTAGATATCCCTCAACAGAAGAATGGATACAGAAATTGTGGCACATTTACACAATGGAGTACTATTTAAAACAAGGAAATAAAAAAAAATTGCAGGCAGTTGGATAGAAAAGAAAGTTGGATCTTTTCTAGCTCATCCTGAGTGAGGTAGCCCAGAAACAGAAAGACAGGCATGATATACACTCACTTATAAGCAGATATTGGCCATATAATACAGGATAGCCATACTAAAGCTACAGACCTTAAAAAAAAAAAGCTAAGCAACAAGGAGGACTCTAGGGGAAGATACTTAAATCTCACTCAGATGGCAAAGAGGATAGACACCAGAAGTGGGGTAAGAGAAGGAACAGGATAGGAGCCTGCTATAGAGGGTCCTCTGAAAGCCTTTATCCAATAGTGGATTGATGCAGATGCTGAGACTCATAGCCAAACTGGGCATATGGAAGATTGGGGGGCGGGATAGAAGGACACAACCAGGACAGGAGCTTTATATTTTCTGATTTGATTTCCTGACTCTAGTCTGTTCCTCCATCTCAAGAATTGTACTACAAACTTACTTACTGCTTTTACTTATCAGTGCTCATTTGAGCATTTTGCTTGAATCAGTTTCCACAAGTATTAAGAGAGTCATAATGAAGTACATATGACTTTTCAAACCAAGATCCTATAGTTCTTTATTATTGTGTCATTTCCTTGGCACCTGCTTCAGCATTATGGCATAGAAGGAAATGTAACATTTGTAAATTGCTTTACAATGGTGTCTCTTACATAGCAAACATTTTACAAATGTGACCTTATTGTTCAGATAAATACAGTAATATCCTTTGTTACTTGGTCTCCTGAGACCTAGGGACAATCCACCTTTGCTATTCTCTCCTTATTTAACAAATTGGGCAGCACAATGAATGTTTACTTGAATTAAGTGAACTCTTTTTACATTTTTGTTTATTTGTCTATCAGTGTCTGTGGGCAGGTGAACCCTTTCCATTGTATAGATATGGAGGTCATAGGAGAAACTGGGAATTGAATTGGCTCTCTCCTTATCATTATGAGAGCCTGGGGGACTGAATTCAGGTCTTCAGCCATGGCAGCAAATATCTTTATCTATGGAGTCATCCCATGGCCTAAAGAATCAGGTTTTTAGAAAGTCCTTTGATCAGCCAAATACTCAAATTGAAGTGAAGGAACAATGGAATTATTTTGTTCTATTGTACTGTGGTTATTCTACTTTTTTTTTCTGTTTTCTGCTATCAATGAGATCAAGACTTTTGTATGTTCTAGAAAAATGCTCTATTCCTGAGCTACATCCCCAGCTAGCTTTTGCTATTATGCTTTCTAAGGGTGGTATTCTTTTCCCTTATGTATTCTCAGTATGGTAAAGTTTCCACCTATACGCTCGTTATCTTCAACATATGGCTTCCTTGACAAAAATCATATCAGTGGTAAGAGCCTGTTATGGAGGGTGAATGCCATTGTAACTACAGTGTAAGTAGTCAAAGCAAGGCTTTGAAATTATAATAATTTTTTGGTTAATGTTAGCTAGATGTCTTGTATGAGTAAAATGAAGACATCCTCCTTTAATGAGTGAGTAGGAAAGACGGTGATGTTGTCTATTAGCCAGTAGAAATTCAGACTTCCAAACTTTTTACCACATGAAAGGGATTTTCTTTTTCCATTACTTGTGGAAGAAAACAATTTTAAATCAACCAGAAATGAACCAAGTAGTACTTAGAGTTCATCTCCCTTAATGCTACTGTGTCTAGAGTTCACTTGTAGGTCCTGGTGGAGTAAGTTGGGGGATACCAAAAAAGGAGAAGTTGGGGCAAGAGTGAGAGACATATTCCAGGTCAGAGAAAGATGCTTTCTGGTGAGGCTGCCTTGTGATTCAATCCAGAATGGAAAGCATGCTTAGTTCCTCTGTAGTGCTTTGACTTGGATGTATGTTCACTCTCCCTCATCTTCTTGCCTTGGGATAGGTTGGTGTGGTGACATGATTTAATAGAGATCAAATCTTGGCTTTTTTTTTAAATGATTTTATTTCTCATAAGGTGTTAGTTTTTCCATTAATTCAACCACTGCTTTCTGCCATAAGATTTTAATATCAAACAATTTGAATATCTGTTTTTCTTTTCTATCCCCATACAAACAGAGTGTGCACTTGTTATGAATGTGTGTGATACTTTGGAAATCAATCTGGTGCTTTCTCAGACAATTAGGAATAGTGCTTCCTCAAGATCCAGCTATACCACTCCTAGGCATATATCCAAAAAGATGCTCAAGTACACAACAAGGACATTTGCTCAACCATGTTTGTGGCTGCTTTATTCTTAATAGCCAGAACCTGGAAACAACCCACATGTCCCTCAACAGAGGAACTGATACAGAAATTGTGGTACTTTTACACAATGGAATACTACTCAGCAATTAAAAACAAGGAAATCATGAAATTTGCAGGCAAATGGTGGGATCTGGAAGAGATCATCCTGAGTGAGGTATCCCAGGAGCAGAAAGACACTCATGGTATATACTCACTTATATAGACCTATAAGATAGGATAAACGTACTAAAATATGTATACCTAAAGAAGATAAACAAGAAAGAGAACCCTCGGAGTAAGATGATCAATCTTCACTTGGAAAGACAAATGGGATGGACAGGGGAAGTAGGAGAAAACAATTAACAGGACAGAAGCCTACGACAGAGGGCCTCTGAAAGACTCTACCTAGCAGTGTATCAAAGCAGATGCGGAGACTCAACCAAACCTTTGGCAGAGTGCAGGGAATCATGCGATAAAAAGAGGAGTTAATGTGACCGGGAGAGGACAGGAGCTCCACAAGGACAAAATATATCAGGGCACAGGGGCCCTCTATGAGACTGTTTCTCCAACCAAGGACTATATGGATATAACCTAGAACCCCTGCTCCATTGTAGTCCATGGTAGCTCAGTAACCAAGTGGGTTTCTCTAGTAAGGGGAACAGGAGCTATTTTTGACATGAACTCAACAACTGGCTCCTTTACCTTCCTCCACCCCGAGGGAGGAACAGTCTTGCTAGGCCACAGAGGAGGACATGGCAGCCAGTCCTGAAGATACCTGACAAGCTAGGGTCAGATTGAAGGGGAGGAGGACCTCCCCTAGCAGTGGACTTGGAAAGGGGCAGGGAGGAGATTAGGGAGGGAGGGTGGGGTTGGGAGGGAAAGAAGGAGGGGCCTACAGCTGGGATACAAAGTACATAACCTGTGATTAATATAAATAAATTAATTAATAATAAGCAAAAAAGAATGTGTGTGATGGGATGCATTGATGGAAACAGAGAAACAAAATCTTTTTTCCTTTTCATTGCATTTATTACAGAATGATTTTCTTCATTTGTAGTACTTTTAGCAAAAGTTGAATATAATTTTAAAAGTGTGTGTACATATTGAGAAGTAAACATAGAATCACACAGATATTATACATAATCTATTTGTTCAGAGGGCAGCTATATTTTATGGGTACAACTTAAAGCTTATGTTGGGGTAGGCAATTTAACACATGCATTTTTCTCTATTGACCACACTCTTCCCTCCGGGTCACAGGTCAGGTCTATCCACAGAGACATCTATGCACTTTTGATTAAAGATAAGCTCTAATGCAGGCTGGTCAATACCTGCATTTTACTTAAAACTCGAACTGTGTCTTAAAAACACCATACCCCCTCCAAGTGAACCATATCTCCATCTCCTGTGCTAAACATCTTAGAAAATACTCTTAGGTCTCCTAAAATTTCACTTCTCCCTTAAGGCAGAATCCAAGAGCATCAGACTTAAGTCACTTTAGTGTTGATTACAAGCCCAAATGATAGGAAAGTCACTCTGAAAACCATGGATTTGTTTCTTTAGACATTTGTTTGTTTTTGAGGTCTCTTGTCGCTAAGGCTGCCCTCAATCTCACTGTATAACTGAGGATTTCCTTGAACTTTGGGGCTTCCTGCTTCCACTTTCCCAGTACTAGGATTGCAGGAATTCACCATCATACACACCTGGTATGTGTGGTGCTGGATGGGCATCACGCTTAGAGCTTCCTTCATGCTAGGCAAGTGCTCCAACAACTGAGCTGAGTCCTTGTCCTTTTAGCCAAAGTTGGCGTTACAGCATTGGTTCACTTTGAAACTATTTGTAGAGTGTTCTTTTTGTATCCAGCCCTGTTTTAACTATACATATATAAATATAACTGTGCACTGTACTAAGAACTGCGACTTCTAGAAATATTTAGACCACATGATACAGGAGCTAATGTAATTTTCTCCTCAGTGCATTGAAAAATCTATTAGTTGAGAAGGCAGCAATATTTCAGGAAATTAAATGGCTGCAACAGTCCAGTTCACAAATCAGAACCCCAGGTGCTGAGCAGAGCTACATTTTAGAATGTGAAGTACTGAAGAGTGTGCAAGCAGTCAGTGAATGCTCCAGTGGCCAGTCTTGTCAAGCTCCACAGATTTAAACAGAAGATGCTTCTGAGACTAAGATGTGATGAGAGGAAGGGTCTCTGTGCACAGACAGGAGGATCTAAGAGAGTGAACTTCCATCCTTCCAGGATTCATCATCTTCACAGGGGGTGGTTTACTAGTAGGTTTCTGTGGCAACATATGTGGAAACAAGCAAGTCTTATGTTAGGCTATGAGTGTGCATTCACTAAGTCGCTCTTGATTCTTTGTCTCCTGTAAAGACCAGCTTTGAGGTTCTTCAAAATTTCTTCCGAAGATGGTAATATTGGAAAATATGAGCCATGTAATTTGGCATGCAATCAATGTTGGTTTCTAAAAACATCACCAAAATTGTATTGAAACGGGCTTCTTGTATTCAAACAGGAT
>CM053744.1:100307388-100379969 GCA_028658305.1 Pachyuromys duprasi | reverse complement strand
TTAATTTATTTATTTTTATCTCAATCACAGGTTAGGTACTTTGAATCCCAGGCGTAGCCCCCTCCCTCAGTCCCTCCTACCCTCCCACTCCCTCCCTCATCTCCCTCCTCCCCGCCCCCTTCAAGTCCACCAACAGGGGAGGACCTCCTTCCCTTCCATCCAACCCCAGCTTATCCTGACTCCTCAGGGCTGGCTGCAAAGTCCTCCCCTGGGATCTAGCCAGTCTGTCACTCCCCGGCTTGTATGGGGGAGGGTCAAAGAGTCAGCCATCAAGATCATGACTGAAACAGTCCCTGTTTCCCTTGCTAGGGTCTTCAGTCCTACACCGAGCTATCATGGGCCCCATCTGTGCGGGGGTTCCAGGCCACATCCACACATGGTCCTTGATTGTAGAAACCGTCTCATACAAGACCCCTGTGCCCTGCTCAGTTTGGTCTTTGTGGAGCTCTTCAAACAGGATTTCTAAGTTTCAGATGTTACAAGAGATGTAGGAGCAACTCCAGAGCCTATCTCAACACAGCTGTTTTCTAATCTTTAGGAACATCTTCTCTGCCAGTACTTCCAGACAACTCTCAGGTTTAAGTGGGACATTGTGGCTCAGACCTGTCAACGACCTGTTCTGAGCACTGAGCTAATTGGGACCCAGTGTGGACAGACCGGCCATTAAAACATAAAGAAGTGCTGGTTTGGGGGTCTCCTTTGCATAGAATTATTTACATTGTATCTATGGAGTTTAGAATATTTGCAATGCTGACAGAAAACTACAGATTCTTGAGCCCTGGTGCAGACTTAATAAATCTAGGATGAGCCCAGCAATACACATTTTGGTACACTTCTTCCAGATAAGTCTTCTCTTGGTCCTTCTCATTTTTTGTAGTTTCCCTCTGCTACTCTTAAATCATTTACTCTGTAAGTTATCTATTCCAAAAACACAGATGAGAATGAATCGTCTAATAAAAACCCTTTTATTTTTCTCATTTGTCTAAGGTATTCCCCTTTCTTTAGTAGGGCATACATAGCTTTCAACCTTCCACCCTTTTCATGTGTTCCTCTATCACTTCCAGTCACTAGACAGATGTGACTGACTTCACACATTCTCTTCTGACATTCACATGCACATTCTGGCACATTTGCTAACAGGTACACATACAGTAATCATAAATATTAGAAAGGTATCAAAGGATAGTTCCTTTATATAAACACGTACAGTCCTGTGTACATTATGTGTTTACATGCTTGCTGTCTTTATATTTCAGTGTCTTCACTAATGGTACCTCCTCTATCTTCTTTCTGCTTTTTGAGAAACTCTACTCCAACTCACTTTGGCAGACCAAACTGAAAATTCATCTCCTGCAGACATCGCCATTTAACTGTAACCCTCTTCTTACTGCCTTCCTTTGGGTCATCCTCCCACTGTTTGGCTGCCGTGTGCACACTCAGCATTTACCCCAGTACACTTTGCTCTATTCTGCAATTACAGATGTGGGAGCTTATTTCCAGGCTGGTTCCCAGCAAACCCTCTAGTATCAAGTATCCACACCCTTGGCCAGGCCTTTCACACACTGCATCTGTGTGGCTAGATTGATAGTGAAGAAATAGCACCGTGCTGCTTCTGAGGCCTGCTCATAGAACACAGGTGGGCTTCTATGTCTTCCCTTGGACTCTTCACTCTGCAAAAGCCAGCTACCATGTTGAATCTTGTGCAGCTTCTGGGGTAGACCCGGTATTGTGGAGTGGAATCTTTCTATTAGCACTCAGTGTGGACCACACTGGCTCACTGTGCGACCAGATCAGACCTTTCAGCCCAAGTCAACTGGAGATGGCACTGCCTTCGTGTGCACACCTGGCAAACATGTTCCTAGATTCTGGCATGCAAGTGCCATAGGTGTTGCTGCTTGTGGCGGGTGTGTCTTATAATGTATCTAAACCACTGATCTTGGCCTCTGGCTTCTCCTCAGCACTTGGGCCTCATTTGGTGTCCCCAAAATTTGTGTGTATAAAGCAATGTGTGCATGTGTCAGGGGAGGGTAATAGTCTACTTTAAAGGTCTTCCTCAGTCATTTTCCCCATCTTCCTTTCAGACAATTTCTCACTGTGTTTGGAGCTGACTGATTCAGCTAGACTGGGTAGGCCGTAAGCCTCAGTGAGTCTCTTTCATCTGCCTCGTGGTTTTGTGCATCCCATTGGGCTTTTTGACAAGGCAATTAAATGCAGGTCTCCATGTTTATCATATGTATAGCTCTTTTGCCCAACTCCTAAAATTCTTTTTTAATAGCAAAGATAAACCCCACAAATACAGATAGCTGCCTAGTAAATATGAATGCTGCCACTTCCGTTGTCCTCACTGTCATTAGGAGACTTCCCTAGAGCATAAAGTATCTGGTGCATGAGCACCAGAATGTTCATACTCCGGCATTTTTTTCCTGGCTAACCCAGTTTCTCCACCTACCTCTGTATAGTCTGTCAAGGGCCAGAAACTTGGCATCATGACTGCCACACCACAGTCCCTCATTCCTTCAGTTGGAATTAATCGCTTTTGGAGATGAATTGACAGTTCTACTTTGGGTTCCGGTGCTCTCATAACTACGCCGTCAGGCTTTCTGCTTCGCATTTACAGGGTTACTAAGTGTTCAGTGTACCCAGGAGTCACCCACAGAGCTTTTTGGAAACTCTGTTTAGTTCCCAATGAGTAGCATAATGTCAGAGCTTCTACAAGGTGAGTTTCAACTGCCATTGTCCTCTATCTCCCACTTGAGAAGAAACCTGAAATCTCTGATTACTTCTGCTCTCTTATGGATGTCCAGTAGATTGCAATTTTGGGCAAAATTGCATGGTTGCTAATTAAAGCCTCAGTCATGCTGCTTAGAATTATTAACAGCCACTATAGAAATAATATTCTGTCCATTACACTGAGGTTAACTTAATCTTTATTATCTTTTTAATTATGTGGGCCCTTTGGCATATTAATCACTGTGGGGTGTGGTTCTGGCAGGTGTTCCTGTCTCTGTTGGGTACTTTGGAATGAGTGGTTCCATAGGGTTGATCTCCTTTCTCTACCTAGAGACCATGAAGCCAGACATAGGCAAAACTAAGGTTATTCACATTCATCAAGCTATTCTTGAGCATTGATCATGTGGGATATTACAGAGTGAAAAAAGACATTTTTCTCAGCCTCAGGGAATTTCAGTGAAATGCAAGAGGCAGACATGGGAAATTAAACACAATGTGTTAGAGTGCTGTGCATGGGGGAGTGAGGTAGCTATCTTCAGGAGCCTGAGGCAGAGAGGAGGTGCTTCCTAGATGACAGTGGCTTTCAAGGAAGGAAAAGTACAAAAGGGGGGATGGGAAGAGCAGGAGAAGCCATGCAAGTTCTGAAATGAGCTTATTATAATAAATGTTTCTGCTTCACCTACCTCACATTCTTTTCCCCAAGGATTCCTTCATTTTTCTCTCCTTTTCCGTGTTTTTGTTTTCTAAATACAAACCCATTCATATGCCTTCTTTACCTCCAGTTGAACACTCAGACTTAATTGATTATGAATTAAATTGGGCACTTGGGGCAGCATTCAGGCCTGGGCTCATGTGGAGATTAATTTATTCCTGTGGTCTCACAGTTTTGTGATGCATCCAAGTGTCTCACATCTATGTTAAAAATAAAACTGAGAGCCAGGGCAATCTAATTAGATGGCTTAACCCAACACTGTGGTTCTCAGTCTTCACCAAGCTCTCCTGCTTTGATAGTTACCAAAATAGATGGATAAGTTAATCAAGGGTCTGGTTAAATAGCACAGCTATGCAGCATGGAGTTCAGACTGCCAGGCTTCAACTCAGGCAGATTTTTTGGGGAGGAAAGAAATGGAGCTAAGTTCCAAAAGTCAGGGCTTACATGAGGAAGATTTTATTTTATTTGTTAATATCATTTATTACAAGTTATTCAATTTGTATCCTGGCTGTGTCCCACTCCCTCATCTCCTACCAATCCCTCCCTACCTCCCTAATCTCCCCCCCCATGCCCCTCCTCTAGTCCACTGATAGGGGAGGTCCTCCTTCCCTTCTCTTTGACCCTAGCCTGTCAGGTCTCATCAGGACTGGTTGCATTGCCTTCCTCTGTGGCCTGGCAAAAGGTACACACACACACACCCGCCAGGGGAGGAAGATTTTTATAAGGTACATTGGAGGAAATTGTTTGCAGAGATCTCAGATCTTAAGATGGTAGCTAGCTGGGAAGATTCTAACTATAGGTTTACATTGTGCCTGTGTGGAGTGGGGCTGGGCATGTTGGATGGTCACTGTTCTCTGTTCTCCATTCACCTGACCTAGCTTTGCATTTTGCCCCTGTGATCTAAAAGGTATTATGCTTTACTCTGACCAGCGTTTAATTATTCTGACCCCCTGTTAACACTATGGCTATGCTCAAAGTATTCGACATGTCCCTCCAGGTTCTTCTGATCCTTTTTCCTTCTCCTTGTGCTGCTGTATAAACTCTGTTTTATTTGCCCACTGTTTTATTCCCGAGGGATGCCTATCAAGTAACTGGAGGACTAGAGGAGAAAGAGAATGAAATGGGTGTCTCAGATCCAATCCTGTGATTTGCCACAAGTATGCTATTCTCCTCAATTGGAGGTCACTGCTGGATTTAGGCAGCCTAGCACCTTTTCTGGATCCTAGCAACTGCCAGCCTGGCACTGCACACCACAAGGTGTAACACTCTTCCCTTCCTCGTCCTCTCCCCGAGGAGCAATGACTACCCTTAATTCTGCCAACATTGCAAGCACTAGTCCTTTTGATTGTAGCTTTTTCCTTCAAGTTCTTAGTTTGGGTGTGGTGTTTGTTTCTACCCATGAAGTCAGTGTTTAGTAGGAAGTATATTTTATCCATGATAGAAGTTTAGAGAATCTAGGAATCGCAGTTCAATGATGGTAATGAATCTTGAAAGTGGGTTTAGCTAACTCCACATCTCAATGGTATATGTTGTTATATATGCCTCTGAGTTACCGGCTTCCTGACCCCTAACACAATACATGTGCAGAGACATAAGATGGGTTGGTAAAGTGTTTCCCTTATAATCACTTGACCCTGTGATAGATGCCCAGAACCCACATCCTAAAACCCAGACATCTTGGTGCTTCTTTGCAATCTTCGTGCTGGGGACGTGGAGGGAAGGTAGATCCCTGGGGTTCACTGACAAACCAGCCTTACACAATTGGCAAATTCCAGGTTAAGTGAGAATTCCTGCCTCAAAAAACAAGGTGTGACACCTGAGGTTGACCTCTGCCTTCCACACAGATGAATACATGTTAACACCCACCCACACACACAAGATATAGCTCTGGAAGTACTGGTCTGAGGGAACTGAATCAGGAAGAAGGGCAAAAGCTCATAACTGGTGTGCATCTTTTGATTGCCAGAAACTAATTTGAGTCCTTTTATTTACTTGTGTGTTTATTTTAGGCTTCTGCATACTAGATAAGTGCTCTATCACTATAATCCACCTGTTGTCTCCTTTAATTTTGACATTTTACAGAACCATCTCCATTTTACAGAAAGCGGAGCCTAGGCTCAGAGAGATTAAATACTTTCTGTGTCGACAGAACCTGGTCAGGCGCTCCTGTGTTCAAGGTGACAGATATGACCAGAGTCTTCTTCCCTGTGAAATGGATACTCATGCCACTGTTGCACTCTTTGGGTATTGTGCCATGGTGGTCATGGTCGTAATTCATAGGTGCTGAAACTAGATAGGACTGTTGGCTGCTTCCATCCTTGGAAGTTTGTATGGTACCTTTTGATAAAGTTAAAAACTAGACCTATGGGAAGAAGCTTTCGGGTTAGATCCAGCTCAGCTGCTCCAGGTTCTGTGTCTAAAGCATATGCCGTCAGCAATACGTACTTATGTTTATCTCTGAGGAGCAATCAAGTACAACAACAAAGGCAGCCTATAATATTTTGGGAGTTTCTTGAAGTCCCTGTCCAACGCCCCAAATGGGATCCTCTCCCATTTGGTTGATTTTTGTTAAGATAGTCTATGGATCTTGGAGGGAACATTATCAGCCCAGAAAGAAAATTTTCATTTAGACTATGTATATATATGCATATACATAGACTTACATACATTATATGCATTTTTAGATAATAGGGAAATGATTCTTTATGACTCCTTTTAGACATTCTTACTGTTGCATTGCCCTCCTTTTCCTTCTGCCCCGACCTCCCTAAGTGAAGTCCTTTCCATTGCCCCATATCCTCCTTCAGATCAATTGTGCCTTGCTGTTCCCCTTTCTTTCTTTCCACATCCTGGTCTCCTTTTACTACGCTGCTTTCTGGAGTGGTAATAACAGTCACCACTGAAGACTTGGAGCTGGGACCCTCTGATGTCAAAGAACATGCGACATTTGTTGTTCTGGGTTTGGGTTACTTACTTAGTATATTTTTTCCTACAAATTTTGTAATTTCATTTTTCTTTACATCTGAATATAATTCTGTAGTGTATCTATACCATATTTTCATTATCCATCTGTCAATTAAAGGCCATTTGGGTTGTTTAAATTTTCCAGCTCTGTGTAGAGTGGCAGTGAGACAGGGCTCTGACCTAGGAGCCCACGGCAAGCTTGCTCTCAGCAGTCTTCACATCTCCGCCTCCCAGGTTCTAGGATTATGTGTGAGAGTTAACCACACCCAAGTCTTACATACTTTTAAAGACCAGTGGCTTCTAAATGGAGTTGTAAGGACAAAGGAGATGAATATTGTCTGAAATTGTAAGGCGGTGGCTCCATCCTCATTAGAAGGTATTAATCTGTTGAAGTTAAAATGTGGGACACTTTTCCTCCCACAGTGGCCTTTTTTTTTTTAATCACACTGGGGCTTTGTATAGTTTTGGGCTCAGGTTTTGATAGAAAGTTTTATGAAAGTGTGTGTCTTGCAGCTGATGTTACTTACCTATGAGACACTGATTGTTTTGTTGTTGTTGTTGTTTGTTTTTTCTGTCATATGACCCCTGCAGCCCTGAGGTAATTGATGTAGGTCTACCTTCCATTATATCAGATGACCAGCATTACACAGATGCTGATCAGGCCATCATTTCCATGAGAAGGCACTGATATCAACTTAGCTCATTATAACTTGAAAGTAGAGATAAGTGTAAACAGTAAAAAATACCATGAGGTGTAGTGATGTTTGATGGCACATAAGTTTAAGGAATTATAAAAATAATTTTACCTATGAACAGTGAGGTACTACAGTTTTAAATTAATTTTTTCCACATACTTATATAGGCCCATGTAATTTCTCTAACATAAATAAAGCTTGTTTTCAAACACTCAACATAGAATTTGCATTTAATGATTACTTCACAACTAGTATTTTAGGCCTATCTGGATTTAAATACATTTTTATTCCCAAAAGAACCAGATTATTAAAACTCAATGAACAAATCTTTAAAGAGTATTTATTTAACAATTTTGTATTGGATTTTGTTTCTGTCTCAGCATGGTTTATAATGTTTAAGCAAAGAATCCATGTGGTGGTTCTTTTTTCTTTTTCTTACTTTACCAACTCATTCTCTCTCTCTTATTTCCGTTCTGTCCTGCCCAGTCTGAAGTATCCTGGATCCCCAACAAACATTACTCTGGGATTTATGGCCTGATGAAGCTGGTTCTGACCAAGACTCTACCTGCCAACCTTGAGAGAGTCATTGTCTTAGACACTGACATTACCTTTGCAACTGACATTGCAGAGCTGTGGGCTGTGTTCCATAAGTTCAAAGGTAAGAGTTAACAAGATAACCATGATGGTTTTTTTAAATATATTTTATTTGTTATCAAGGGGTGTGTGTGTGTGTGTGTGTGTGTGTGTGTGTGTGTGTGTGTGTGTGTGCACGTGTGTCCACAGATGTATATGCCATACTACTATACATGTAAAGGTCAGTTCAAAATTTGAGGGTCAGTTCTCTCCTTCCTCCTTGAATGGCAGGGGTTAAACTCAGGTGGCTAGGCTTGCAGGGCAAGCACTTTAACTCACTGAGGGATCTTCTCACCCAGTGCTTGTTTTGAATGTGGTCCTAGGGGTTGAACTTAGAGCCCTGCATGAGCCAGGCAAGCATGCTATCACTGAGCCATACCCCAGCCTTACATCTGAGAACAGACATGAGCTTAAGGACAATATCGATAAAAAATCACAAATGTAAAAGTCAACTCTACTGTAATTTCAAAAAAGTTAAAGTAGCCAGGTGGTGGTGGCACTCAGGAGGCAGAGACAGGTGGATCTCTGTCAGTGTGAGGCCAGCCTGGTCTACAGAGTGAGTTCCAGGATAGCCAAGGCTATACAGAGAAACCCTGCTTTGAAAAGCGAAACAAAACAAACAAACAAAAAGTTAAAGTAAAACTGAAATTTGTGTTTCTTTAGGAACTGAAGAGATTGGATATATGTTCATAGGAAAACCCAGTTGAGGAAACTTCATAGTCAACAAATAATCAACTATATTTATTTTTATTACATGATAAAGTGTTGATATATCTTTTTTTCCTACGTATATTTTTAAATTTTACTTTTTCTTTTATTGAAAATAGATTGTTTTTCTATATAATGTATCCTGATTACAGTTTCCCTTCTACCCCTACCATTTTTTCCCATCTACCCTTCTATCCAGATCCACCCTACTTTCTGTCTTGACTAGAAAACAGGCTTCTAAGGGACACTAGTAAAATAAAATATAATACAATAAGATAAAACAAAAACTAACACATTAGAATAGGGCAATACAAACATAGAAAAAGAAAAGAGCCCAAGAAAATTCATAAAATACCAATATAGATGCAGAGACCCAGTTGTTCACAAACTCAGGAATTCCATAAAAAGACAAAACTGGAAGCCATAATAAATAAAGTAAAATTAAAAATAAAAAGATAAAAACACACAAACAAACAAACCAAAGCTCTGATATAACATTAAGAGAAAAGGAACCTCCATTGAGTTTGTTTTCTCTGGCTGTGTGCTGCTGGGCTTGCAGCCCACCCTTAAGAGTAATTTGTTTCCCCAGTGAGACTCCCTTGGAGAAAACAAAATTTTCATTTGCAAGTGGTTATCCATCGGAAATACCTTCTGGATTATGGACACAGCATGTGTCCACTTCATCTGTTCTAGATCCTGTGCATGTTGCCCCAGTCTCTGTGAACTCATATGTGAGTCCATCTTGTTGATTTAGAGGGTTTTGTTTCCCTTTGTCCTCTGTCCCTGCCCTCTGGTTCTTATAGTCTTTCCCCATCCTCTTCTACAGTGTTCTCTGAGCCCTAAGGGATGAAATTGGATAGAGACTTCCCATTTAGGGATGAGTGTCTCTCACCCTGCCTTTTGTCTCATTGTTGGTCTCTCTCTATATATATTTGTTCCCATCTGCTACAGGAGGAAGCTTCTCGAATGATGGCTGAGTAAGGCACTGATCAATGAATATAGCAGAATGTCATCAGGAGTCATTTTAATGCATTTTTCTTTTAGTAGAACAGTAGTATTTAATTTTAGCCTCAGTCCCTGGCCTGTCTAGTCTCAGGTTCTTAGATACCCAAGCAGCATCAGGCATGGGTTCTGTCTCATGGGTGAGGCCTTAAATCAAATCAAATATAAATTAGGTTGGTTATTCCCACAAGCTTTGTGCCACCATTTCAGTAGCATTATTTCAAACAGTCCACCATTATTGGCTGAAGCATTTATAGCTGGGTTGATGTTTACATTTCCCATTGGGTAGTATATGGAGTACCTTACTGTACCAAATACACTAGTCTGTTGGGGTGAAGTCTATATAAGCACCAGCTCAACTTCTCAGTGAGTTATGTAAGTATTTAGTAGGGCCTAGCTGTCAGTTTGTGGAGAGCAACCTATAGTTCTAGACAACAGCCTGGGTTATTTGGGGGTTCCCATGAGACACCTTTGGCCAACAACTCAATTAAATGTAACCAATTCCTGATACTACAAGCTTCACTTAGTGACAAGAGATGGCTAGTTGGAGTTCTGTCTACCCTAATAGTTAGATTCATATGTTTTAGGAAGCTTCTACTATCTTGGGTTTCCATGCTACCCTTCAAATTGCCTTTGATTTTTACTGTATCTTTCTACATTCTCTCCCTCATTCCCTTCTTTCCTCCCAACTTGATTCTTCCATTTCAGTTCCCACATATTGATATGTTTATGTAGAGATGTGCATTTAGCATGCTTCTTCTTTTTCTTCTTTGTCTTCTTTTGCTTTTCCTTCTCCTTCTTCCCCTTCCCCTTCTCCTCCTTCTTCTCCTCTTCCTCCTCCTCATCCTTCTCTTTTTCTTCTTCTTCTTTTCTTCTTCCTTCTTTCTTCTTTTTAAACAAATGATGCTTTGATTGCTGAGAACTCCTGGGAGATAATAGTGAAGACTATTGATTATGGAGTATTTGAAATGTTCTTTGACTCTTGCTGTTACTAGTACTGTGGATTATTATTTTAAGCATGTATATATGTAAGGATGGATTTGTAACATTGCTCTTCCAATCTGGTTTCTTATTATTTTCATGCATGTATGAGGTATATACACGAGTGTGCAGATAGGCATACCTGTGCATGCACTAGTGGCATTCACTGCTGGACAATGGGTATTTTTGTTTTGTTTTATCATTTTCCACTCTACTGCCTTAAGAAAGGTTTAGTTTTTGTTTTCTTTTGTTTCCTGAGGCTGTTTCTGTTAGGCTATCTGGCTAGCAATCTCTAATTCCCTCAATGATGAAGTACAGGTATATACTTTTATGCCTGTCTTTTCATTTTGATGCTGAGGATTTGAACTTAAGTCCTCATGCTTATAGAGCAGGTGTTCTTATCCACAGAGCCATTTCCCCAGATGCTCTTCTTAGAAGTATTTTGAGCTGTCATTACTTCAAAGTATATGAGACTGTCTAAGGTCAGGTCATGAGTCTGATGTATGCATTTGAGTGGTGTACATGAGAAAAACATCATGTTAGCATAGGATTGGACTCTTCTAATAGCACCTGCCTGAACGTTTTCCTTAACCTTACCTACTTTTTAAAGTTCATACATACCATGGCCAACTCCAATGGGAGAGAAATTTATGTCTTTATTTTTTTGTTAGTTATATTCTTTCTTGAGTTGCACTCTGGCTTCTATTTTTAAAATCTCTCTGCCTCTTCTCTTAGCTGTTTGGAGGATGAACCAACACTCTGTGACTTTAAATCACAGTGTTCTCATTAATCATGGGTTATTCCTACTGTTGTTTTTTTCTCTCTCTCTCTCTCTTTCTCATGACAGAGAGTAAATTCTTTCTGTACTGTGGTCATTGCCTGCTCCTCCTGAGGGCTTCATAGCTCATTGCTAATTGAGCAAAGTACTTGGCAAAGCATGAGGATGACATAGTAACCCCTCAGTTGCTCCCTTATCAAGATGAAAATATATTTATGTGGTTCATCAATGACACTAAAAAGAGATCATTTGGCAGAACTGGGAAAGCAGAAAACATGTGTGGTCTATCCCTCCTCTTCTTCCCAGCTCCATCTTTGTACTTTCTGATTAAGTTTGCAGGGGTATAGGGTTTTACTATGATCAAACTCAGAAAAAGTATGCACCTTGGCTCCTGTCAATTGCTCAAATGCCACAGTCAGTTTTATTTTTTTTTTTCTCCTTTCAAAGCTGTACGGAACTCATCTGGGGACAATTCCTCTTTAATTGTGTGTGATTTTATCTGTGTTTTTATGCTGATGTTCAGTGTTTAATGGTGCATTTATTCTGCGGGCATTATTGCATCCCTACTGGGTGTCAGGCTGTGTGCCCAGCTTTGGAAATAAGATTCTGAGTCATAACAGGACAATGAGAGTTGTCATATGTCCTGGTGGAAAGAAGCTCAAGAGTCCTGCAAGGAAATGGTGGCTGTACTGTGATATTCAGTAGAAGGGGTGCTTGTGTGCCACAGAAGCCCACCACCTGTCTTCTGGAAGAGAACTAGGGCTTCCAGAGCTTAGAGAGAGCCTGGCAACAGCTATTTCTGAGGTCAGCCCGAGTTGAAGAGACTCATGTTGTCTATGGCCAGACCTCATTGCTGGGGTGTACTTGGCCTGGACTAGCTGGCAGAAAGGGGCATGCATTGGAGTACTGCCTTGGACATGGTCTTCACAGTCTGACTTTCTGCCTCTCCCTTTCACATTCCTCTGTGAAAAGCTGAAAAATCTGTGCTATGCTAACTTTCATGTCAGCCTCCCAACAACCACAACCCACACACATCGGGAGCTTTGTGATACCCTTAGAGAAGTAGGACTCAGAAACTAGAGCAGGAGTCCACCAACTGCCGAGTGCCACCATGAAATGAGTTCTGTCTAGCACTGTGCTTTTTGCCATCATTTTCTGTCACACGGTAGGTACATAGAAGGAGCACTAAGTGACTAATCTTTGAAAATGAACCAAAGTAAATCTTTGCTTCTTTTAAGTTATATAATGCAGATATGTGCAAGGTAAAATTAAGTAACAAACTGTTGATGGACAAAATCTTGAACCTCCCATTCAATAATATATTCTTCTAATTGTCAAATAGATTTTTGCAGTTGGGAATGTTGTGAGAATATAAGGACGCAAGCTTCACTTGTGGAAGTTTATATGTAGGTGCAGTCAGGCAAAAAATTAATAAGTCAGACATGTAGTGTATTAGACTGTGATTAGTGTGTTAGGGAAAGTGACAGAAAGGAGGAATGGATTCTGTGACTGGGTGGTTAATATGCAGACAGGATGGTTGGGAGGGTTCTCACAGAAAAGCTGACATTTAAGCAAATACCTGAAAAAGTTGGCAGAAGTGAGAAAGTAGGTGTGTCTAGAAGAGTAGGCTACTGTCTTGAGCATCAGGCACAAACTGCTGTCAGTAAATGACCTATCTAGGACAATGAGATGTTGCCTTTGCTTACAGAAATTTGGAGATCTGTTGGCAGAGTCTCAGTGTTGTGACCTGATCTGCCTTCTGTTTTAATCAATCATACTTGCTGTGCTTAGTAGAAGGGCACAAGAAAAACATTTAGGAGACTTTCAGTAATCCAACTGGGCCATGATGTGAGCTTTATCCCAGGTACAGCAGGTGAAGAGTCACAAGTTTCCACTTTAGACCACATTCTGGAGGTCAAAATTCCAGGGAGCCAGAAAATAAGGTGGGAGATGATCCAAGGTGGCTGGGCCAGTGCAGGGACATGGGTGACATGACACTAGGGTGGGGTGAGGGTGAGAGAGGTCACAGGGAAGGTCAAGACTTTGTTGTGAGTCCTGAAAAAATTTCAATGGCCAACTGGACATCAGCACGGAGAGTCCAGGAGATGGGCAGAGAGATGAGTATTTATGAAGCAAAGGGGAATTGAATGTTGTTTATTACGTATTTCTATTTCAGGAGCCAAGCTAGAAGCTTTTTGCATTCCAAGGTTCAGTAAACTGGGCCTGAGTGCAATTTACATTGCTGTTCTCGTCCAGACAGTTATTATGTGGAAAAGCTGACTCCAAACTCTTCAGCTTTAGAGCCTGCACTCTGTCACTTTGTGTCATGCCTGTAGGATTGCCACTGGGGTAATGGAGGAAGATGGGGGTAGATCAGGTGTGGCTGGGGGTCCTGAGTACTGGCGCTAACTGCAAACTAAATTGGATGTAGGATCTGACTGCAGTAGTTGCAGGAAGCTGTTCTGGGGGGATAAATAATAGATGTGTGCCTATAATTTGAGGCTTTTGGAAGAAAGCCTTGCTGAGTAATGAAGATGGCGTTCTGACCCACAAGGACAGTACCTCCTCTTGAAGAAGAACATGTTGCCACAGGGTACAACGGGACTTTCAAACAAATATGGCTAGCCTCAATCATATGTTGTCACTACTCAATCATATGTTTTTTGTTTTCATACGGTACATTTTTTTTCAGGCCACTGGGTATCTTTACAGGGACCTGACTGACTCACTGGAGTGTATCACAGCTCATATTCCCCACCTTTCCTTTGTATTAGCACTTAGCCAAGCACTCCATAGGTAAATTCATTCTTCACAGCCTAGTATGAAGTGATTACTGCTAATACTCCTATTCTAACCATTTGGGAGAAGATGTTCACTGATGTATAATGTCTAAGATGCAGAACTGCGATTCTAACTCACATAGTCCATCTTAATTCCTCTTCACACCTGAGAAGAGGAGTCAGAACAGCATTGTGTGGAGAGAGCTGTCTCTGGACATGCCAAAGGAAAGAGCTCCAAGTAATATGTAAGCTGGTTTGTTCAGGTATGAGTCATGGTGATGCAGGCAGCCTGATCCTGCATATAGAGGTACAAAACAGACTCCAGAGCACAGATTGCAATGAGTAGTTTCACCAGAATTCAAGTAGAGCCTAGGACTGGAGACCCTGCCTATTATTTGAGTGGCTAGAAGTTGCTATGAGCCCAAGAGCTCTACGCTTGTACTCATCATGGGAAGATAAGTTAAGCCCGTGTTGAGATATACCAGTAACTGTTCAGTTTTCACATATTTGCATGCTGAATCTTGCCTTCCTGGCCTTAGTAGTAAAGGACAGAACAGGACAGTAAGATGTGATTCATTCTCGGAGGTTATGAACATGAGATTAGTACCCGTGTGAAAAGGGCCTGGTTGAGCACCTTTTTTTAAACAGGGATACAGTGAGAAGGCACCATCCCTGAAGTACAGAACTAGTCTTCCCCAGATGGTAGGTCAGACTGCCTTAACTTTGGGACTTTCCAAGCTTATGGAACTGAAATAAACCTGTTGTTTATAAATGATCCAGTGTAGGATGCTTCGTTACAGGGGGTTCTCTGACTTCTCTGAGCCTAAATGAGGTGAGAAGATGCTAAGGGGGTCCTTGTGAGACCTGCACAAGATAATGAGTGTTATTCCCTCCATTTTTGGTTTTCTCTGAGGATTCCTGCCATAGTCAAAACAAGTGGGATAATGCGGAATATCATTAATTCTTATGTGCTCCATTACTTCAGAGCTTTATCCATGAAGCCTTTAAAGGGGCTGGGGCTAGCTTTAAATGAAAAATATCAGAAACGCTGAACACAAAGAACCATGGAAGTCTTACGTTAGAAAAGACATTTGGGGAACATTGAAGCTTCTAGCCAGGTGCCTTAAAGGAGTTTTCTTCCAGGGTCTTTCAAGTTCTACTTCTCTTATCTTGCCTAGCTCTCCCATTGCCTGTCTCCGCCTCCCCCCCCCCAAAAAAGGATTGGTGGAGTGGAAAAAGCATAGCAAAGAATGAAACCAAGTTTCAAGTCTCTGCTGGTGGCCTGCTTATCAGCAGGGTAAGCCTGGGGGTTATTAACTTCTCAAAACCTCATTTCCTTTGCACCTTTAGGAAGAAAATACTGCTGTCTCCTCCCTGTGGTGGGCTGAGGTTTGAGAGTGACTCACTGATCCTGGTACCTGTTGGAGACTCAGAGAGCATTGTACCTTTCCATTTTCCTTCTTCCTAGAAGTATAGTTAACCATTTAAAAGGTGCATTGATTCTTCCCTTTAGCTGATATGAAAGGAATCAAAGTGGAAGTTTCAGGACAGCCACACACCATATCTGCCATGTTCCCATGATTAAAGCTGTCCCTTTTTGACAGTCCTGCCTAGCCTCTCCCAGGACTCCTACAGACAGTTTTTCCTCATCTCACATTGGCTCTTGATGCTCCTTAAACTTGAAAGACAGCTTGGCTACAGGGAAGAAAAATAGAACTTTAAAATATATATACATTCTCAAATGAAAATGATAATGACACTTGTAGCCTGCTACTGACTGTGTGACCGAGGCAGTAAAGATGCTGAAATTCAGCCAGGGAAATTGTTCTTAGTTATTAGCCATACAGTCTAGCAATGAGCCTGAACCATTTCTAATTTGTGCCATATCTTAAAGAATGTTTGGTGCCCCGATATCAATAGGACTTCTACCAGCCTCTAACATGTTCATTGTTTTTTTTGTTTGGGAGGAGTGGTTTGGCATCAGGTCTTGGTATATATATATCAAAGACCCCTGGAATTGCAGATATATATGCACCCTGGAATTGCAGATATATATGCACCACCATGCTAGGCTTTTCATTTGTTTGTTTATTTTTAATGTCTACCTTGAGATTTATTTTTTTACTTGCAGAATTCTGATGCTTTTTTGCAATCTTCGCTCCTCTCTGCAGTTGATACCCTCCTGCTCTCTTCCCAGCAGTAGCAGAAGCCAGCACTCTGAGTCACTTGGATGTTTGTGGTGTTCATAGCAGCTCAGCAGAGGTGCCAGTCCCTGGATCAGCATCAAGAATTGCATCTCTGGCAAAATTGTTATAGAGGTTTCCATTATTCCCATATTAGCTTTGATGTGACTGTGCCTTTTCTTATGATATCAGAGAAATTGTTTTAGCCTCTTAGGACTTCTTATTGTTGTTATTTTTCCATAAAAGTAAGAGGAAATACCCTAATAATTGACTCAAAGAGGTTTTTTTTTCTAGTTATGTTCTGCCTTATACATTATTCAATAAACAGTAGCATGCTTCCATTCCATCTATGCATTTTTCTCTTGTTCTGCTCAGGGGATAAGAAATTTGCCTTCCTTCCCCATCCCTTGTCACCTTCTCTTCTTCCTTAAGTTCTTTTTCCCTTCTTTCCTCCTTTTTTCTTTCTTCTTCCCTTCATTTCCCCCTTTCTCTTATTTCTTCTTATCCCTGTACCCATTCCTTTTTTCTTCTCTCCTGACTTGCTTTTCATCCTTCCTGAATTTCTAATTTCTTTTTTTCCTACCATTTTTGAGCTCCTGGGACTGCTCCAGGCAATGGAGATTAAGCATTTACTAAGCCCCAACACTGCATTGTATTATTCCCCTGCACAGAAATCTGCAAAGAAATTTGTGTGGAGTCTCTCTGCTGTTAGTATTTATTTTAAAATGATGCCATGCACACAACAGATATTATATGAAAGAGATTTATTGGATGGAGGTGGAAAGATACAGAGGAAAAGGAAAGAGAGAGACATGGTGGGGACCCCAGGAAAGAAAGTGAGGTGGAGAGAGCAAGAGAGGAGAGGAAGAGAGGGACAAAGTGGCAGGTTCGTCCTTTTATAGCTCATGCTGAAACTCGTGTAACACACATGGTGAGTGACACATGATGACATCATAGGTTACTAGGCAACCCAGAAGCAAGCTGCCTATATGTTAACATTCCTCCCTTTTTTTATAATTAAAAAATAAAAAGAGGACGTGGACTTACATGGACTGCTTCTCATGTAAGGCAAGGTAAAGTATATAAATATAGGTTCATTGGAAGCAGCTCTTGGTCACCATGCAAGGGGATAAGAGAGAGAGGGGGGAAAATGTAAGAGCTCTAAAATGTCCAGATTACAAGTTGGGGAGGAGAGGAAGACCCTGCCCACCTGAAAAGTTCAAGATAGAGGGTAGAGTTGCCCGCAATACACTGCCACAGATAGGAACTGAGGAATGCTGGGAGAACCTAGAGATGCTTGTCCTGGGTCTGAGGCACACCATTTCTGCCTTTTGTTGATAATAAGTGGGTAACGGATGAAGGTTCTCTTCTGGCTACTTCCTGCTGACACTGGGACCATTGTAGGGAGGTCAGAAGGCTGAAATGCTGGCCAAGTCCAGGAAGAACAGGCTGTTTTGATGCTGTCCAGGGTCTGTGAGAACATCTGTGGATGGGAGGGAAAAGTGCAGGTCCAGCTTGTTGAAGTCTGTGAGGTTAGACTGGAACACCTATAGGTAGCTGCTTTGGTCCTGTTGTGGATGTAGGAAACACTGTGTCTGGCAGGATAGTGGAACATATATATAGGCAGAAGACAATGTTAAGTAGGTTACAGAGAAAATTCCTTTAGGTGTATATCTAAAACTTTTGGGAGAATGAACAGAGATGGAAGGTTTGGATCAAAGAAGAGACTTGAACATGAGAACCTCCGTTTACCCAGTTGGTGACAGTAGTTTAAAAGATTTTGCTTTGGCTCTGTCATCTAAGGAATATTGAGGCCAAGCATGTAAACCTAGAGGCCCTTAAAGCAGGCGTTAGGTTTACGAAACTAAAATTATTTAGAAGGCATCTCAGAGGAGAGCCTGGGGCTATGGTGGAAGCCACAGTTTCCATGGGTGAAAAGAGAAAAGTCAGTTCTCCTAGTCTTTGGGACATCCCCCACAAAGTACAGGAGAACCAGAAGAATAGGGGCACAAGCTGGCAAAGCAGGTCATCATGAACAGTGCCAGGGGCCACAGGGAAGACTTCGGGGAAACACAGCCTCACCTAGTACTAGGATTTTTCGATGGAGTATCCGATGTGGGAGGGGAAAGGTAAAGCTGAGAGACCATGTTGGTAAGAAGAAAATTCATTCAACGGCAAAGAGAAGGGAGGGTACCTCCGTTCCCCAGTGAAACAGAGAAATACCAGTCAGTTTTTCAGACAAAAGGGAACCTTTATGCTGACCACAGAAGGGAACTCATCAATCTGCCAGTGTTGGATATATGTTTGTAATGATCTGGGAGCCAGAAAAGCAGAGTCCCAAAACTAGAGAAAAGGGAGGGGAGTGAGAGAAGAATCCCACCTTTTGAGTTAGACAATAGGTACAGTTCTTATCCGAAGCCCAATTGACCTGAGAGGTGGATTTTCTGCAGTTTACAAGAATCCTTTTTAATTTTACATAGGAGATAAAACTTTAGACATGTTAGCATCACCATTGTAATCTATAGTGAAATACATATTATAGAAAAGGCAGTAGACATACATCTTTGTTTTAACAGCATAAATACTTTTTAAGGTGAGTTCTGGAAAGGCAGAAGGCTTTCCGGAAGTAGAAGGGGCAAAAGCTTGATCCTAATGTTTAATATGATTACACATTATGGAAGGGAGGATTAACCAATTTTTAAGTTTGCATTTACCAACCTTAAAACATTTTCTTAGACCCTCAACATTTTCTTAGAAGGTTTATAACTTAAACTTCTATATCCTTAGGCCTTTGTATCTAGTAATTTACCATCAGGCATGGCTGAAACTGCCGTGAACTTACTGTTATTAAGCTAACGGAATTGTAAAAGGTTACATCTGAGACCTGTTTTCTTGAGTCTGTCAACAAAGCAGACTGTGTCTGGACCTGACAGTAGAAGCTCTAGGAGTGAGGATTAAGGTCTGGCCTCCTGCATAGGAAGACTGAGAAGGCATGTGAAGCTTCCCAAGACAGAAGTTGGTGCTATGACTATGAGTGTAAGGTTAAAAGAGACCGTTAGCATTACCCTGGGCTTGGTGAAGCTGGTGGGGGTTGCTGAATCTAGGAGCCATTTGTCTCCACCAAGCCAAGGAGCTGTGGCTCTTGTGCTGGTCATGTCTCCGTAGCTAGGCACAGAGGAAGAGCCTGCATGGGAGCATCTTGACTTCCAGAGGCCAGTATGCCAGCAGGGCAGGGCTCATTAAGGCAGCTGCAGGACTAGTGTTCTTCCTGGCTGCATTTGAAACAGATACCTGGCAGAGTTGACCTTGGCTATACCCCCTCAGGATGGGACATTATTTTCTCTTCCAGAAAGCCTCAGAGCAATAGCCAAGGTCTGGAGCATAGTTTTTGCTGTAGCTGAGCCTGTTTGGGAAGGCTGTCAGACTTTAAAAATTATTTTTACTGACTCCTGTATCATCAGCGGTTCAGTTAAGCTAGCAGTGCGATTAAGTCTGCATCTGTAGGACTATAAATACATTTTTGGACATGTTAAAGGACTTGATCATCTATAAGATGACTGACTATTAATTTGCATTTGTTAACCACTGAATATTAGACTTTAGCTTCATCCCTATTAAGTTGGAGCCTTAAAAGTCATAAACATGGTCCATTAAAGTGAGAGCATAACAGTTTCTTGTATGATTTAGTATATAAAAAGTCCATAGCTGATAAAAGTCATTTTTAGAAAACAGAACCAAGCATATTTTAACCTTCTAATAGTGAAGATATAGTACAATGACCAAGTTTTAATATTGTATAATAGTTTAAGGGTATCTAGGCAAAAACTTACTTAGCAGCCGGTGAGTTCTGAGTTTTAAAACTGACAATATAGTAGAACAATATAGAGCAATTTTAAAATTACATTTTAATTTATTATATTAAATCTATTAACCAGAAAGCCTAGTGGTGAATCTGGGACATATACAGCTCATGGTGGGGAAAAAAAAATTCAGCATTTATTTACTAATTCAGGAATTGATAAAGACATACATTTTAAATTAGTTTGTTAATCTGAATAGACCTTTATAACCTTGAAATTTTGCATCATGTAAAAATTGTGTTGAACCTGGGTTGAATCCTATATACAGTGTGTTGTAAATATATAACTTTGAATTCTTGTAAAAATCTGTACCAATTTAAAATGAGACTTGTTGCTGTCTTAGTTTAAAAGGAGATAAAATAAACAGAGAATTAATTATGATTAAAATTGTTCATACCATGTGGTGACCTTAATTTAAGGTTTACAGTTTAATCCTAAGATTGTTTTGGTTTTGTTTGGTTTTTGTTTTGAGAGTATAGACACCAAGAAATGATTCACATTCCAGGTGAGGTAGCATATCATTGTATCATACTCTGACTGTTGGAAATCCTTATCTGTGCAGGCCTGAGTGTTTCCCAACTGTCAGAAGCTTCTGTCTTTGCGAGCCTTGGTGCACCTCAACTACTAGAAGCCTGTTTTTGTGCAGGCACAGCCAAGGGGTGAAGATAATTCTCATCTCAGTGTCCCCTGCAGTAAGAGTCCAGTGTGCCCTGGAGTCCTGGGATAATGCAGGAAACCATGTGCCTCCATTGCCAGAATCTCCCAACTCTAATTAGCCTCTGTTGATAATATGGCTTTTTTGAAAGCACAGGAACCAGAGTCTGAGTGAAGACACCCAAAGACAATCTTTGAGTCATAGCAAAGGGTAAAAAAGAACTTCTGTTTGCCTTTCCTTCCTGCCCCTTCCTTTTCCCAATTCAAATACCCTTTCCCAGGGCAATGGAATAAGGAAAATGAAGGTTTTTATTGGAGTTCCTGGCATCTTTTTGCTATCTTTATAACATTGGCACTGTTTGAGTCTCTGAACCTTTATTCTCAGGACACAATGGAGATAATTTTCATAAGATGTTGATGTCAGGATTTGCTTGCTGGATTTTTATCACTGTAAGGAAATACAGATAAGTGTTATAGAGTGTTATTCTCTGAGCAAAGCAGCTGCCATCTTCATTAGATTGGCTGCGCCTACTTGTTAGCATTCATCAGTATTAGGCCCGTTGCCTATTGACATAACCTTTTTGAAAGATGGAGTGGGAGGGACCCTGGAACCTCATCTTAGTTTCCATCCACTCATCCTAGCTGTTTGTGCAATTCCACCCTAGTTGCACATGGCCTTTATGTATATAGATTAATGGTGAGTTGAATGAAAATGGCCCCCATAGGCTCATAGAGAATGGCACTCTAAGGACATGTGGCCTTGTTGGAGTAAGTGTGGCCTTGTGGGAGAAAGTGTGTCACTGGGTGTGGGCTTTGACATGCTCAAGCTGCAGTTTCTCTCTCCCTCTGTGTGTGTGTGTGTGTGTGTGTGTGTTTGTATGTGTGTTTTCCTCCCTCTCCCCTCTGCTGCATGCTGACTGAGATATAGATCTCTTGGCTCCTTTTGCAACACCATGTCTTCCTATGTGCCACCATGCTTCCTGCCATGACAATAATGGACTAAACCTCTAAAACATAAGCCAAATTAAATGTTTGTCTTTATAGGAGTTGCTGTGGTCACGGTCTTGTCACAGCAACAGAACTAATGTAGGAGATTAATGGAGAGAGGCTTTCTCTGTGCCGCTGTGGGGAAGCTATCATCCATGCTGGTGAAGATGTTCCAGTGTGGCTATTGGAAGCTTCTACCTGTGTAGTCCAGGCCGAGGAATAAGGATATCTTCTGCCTCAGTGGGCACTGAAGAAAGAACAGGTAATAAAATCTTGAACCAACAGCAGAAAGCCAGATTATCATCATCCTCAGGCCTTCCTAATTATCTTCTAGGGAGAAGTAAAGGCCTCACAGAAGAACCATCATCCAAAGGCATCTTCCTAATGATCAAAGACTGATGCCAACGTCTGAAAGGTTCCACCACTTTTCAATAGTGCCTCCGTAGAGCTAAGGCTTTATTAATGCCAACCATACCACACCCATGCCACGACAGGACATAACCTGAGTGTATCCACATCATTTTCTTATTCTGAAGTACTTGAATTAGAGTAGGCACCTGCCAGAGTTAGCTGCTGATGTCATTCAAATTAGAGTCATTTTGTGCTCATCACAGGCAGACAACCACTTTAAAAAGATTCAGGATAACAAAGACCCTTGGTACTAGAAAAGGTTTTCCCCAGGCTCCTTGAGTAATGAAAGGTCCCAGATTACCCCAAATGAGATGGAGGAAAGAAGCTTGGGTACAGGGGTACATAGGTAGAAGAACTGGGGAATTTTCTTTTCTTTAGAAACAGAAGCTATGTGTCAGAGCAGGATACTACTAAGAGCTGCCTTGCATATTACACTTCAGATTCTCACTCTCAATGGGAACAGTACTTCAGGAGCAAAATGTGTAATTCTCCTAGTACTTTGCAGGTATCTGTTATATTATCTCAGTTCCATGATGCTGGGTTTTCACATCTTACCATTTTGGAAATTGAGCTGTGGATTACAAAAGCAACTTGACGGCCTCCTTCTCCTGAAAAATGTTTTGATAGATCCTACAGTCAGTAGTCTCTCATAATCCTGAAAAAAATAAAAAAGTATTCTTATCTTTATCAGTATATTTCTCTACTTTCTCCTTTTACTCTTGAATGAAAAGGAAAACGGGTAAGTGTGGTGGATGAATGAGAATGGCCCCAGGGGCTTATGTATCTGTGTGCTTAGTCCTGGACTGGTGAACTGTTTAGGAAGCACCTCGGAGGAGGTGCAGGTCGTGGTAGCAGTGTGGTGGTGGCTTTGAGACTTCAAAAGCCACACAGGCCCAGTCTCTCTGTCTGTCTGCTTGTGTGGGTCAGGATGTAAGCTTTCAGCACCTGCCTGCTTGCTTACCTGCCTCCAGACCTCTTCTGTGATGATAATGGACTAACCTTCTAAAACTGTGAGTAAGCCCCTAATTAAATGCTTTCTTTATGGTGTCTCCTCACAGCACAAACCTTCATATCAAGGCTGGAGGAGGCATCCGGGTAGGAGGAAAAGGTTCCCAAGATCAGGCAAAAAAGTCAGAGACACCCCTACTCCCACTGTTAAGAACACCACAAGAACACCAAGCTACACAACCACAACGTATATGCAGAGAACCTAGCACAGACCGACACAGGGTCAGTGATTATTGCTTCAATTTCTGTGATTCCCCTATGAGCCCAGTTTAGTTGATTCTAGGACCGTGTTCCTTTGGTCCTTTATCCCTCTGGCTCCTACAATACGTCCTCCCTCTCTTCTGCGGGTTCTCCTGGCTCTACCTGGTGTTTAACTGTGGGTCTCTGCATCTGCTCACATCAGTTACTGGATGATGCCAGAACCTGAAATAGGCATGAATCTATGAGTATAGCAGAGTATTATTAGTAATAATTTCATTGAAATTTTTTCCAGTCATGTTTGGTTTTATCGTGGGTCACTGGGATATCCAGTCTTTGGTTCCTGGCCATCCATGGTCAGCACAGGCTCCCTTTTGTGGCATGGGCCCCAAGTGGGATCAGTCATTGGATAGCCACTCCCACAATTTCTGCATCCCATTACTCCAGCACATCTTGACATACATACTTAAGGTCAAAGGTTTTGTGACTGGCTTAGGGTCTCAGTCCCACTTCTGGAAGTCTTGTGTGGTTATAAAGATGGTCAGTTCAGGGTCGGTATATCTCCATTCTAGGAGTCTTCTTTAAGACCATTCTTGTGGATTGTAGGGAGTTTCCACTGCACTAGTTTTCACATCATCCTCCCAAGAAAAGTATTTGGTAACTTGACAGGATACCCTTTGATTATCTGTTATTGTTTGAACATGGGTCTGGAGTAACCTGTGTCATTACAATTTTGGGGAAAGTCCTCACTTAATATCTCTTTGGACAGAATGGTTGCCATCTTCTAGTAACTTGAATTGTGAAGGCCACCTGCTTGTTCCCTGGAAGCAAGTGTGTACAAGGTCATAGTGGGCAGCAAGAGAGGGACTGAGTATGAGCCCCAGGACGGGATTTCGCAGGGAATTGCAGGAAGAGATTTTGAAAAGCAGGATTGTATTAAATCTAGAACTCAAGGAAGTTACTCTCCTCAGAAGTCTCCTCTCACCTTGTCACATATTCAACAAATATTTATTGAGCACCTGCTTGGGATGAAATGCAAAATTATACTCTAATATTATGTTAGTAGAAATTCCATTACCTAACTCATCTTTCAAAAAACATCTGTTGCTTCTGGGAACATTATGGGATTAGGCACCATACCTGTGAATTATTCTACTTGTCTGACATTCTGCTGAAATCAGATCCCTTGATTTAAGGAGATTTTGACTGTGACTATAGCTGTTGTGGGTATGTAAAGAGTCTGTCATATTGGGATCTCCTGGATCTTGGTGGGGAAAAGTCAGGTAAAGGAGAGAAGATCCGTTAATAAAAGCATTAAACCCGAAGCAAATACATGGACGCAAGAAACAAATCTTTGCAGAATAAGCTCATGGAAACAAAGAGCAAGTCCACCTTTAGGATCCTGTGCTCAGAAAAGAGATTGATCTTTTTGCTCTTCAAATAACTTAGCCCAAGGGACCTTATATGAAGGTTAGTTCTGTGCTAGCCATGTGCCAGATTGACTTAATAGGAACAGGAAAGCTGAGCAGACAGTACCTAATGATCATTTACAGCTTTGTCCTTTGAAAACCTACTCTGAGCTACAAGGTGGAAAGCGATCTTGATGTTATAATTATCTGTATGACCTTTTCTAATTACACAGGTCAGTGCCTACTCTAAGCCCCCACAATGACCAGACTCCATCAGTATTGAATAGCATTGCTCTGGTATGGTGACTGTTGACCTTGGATCAGTTAACCTGTGTTGCTTTGTGAGGGAGAGGCACTTAGGTCTGCATGAGAAGTCAGAAATAGCCTTCCTGTTAGGATTTGAATGTGGAATGTTCCCAGCACAGGGCAGGCTCTCTTGTTGAACTCCTGGTCTCCACCTACTTTGAGAGGTTGTGGAAACTTTGTGAGTTGGGGAAAGTGGGGGTGGCCATTGTCTAGCCTAGACTCTAGTCCCTTGCACTTTTGCTTTCCTGTTCATGAGGCAAAGACTCTTTGGCCTAAGTCCTCAAACACAATGAGCCAAGATACCTCCTTGATTCTTTAAGTTGTTTTATCCAGTGTTTGTCACATAAACACAAAAGTAAAATGCACAGACACGCCCCAGTCTCTTTCTGCCAGCTGTAAAATCCCAAACTATGTAGGCACTAGCAAAAGTCCTGCAGTCTTTCTCATTAGGAAGCACTTTCTGGTGAACATGGCCACTCTGCTTAGGCCACAGTGCTTCCCTAGATGCAAAGAGAGATATAAATACATATGGGTATGTGTAGGAGGTCTCAGTGGCAGTCATGTGGTATGAAGTGTGAATAAAACCAACTGGAGAAAAGAAAGTCTCACTGTATCCTCCTACAGTTTAATCAGACATTTCTAACTATCCATGATGCATCTATCTTCAGTTGACTTTTCTGCATTATCTCTGTGCTAAATATTCCTGTTGAATACACTTCAGACTTTCTTCTTGTTGTTGTTTATACTCAACATCAGCCTAGAAACAGACAATAGCAACAACTAAAAAGCCACATTTGAGTTCCAAGTTTTCTCATAGTGTTGAAGAGCATGTAGTGGTTGCCTCTTTGAGGAGTCCATGAAGAGAGACAGTGTATTAACCAGACTCAATAAACACCCGAGATTTGGCAAGAATTTCTGATCTGCCCTGGAAATGACAACAGGGAATAGCTTGCTCCTCATTTGTATACCCATGAAAAGAAGAAATCCATGCATGTCAAATGCACATGGCATTTTTTTAATCTTAAGTGCATATACATGGATTATTAACTAAATCTAATGTTTGACAAGGATAGACTTGGCCTGTCAAGGAAGGCAAATGCTCTGGGCATTCTCCACACAGTGTGCCAGGCTTGCTCCTCTGGAAGGATGAAGTGAACAGAGCGCTGAGATTGATGGAGGGCCCTTTCCAGGGACACGGCTGCCCTGCTTAGGTCACAGTGCTTCCCTAGAGGTAAAGGGAGGTAAGATACATATGCATACACAAACACACATGAACAAACTATGTACATATATGCATACATGTGTGTATTCTTAGCAGATATCTCCAATCACAAAGAAAACAATGGGTTCTTGTTGTTTTTATTTATTTGAATTTTTGTGCTTTGCCTTGCTGATTAAGTTGTTATTTGCTCTTGACAGCCTCAGGGGACATAAAAGTATGGTGCTTCAGGGCTTTGCTTAAATGTCAAAAAAAATTCATACATGAGAACAAAGTTCTTATAAAAACAAGTCAGTCTATCCTAGCCAAAAATCCTATTTGTAAATATTATTTTTTAATATTTTGAGTGTTTTAAAATTTTTAGGTGCGCAAATATTTTGCTTGCATGTATGTATGTACATGATGTTCATGCAGCATCTGTGGAGAACAGAAAAGAGTGTCAGACCCCTGAAACTGGAATTTCAGAAGGTTTGAGCCACCATTTGGGACCTGTGAGTCAAACCTGGGTCCCCTATAAAAATAGCGACTGTTGTAAACCATTGAGCCATTTCTAAAGACCCTTAAATATTATTTTTAAGGTGAAGTCATATAGGAATATAAGAAAGAAACAGCCCTTGTAGATTGCATGTGCATGGCAGAAGGCTGCTGTCATAAAAGACATGGGTAGTTTCAGTATACTGGAGAGTGAAGAGCCAGAATCAAAGAGTCATAGCTGGGAGCCCACTGTGTCAAAGTCAAGCTCAAATGAAGGGTGCCACCCAGACTCTGGGCTATTTGAGAATTAGTCACGAGTGTCTAAGTAAAGCATAATTCAGAAGAGAACACACTTGTAGTTGACCCTAGTTTCTTGGATTAGCAGCAGGTGGGTAATATAATAAAACAGCATAAGTTTGATGACAGATACTAACTTTGTGTTGTCTGTCTTTGTTTTTTGTTTATTTGGTTGGGTTTTTGTTTTGTTTGTTTGTGTGTGTAGATATCTATTTATATTGAATGCTTCTCATAAATACCACCTTTATGCTCCATTGTGATAGACATATTGTTTTTCCTACTTAACATCCACTTTCTCCTTCAAAAGCTCATGTCCCTCATAAGTGTCTGAGGGATATGGATCCATTGTTGGTTATAAAGATAAGGACATGAGGTACTCTGACAAGCAACAGAATCTTGGACAGCTTCCTGGGTGAGGGGATTGTAGAGAGCTGATATGTGATCTACACTGAAGAGTCAGAATAATATGTATAAAACCAAGAATTTTTTCTGAAACCCCTAAAAAAGGGATTGTCTTCATCTCTTCTCTGCAAATGCAGGACTATGAGGTTTTGAGGCTGGAATGGCCACCTGTATTTCCAAGACTGGCAAAGGTCTCCAAGCCCACCCTAAGTTCAAGAGCTTGCGTAAGGGCCCCGGGACTCAGTATTACAGCATACTCATAGATGTAATATATGGCAGCCAAGGACTCCTGAGTAAAATCTGCAAAGGGAAAAGGCAGGTGGAGTCAAGAACAGAGGATGTCAGGCTGAGAATTTTAGAGACTTCTTGTAGTGAAGCCACACAGCATGAGTCGCAGCAATGGGCTGTAAGAGCACCCATGAAGCCTTATCTACCAGGAAAGCTCATTATAGACACAGATCTTTGTCATTGGGAGCTGTCTTGGGTAATGTATGAGAGGAAGTACTCTCATACCCAATTCTAGAATCATGGATGGAAAAAAAGGGCTTCACCTAAGTACTATACACAAGGTGCACTATTATGGGGACTACCAAGAACTCTCCAGAAACCTCACCCTCAGATGCTATCAACCAGCCCATAAGCAGGCATTTCTGAGGATGGCCTCTTGGCTGCCTCATAAATACTTAAAAACAAAAGTAAACAAAATTAGGCCTTTGGTCCCCATGGCTGTTAGGAGTCTGTAATACTTGCCTATTCGTTGTAAAGCAGCAAGTCATAGATGCTTTGAAGCTCCAGAGAGGATTTGTGATAGTGATGTAACATCCTAACATTGAATGCTTTCTGAGGCAGGAATGCAGAGATAAGAGCAGAAGAAAATGAAACAGTGCGACCATGGCATTCAGGTCTCCTAAGACTGAATGGCACACAAAAGATTCCAAAAGAACATTTCGTTTCTATACCCATACCACAGGCCAGGTAGAGGGCCCCAAATATGCCTGGAAACAGTTGGAAAGGGCGGTGGTTCTTTTGCGTTGCTTGGAGTATGTCTCATAGCAGCCTGGACTAGATACTCAATCTCAAATGTTTGTGCTCTTGACTTGGGACTTCAGAGAACCCCTGTCACCCGTGACAGCAGTTGTTTTTCTTTTAAATTTCCGCAGATGAAAGTATGTTTTCTCTATAAACTACCAAGAAGAGAATATAGGGCTGGATGAGAGTGTAAGTGTGGACTCTGAGCAGTACTGAGCTAAGGAAGGAGCGCCATCTCCAGAAACAAAACAGGTTGCTAGGCTTTTCCAGGGACAGACTGCTCCATCTGATGGCGTCCTCCATCTGATCCATGAGTCTGTATCAGGAAAAAAGTGTCCACATCAGCACAGGACAGAGGTCGAAACATCTCTCCCATCTGAAGTCAGCTGTGGATAACATTTCCCGATTCTCTCTGTGCAGTTAAGATTATTGAGGGTTTTTTAAACATAAGTGTAATAATGATATCTGTGTCCTGATTTCTCTTGCTAACTGCACAGAGCCAAGCCCTACCCTTGGTTGTTTATGCTTGCTTGTGTCCAGTACGGTGGCTATCATATTGGCTGTGCTGACATTTGGTTTTAGACTTTTCACTGTTTCCACCTGATTTTAGTGTTCTATAGTTCAGCAGAAGAATCCTTCTCTTGAGACCTGTAAGGTGATAAGACTGTACACATCTTCACGTTAATGCTCTGAGCTCAGCAGTGTAGTGTCAGGATTGCAAAAGCCAGGAGGTCTCCACATCCCAGCTGGCTGTATTCTCTTGAGTGATCCCCAACATATCTCTGTACCTTGTTTTCTAAGCAATAATACTGTGCACCTTTCCAACCAGTCAACAGAGGCCAGCCAGCCTATGGATTAGTGAAGAAGATTACCCATCTCTTTGTTTCCTTCCCTTCTCCCAAGCTTCAGGTTCATATCATCAGGGGAAGTCTGAAAACTCCAGGTCCCCAGGCCAGTCCTGTTCCATCCACAGAAGCCTCGCCTCTGCAGCACAGGCACTGGTTCCCTTTGCAGGCAGGGGTTAGGGCATGGAGAGTGCATATAGAAGCCAAAGGTCAACCTTTGAGGTCATTCTTCAAGCCTCATCTGCTTGATTTTTGAGACAAGGTCTTTCATTGACCTGGACCTTACTTTCAGTTTAAGCTGGCTAGTCAGGGAGCCATAGGGGTCCACAGCGATTGTGTCATTGTATTGTCTACCACCACACCTGGCTTCTTCAGGGGGTTTTGAGGGTCCAGCTCAGATCATCATGCTTATGCCGCAAGGATTTCACTGGCTGAATAACTCTAGCCCCAGGCCATATTTGGCAAGAGTTGAGAATGATAGTGCTAAGGTAATTGACCTGGTGCCATGGACCGATACTTAGAAAGAGACATTGCTCCTTGCTTACTTGTTTGTGGGGACAGAGAGGCAGGGTAGCATTTGGGAGAAGTGTTTGGAGACAGGATTAAATCCTGGCACCCTTGACTCCAAGAGAAATGTGCCAACCTATTTATTTTGTGTCAAGAGCTCAAACACTGATGTGATCAAAATTTAATCCGATATCATAAATACCAGAAAAGGTCAGGGCTGGACTGGTCATGGGATCAAGCACACACAGACAGGCTATGGCTGGCGTATGGACAGCTCTAAACTCTAAGCTAGAAGCGTGTGGGTGAGGTGAGGGGATTTGGCAAAGCCCAGCCACTTGGCACCCCTGCCACAGAGTGGATGTTTGTGTGGCTCTGTTGCTTTTGCTGAAGAAAGGGAAATGCCATTTTCTCAACAGTCCTTCTTGACTCGTTAGTGTGGTTGGCATGAGTTTATTTCTTAACTTCTTTAAAAATATCCATGAGGAAAGTGAAGGCAGGAGATGTTAATGTTATCTGACTTTTTGTTGCCTCCCTGGGGTTGAAGGGACTGTCTCCATCCTCCTGACAGCTGGCCCACTGCTCAAGAAGCAGTTGCAGGTCTCCTCAAACCTTTTCTGGTATCTGAGGTCACAAGATCAGCCATGTGCAGCGTCATAAATTTTATACTCAGGTTATCAGAAGTACACAGCTTAAGAGCCTGGAGGTGTTTTAGATTAGATGACTTTGATTGAGAATTCAGAAGAAATGCCACCTGAGACTATTTAAAGGAAATTTCTACATGCGTCAGTCAGGCTTGCCACAGTTATATAACAAGATATATTTGAGAAGGTCAGTTTCCTACTGAGCCCATGTAGACCCACTGGCTCCTTTTATGAAAGAGTATCGTGACACCCACGGTTGGTGATACATGAATGAGGCAGACACCTGTTGGCACAGGCAGCTTTTCCTGTTATGTCTTTTGTTAATAGAGCTGTCATGGTTCTGCTGCCAGCCTGACAGTGTCTAACGTGCCTCTGGATATGTTTGAGGGTGTTTTTGGAATATCTTAGAAGAGCAGAAAAGAGCCACTCTGAATATGAACTGTGGTCCTGGACTAAACAAAGAGAAAGTGAGATGATTCTCAGCATTCTCTGCTTCTTGACTGGTTGTGATGTAACCAGGTACCTCATAGTCCTGCTACCATGTCTTTCCACATGATGGACTGTAGTGCCAAACTGCGAGCTACATTTCCTCACAACATTGAGGAAAGGCGCTAATACATAACATGACCCAAACGCATGCCTGACTTAACTGTAAGTCTGTCCTCACCTGCACTGTTGTCTGCACACAGTGTGTGTGTGTGCTTGACCATGTTGCCTCCAGTGAACTCTTGTATTCCTTTTGTACTTTGCTTGGAATATTCTAAGTTGTTTTCACACAGGTGTTGCAAACCCTTCTATCCATAACAGTGACATCAGCACACTATTAAGATGTCTCTTCTGTCTGGCAGTGCTCCTTGTACCTGGGAGGGCAGAGGGACCTTGTCTGGCTGATATGTTCTTCCACTTATGAGAGCACCCAGTCACACAGTAGCTGGTGTGGAAGCTATAGGTGCTGCATTTGCCAGTCTTTACAAGCGGGTGCGCTCTTGAGCTCTGTATTGCTAACATTTGACATAGTAATTAACTCAGTTCATTATTGGAATTAAGGGTAGATATGGTTCTTTAAAAAAAAAGAATGCATAGTCTGCAGAAAAGAATGCATAGTCTATTTTTTAAATTACTATTTTTTTCCTTTTGTTCCCCCCCTTCTCTCTCTGAGCATATGTGGAAGTGTGTGTGCCCATTTGTGTGCAAAGGCCAGAGGAGGATGTTGTCATGCTGTATCACTCTTCACCCTATTCCTTTAAGACAAGGTCTCTCACTGACCTGGAGCTCGTCCAGTGGCCAGCAGTCCCAGCAGTCTTTGCACACTACAGTGCTGGGATTGCAGGTAGATGTGCCTCCACACTGAGCTGTGTACATGAGGACTAGGATTTGAACTTATATCCAATGAGCCACCCTCCGCCTCTACTTTCTAATATCGCATCAGGTCAGTTCAGGAATGTGTGCTTCATGGCTGTTGTGAGCAATATAATGGTATGGATGGCAAGATACAGGGAAGAAACTCTGCTCTTAAGGAAGTGTGTGGATACAGAAATGGGGATGTAGAGGCAAGGACATCTGCAAAGATATGCACTTTTTTTTTGAGAGAGAGTTTGCCAAGGTGATGACATAGGGAATGTTCAGAGGGGAGAACCTTAAAAGGGTCTTTTAAGTCTAGTTAGGAGTTTGCAAGGGAAATTCCTTTAAAAAAGAACTCTAGGAAAGACATAGAGGGTGTGTTTATGGCAAAGTGATCTGAGGATATGACTAAAGCTTGGAGTTCATGGTAATCAGGTGTGTAGGAGAGTAAAAACCGTTCAAAAAGGTTTTGAAGGATGAAGTTCTGAACCCATTTCCCCTTTTCCTGCCAGTCATACACTGAGTTGTTTCTCTTCCCCAGGAATACCCGTACCCTAATCCACACACCAGAATCTATAAAAGTCACCCTGTGTGGCAAAAGAGAATCTGTGTGATTAAGTTGCAGATCTTGAAGCACAGAGTACTTGTTATCGTACAAACCTTAATATAATGAATGTCCACTGCAGAGGGGAGGGGAGGGGAGCTTGGCTAGAGAGAGAAGAGTGCTGTGATAAGCTGTTCACCTGGGATGGCATGCTTTAAGATGGAGCAAGAGCCCACATGCCAAGAAATGCAGGTGGAAGCTGCACTTGGAAGGTGAAAGGAACGTGGGACAGAATCTCCCCTTGTCTTCAGAAGCCCCAGCCATGCAATACCCTGACACTAGCCCAGTGATACTGAGGTCACACTATTAGCCTGCCAAGCTGTTGCAGGATCCACTTCATAGTCTCTAGCCAGTGAGTTATTTGTTACAACAGCAGTAAGAACTAATATTCAGGGCCCCTGAGACCTGAGTTGTCTCTATAGCTCAGGTAAAAGGCTAGATGTAGCTAAGTACATCTGTAATCCCAGCAGTCCTGCAAGAAGGTGGGAAGCAGGGACAGAACTACCTTAAGCTTGCTGGCCCGGGGCACACTGCATAGCAGAAGCAAGAGAGACCCGCCCTCAAAACAAGCTGGAGGGACAGAGGTGAGTGGTTCAGTGCCTTCCCCAAACTCAAAGGCACCTGCCATTGCTAATGCTACATGCAAGTATTACAGAGAGCCCACAGGCAGTAGAGGAAATTGGTAAGTTGTACAATGAAGCAGTTAAGAAACAGATGGGGAGAGAACAGCCTGGAACATCAAGCCATCCTGATGTTGATAACCTTGGAGCTGAAACAAACAAACAAATCAGTTGTAAAACACAAGCTTCAACATACAAAAAAAGGACGCTTAAAAATGAGCAAGAAATTTTTTGGGTCTTGTTTGTGTGCATGCACTTGCACATGTATATGTGTACACATGTGAAAACCATAGGATAACCTCAAGTGTCATTCTTCAGTCACCTTTCACCTTTTAACTTTGCCAAGCAGCCCCAGAGATTTGCCTGTCGTTGCCCCCCATTGCTGGGATTACAGCTGTGCTCTCCTTCACACACAGCTTTCTCAATGTGGGTACTAAGTGTAGACCTCAGGTTCTCCTGCTTTAAAAACAATCAAGGACCATGTGTGGTTGTGGACTGGAACCCCCGCACGGATGGGGCCCATGATAACTTGGTGTAGGGCTGAAGACCCTATTCAGGGAAACAGGGACTGTTTCAGTCATGATCTTGATGGCTGACTCTTTGACCCTCCCCCATACAAGCCAGGGAGTAACAGACTGGCTAGATCCCAGGGGAGGACTTTGCAGCCAGCCCTGAGGAGACAGGATAAGCTGGGGTTGGATGGAAGGGAAGGAGGTCCTCCCCTGTTGGTGGACTTAGAGGGGGTGGGGAAGAAGGAGATGAGGGAGGGAGTGGGAAGGTACGAGGGAATGGGGGAGGGGGCTACACCTGGGATTCAAAGTACCTAACCTGTGATTGAGATAAAAATAAATAAATTAAAAAAAAAACAAAAAACCAAACACTTTACTGACTGAGCCATCTTCCCTAAACCAACTTTAAGAAATTAAACATGAAATGTGACAGCTTAAAAGTGGTCAGAGGTAGATAGTTTGCTATTACTCTCTAGTTTCTTAACAATAAATTTAGGCTAAATTTAGGCTTGTGGTAAACAAACACAGTTAAAAGTAAAGCCAAGGCATCAGGTTGGTAAGATGGTTCTGAGGGTAAAGGCTCTTTGGCCCTCAGCCTGATGACCTGAGTTGTTTGATCTTCCAGACCCATATTATAGAATGAAAAAACTAACTCTTACAAAATTTCCTCTGACCACCACATACATGCCACATGCACAGATGCCCCTCACTATCATTCACATACGCACAAAAAATATATTTTAGAATAGATTTAGAAACATTAAAGGGGCATCTTGCATCTGTTGCACTGAGCTCCACGGCTCAAAAGAGCCACTGATTTCAAAGCCTCTGTGGGCCTCCACTTCTGAGGAAGGGACCCACTCACTCACTGAAATAGCCAACCACCTGTTTCCATGGAGCTGATGACAAGCAACCTCCTATGCGACTAGCTAATTGAAAAGAGGAAGGTGGTCCACATAGAACTCACTGTTAATAAAGAGTCCCAATAGGGACTCATTCTTCCAGGCATGGACAAGGCCACCTGGCAGCTGACTATGCTAATAAAATTGTCAGGCAGCTATTTAGAATAACTTAGAATTATTCAAATTTGTATAGGTACCTTAAAGGCCCAGCATCTCTTGTCTTTGCTCATAAAATGAACATCTGTTCACTGCCAAAAGACCAGTACTGTTGTTAATGGCTAACTGGCCCCTTTGCCTTTCCTTTTCTTATATGTTCTAGTCATTTTACTTTTTTTGTGTGTGTACGTGTGTATGTGTACAATGCTCATGCACAGAAAGCTGATGTCAGATATTTTTTACTGCCTTCACTTGCTCTCGTGAGACAGATGTTCTCACTCGACCTAGAGCCCATTGATTGGCTAGAATGACTGAGTAGATCCTTGAATCCACCTGCCCATCACTATAGAGTTACAGATATGTGTGACTACATTCACTTTCTTCAGTGGATGCCAGGATCTCAGGTCCTCCACAGGCCCACACAGGAACCACAGGCCCACACAGGAGGCACTTTAATCCTCCACCACTTGAAGACAATGAGAATGACTTCTTCATCTTCCTCCTCCTCCTCCTTCTCTTCCCTTCCTTCCTTTCTACCTTCCTTCCTTTAAAGTAATCGACACCTCTAAGCTACCGCAGTGATGGTGCAGTTGCCACCTTTGCAGTTTGAGACAGTGAGCTGTGAACTTTGGGTCTGTGACCATGACTCTGCATTTCCACCTGATGTGTGTGCCAGGGTTTAATTAAATATTAGATTGGTGGACTCATTGTATAGTTGATTAATTTATGTATAAAGAGAACAGAAGAAAATTTAAAGAATGGAAAGTTCTTGCTCCCAACAGTAAAGGAAAACAGAATCAATCAGTGGTACCTTAAAAGACTGAGATGGCTTTTGGAGAATATTGACTCTTGCTCTGATGTTTCCCAGATCTCTCCCCAAAGCCCACCCAGCACAGGGTTCTCAGAAGTCAGGCAAGATTATGCTCTGAACCCTACACAGTTGTGGGTTTTGATTTTATTTTTTTTATCTTTGTCAGAGAACCTGATATGTGAACCAATGAGCGTCATGGATTTACTCATCAGATATACTCTAAAAATCCCAAGTCCTTAGTGAGTTCTGCATCCTCTCTGACGTTCATTCTCCTGACTCAACCTAGCAGCTTCCAGCCCTCCTTACCTGTCAACTGTTGCTCAAATGCTCAATCAGCATTATTATATTTTATTACTTTACTTTTTAGACAATACCTCACTTTGTTGCTCAGGTTGACCAAATGTGTAATCCTCCTGCTTCAGCCTCCCACTTACTAGGACTACAGAAAAAAGGCACTGCACTCCACTGGCCTCCTACTCTATTTGAAGAGTCTGCGTTGTTCTTCTTTTCCTTGAATTTTCCCAAAAGAGAAACCCCATACATGTAAGTTGTCTCACCACATGCACACGCATGCACATCCACGAATGTATGCAGGTCTGTATGATTTTCAGGTACCAGATCGTTTATATAAACTGATCTCTTTGGAATGTGATCTTTAGTGATTTCTTGCACCTAGTCTGATATTTTCAGAGTTTATTCGTTTAGCATCACTTTGTGCTTCATTTTTTTCATGGTCAAATGATAGTCTAGTCTGTGCACATGCTATCATTTTTAATGCTTTTATCAACTGATAGGCATTTGGGCAGTTTGCAGAACAAATTGTGAATAATGGTGCATGAATTATTTATGTATATAGCTATTGTGTGGGCACACATTTCAAGTCTCTAGAAGTAGAATTTCTGGGTCATATGATGACTCTGTGTTTTAGTTTGAAGAATGACCAAACTGTTTTCTAAATGTCTGCCCCATTTGCAGTTCATGCGCAGGAATACCAATACATAAGGTATCAGTACACTGGGTCTTCATCTAAAGGGGCTGCTGGAAAGGTGGGCATAGGTGAGGAACGTGGAGAATGCTCCTCTTTTCTGTAGACCCTTTGAGTACTAATTAAGAAATAACCAGAGGTTCAGTGTCCCAGGGAACACGCCCAGAATCCAGGGTGTAAGGGTCTCCTTAGAAACAGATGCTGTTACTTAGCCACCAGCTGAGGCAGAAGGCTCTTTAATAGATTATCACATGTTCTAGTCACAGGGCAGCATTATTTGGGCATCTGTTTTCCTCAGCTTCCTACTTCTTTCTTTTTTAATTTTTTTTCACAAACTTATTTATTTATTCACTTTACATCCCAAACAAATCCCCCTCCCTCATCTCTTCCTGGTTGTTCCCTCCTGCACTCTCTCCCTTTCACTTCCCCTTCTTCTCAGAAACGCCCCCCCCCCCCATCAATCCACCCCAGCACATCAAGTCCCATCAGGACTAAGTACATCCTCTTCCTTGCCCTACTACAAGAGTTTTGATCCTTCCTACTTCCTGTTGGACACCTCACCTCTGTAATCAGTCATCCTGAGATCATCTCCCAAGGGCCTGTGAACCCCCCTAGGGATAGATTAGTCTACAAAGGTTGCTGGAAAGTTTCAGGACTCTTTGCTGCTTTCCCTAATTTTCATGTTCTCTACTGAGACTGGAATTCTATCCTGACGACATCAACATATGGCATAATGGAAGGAGTCCAAACAAAACATTAACATTTAAACTCTGCTAAGCCAGAAAATCTTTGTACCAAATTAATAACTGTCAGAAGTCTTTGTCGTTGAAACTCCAATGGTATTTTAAAAAGAAGGTCCAGGGTACCTTTGCCTACAATTGGAAGTGTGGTAGAGAACAGGCCCTTTGCTGAGCCTCCAGAGCCTGGACTTGACCTTTGCTTTCTGTTTGCCTTAGTCATTTGTAAGCTTTTGTAGATGTATGATGCCAACCAAGCAGGAAGACCTAAGCAACTTTCTCAGTCCTCAGGGGGATGTGGGTGGTCTCCCCAGAGTTAGAATGAGAAGAGAGACCTAGCCACAAGCTCCAGAGTAGAAGATTGCCATAGGGAAGAGGTAGAGTGAGCGGAGTGGAAAAACCTCCCTAAGGTCTGCCGATTGGCTAGAAGCTTCTTTTGCTCAAGAAAAGGGGGTTCTGAAGCTCACCCAATACTTTGAAAGTAGGGGAAATTTCATATGGTGGTTGAACTGGGAAAATGGCTCACTGAGTGCGTGCTGCATAAGCCTGAGGGGCTGAGATCAGCTCTTCTGCATCCACAAAATATTCAGGTACAGTCAATGGCACAGGTGAGGACTGGTGTATCCATAAAGTGCACACACACTCACAATGCACGCAAACACATGAACTCACATATATGCACGTATATATGCATACACACAAGCGCACAGTAACACTTATGAAAATAGCAGTAAATTAGAGCAAAGCTAGAAAATCAGCTTCCTTGCTGTGTTTAATATTAGAAGTAAACTCCTAGGGGAAGTATCCCTACAGCCTGGAATCTGGGTGGAACCCAGGCATTTGTGGGCACCAGGGCAGGAGTATGTACTGATTTCTTTTTTTGTTTTTTAATTTTGCTATTTTGTTTTATTTTTAATTTTTATTTATTATTATTACAATTATTCACTTTGCATCTGGCTGTAGCCCCCTCCTTAGACTCCTCCCAGTCCTATCTTCCTTCCCTCTTCTCCTATGCCCCTTCCATAGTCCACTGATAGGGGAAGTTTTCCTCCCTCTCTATCTGATCCTAGCCTATCAGGTATCATCAGGACTTACTACATCATCTTCCTCTGTGGCCTGGCAAGGCCACACACCCCCAGGGGGAGGTGATCAAAGAGCCAGCCACTGAGTTCATGTTAGAAACAGCCACTGTTCCCCTTACTGGAGAACCCACTTGGAGACTGAGCTGCCTATGAGCTACATCTGAGCAGAGAGTCTAGGTCCTCTCTATGCATGGTCCTTGGTTGGAGTATCAGTCTTTGCAGTCCATGTGGGCCCGGACTTTTTGGCTCTCTTGGTCTCCTGGTAGAGCTCCTGTCCCCTCCAGAAATTTCTACCTCCCCCTACCCTTCTTCCATAAGATTTTCTGCACTCTGCCCAAAGTTTGGCCATGAGTCTCAGCATCTGCTTCAATACTTCGGTAGAGTTTTTTAGAGGCACTCTGTGGTGGGCTCCTGTCCTGCGCCCTGTCTTCTCCCACTTCTGATGTCTAACCTGTTTGTCCTTCTGAATAAGGATTAAGTATCTTCCCTAGGGTTCACCTTGTTCTTTAGCTTCTTTAGGACTATAGATTATTTATCCTAAGTTATATGACTAATATCCACTTATAAGTGAGTATATATCCTGTGTGTCTTTCTGCCTTTGGGTTATCTCACTCAGGATGATCTTTTCTAGTTCCCACCATTTGCCTGCAAATGTCATGATTTCCTTGTTTTTAACTGCTGAGTAGATTTCCATTGTGTAAATGTACCACAATTTCTGTATGCATTCCTCCGTTGAGGGACATCTGGGTTGTTTCTAGATTCTGGCTATTACAAATAAAGCTGCTACAAACATAGTTGAGCAAATGTCCTTGTTGTATAGTTGAACATATTTTGGATATATGCCTAGGGGTGGTATAGCTGGGTCTTGGGGTAGCACCATTGCTATTTTCTGAGGAAGTGTCAGATTGTTTTCCAAAGTTGTTGTACAAAGTGGTGGTGCATTCCTACCAGCAATGGAGGAGGGTTCCCCTTTCTCCACAACCTCTCCAGCATGTGTTGTCACTTGAGTTTTTGATCTTAGCCATTCTGATAGGTGTAAAGTGAAATCTCAGGGTCATTTTGATTTGTATTTCCCTGATGACTAAGGACTTTGGGCATTTCTTTAAGTGTTTCTCTGCCATTCAATACTCCTCTATAGAGAATTCTCTATTTAGCTCTATACCCCATTTTTAATTGGATTACTTGGTTTGTTGGTGTTTAGCTTCTTGAGTTCTGTAAACAGAGCAAAATGACAGCATAGAGACTGGTGAAAGGAGCTTCACCAACTCTATATCTGACAGAGGGCTAGTATACAGAATATAGAAAGGAATATATATTGTGTTAGATTATTTCAGATAACCAGTTCTGACTGTGGCTTGAATTTTAGGGGGAACATCGCCCCCTTCTGGTGGTAGTGAGGAAAGCCTGAGTATCTTCGAAGTAGAACTTGGAATACTTCTACAACAAACCAGGTCACATAGCTGGGCAGAGGGAACGCTGAGTATTTCTTTGCCAGTGTGACCTTGAACTTCCTACATGGGTCAGCTCAGGGACCTGCACATTTGGCCAGATCCAGGCTTTCTCAGTCTTGACCTAGATCTTTATTTTATTAATCTGCAGGCAGCCAGCATGCCTGTGACATGGTATTAGGCTGTTTAAGTTACCTGTCTCAGTGGAATTCTCTTCTTGTGTATCTGTGTGTGAACATGTGAAATGGTTTTTTTGTGGCATAAAGCAAAAGCAATTCAAACCATAACTCTGTCCTGGGATCACTCCACTGTTTCTCAACCCCATCCTGCCAGCCTTAGGACTCTAAGCTGGCCAGGCCCCTTGACTTGGTAGCCTAGGAGGCTCCCTGGGGCAGGATGACTGTGTTAAATCCTAAAATGATGACCAGTAGAATCTGGTGCCAGAGCCAGTCTGCCCTACCTTCAGTTTGCCCCTTGCTGGCTGTGTAGCCTCCTGCAGGTGACTGAACTTGCTTGGGAGATCATTTGACTCTTGTGTAAATTTGAGGTGCTTGATCACATTGAGTTGATGAATCACATATGTGGTCCCCTTTGGTACACGACTCAGCAGTAAGCACCTTCACCCGAGCATCACCTAAGTGCCAGCCATTATTCCTGTGTCTTAGTTTAAAGCTGAAAGTTACTCTCGGACTGTCTTCCCAACTGTATTTCCCTAGATCACATCATGAGGCCCACTGTCTTGGGAATAAAGATCCTTAGAGAGGCCTGGGAAGCCATTCTGTATGGAAGCAGTGTATAAACAGCCATGAAGCTAGATGTGCAGTCTCCTGTAGTTCTGCTTCGGGGCTGTAGCCATGCTTGCTGAGGTCAGTGGGGAAGGGGTCAGGAGTGAGGTATCCAGTGAAGGAACTTCTAAATGAATGTAGCCTTTAGCTCTTGGAGCATGCTGCATCTGGCGGGTGACACACACTGAGGCCCAGCTAGGCCCCTGCCCTGTACTCTGTTTCTGTGATTAAGAGCATATACATTTGTTGCCGAGGACCTGAATTCAGTTCCTAGCCAGTACTGAGAGGATCCAGCTCTACCTTCTGGGCACGCAAATACACATAATTTACATAACTGTCATTAGAGAGGCTTCACCCAGCAACTGATGGACAGAGACCCACAGCCAGACATTAGGCGGAGCTTGGGGGGTTCTACTGAAGAGGGAAGAACGATTGAAGGAGCCAGAGGAGTCAAGGGCACCACAAGAAAACCTACAGAACCAGTTAACCTGGCTCCATAGGGGCTCAGAGACTGCACCACCAACCAAGGAGCCTGTACAGGATGGACCTAGGCCCTCTGCATATATGTAATAGATACACAACTGGGTCTTCATATGGGAGCAAGGGCTGTCTCTGACTCTTTTGCCTGCCTTTGGATTCCTTTCCCCTAACTGTGCTACCTTGTCTAACCTAGATAGGAGAAAATATGCCTAGTTGTACTGGCACTTGATATGCCAAGGCTGTTTGATATCCACGGGACTCCTTTACTTTTCTGAGGAAAAAAGAAGGAGGGGTGAATGGGAGGGTGAGAGAGAGGGAGTGGTAGGAGAGGAGGGAGGAGGAGCTGCCATCGGGATGTAAAGTAGAATAAAGTAAGTAAATAAATATTTAAAAATTACCAAAAAAATTTTTATTTGAATTTCAGGCTGGAAACATAGCTCATAGGTAGAGCTCTTGCCTGACATGTGGAAGGCCCTAGGTTTAATCTTCAGCACAACAAGTAAACAAATCTTAAAAAAAAAGAAAAAAAAATCATCACACACTTCAGGTTGGCAGCAGCCAAAGAAAAGCTGTGACACATTCTCAGCTCAGGTCCATAGTTCTCACAACCCTGAGACTAACCCTAGCTGAAACACTGAGCTGTGGTCTTCCCCCAATCCCTGTAGCCCATGATGCCTTGGAAAGAATTGTCATTCCAGCATGTGTGTGCCTCTCAGCTTCCTGCTTACTTGCTCATATGCCTGGAGATCATGTCCCCAGACAGCCTTGTTGTTCCTCATTCCCTGAGTATTCTGTTCAGATACCGCCTTAGCAGAGGACCATATGTTTACAATGTTTGCGTTGGTTTATCATTTGCTACTGCACCCACCCTCAGGACATGCCAGCACTCAAGATGGGATGAGACTGGGTGTGGTCATTCTCTCCTGCTCTCTGTGGCTTGCAGAGTACAGTGCACAACTGATGCTTAAGACTCATAGATGTACAGTACCTGGGGGTACCAGTGCTTGTGGATTCACAGTACTTGTAGATGTATAGTGTTTGTGAATGAGCAGTGCTTATGGGTACATGTGCTAAGGGGCTTGTTACTTAGAAGGCAAGACAGACTTGGAGGCCTGGAAAGGGCAAATGTTCCTTCCTCCCAAATCTTACCAGGGAGAAGGAACACTTACTCTCAGGGTTTATCGTTCTGGATGCTGCCTGTGCAATCCAGAGCCCAGGTGCTGAAATCGCAGAGAAAGGACCTGTGCGGAAGGGACTGACTCCATCAAGGGCTTTGGAGAATATGCCAAAACATGTTCCTCTGTATGTGTTAAGAACTCACAAGAAGGTACTGAGTGCCTGTGTGCTACAGGGAGGTTAGGTTCAGGTCATAGAGACATATGTATTCATTTTTCTGGAGCAAATACGCAAGGTCTGCTATAATGGAATTATTTGTAGGTCTACTTGAAAAATTTAAGAAATGACAAAACATTTACAGATCAGTTATATCGTTTTCAGTTTTCTCCAGTGTTGTGTGACAGTTCCTCATCATTACTTGAAGTGGCAATATATATATATATATTACTTTAACTGTTCTGGGCAGTAAGCTACAGTGTTTATGATTTGCATTTAAATGAATAAATGACTAATGATTGTGAGGATCTCTTTACACAGTTACTTCTTACTTATGTACCTTATGTCACAGGATGTCTATTAAAATATTCTGCCCCCTAAAAATGTGTTGTTTAACCATATTTGGTGGCTCTTTCCCACATCACTTGAGAGGTAGGGACAAGAGAATTGGAAGTTCCATAACAATTTAGCCTCAGCTCCATAACAATTTGGAAGCTATCCTTAGTTGTATAAGACTCTGCTGCAAAATTTTTAAAAAGTATTTTTATCTTTCTTATTGATGTAAGACTTTTTATGTATCTTAGATGTAAGTTGACTATCAAATATCTGTTTTCCAATATTGACCACCCCCACCAAGTTCTCTATTTCTTAGAGCTCTTTCAGGGCTCCTGCTCAGTGAATGTCATAAGTCAAGGCACCAAGCCTCTGCTTACCTAGCACATTCCTCTCTGAAATTCCCCTCAGTCCTGGAATTGGAACAAAGGCTATGCTCTGTCTCAGGGAGTGTACTGGGCTCCTCCACCTCTCTGCTGTATCTTGAGCCAACCATAAGGGAGCTAGTGTTTTTACCTGTCAACTTTTCTCATTGATTATGGCCTAGATGCGCCCAGAGGTACCCTCTAATACATGCTGAAAATGCCTCACACCTCCTCCTACCTTTCTGTTTTCTGTTCCCTCACAGAATTAATTCATTTATTCAGTAAATGTGTATGAAGTCCCTGTCGTGTGCCAAGTATTCTTCTAGGCCTCAGGTTTCACCACAACTGATCACAGATCACCTAGCCCCTTGCTCTTCTGGGACTAGCCTTTGCTAGGAGGTATGGGCGAATGAACCTGGTGTGCAAGCACTTGTCATCTATCCATGATGACTTTTGCAATTACAGTGATGAAAAATAATCAGCATTGGGACTCCAGGTCTAGAGTTAATCCAGATCCAACTAGCATTGGAGTCACAAGCTTGTGGTCTGAATTCACATTCATGCTGACAAAGATGTGGAGCAAGGGGACCACTCCTCCATTGCTGGTGGTAGTGCAAACTTGTACAGCCATTTTGGAAATTAAGCTTATGGTTTCTCAGAAAATTGGGAATAGTTCTACCTCAAGACTCTCTCACCCCTATGCTTATACCCAAGAGATGCTTCACATTGTCACTCGTAGCAAACTTGAGCAAACTACTTTTCTTGGCCCTACACTGTTCCCCTCAGTAAATGTATCAGCTCGCCATTGTTCTGTGTCTAGAATATTGTAGCTGTTTTAGTATGTGTATATGTTTGCATATGCATGCACATCACCACTTAAATACACACCCCAGACAAATTGAAACAAGATCATTATCAGCTTTTTAGTCTCTGGATAATCTTCATTTGTCACTGTTGTCTCAACCAGAGCTCCAGCCAGAGTCATCCTATGTTTTCACACATGTGACAGTGTTACCAGTTAAGAAAAATTAGTTCCTGCCCTTTAACCTCCAGGCTTTTGCTACTTATCATTACAGGGGAGACTGCACTCAGTTTTTCTTACAGGTATGTTTGTTTCTTTCTTGTTTGTTTTACTTTCATTTCAGTGGTGATAACATACCTTTACAAAAAGCACTTTAGGGGAGAAATGGTTTCTTTTAGCTCACAATTCTGGGTTATAGACCCATCATGGCAAGGAAGAAAGGTGGCAGGAACACATCACACCCACACTCAGGAGTAGAGGAACTTTAATGTTTGCATGCTTAGTGTTCCGCTGGATTTTTTCTACTCTTACATAGCCCAGGGCCCCAAACCAGGGAATGCTGCTTCTAATTAGGCTATGTCTCCCTGTATCTATTTAGGCAGTCCAGGCTCTGCCCTACCGATATATCTGCAGGTCAGCCCGATCTAGACAGCCCCTCAATGAGATCAGCCTTTCTCTTCATCCAGTGCACTGTATTAATGGTTTGATCATCATACTGTGTGTTCAGAGAACTGTGTCTCTCTTCTTCCTGCATCTCTTACTCACCTGATCATCACTGCCTTTGGTGTGTGGAAGTTCAGGTGTCCCTGCAGCTGTTTTCCAGCTTCCCTGTCAGGTTCATGTCATTGATAAGGTTCAAGAACCAGACTGAGTTGTTGTGCACCTAGTACTGCACCAGCTTCACAAGGGCCAGCCCATTTAGTGCACAAAGAAATCTCAGCCAAAAATTAGAGGTGGCTAGCTTTTCTTATTACCTTGAAATTAGTCTTGAATACCCTTAAATTACTTAAGATTGACCACCATGCAAAGTGGTTTTCCCTTTCATTAATCTCACTAACTGGCTGCATTTATTATAAATCTTTTCTGCTAGCCAGCACAAGAATTTTTTTTCCTCCTGTAAGCATTCCTCTCCTGAAGTTCCTTTCTCTCTCTCACAAGCCTTTGTTTAATACTCACACTGGAAAATATCCCAAAGCCCATGCTTCCTCCTCTGTTTCTCAAGCAAAGCAGGGATCCTCATTTTGAAAAATCATTAGTCAGATTAACAGAGCACATGAGGAATAGCATATAAAAGACACCATAAAAAATAACCCTGAAAATTTTTCCTCTTTATGAAGAGCGTGCATAACATAGAGTGATAGAAACTGAAGAAAAGAGGAGATAGAATGCAAGCATTCCCTACTCACTATGCAGGGATTAGTGCTCACTTACATATTTTTAATGGCATTTGTTTTTCTCCTGCACGTAGCTCTGGTTCCTCAGTCCTCGTTTAATTTTCATCATTGATTTTTGTAATGGTCACTGGCTGGTTAAGTTTCTGTCAACTGCTAAATCATCATCCTTTGAAGACCTTCCCTTGATTTTGTCCACTGAAAATGTCTCTGATTTTTATCCCTCCATTTGAAATTAAATCAAAACTTTGTCCATGAGACCTACAATCCCAGTGCTGAGGAGGCTAAGTAAGACAGGTGATTCACCAGAGTTGGAGGTCGGGCTAGGGTACCTAGCAAATGCATAGTGATTTTTGGATCCAGCCTGAAGTTTTGCAGAGTGAGAACCTTAGGCCTCAAAAAAGGGGGGTGGGGGAGGAGCGATGACTTCGGCTTCATGGGCCTTTGCTGTACCTGATCAGAGATTTTTCTGTCATCATTTTTTAGCATAAATAGCTGAGTGTGATTTCTGGTGATGTGATTAATTGTTCTTAAGGTTCATTCTGCACTGTTGGTCTTCCTAAGAGGACAGTGTGCTGCATATAAAGGGCCAAAGACTTGAATGGGAACTCAGGCTTCTGTGGTGTGTTTTGTGTCATAATGAAGATCTGTGCATAACTCTGATTTCCTCAAAATACTTTTTTCACTAACTAATAATGATGATGGTTTTTGAAAGATCAATTGTGTTATTAACACACAGGTACACCATTTCATTTCCTAAGCCTCAGTCTTCTTATGTATAAAATCAAGAGCCCAGAAGGGTGGAAAGAGTCTTGTTCTAGCCACACTATGGACCATCAATTGTGTGAAGACAGTTTGACAAAGGTCTGCTGTGTGTGTGTGTGTATGTGTGTGTGTGTGTGCGCGCGCGCGTGTGCAAAACCCCTTGCATGCTTAAGACCAGAGGTTGGTGTTGAATATCTTCATCGCTTACAAATACTGCAGTACCTTATGTTTTAGAGACAGGGTCTCTGGACATAGAATTCACTAATTGGCTAAACTGAACAGCCAACAAGTCCCAGGTTTCCTCCTGCCTCTGCTTTCTACTTGTACCCTCAACAGTGTTACACATACACACACTACCATTTCCAATTTTTTTTGTGGGTGCTGGAGATCTGAACTCAGGTCCCCATGCCTATACAGAACAATTTAATTTATTTACTTGATCTTGATTCAGCTTTGGTAAGTAGAATCTATCAAGAAATCGTCCATTTAGAGTTTCCAATTTTGTGTCGTATAGGCGTTTGAAGTAGGACCTAATGATTCTTTGGATTTCCTCAGTGTCTGTAGTTATTTCCCCCTTTTCATTTCTGATTTTGCTGATTTAGATACTGTCTCTATGCCTTTTAGTTAGTTTGGCTAAGGGTTTGTCTATCTTGTTGATTTTCTCAAAGAACCAGCTCTTGGTTTCATTGATTCTCTGAATTGTTTTCTTTGTTTCTACTTTATTAATTTCAGCCCTAAGTTTGATTATTTCCAGCCATCTACTCATCTTGGGTATGTCTGCATCTTCTTCTTCTTTCTGTTTTTTATTTTTTTGTTTGTTTTTGTTTTGTATGAGATGTTTCAAACTTCTTTCTGAAGGCACTTAGTACTATGAAGTTTCCTCTCAGCTCTTTTTCATTGTGTCTCACAAGTTTAGGTATGTTGTGTCTTCATTTTCATTGAATTCTAGGAAGTCTTTAATTTCTTTCTTTATTTCTTCGCTGACCCAGCTGTCCTTGAGTAGAGAGTTGTTCAGTTTCCAAGCTTGGGTAGGCTTTTTGCTATTTCTGTTGTTGTTGGGGTCCAGCTTTAGTCCATGGTGGTCTGATAGGATACAAGAGATTATTTCAACCTTCTAGTATCTGTTGAGGCTTGCTCTGTGACCTACTGTATGGTATCCTTTGGAGAAGGTTCTGTGAGGCACTAAGAAGAAGGTAAAATTTTTTGTGTTTGGCTGAAAAGTTCTGTTAGATCCATTTGATTCATGACATCTGTTACTGTCATTGTTTCTTTCTTTAGTTTCTGTTTCTCTGGCCTGTCCTTCGGTAAAAGTGAGGTGTTGAAGTCTTCCACTATTAATGTGTGGGGATCTATGTGTGGTCTAAGCTTTGTTAATGTTTCTTTTACAAATGGGGTGCCCTTGTATTTGAGGCATAGATGTCTTCTTGGTGGAATTTTCCTTGGATGAGTATGAAGTGACCTTCCTCATCTCTTTTGATTAATTTTGATTAAAAGTCTATTTTATTAGATATTAAAATGGCTAATCCTACTTGCTTCGTGGGTCTATTTGCTTGGAAGACCATCTTCCAGCCTTTTACTCTCAGGTAATGTCTACCTTTGTGACTTAGGTTTGTTTCTTGTACGCAGCAGAATGTTGTGTCCTGTTTATGCATCTTTTCTGTTGGTCTTTGTCTTTTTCTTGGAGAGTTGACTCTGTTAATGTTGAGAGAGATTAATGACCAGTGAGTGTTAGTTCAATTTTGTTTTGATGTTGGTTGTCATAGTGTGTTTATGTGCTTGTCTACTTTTAGTTTTGCTGTAGTGAGGTTATTTATTCCTGTGTTTTCCTGACTGTAGGTAGCTTTCCTGGGTTGGATTTGTGAGTAGGTACTATTTAAATGTGTTCTTGTCATTGAATATCTTGTTTTCTCCATTTGTGGTGATTGAGAGTTTTGCTGGGTATATTAGTCTGGACTGATATCTGTGTTCTCTTAAGTCTGCATGATACCCAGCCAGTAGTCTGTGTTGAGAAGTCAGGTGTGATTCTGACAGGTTTGCCATTATATGTTACTTGGCCTTACAGTTTTTAGTATTTTTCTTTGTTCTGTATATTTAGTGTTTTGATTATTATGTGAAGGGAGGCTTTTCTCTTCTGATCTAATCTTAAGTGTTCTGTAGGCCTCTTGTATGCTCATAGGTATTGCTTTCTTTAAATTGGGGAAATTTTCTTCTGTGATTTTATTGAGAATATTTTCTGGGCCTTGGAGATGGAAATCTTCTTTTTCATCTATTCTATTATTCTTAGGTGTCATAATTTCATTTTCCTGTTTTCTTGCATGGTTTGTGTCAGGAATTTTTTAGATTTAACATTTTCTTTGAGGGGTGAATAGGTTTCTTCCATTTTATTTTCTACACCTGAGAGTCTTTCTTCCATCTTTTATATTCTGTTGGAGATGCTTACTTACCTCTGTAGTTCTTGTTTTCTTCCCTGTGTTCTCCCTCTTCAGGATTTCTTCAGTTTGTGTTTTCTTTAATGTGTCTGTTTCCATCTTTCGATCTTGAACCGTTTTGTTAATTTCCTTCACCTATTTGTTTGTATTTTTCCTGCCTTTCATTCAATTCTTTCACTGTTTTTTTTTAACTTTCCTCTATTTCTTTCAGTGATTTAATTATTTCCTCTCTAAATGCCACAATCAGTTTACTATATCTTCCTATATTTCTTTACGAATTTTATTAGTTTCCTCCATTATTGTCTTCAAAAGTATAAATTTAAGGTCATTTTCTTGAGTTTCGCTGGTTTTATGGGATCCCAGGCTGCTTGCCCTGGGATAATGGGGTTCTGGAGATGCCAAACTGTTTTAGCTTTTGTTGATTGTGTTTCCATGCTGTCCTTTACCCTTCTGACTTTCTCAGGCATTGGCTGGTAGTTTCTGGTGCCTGCTGGAGTCATGGGGGAACGGGGTGCATGTGAGAAATCTGCTAAGAAGGAAGCTGGTTGTTACCAAAGAAACCCTCCTCAGACTGTTGGGTATGGTCTTCGAATGGCTGGTGCTTCTCAGGAATTGGCACAGTTTTTCTCGGGTGTATGGTCCTGTGGACTAACTGGGCCTCTTGGGAGCCCAGGGATTCTCCTCTCACCAGGGGAAGTCCTGGAGACAGCTGCCTGCCGCTGGCCCTTTTGCTCTGAATTTAGTGAGCTGCAGCTGCTCATACACTGTGTTTGTTTGGTGCAGCGCTCTTGAAGAACGAGGGAGCCCTGAGGTTTGTTCAGTTTCACTAGGGAGATAGGTTGAGCTTTGGAGCCGCATCCAGGGCTGATTCTGTGGTTCCCAGGCGTCCTTAGGTCTGAGGTTGGGGCTCTGTGCCCCAGTACCCAAGAGGTAATCACTGGCTGGTAAGCACAGTACACAGACATGTGGCTAGAGGCTAGAGCAGCCCCTAAGACTTCAGGAACCCAGGAGTGCCCTGAGGTCGGGCCTGATGTTTCCCTCACTGTGGGGTTTCCTAACGACTGGGAGACCCCAGTCTCTGGTAGTTTGGATCCCCCAGTTCAGTCTGGGAGTGTGAACACAGAGCACAGGCATGTGGCTATGTGCTGGTGACTGGAAATTAGCTGAGTGACCTGAGCTTGGACCGGATTGTTCCATTCACCGTGCTGTTTCCTCTCACCTGGAGAACACAATTGCTGTTGTTCTGGGGCCCACAGTTTCGTCTGCTGGGCGCTGCTGATTAGACACGGTGTGCTATTGGCACCGCCCATGAAGCAGACGAGCCCAGCACCAAGGCCTGCTCTTTTAAAGACATTTATTATTTTTGAATTGCGTCTCTGTGTGTGTGTGTGTTCTCCTCCCTGTAAATGTATTCCTTTCACTAGTCTGTTTCCAGTGGAGCAAATTTTGTCCTTGCCATGGGTGCTTGTACGTGTCCCAGCTTTGAAGGATTCCATTCTCTAAACCTGATTCATCCTGTCTTTATGGGATTAATGGCAACTGTGGCAATGCTTAGGTCACCTAAATCCTCTGAATGTTTGAAGCTGTGATAACATTCCGAAGTGCTCTGGGGTTTTTGATGCAAAGCCGAGCCATATCATGCACTCCACAGTAGCAACATGGATAACATGGAGAAAATCTCTTAAATGGTAAGAGAATACCTTCTGAGCTGTGCCAGGCATCAATTTTCCTTCTGAGGTTAAAGAAGCTCCAATAACTGTGTGCATCTGTCACAAAGCCTGTCCAGATCCCTCCACACGGAGACACCAGTCAGTGTACACACAGGGTTTGGGGGGTGGCCTTACAAAATGGAGAATTAGTGGCCACGAAATCTCTATGTGAAGGTACCTGAGTACAGCTGACACATGTGGGCACATCTGTCCAAATGGGAGCAAAATCTATCTGCCCCAGCTTGTTCTCATTAGTCACTTAATAGCTCATCTGGAAAACAGAGAGTCACTGTGTATGTGTGTGTGGCAGATTGCCTGGCGTCTTAGCACTGTCCTGGTACTCTCCACCATGCATCCGTCCTCCTAAGGTCCAGGAGCAATTAGGGGAGCATGGCAGGTGCCACAGACTACAGTTACAAAGGTGTGGCACCTGGAAAAATGACACAGGCCAGCTAAAGCAGTAGAATCTAGTGTAATTGCTTGTGCATCTTCCAGAGCTGAGCAGTCTTGATTAAATAGCTTTACCTCCACTTTTTAATGGAAAATGACCTTGACCATGTATCTCAAAGTCACAGCCTTATCTGTGCAGTCCCTGAAAGAGCTGTGGCAAGTAATTAAAGATATGCAAACTACTCAGAGAAAGGAGTCTTGGACCTGGAATGTGCTGTGTGCTCATCCCCTGATAAGCCCACCCCCCTTGTCCCAGGTGGCTGCGGGCATCAGGACCTATAATGTCTTTAGAGCACATTGAGCACAATTGGTGCTCAGTAGAGGAAGGTGTTGTTATTGTCCATCGCCGTCTCTCCGCACACACTGACTGGTTAGGGTAGCTGGTTAACCAGGAGGATGAGCTCTTTGGCCTAGTCTCTAATCTGTCAGGTAGGCTCTAGATTGTTTATTTCATTACTGCATTAAAGCATTCTAGGTCTTTACGTGTCAAATATGGATCAATCAAGGTCACAGATGAGGTCCAAAGTGTAGCCGGGGGCTTTGTTCTAATTATCTAGACCGCTTAGCTAGGTGAAGCCCAGGTAAATATGTATTATTGACTTCTTTTATCTTTCTGTGATTTGTTTCTGTCTGATTGAGAAATAGATTAGAGAGATTGCAGAATACTTGGATATGGGAGAAACATGAATTATTTTTAAAACCAGTCTTTGACCAGATGCCCCTCAGTTCAACATGGCATAATGTCACCTTCACAGTGACAGTGCACACAGTGACAGTCATCTACAGTGCATGTGGTCAGAGGCACTTTGCCTCTCGCTCAGTCTTGATGGGGACAGTGGCCCTGGGCCACAGGACACATATACATGGACCTATAAATCAGTAGCTAGGGTAGAGTTCAGATTGCACCTTTGCGAGCCCTCTGGGTGGTTATGTTGTACCAGGCAGTTTGAAATGTGCATCTTCAGCTTACCCTAAGTTAGGCTGAACACTTCGAGCAGGTGTGTGCTTTGTGAGGGCTGTCTAGGGGCAGGTAAAACCTCCCTCTCCCAAGCAAACACATACCTGTGACCACACAATCAGGGCGGTAAATTGAAGCCAATTAGCAGCTAGTAACTGCCAGCACTTGTCACCAGGGTGGTTGTTAGTAATTAGCACTAATGACTCTGGAGAGGAAAACAGTTGTGGTTCAAAGACATCCTTACCATTTGAATTCACTGTAGGTTTTTTTCTTTTTCTCTCAGCATTTTTCTGCTATATTTTTCTTTTACATTTAAACACCATCACAACTGGATGGAACTTTCTCCAGAGACAAAAATCACATGGAGGCACAACATGAGGTGCTGTTTTTCATGTTTGCCAGGAGGAGGTTCTCCCACCAGGCAATCTATGGAAATCATGAGTCACCCCTTCTCAACGCACCTGAATCTTTCCTATAGCAATATTTCGGTAAGCATTGTTATTTTCTCTGGGAAGCTTAAAGTGATTTATTGGCCGGGCTGAAATTGTTGGATGAAATCACCGATGACAGATCTCTCTGCATTTAATGAGAAAGGAACCAGAGAAAAGGAAAGGAAATTGAAGAATTTTTAAAACTAAAATCAAATTTATAAACTTCAGGATTCAGTTGCCAAAGAGAAGTCTTTTCTACAGGATGTCTTGATAGAAGAGTCCCCCCTCCTGCTTTGATAGATTGTGCTTTGGAAGGAGAGAGAGGCTGCTTGGTGACGCATGTGTTTCCCACAGGTTGGAGATGAACTGCTCCCTCCCTTGTTCCCTGATGCCTGTAGTGGCTGTGTCATGCCAGGGTGGTGCTCACCGTGCGCCCTCAGAGCACTGCATCAATGGCTCTCTGATCCAGGCCGTACGAAGCTGGCCTGTTCATCCTCAACGCTGTACTTTACAGCGATCAAAGCTCCTCTTCTGCAGAAGCGTTTGAAGCTGGCAGCTGTTTGGTAGTGTGGGGTCTTGTTAATTAAGAGAAACGTTATTGAGCAGGTTATCAAAGGGAAATGTGGCTGTCTCCATTCTTCCCTTCTCTTCCCTTAGCTCAGAGGCGTAAAACTAAGGCACTGGTGAGAAACTGGAAGAGGAGGTAGAAATTGCCTGAGTTAAGGGTTTCCTCCTCCAGGAGGTGACATACTCTTTGGTCTGCTACATCATTTGCTCCCGTGGTCTCTGGCAATTCGGAGCAGCCTGAAGTTCTTCAACCTACTTATTGAAGAAAAGTGGACAATCACTCCAACATTTTCCCTCTCCTACCCCTTTTAGGCCACCCTTCTCTGCATGCATGACTATTCTAAGGGTCCCGTGTAAATGTAATTTTAGGATGTTTTTTTCTTATGTGTCTGGCTTATATCTTTGGCCAAGTATTTTCACTAGATCCATACTATAGCAGGTATCAGAGTTAAGTCCCCTGAGCATATACTAGAACTATCAGCATCTTTAGCCATGAGCTCAGAACCCATCCCAGGGCCCCGTTTCTAGCACCATGTGCTGTGCAGACAACCTTGTTTCATTTTTAACTTGCTGAACTAAGGAGCTCACTTCCCCTCAGGTCTCTGCTTCTCCTAAACCTGGTCGTCTTATGGGCAGCGTCTCATCTGCCAACCTGCCCAGCTGCCTCTCATCCTCAAGGCTTCCTCCTCCTCTCCCCTCAGCTGTTACCCTGGCTGGAAGGACACATGTGTTTAGATCACAGCATTGACTCTATCGTGACCCTTTCATCTCCAGTCATGATGACCTATCCCCTGCTCCTACAGGCTGTGAGTACCTATGAAGAGCTTCTCTCTTTCTTCTTGGTCTCCTGACTGAAGACCTTGACTCTCAGTCTTTGCTATGCAAGTTCATTCTCGTAGTTTGCAAGAGGAACTAGCCAGGTTGCTAAATAGCAGCCAAAGAAGGGCTCCCAGAAGGATTTTACCTAAAGGAGTTAGTTGTGTTTGTGAATACACAGATTCTTCATCAAGCTCTCAGACCCTTCTGAAATTGTACAACTTACTTCTAGCTTAGGCACAAAGGCAGTGTTCCCTCTAGACTACAATAGCAATCATATGTTCCTAATGCCAGAGTCCTGCTCTGAGCCAATTCATCTCTGTTCCCAGAGATACATAATTTCTCTGTCATGTCCAGAGTTGTCCTTTATTGCTAGGCTTAGAATAAAGTGTGTGTGGATACACACATGCACACACACACAGAGAATGAGAGAGAGTTTAAAAACATCTTTAGTGGGAAAGATTTGAAATAAGACCCTGTTCTTCACATCAAGGAAGAACTCATTTCAAAGAGGAGCCTCTGGCTGAGTGAGTGCCAAGAGAAGCCTGGCATGGTTAAGAATTCCATGAACTGGTAACAGCTGAGAAACAGGGATGCTGCCACGTTGCTTGGCAAATTTAGTTTCTACTGTGATTCAGGGATCTTTGGCATAATGATAAATTATATTTGAAAATAATTTTCAGTGGGAAACAGGGTTTTGTGCTAAGCAATTTTCTTTGTTGGCAATCTACATGTTTAAGATTTCTGACCATTTGAGCTTGGAACAGACTCACAGCCAGCACAGAGCAAGTTGATTCTGACTTTGATTATTTAAATCTGAATGTTCAAACTCTGATTGTATTCAATGTGCCCCACCCTGAGCTTTGTAGAGTGGATCCCAAAATACACTGAGCAGTGTTACTGACAGTACTGTCATTCATTAACCATCAGTAAGTGAGGAAGAGAAAGAACATTGATTCCAAATGACAGGAACCAAGATGTGATTTCTGAAAGGACACAATCTCAGCATGACAAGGGGTTCCCAAAGCGTGGGACGCCTCTGACCTTACCCAAGTCATCAGGCAGCCAGTGATCAACCCAGAAGAGTACTGCAGAACTCTCTGTCTCTCAGGGAGCCTGCCATGCCTCCAAAGAGCTCTAGCCTTTGAACATCGCTTTATTCAACCTCCAGTCTCTTCCTGTCACCCTCCTTTTGTTCCAGCTTTTGCCCCTCACCATGCTATGTGAATCCTTCTCCCGGGCATTACCCTTCAGATGCTGGAAACCTCTTAATGGACCTTTTCTTCTTGTATGGAAACCATTCTCAGCAATGCCTTGAGGGGTGGAGATGGCATGCAAGCTGCATAGGAGATTAATGGAGCCTAAATCGGACCTCATCATCTCTGCTGTGATAATGGCATTACCAATTGTTCCAGGCAGATGTCTGCCTGCCTGTGCAAACCTGGCTGTCTTGATCTCAGTTCAGCTCAGCTCCCTGTCCAGATGTCCCACAGGGAGGATGGACTCCTCCAACAGAGCCTGTATTCCAGGGCTTGGACAGAAAAAGACAGGCTCTTGTTAAAAAAAAAAAAAAATGTGTGTGTGTGGAGGTGTGTACCCACATGTGGTGGCCAGAGGTTAATGTCTGCTGTTTTCCTCAGTAGCTCTCCGCTCTAAAACACTAGGGCAGGATTTTTTTCCTCTGTCTCTGCCTCCTGAGTACTGGAATTAAGGAGTCTGCCATGCCCACCAACATTTAGGTGCGTGCTGGGGCGCCAAACTCGTTCTCATGTCTACATGGCGATCCACTGAGCTGTCTCCTCAGCCCCAAGTGCAAGCTCTTTAGTAATTTTCTTACGTATTACTTTTCCAGTATGGGGCTACTGAAAAATAAATTACTTCTTTCCAGCTGGCACCATCAGCGAGGACTGCCTTCTTCAGGGGTCGCTGCCTTTGCTGTCTCCTGCAGAGGCACTAAGGGCTTGAGCTCCGCAGCTTTCCTGCCAGTGTGTCAGTGTGATTCATAGTGTACTTGATGCCATTTGCTGCTTCAGAAATCACTGGGTCGCTGCTCACTTTGTACCTGCTCTCCACTCTCATTTTTCTGTGTTCCCTCTCCTAGCCTGTTCTCTCTCTTCTGCCACTTCCGCCTACTATTCTATTTCCCCTTCTGGGTGAGATTCGAGCATCCTCCCTTAGGTCCTTCTTGTTTTTTAGGTTTTTGGGGTCTATGAATCGTAGTATGATTATCCTGTACTATGGCTAATATGCACTTATAAGTGAGTACATACCCTGTGTGTCTTTCTGGGTCTAGATCACCTCACTCAGGATGATCTTTTCTAGTTCCATCCATTTGCCTGCAAGTTTTGTGATTTCCCTGTTTCCAATAGCTGAGTAGTATTCCATTGTGTAAGTTTACCACAGTTTCTTTATCCATTCTTTGTTTGAGCACCATCTGGGTTGTTTCCAGTTTTCTGGCTGTTATGAATAGACCTGCTATAAATATAGTTGAGCGAGTGTACTTGCTGTGTGGTAGGGCATCTCTTAGCCACACGCTGGGCCTTAAAGTAGAGCTGTACCCAATTTCTGAGAAAGCACCAGATTGATTTCCAAAGTGGTTGAACAAGTTTGCACTCCCACAAGCAATGGAAGACTGTTTCCCTTTCTCCACATCCTTTCCAGCATGTGCTGTCACTTGAGTTTTTGATCTTAACCATTCTGATGGGTTTCAGATGGATGACTAAGGATGTTGAGCATTTCTTTAAGTGTTTCTTGGCCATTCAGTATTCCTCTGTTAAGAATTCTCTGTTTAGCTCTGTACCCCATTTTTAAAATTGGATTATTTGGTGTTGGTGTTTAATTTCTTGAGTTCTCTATATATTTCGGATGTTAGCCCTTTGTCAGATGTTGTGTTAGTGAAGATGTTTTTTCCCAATCTGTGGGCTGCCTTTTTGTTCTGTTGACAGTGTCTTTTGCCTTACAGAAGTTTTTTAGTTTCATGAGGTCCCATTCATTAATTTTTTATTTTAGTCTGAACCACTGGTGTTCTATTCAGGAAGTTGTCTCCTGGGCCAATGAGTGATTCTTCCCCACTTTTTCTTCTAATAGATTTAGGGTTTCTGGTTTTATGTTGAAATCTTTGACTCACTTGAACTTGAGTTTTGTGCAGAGTGACAAATGTGGATCTATTTACATTATTCTACAGGTGGACATTCAGTTAAACCAACACCATTTGTTGACGATACTTTCATTTTTCCATTGTATGGTTCTGGTTTCTTTGTCAAAAAGCAAGTGTCCGCAGTTGTGTGAGTTTATTTCTGGGTGTTTGATTTGATTCCATTGATCCACTATTCTGTACCTATGCCAGTACCATGCAGTCTTTAATACTATCACTCTGTAGTTCAGCTTGAGTTCAGGGATGGAGATTCCTCCAGAAGATCTTTTATTGTAGAGGATTGTTTTAGCTATTCTAGGTTTTTTTTGTTTGTTTTTCCATATGAAGTTGAGAATAATTCTTTCAAGGCCTGTAAAGAATTGTGTTGGTATTTGGATGAGAATTGCATTGAACCCTAGATTGTTTTGACAAGATGGCCATTACAATGTTAATTCTACTGATCCATAAGCAAGCATGGGAGATCTTTCCATCTTCTGATATCTTCTTCCATTTCTTTTCTTAGAGACTTAATTCTTATCATATAGGTCTTTCACTTGCTTGGTTGGAGTTATACCAAGATACTCTATATTACTGTGGCTATTGTAAAGGCTGTTATTTCCCTAATTTCTTACTCAGCCATTTCTCCTTTGTGCACAGAAGGGCTACTGTTTTTTGTTGTTTTTTGTTTTGTTTCATTTTTAAATAATTTTGTTTCCAGCCAGTTTGCTGAAGTTATTTATCAGCTGTAGGAGTTCTCTGGTAGAATTTTGGGGGTTGTTTATGTATACTATTATATCATCTGCAAATAGGAATATTTCCTCTCCAATTTATATTCCCTTGATCTCCTTTAGTTGTCTTTTTGCTCTAGCCAGAACTTCAAGTATTATATTGAACTGATATGGAGTGGGCAGCCTTGTCTTGTCCCTGAATTTAGTGGAATTGCTTTGATTTTCTCTCTGTTTAATCTGATGTTAGCTATGGGCTTGCTATATATTGCTTTTATTATGCTTTGGTATGGGCTTTGTGTCTCTGATCTCTCCAAGGCTTTTATCATGAAGGGGCGTTGGATTTTGTCAAAGGCTTTTTCAGTATCTAAGAAGATGATCGTGTGGTTTTTTTCTTTTAGTTTGTTTATATAGTAGATTATGTTGATGGATTTTCATATGTTGAACCACCCCTGCATTCCTGGGATGAAGCCTACTTGATCGTATCATACTTTTCTTTCTCCACATGTCACTTGTACATTCAAGTCATGCCCACTTTCTAGTTACTTTTCTTGTCATGGCTTGAATGTGAACCATCAGTCACAGACTACTGTGTTTGAACACTTGATCCCTGGGTGATTGCATTCTTTTGGAATGTTGTGAAACTCTTAAATCAAGGAACTATCTAGCTGACATAACTGAATAGAGTTGAGCTATGTGCATTATATATACCCTGACCCTGCGTCATGACCTGTTGTACATAATACACAGTTGCCCCACATTCCTCCTACCACAGAGAGATGCACTTTAGGTGCCATACCTTTCCACCATGATAGATTACTTCCCCTGAACTGGGAGCTTCCATAAATCCATCTTCCCTTAAGTTGCTTCTAGCAGGTGTTTCTCATAGAGAGAAAACTGACCAATACAGTAAGACTGTAACCATTCCACATGGTCTTTAATTTATTTGTTTGTTTTACATGTATGTGTATTTTGGTTATATAAATATTTGTGTACCACATCTATGCTGTACATAAGGAGACCAGAAGAGAGTGTTGGATCTCCTAGAACTAGAGTTACAGATAGTTGTAATTTACCAATTGGGGGCTGGGAATTGAATCCAGTTCCTCTGGAAGAGCAGCTAGTGCTTGTATCACTGAGCCGTCTTTCCAGCCTCTCATTACAAAGTTTTCAGTGGACTTTCATTTCTGTTTCTCTGCTATATTCCCAGGAGTGGAATGGTGAGGTTATCTCTCCAGTACTGTTGTTTGGATTTGAAGGCATGCCAAATTATTTTCCAGAACCACTTCATCATGTCTTAATGACTGTCTTGACCAGTTTCAAGTCAAGAATCGTGTTGGAGGTTCTGGATAATCCCTAATTACTAAGTTGTCCTACTGCAGCAATTCAGTTGGTACTTTGGGACCCTACTACACAAATCACAGGCCTGTTAGCAAGTACATGTTAGTATTTCAATTCACCTTGATAGCATTTCAACCTACCACCTTGCCTTTGAGCTTGTCAACTGTTCTCTATCAAAAAATGAATTGATGAAGTATTTGAGAAGACACTAGAAACCCACACAAAGCACAGAACATGGAAGCTTATCTTTTGCTCACTCTGCACTTGTACTTGAATTCCTACTGTGCTATATAAAAGTACATCGTAGGAGATGAGGATGTGAGTGGCGCCTGGACAAAGCTTGTCTTCAGAGTGCAAAGAACAATTTTCCATGTATGAGTGACTGCTCTGCTTCATGGCTCTGGCTCACCCTGTAAGACATTGATACCCCAAGCTCCTAGAAAGAACCACTCTTTCTCCTCCTCAGGGCCTTGACCATTATTCTTTTCTTAGACTAGAACTTCCTTCCCTGTGTCCTTGGTCAGTTAGACAGCAGAATTTAGTTGACAGCGGTAGTCTATGTGCCTTTCAACTCCATCTCTATTATCACCGTCTCAGGAGAATCAGTATCTTCCTCCTTCACCAAGTATTACCCCTCCATAGCACACATCCCACTTATTATGAGGGTTATCTCTATGGTGGACATTTATGTGTACCACTTGACTGTAAACCATTCAAAATCACTTGCTCTGTGCTCTGTGGAGCTCATCCCCCATTTGTGCCTGGGTAACCAAAGAGTCCTAGCATAAGCTGCCTGCCAACCCTTCTGGACCACCTATCATGGTGATGGAGTCAGGACGAAGGTTCAAGGAAAGCAAAGTGTTAAGTAGATTGAAACAACAAACAAACAAAAAGCTTAGGCCACCTCCTACCAGTTTCCAGGAAAGAAACCGCAAACATATGAGATCCCTGAGTGCCAGCAGAGAGTACAAAGTGCCAGGCCAGATGCCTTCTATCAGAGTTTATTAATCTTCCATCACCTCCCTCCTGCTCCCACCCCATAACCTCCACCAGCCACTGGTCATCATATGTAGGCATGCAGGTGAATGTCTCAAGGACTCAGGTCCTTCTCAGCTGGTACGAAAGCCCTTTCTGTCACTCCTTCAGGTTCATCATCTTTTATTCCTTGCTTTCCTTGGGTGAGGAACAGTACCTCTCATCAGCCCTCCCCTTCTCTCTGCCTTTGAAGTACCAATAATAAACTTTTACAGATGGTGACAAGAAAAGCCTCATTAGCTTCATCCATGACTCAGAGAGTAGCTCTAATCCACTGGCCTTCTGAATCCAACCCTTTAATGTATCATTTTCAGTACTGAGCCTCTCAAATATCACCAGAATTACTTTGAAGTGTCACAGCTTTTCCACCCCTTCCCCCACAGTCTCAGCTCTTCTTTGTAGTCCGAATCCATCCATAAAGGATTCTGGGCTGGGCAGGAGGTACACTGCCACCCACCAAAGCTTCCAGAAAGCTCCTCCTTGCTCCAGGAATGAAGGGTGTCTTTCCACATGTTTACACCTGGGCTCCAAACATATCTATTGGTCTAGGGAAGTGGCAACTTGTCTTAGTCAGTGTTCTGTTGCTGAAAAGAGACACCATGACCATGACATCTCTTACAAAGGAAAACATTTCATTTGGGGCTTGCTTACATCCAGAGGTTTAGTCCATTATCAGCATGGCAGGAAGCATGGCGACATATAGACAGACATGGTACTAGAGAGGTAGTTGATAGTTCTACATCCAGATTCATAAGCAACAGAAAAAGAGACACTGAGCCTGGCTTGAGCATTAAAAACCTCAAAGTCCATCTCCTTCCCCATGACACAGTTCTCCAACAAGGAGGTACCTACCTCAACAACAACACACCTCTAAATAGTGTCACTTTCTAATGACTAATCATTCAAATATATGAGCCTCTGGGAGCCACCCCTATTCAAACCATCACACAATTCTTCTGACCTTTAGCTGTGAATCTTTGTTAACCTATATTTGGCTTCCATGTCACCCAGGGCTAAAACAATAGCAACACATCCCATTAACTGGCAGCACCTCTCATTAGATAAATGATATCATATATATTGCTTTTTTACTCTAACAGTATGTAAGCAAAGGCACTTTGATTATCCTCATTTTCTCGATTGAACGTGTGTGTGTGTGTGAGAGAGAGAGAGAGAGAGAATTGATGTGAGGGTGGATGCATGTTTTACAGAGGTCAGAGGACAATCAGATGTCTGTCTTCACCCTCCATCTTGTTTGAAATGGGGGGTCTCTTACTGTTTGCCGCTAGGTTGCAAAGCTCTCAAGATTCCAGAGATTCTCCTGTCTCTGCCTCTCACCTCACTGTCAGAGTACTATAATTGCAGATGTGCACTTGTTCACTACAATGCCCAGCTTTTTACATGGGCCCTTGGGATTTGAACTCAGGTCTTCACATTTGTACAGCAAGCGCTCTTGTGCACTGAGTCATCAAGCTAACCCTTTCCTCTTCACTTTTCTGAATGAGAATACAGAAACTCAAAGAGGTTAAGTAGCTAGCAAGAAGGAATCTGTGGTTTGAGTCAGGCGAATTGATACATACTGTGCACTTACCCACCTTGTAAACCAGGAAATTCTGAGAGCTGTTTTTTTTTTTAAGCAAACACACTAGCATTCTTGTATCCACATGGTTTCTAGTAAGAGACGATGTACTTTAATGATGCTTCTCCCTTGCTCTTATTGTCATCAACATGGCTCTTAAAGAGTGTTTGCATCGGGGGTTTGGGAAGATTTGATGAAGTAAGTGTTTAGCTCATTCCCCTGCTTTCTAAATATATTCCAAAGCAAATGGTCTTTTATAGGATATATCACTTAGTTAGCAAAGGCACATTCTAGGCAAGGCAGTATCCAGTGTGATTGGGACCAAAGCAGTGGGCCGTATGTTTGGGATCAACGCAGTGTCCAGTGTGAACAGATACTATTTCTACCCTGAAACTCCTATATTTAAGAAAGAGAAATGTCTAAAAAGACTTGCATAATACTTGACATGGGTATATTATATTGTGTACATTCATTTACAACTGTTTACACTTAAGTTATAAAATATGTTGTATACCTGATGTCTGTTATAACACATGGTTGCATAATATGCATTCAGAGCTTTTCATGCTTGTAAGTTCAGAACATTCCTATAAAACTGGGCTGGATGATAGAGCAGTGGATCACTTCAGGTGTATTGGCTCTTATCTTCAAAGTGTTCCCATCTTTGTCCTCAGCATATGTCTATTTTGGTTGCAGGTGATTTTTAAGCTGCTCCTGGGAACATAGGCTTCTCTTTGACCTTTGGAAGAAGAAATCTTTGCTTAGACTATACCTTCTCAGTCACATGTCTGTTCCCTACAGGATAGGTATACTGAGCTCAAGCATGTGAGAAATCTTGTAGGACCCTCAGATGCAGGGAATAGATGGCAGCTCTCATCAGCACTAGCTGCGTTAACTTTAGGTACATAGAAAAGCCTTGAGAAAAAGGACTTGTGTCTAACATATCACATTGGTATTTGAGCCTTGCTGTGGCATAGTTGCTCTTTTTTATTGGGAATGTTGTGGACAGTATTAATTTGGTAACTTTGAAAAATTGACAGAAATACAACCCTAAGCTCTGCTGTGATTTCCAGTGAATTAACACTTCATGAGACTCCTCCCAGATGTGCCTAGTCTAGGGCTGTTAGCCCCTTTCACTGGCTAGTCACTATAAACCAAACAATGGTGCTTTTGTCCTGAGTCTGCAGTAAGTAAACTGAGGCATACAGGAGTTACTTACTTCATTCTCTTAAGAAAATGAAGAAAATTCTGGATTTCACTTATAAATTTGTCAATCTTGATCTTACAACTGGGATTTAAGTCCATATAGGTATTGCCTGAGCAGGTGTTTCAAACTATACAAGAAGAGCCTTCTTTCAAAGACAAGAACAAAACCAGAGTTAGACAAACAAGTGAATAGAGCCAGTTAGTTAGTATTATTAACTTCTTTGCCAACACGCAAGCATGTGTAAGAAGTTACTCAGTGGATGGCAAACAGGAAAGATAGGAGTGCTGAGTGCCAGGGGGGAGGTGAAGCAGAACAACAGCTCATCATAGGTTTGGACAAAATTGCTAACAGCAGGTACCACAGTCCTTAGGGTAGGAGAGAAGAAATGATGTTCCTGTTCCCTGTACAGCCTCCTAGCAGAACATCACAGCAGCTTATTACAGCTGGCATTTAATTCTCAAAGCTTTGGAGACTAAGAGGCCCAAGGTCAGGTTGCATGCAAAGCCAGTGTCTGCTTGAAAACTTGTGCTCTGGTGCCCTGTGAGGGCACTGTCTGGCTGTGCCCTCACATAGTGGAAAGGGCCAGGAAGCTCTACAGAGTCTCTTTTGCAAGGTTACTTACTAACCCCAGGAAGGGCCCTTGCCTTTCAAAGCCATCACTTCCAAAGACCCCATCTTCTGACACTTCCACATTGAGACTTAGGTTATCAACATGAGACTTTGGGAAACACAAACATATAGACCATTACAGGCACAGTGAGAGCCTGCATGAGCATGGCCCTAACTAGCAGCTGCGTAAAAGGGGTTGTACTGAAATACAAACCAGATTCACTCTCTGTGAGATAAAATGGTACTGATGGTGGAACACTGTTTTTATACTCTGTATAGGTTGAGTATCTCTCGTCTAAAATGCTTAAAGCTGAAGGGCATCAAATTCTGTTTGGTTGTTGTTTTTAAGATTTTGGAATACATGCATATGCATAGTCAGATGTGTTAGGGATGAGACCCAAGTCTGAATACAAAATTTATTTATGTTTTATACATGTCTTATACTCATAGCCTTGTGATACCTTTATATAGTAGTTTTAGGGTGCCACATTTTAACTGTGGCCTGCCATAAGAGGTCAAGTATGGAACTTTCCATACTTGGAATTCTGTCAATAGTAAAAAACTTGGGGTTTTTAGAACTCTTGTGATTGATGATTTTCACATTACAGATGCTCTCAACCTCTGCTGTGTACCATGTAAGGTAACAAGGCAGCCAGGGACTTCAGATCATAAGTAATTCCAGCAGTGGCCCATGCTGTGGATGACATAGAAAAAGGACTGTAGACAACAGCAAGGTGAGGGTGAGGATAGGAAGCTACTGAAAGCCACCAGGGAACAGGAAGTTTTGCTCAGTGAAAAATCGGGACAGTTCCAAGCACACAGGACATATTAATAAAAAGCAGGAGAGAGCGTGTGATGCTAAGAAGGAGAGGTAGCCCATCTCCGTGCCGCTGCTCCGCTGCCATGTGATACTGACCCGAGTCAGGGCTGCCTTGGTAGATGGGCTATAGAGAGAGAACAAAGAGAGGCTGTTGTCAGCATTGGGTCTAAATGTGAGGCACTGCTTGCCTTGCTGAGTCGAGAGCACCTCCTCTGAGTTCCAGTGTCCAGTACCTGTCTAGAGCCCGCAGAGTAAGTAGGCAGAGACTTGACATTCGCCTGCCTCACATGGACTTGCTGTGTTCACAAAGCACCTGGTAGCATTCTTCACTGTTTTGCCATATGCTCTGCAAGGGATCCTGACGGAGGAAAGGAAGAAGCAGTTGTTTGTTCTGAGTTGCAGCCGAAATACCAACCAACTTAGTGATTTGGGCAAGTTTTCTCTTCTCGATGCAAAGTGAATGTATTTGTTGAGCCCTCTAGTTGCTCAGGTTCTGGCCAAAATCACTGAAAACGAACAGGCAGAAACTGTTAGAAAACATTTAAAACAGGTGCATTGATAAGGTGTAGAAGGAGTTAATCTAACTAGCAGAAATAAAGATACACAGTATCTAATATTTTAATGGAATTATCACAATTTACCACTTATAAAGCACCATGCCTTAAGCACTATACTGAGGAGCTCACATGCATTAATCTGTGTTTTATTTTCTTAAGGGCTCTGTGTCTGTTCATTTACTCAAGGTCTAAGTAGCATTAATCCTGGAAATTTTATTTGAGTTAATCTTCACAATAATTTTAGTCTGCAAATGTTATTATCTCCACCTTAAGAGGTGAGGAACTGAGACACATCAGTTAAATTCAGTATTCAGAACCCAAGATTCTGTAAGTGGAAGAGCCTCAGACCCACACCCAGGGATCCTTGGCTTCAGAGCTTATCGGAGACCACTATTCAATGTTTCCTCTGTCTCAAAAGCTATACACAGTTGTTAAGCACCACTGGCATCTGTAAAATCATGTTTAAACTCAGTTTCTGGGCCAAAAAACTTAAAAGCAATTTCCTATGACATTCAGGGACTAAGTGTCACTTAATACAGAGCTTCGAATGTGGCTTGAGCAGTTGTTATGCCCTTTGCCAATGTATAAAAAGCTGCCGCCAAATCAGAAGACAGAAAGCCAAAGCCGCAAATAGGTAGGAAAGCTCCTTGGTTATTTCAGAGATTTGACACACTGGTTATGAATTAGTTTTGTATTAGCTCAAAAATAGATCAAGGAGCCAGGTTGCCTGGGATCATCATGGAGAACTTAAATTGGGCTCTTGGGCCCAATTTCATGGATAGTAACCCCAGCCCGAAGAAGATGCAGCTCTGCTATCAGGAACAAATGATTCAAACTTTGTCTTCCATTTCCTCATCTTTGATAGTACTGTGCTTAAGGTGCTTGAGAGAGGATGATCCATATGAATAAATTGGCCTGTGAATCAGCATTAGCATCCATCCAGCATCACTAATGATGGATAGGGCAGATAACCCAGTCACCTCCACAAAGGACAGCAATGAGCATATGAAAAGTATCCTCCTCATGGGGTTCTTCATCTGGATGTGAATGTGTTTTGGGTGGAAAGTGGAACCCATAGGTTCCTTCTCAGTTGGAGAAAGTACATTTTGGTTATATACCAAATGCGAATCCTCCTCCCTCTTTACCTAGCCATTAAGCGTAATTTCTAGCTTAATCGGTGCTCTCACCACTCTACGTTGCCCTGCACATTGTTAGACTGCAGCTTGGTAGACGACGATGGCTGCTGTGAAAGCCCTCCATCTTCAGCATTGGCCCCTAGCTCCCTCTCAAATCTCTGTCAGTCACTATGCAAAGTCCCTGAACAGGGTGTCCTTAGGTACTATGAAACACTATTTTTTATTAGAATGCAAAATACATACAAATGATTACAGTAAATTAGTATTTCCAAGAACTCATTGACAATCTGATTTAGTAATTAGGGAGTTTTTGAGAGTTCTGTATGTAACCTTACAATGGCAAGAACTGCCTGTGTAACAGAATGTTCTTGGCTTCATGAGAATCCTGTGGCTTCAGCTTCCCAAACCCTGGAATTACACATATGCACCACCATGCTCAGCTGTTTATTCCTTCTTGGAAGTTCTTAGGCATGCTATCAGTGAAATAATTTGCAGTGCTCTGAAGGAGCAACCTGTACCTTCAGAAAGAGCAGCCCGATCCCTCTTCTTTCTAGTCTGCTAAACAGAGTTCTTGCTTAGGAGCTGTTTCTGCTTCAGAGAGTTTGGGGGACAGGCAGAGCAAGGCTCTGAAAACAGAAGGTTCCTATCCCAGTAGGTGATTTTCAGCTACTGTGATTCTCTACACTCCTGGAATCACTTGTTCTGAGAAAACTGGGAGGAAGGGTGTTCTTTCCAACCCCCAAACTATGTTAATGAGAGGTTCATTGTGGCACTCCATGGACGAAGGTATCGTGACCAGAAACTCTCGCTGCCCACATGCTACCATATTTAAAAACAAAGCTCCCTTTGTTCTTGTTCTTAAGTGCATAAAGGCATATCACAGAAGGCAGCCATCCAGACAGTGCCACCTGAGTGCCTCGGCCTTCCAGAATGTGTCTAAACCTGGAAGGTAGAGCAACAGTAGTAATGATGAGTGTGTATACCACATGCTATCACTGTCATCATGAGAAACACATCTCTGTGTACTGCTTTGCAGATGGGTCCTGTTTTCTGTGCTTGGAAAAAGAGATGCTAAGGCCCAAAAGACATTCTGCCCAAATAGGACTTAAGGGTCCTGCGTGGGATTCCTGATATACACTGAGTTTTGCCCAGATGAGACTCCACTGTTTTCTTCTCTTTTGGGAAATATGTAGATAACATAAAAGAAAAGAGAAAAATGGGGGTAAGAATGGAGTACATCTGTGTTGGAATAGCGGAAGAGACTGAAATGGCATAGTTGTGTGGCTCAAGGAGGCAGAGGGCTCATCTAGAGACTGCCCATGAGATGTGAGGCCTGTGGGCTTTGAAGTCCAAGACTGATAGAGATGATGGGAAGAACAAGTAGCCACCTACAAGTCAGTGTCTTCAAATGAGATCTGTCCCTTGGGTGAGCAGAACCCACATACTCCAATACCCAGTGTCTCTCATGCTCTAGTCAGGCTAAAAGCAGAAGAATTTCAGAAGTGCACTAGAAAATCAACAGAACTGTACCATTAAGATCACATAAAAATGATTTTAACCATAATAGTTATTACAATGTCTACTGATGGGAATATCCACATTCTTGGTGCTGTTCAGAACAAAGCATGATGAGATCAAAGTGGCACATCTGCTCTGTAGAGAAAGAATAACTCTAAAGTTAGGACAAGATGATGGGGCCTGCTTTTGATTCTCTGTTGTGAGGAAGCTGGGCATTGGATTTGTGAGTGATGGTCCCTCTTCTAGAGTTAATAAAGGGTGGACTGTTATTTTTATAAAAGCTGTGACCAAATACTTGACAGGAAGCCAGCTGATGATGGAAGGGCTTCTATGGGCTGACAGTTTGAGGGCATAGTCCATGATGGCAGGAAGAATGTGGCAGCAGGAATGTGAGGTGGTTTTTCCCATTACATCTACTGACAAGAAATAGAGAGATGAAAGCTGGTGCTCAACAGACTGTGAGGTAGTGTTACCATATTCAAGGTAGGTCTTCCCTGCTCACTTAATCCTTTCTGGAAATAGCCTTACAGAAACAGAGTTGTGTTTCCATGTACTTTGAAATGCAGTCAAGCTGACAATGAAGATTAATCATCTCCATGGAAAAGAGGCAGCCCTGTCCATTTAGGAAGGTGTACCCATAGGTATAACATACCCAGATTCATAAGTGCAAGTCTTTATCACATGGTACTGCTGTAACTGAGATAATTGAATTGCACAGAGGGGACCTAGTTGAGGGAGTAACTAATTTTGTGTGAGAAGAGGACCTAGTTGAGAGAGTAACTAATTTTGCCCAAGCTCTGGAAAGGAAAACCTTTATACGTAGGGCTCAAAGGAGGAAGACAAGGATGAATACAGGGTAGAGAGCGAGGACAATGAGCTACCTTGTGAAAAGATGTTCACATTAATTCACTGACTGTGCTAGCTCTTGAACCTGCTTTCTAATCAGGGAGGAGCAATCCTGTCCTGCTCTGGAGTCTCACTAACCATCTTTGGAGGTACCCAGCACCTTGCTTGTCTCTCTGATACTGGAATATGCTTATCTTGAGCCAGAATGTCTCTCTGTCTCTCTCTGTGTGTGTCTCTCTCTCTGTCTCTCTGTCTCTCTCTCTCTCTCTCTCTCTCTCTCATAAATTTTTAAAAAAATAAAAGAGTGAGTACTGTTCTTGCACAGGACCCAGGTTCAATTCCTAGCACTGACATGGTAGTACATCACCACCTGTAACTCTAGGGGATCTGATGGTCCTCTTCTGACCTCTGGGGGCTCCTGAATACATGTGGTACATATAAATTCATATAGGGTCGTGCATATAAACATAGTGAAAATATATTTTTTTAAAAAAAGATAACCAGTATAATAATGTCTAAATATAAAGAAAGCCACCCTGTTCTCTGACTGCCTTCCAGGTTTTGGTTTATGTATCTATATTTATCCTTTTACATATGTGTTTCAGAACACTTTTCTATTACTTATCTTTCCTTATGATGGTATAACTCATGAGGGCAGAGGTTGAACCTTGCTTTCTCCTGTCTTTTCTATTTTAGTCTCATCACCTATTATGATATTTGACACCTAGAAGTGCTCCATAAAAAAAATTATAAATAAAGGAGACTACTTTCTGGAGGTACATCAAGTGAGGGCAATTAGGGCCACAGGGAATTTATCCCAAACCAAGGATGTTTTGATGGGCATTAGGGGAGGGAATATGTTATGAAGACTTGCTAATTCAACATCATGAGGACATCTGCACTGCATAAGGATATGTGCACCTTATAAAGACATGAGTGCAACCCATGGGAGTTATGAAAAGGCAAAAGCTCTAACAGGTAGTTTGTATCTGCATTGATGTCATCAAGAATCTCAGAACACTGAAGGGACACTTCCCAGATTCTGTTGTTGAGAGCTCAGCTGACTTTGGGAAAAGCTCCTTAAATGCTGCTTTCAGAGTTAACATTGGTATACAAACAACAGGGAACCATTTGTCTGGTAGAAACAGATTCATCATGATGTTTTGTAAGTGTGTTTTTCTTCAATTAGTTAAAGCTGTAAGAAGTCAAGACTTAAACTGTTTCTAGACAATTAGTAACTGTAGGTGTCACAACCAACTGTTTAGCCTGGAAGGTGCCTGGTTTGTATAGTTCCAGAGTAAGAATAGCCTCACCCCATTAGTCCTTGGCTGTGTTTGTGTGTGTGTGTGTGTGTGTGTGTGTGTGTGTGTGTGTGTGTGTGTGTGTGTATTACCAGCATGTTTCAATTTCATGGACCTTCATGGGCTTAATACTTCTGCCTTCCGCCCTCTGTAGCCAAGCTCTGTCTACAAGAACTTTCTGTAATATAGCAGTTATTTTGTATCTGTGTGTCTCTTGATATGGAAATCCTCAGCCTCATGCAATAATTGAGCACTTGAGAAGTGGCTAGAATTACTAAAGGAATGATATTGTATTTCCTTCTACTTTAATTCATTTACAGTTAAATGGCCACATCATTACTCAAACATTCAGGCTAGCTTTATCTAAAATCTCAGTCAATTCTTTGTGCCCCAGTGAAGTCTAGTTGCTCAAAAAACCCCTCTTAATGGGAAACAACGGTTGCAGAATCCTTTACCAGTGCCCTTATTTTGAGACTCACACCTGAATTAAGTATGATTCAGGGTCAAGTTCAAGGAGCATGTAGTAAGCGCCTAGTGAAAGGTAACATCAACTTTGACCCTCAGTGCAAGCCTCAGGGGAGATGTAATCTTGAACTTACAGATTGGGAACCTGAAAGTCAAACTTTTGACTTTCAATCAGTTTTCCAAGATGTTCCTACAGGCAGTGTAGCAGAAGCAGAGCTTCTGTACCCTCCAGCTCTGCTTTTTGGAACACCTGACAAAGAAGCACACTTACTTCACAGATTTCAGTGAGTTCTGTTCTTTGGGATGAAGTTAGCCAACAGTAGTGGCCAACACCCCCGTGCTTTGCAGTTATGCTTTAGTTTCCAATGCTTCATTCACATGGGCGCTGTTTCTGATTACCCAGCTTGGCAGCTCGAGGAAAAGGCAATGATAACCAAAGCACTCTTCAAGTTCCTGAGCTGAGTAACTCATAGGCCAGAAAAACAGTCAGAGGAATGTGTGCTGAGGAAGAGAAAGACACCAGTGCAGACGACAGGGCTCTGAGTAAAAGGAATTGGAGACCTACAGCTGGCAGTCTGGGCCAAGCACTTCAGCAGACCTGTACTTAGGGTGGAGGCAGCTTCTTCTTCAGTTGCAATGAGATTGTTTGTACCTCCATTGAGTCAATCAGTGTAGTGTTTAGTACTTTGTCAGTAATCATCCTTGGATGGATGAATAAATGACGAATTTGATGAGCACAAGTTTGCAGTTGCCCTGTAGGCTGTTTAGTCTCCAAGTGAGTTCCCTAGTAAGGAGAGCAGGAGCTGTCTCTGACATGAAATTAGTGGCATGCTCTTTGATGACCTCACCCCGGGGGGGGGGGGGGATGCCGCCTTTCCAGGCCACAAAGGAAGATGATGCAGCCAGTCCTAATGAGACCTGATGGGCTAGGGTCAGATAGAAAAGAAGGAGGACCTCTCCTGTCAGTGGACTGGGGAAGGGACAAGGGGGGAGAAAGGGAGGGAGAGTGGGACTGGGAGGAGATGAGGGAGAGAGGTATAGTGGGGAGACAAAGTGAATAAATTATAATATATAATAAATAAAAATTTAAAAGAAAATTAAGAAAAAGAAAAATAGTGTTTGCTCCTGCAGGCTGCAGAAATCCACAAAGAGAGAAGAATAAACAGACTACAGCCACTCAACCAGAGAGAGAATGTGAAAAGGCAGTATTTGTGTCTTCAATTCAGATGTAACCTTTTGATGAAAGTCATGGAATTACAATCAGAAGATGCTTATAAAACCCAGGAAACAAATTAGCTATGACTCTAGATATCCTTCTAATGGCACCCTGGAAGTTTCAGCCCTCACTTTCCAAAGATTCTGAAACTTGACCCCCAGAAATTTGGGGGATGAAAATCTAGGGGCTGATACCTAAGAGAAGATGCCAAGAGTAAATAAGGATGCTTAACTGCCCTAGATGCGCAGTCCTCCCTCTATCTGTGCTGTGTGGCAGCGGCTAAGGGACGGTTTACGTGAGATCTGGGTAAGTTGGGTAGAAATAAGCCCTACCTTTGCTATTCTTTTCTTGCCCCATCTCAGAAGCTGTACTTCATCTATTTTCTTGGATTTGACTCAACTCCCAGTCTTTGTCCAGCCATCTTTTCCTGTTTTCTATGTTTAATCCCACTGGCTCTGTCCCCTGTCTTTGAATTTTAGGAGTAACTTGTACTTAATTTCAATGTTGTGCTTCAGATTCTCAGATTCATTGATCAACTAAAGAATAAAGTTAATTATATAATCCAATGGAAAGTACCTTGTAAACTGTCGAAAGTGGTGATTGGAGAAGTAGGTATAGGATAGGCAGTCAGCTTCTTCTATTGCATGTGACCCCAGAAACTTTTTTTGTAGTCGGATGTCACAGAGCAAATGGATGGAAAAAAGCATTTTGATGTTGTATATGTGCCTGTCAGTTATGCAGATGGGGAAACTAAGGCTCTGAGTAGACCAGTAGACGTCCAAAGATCATCCTCCTCTGCGCTGGCCAGGCTCATCATCTCATCCTGCCTACCTTCTCTCTGTTGGCAGAAAGACAGAGTAACAGTGCTAAACATCATCCCAAATCATGGTCCTGTTTTTAATGTGGGTTGACTGTCCCTTATCTGAAACAATGAGACCAAAACTATTTCAGAGTTTTGGATTTTTGATAGCCTGCCAGTAGCATTTTTCAACCAGAAAAGAGAAATGTTCATTCTTTTACGACAAATAGGACTCATTTCTTCAGCGATCCTTTATCTGTAGACACTGAGGGCCCAGCAGTGTACACAACAAACAGAAAGCCCTGACCTTGTGGAACTCTCAGAATTTCCTGGGGAAACACAGAAATGCGGGGCGCGGCGCAGGCATTTACATGCACACAGTCATGCGCTTTTGCGTGTGTGTGAATATATGATGGCGTAGGCTTGGAGGGAAAATAAGACAGGAAGGAAAGTTGAGGGTGTTGGGCTGCCAAAAGAGAGGAGGTGTCTGTGTGGGAGTGGAGGTCCAAGACGACTTGCTGATAATGTATTTGAATCTGAGTGGTGGTCTGATTTAACACCCAGTGCAGTGAGTCAATAGGCCAGTGTCTCAACAAGGACTGGATTTCATAAATAACAGAATATCTAACCACATTCTCATTGACTATCCATGAAATTAATGGTTTCAATATCTACTTAACAGATTCACAATTTTCTCTGGGTTTGTATATTTTTATTTCCAGAAAATTTTTACAAAGGATATATTAATTTTATACTAAAACCAGAAGAATAGAGACAGTGGGTTACTGAAGGAGATGAGACTTCAGTGGTGAGGTGTGATAAGAAGTCATGGTGGTCACCTCACTCAGGATGATCATTTCTAGTTCCACGTGCCTGAAAATTCCATGATGTCTTTGTTTTTAATAACTGAATAGTATTCCATTATATAAATGCACCACATTTTCTTTATCTATTCTTTGGGTGAGGGACATCTAAAATAAAATCCTGAGTGAGGTACCCAGACCCAGAAAGACATGAATGACAGGATCCCAGCACAACTGTCTTCTGAGAAGCTTAATCCAGCAACTGATAGA
>CM053744.1:100263679-100307288 GCA_028658305.1 Pachyuromys duprasi | reverse complement strand
AGGGAAACAGGGACTGTTTCAGTCATGATCTTGATGGCTGACTCTTTGACCCTCCCCCATATAAGCCGGGGAGTGACAGACTGGCTAGATCCCAGGGGAGGACTTTGCAGCCAGCCCTGAGGAGACAGGATAAGCTGGGGTTGGATGGAAGGGAAGGAGGTCCTCCCCTGTTGGTGGACTTGGAGGGGGCGGGGAGGAGATGAGGGAGGGAGTGGGAGGGTGGGAAGGAATGGGGGAGGGGGCTACGCCTGGGATTCAAAGTACCTAACCTGTGACTGAGATAAAAATAAATACATTAAAAAAAAAAAAAGAAATAGATGCAAAAACCCAAAGCCAAACAATAGTCTGAGCTTGGGGACTATGGAAGAGGGGGAGGAAGGACTGAGGGATCTGAAGAGGTAAAGGACACCACAAGAAGAACTACAAAGTAAACTAACCTGGGTTCATGCGGGCTCACAGAGACAGAATCACCAACCAAAGAGCATGCATGGGCTGGACCTAGCCCCCTACCCACATGTATCAGATGTGCAGCTTGGTCATCATGTGGCTCCCTTAATAATGAGAATAGTGGTCGTCTCTGACTCTGTTGCCTGCCCCTGGATCCCTTCTCCCTTGCTGGGCTGCCTTGTCTGGCCTCACTGGGAGAGGATGTACTTAGTCCTGCTGCAACTTAAGGTGCCAGGTAGGTTGGTACCCCTTGGGGGACTCCCCTTCTCTGAGGAGAATGGGGAGAGTGGGGCATGAGGGAAGAGGGGGATCTGAAAAATCACTTTTCAGGCTTTAAAGTGAATAAATAAATAAATAAATAAATGGGAAAATAATTTAAATGAAAAGAACTTACGGTAAGTGAGAGGGAGCATTAGGGAGGAGAATATGTGAACCAGAATAATACGAGGCAACGGCTTTGGTCCTGATAACGCATCCACTGACAGACTTAGCTGAAGAACTTGGAGGGAAAAACGGAGAAGCAATGATTGCTTAGCTCATAGTTTAAAGAAAGCATGGTGTTTTATCCAGCAATAGAAAGCCTAACTGAGACCACATACTTCAGCCCTTTGACCTTAGCTCTGCTAATAGCCAAGAGAGAGATACAGAAACTGAGAACAGAGGAAAACTGTCATCCTTCATTGATTGTCTTCTGGAAGCAGGGTTCTTTTTCCCTATATGATTCAAAAGATTTGTTCAATAAGTTCTGGGCCTGCCTTTAAATCAAACTGACATTGGCTGTAGAAAAAGATTCTTATATAATCATTAACTTGAAACTCCTCATGGTGAGGGACCGTAGCTCATTTTTCTCTGCACTTATCATAGCAACAAGGTCTGTGAATATTTCTTGTTTTATTAGGGAAGATTATGTAGTAAAGTATGACTGACATCAGAAAAGTAGCTCACTAATTTCTTAATAGAGACACAAGAAGCTTACCAGGGTGGTCATGATTTTGACTTCTTTGTATATTTGACAAGGAGCATTTTTTTAAGTCACTCGGACAACCAAGGTATATCAATGTACTGTAAGGATGAGGTCGTGGTCACCAGCCCATGCCTTTGTTTTCCCTGTTTCTGCTCTATATGCTGGACAGAACCCAAAATACTAAACTTTCAGCCACCTTTGAAGTCTCCAGGATAACCACCAAGCTGTGCCAAACAGGAGATGGATTGTCCAGGAACAGGTGCATGGGGTAGCCAGACCTTGTCCGTCCTTGCCACATCTGCAGCCCTCTTTCTGAAGATGCCTTTAAAGCCAGTGGCCCACAATCTTACCTCCATTAGTTTAACAGCGTGAAGATAATTTAATTACCCTTTAGCAGGCAGGATCATGAATGCCCAGGGGTTATAATTAAGAAAGTGCCAGTGATCATTTTCAGCATCCATTATCACTGCCTGGCCCTCCTCTTTAGTTCCTCTTGGCTATTTTCTTAGCTGCTGTTACCTGTCTCCGTCTTTCTTTGAATGTCTGAGGGTATTGTCCCACATTTCCTAACCTCCCTCTTCACTACCCACAACTTGTATCATCCCCTTATCTTCCACCTTCCAGGTCCCTGCTATTCCCAGCTTGCTTCATCTTCTGTACACAGAAAGTTAGTGTCAAGCTTTGCCTGTGACTCCTGCTCCCAGTATCAGTAGATACTTCAGGTCTGCTGGGCCCTTGGTTATGAGTGAAGCATTTCCATTTCTGCAATGAAACCTTTGGTCTCCAGAGTGAAACTTGCAATAAATAAGTTTCTTCTCTGAAAAGAGAGAGCTGGATGAAAGGCCTAGAATGGTGCCTCTGTGTTTGACCTCCCCCCCTGTGAGACCTTTCTCTCTGTCCCCTGCCACTTGCCTTCCTGCTACCCTAAATGATCTGGCTAACCCCTAAATGATCTGGCTCAAGTGAGCTGTGCAGCCAAGACTTCCAAAAGGATTGAATTGAAAGATGACCAGCAGAAATAAGGAAGAAAACACTACTGAGAAATAGAGCCCAGGGAGTGTGATGGTGACATAAAGGATTTTAAGGATGGAAGTTTCTAGAACTGCTTACTTGGAGGTCTTATGAGTTGTGTGCTGTCTCACATGAAGTCTGTGATATCCTATCTTCCCAACACCATGTGGACAGGCATTGTGTCTGTTCCACTGTCAGAGCTGCCCCAGTTCTCACTTTCATGGCATAATCATTGCCAGCAGAAAGGCAGCTATTGCTCCCCTTGACTTTCCTAGGACTACTCTCCAGAAACAAGTCACAGACCTCTGGGTTCTCTCCTTAAAAAAAAAAAAAGTTCCAATCAATTAACAGCTCCTTCTGGAGAGACCCCCCTTTAACAAACAGGAAGTATTCTAACAGACCCTGAAAACAAATCATTCATGAATCTTTAAAGAATTCCACTCAACCTTGAATCCCCAGGATATGACATGGTACCTGGCACAGAGCACTATAGGATAGTCAATAAATGTGTGAGAACTGAGAAAGGACAAGAGAGGGAAGGAGGAAGGATGGGGAGGAATGCATAAAAATAGTACATAGCTGTCTCATACTCTTTTTGAGAGGTAAGGAGTCTCTGCTGTCACTCAAGGCGTGACCCTTCATTTCTCCAACTCTGCTTCCAGAACTGTTGCATTTGGCTTTTGGCCAGTTATCCCAAGTTCATTCCTGATCCGAATCAGTAATAAAATGTAACAGTCATTGTGAGAATACTTAACATTGGGGAAGGACTTTTAGTTAGATTTAAGAGGTGGTCTGTGAAGTGGACTACTTTGTAATATGTGCGTTTGATAGATGACGGAAAGGTTAATGCTCAGAAGAGCTGACCTAGCAACTAAGGGAAGTTTCCTAATTCTATTTTTTTTTTGGCAAGTTGTCCTAAAATTAAATGTTTTAAAACATGGCCAGCTTTCAAAAACATCATTGTGTTACCATTGATGTATCTGTAGAATAGAATAATGTGGGATCCATGCATAAAATAAAGGCTATCAGTTCAAGGTGACATGCCAGCTGTGAAAAGAAGGAAGACAGATGACATGTGTGCCCTTGTCATTACTTTCAGAACATATATCAGCCTATCTGACTTTAGACTAAGCGTTTATGATCATATTCTAAAACCTACTCTAGGGGATAAACTGCAAGTTGTTTGTTTTAAGCTCCTCTCCCAGTGTGTGGATGTGTGTGTTTACATGTGTGTCACATGGGTGCCAGTACCTGTGAATGGCAGAAGAGGCCATCAGGTACCCCCAGAGGAAGAGTTACAGGCAGTGTGAGCTACCTGAGATGAGTATTAGGAACTGAATTTTAGTCTTCTGAAATAGCAGCCATTTCTCCAAACTGTATTCTCATTTTCTTCTTTATGTTTGCACATTTCATGAAAGTTTTTTTTTTCCTTGCTTTGGCATCAGAAATAAAGAAAAATGCATACAAATCTGTTACACACATAAGATTTGTCCTACCTAGATTCTATTGACATGTAAAATTTGAGACCGTATTTTGCGCTTGAAGCAAGGGCAGAATCTATGCACCAGAAGAAGCCTGCTGTCTGAGAAACAGGTTTAGGGACCCCCGGAGCAGTCTGTTAAGAGTCACCCCCTCCTAAATTACCTCTCCTTCATTGGTAGGAAAACAGGGACATTTGTGCCTGTTTCTTCTTGCCCAAACGCCTTTTTTAATTGAAAAAAAAATACATTAAGACAGGAGGCAGGTGGAAAAACCCATAAAAATTGTTTTACTGCATTGTAAAAGACTTAAGTTTGTGACATTAGTATTAGGTAGAAATTAATTAATACTGTCACCCAGTATTTCTGGGGGAACACATTCTAGCTGTAATGACATGGGTCTTTCTACATAGCTACTGTGAAACCTCACAGGAGGTTCCCTGCTCCTCACCCCCCTGCCGTCACACCTCTGCGGTTGGCTAGGCAGCATCCCACTACGTAATGGCAGCCATACTCCACAGCAGCACCGAGAAAGTATGTGGAACCTCTCCCAAGTAGCGCCCAAGGTGCAGATCACCTCTTCTTGACAGTGGGAAACCCAGCAAGCATTATTTATTCCCTGCCTCCACTGTGCCTGGCTTCTATCAGGGAACTCTGTTCCTTATGTGGCCTGTTGGAGAAGTCCATTCTTGTCTCTAGCCTTCACTGTTCATTTTCATTTGCACAGATATTAAAACAGCATACTAATTTTGAGAAACAAGCACTGGAAGTAATCTCAGAGAAATCTGATTTGTCAGTGAGTAGTTATCATTTCCTGCCAATGCTCTCGTATTAGTTTATCCAGTCACTCATCTATTGTTGTCACCCCCTGTTCCTGGCCTGTAAGTTACAAAAGTGAGTGCTAAAAACAAAGATGCTCTTTCTGTTATATTTACATGCCACTGGAATTGAGATCGATTCTCCCCATCTCTCCCCTTCTTCCTCTGTTCACTGTCCTTCCATCCATCTGCCCAACCATCCATCCATCCATCCATCCATCCATCCATCCATCCATGCACCACTTATTGAGCTAACCAGGTTGTGTGCTAAGCAGTGGGAGGGACCAAATAGACCTTTGTCATATTTTGAAAAATTACCATAACTAGTAGACAATAGGACCAATATCAGCAATGTCACTAAATACAGTGTTAGGCAGAATCCCAGAGTGCCATCTAGAGGGTATGTGGTCACCACCCTCCCCTCACAATGATCTCCCAAGCTACAGGTCACCTATTTCCTGCCTACAAAGCACCTGTCATCATTTATTTCTTGCTTCTTCGGGTCACCTACTTGCTGGGAGGAAAACTAGCCTCAAAATCTGGGCATAAAGAAAGCAAAAGAAATGCCAACTAATAAATTGTAAGGATTCTTGAGAAAATTGATACTGACTGGGGAAAACCTTGATGTCAACTGTGTAGAGTCATGTCCCCACACTAAGCCAAAATTAGGAGCCCCACATTACCCAGCACTCTTACTTAGAGAAGACTGTAGAAGCTGACTCACAAAACTCTCTGACATCTTAGGGTTCAGTGAAGTCACAAGTGAAAACAGACAGGCTCTCACTATACACCTATTAAATTCCTCCCAGGCCTTGAGCTTCTGTGGTCGTTCTCATTTAGTTTTCTCAGGAAGCCTGTGACAATTCATCATGTTTTCACCAATGAAGAAATTGTGGTTTAAGGAGGCTAATTGACTTGACCAGAGTCACACAGATAGCCAGCTGCTAAACCCAGCACCCCAGAAGAACAGACTGCCTTCTCCATCCTCTGGCAATTAGAAAAGCAGCATGGTGACAGTCCACTCTTTGACACTTTGTTTGAAGTTCTCCCTTGGGATGATCTCATCAGACTTTGCACTGCAATGTATTTCCTGGAAACACATTCAGCAAAATAAGACTATAGACTGCACTGCAAGGAAGGAAGAGGAAACCAAAAAACAGATGTGCATGCAGTTGCTACTGGCACGGTGTCCTGTGAACCAATTCATAAAGTGCAGTTCATTAAACAAGCATTTGAAGAACAGCTTCTGAGAACGGGACTTGCAGTCTGCGTTCTTATTCCCTGTACATCATGAGGAGAGGTGACATCATATCCTCCATCCTCTCCCAAGTAGACCTACTGAACTTGCAATTAGAAAATCATTGGTGTTTGTGGGATGAGTAAAAGGGGCTTCAAACTTGACCCTGGAGAAGGTCAGAATCATTGATTTAGAGGAGGGCTTAAAGGAAATAGGAGTGATCCCTGTAATTCACAGGCATGCATAGAGATACTAAATGTGAAAAAGAGGCTAGTTGAGGACTGAGGCTGAATGTTTCAGGTCTGTAACAGTTGACAAAGACTTGACAAAGTCTCTTTAAAGAACTTAATTATCAAATAGATTATCAACAAAATTTTGCAGATGGCAAAATTCCTCCTTTTCCTTGCACAGGAAGGTCAAATCCTTTATTGAAAGGGACCTGTTGCCCTTACCTCGCTTTCAGTAAAGCACTGTATTTGCAACCTGTTGAGCCCCTTCAGATGAACCTCCTGGTTCATCTGAAAAGGGGGGGAAATGTATTTATGTGTTAAGGTATCTCAAACCCCAGGTGGGGCTTTTCTAAGACTATTTCTTAGAGAACCCTGTTTTACCAGGAGAATTTGACAACTATACTTTACAGCTCAGCACTTAGCTCTTCTTTTTCATGTCTTTAAAAAACTTTTCTAAGGAAATAATCTTTACATAGCTTCAGAGAAAAATAAAGACTCTGTGACAGGTTTGTAAGGCAGCACCTGTAGAGTCTCCTGTTTGTGTGCTAGGCAGCCCCAAGGCCAGGTTGTATGAGTGGAACTTGCTGTCCATGGTCATAAAGAGGACCCTGAGCATAGGCTGGAGCTATAGTTGGGAGGTAGAATATTTGCCTCATGTGTATTGAGATCCTAGGTTCAGTCCATAGTACTGCAGAGAGCAAAAGAAAGAGTAGGGCTGAGGATTGAAGCTGATTCTCCCTACGTAGACCTTCTCCTAACCCTTGTTATCCATAGTATGACACCCATATGGAGTTCTCTCATTAGGTCCTCTTTACTTAGGACCTTGTGGAATATATACATTATGATAGTGGTGCTTAATTAATACCCAGTTATTGCCTTGGGGTGAGTGTAGAATATAAATGAAACCTTCCTTAGTTTAAATAACACCTCTCCAAACCATGAGTTCTGGTTGTTATGTGAGTTGTAAAAATGTGGTTAAAGAGCATGGCTAGTATTATGCCCAGATTGTGAGACCTCCCAAGAGACCACCAGGAACATGAGTCCAATGCAAACACGGTCTTTATTCAAGCTCAAACTTGGGCCATCAATCATCCCTGATGCAGCAATTCAGAAAGAGTGGCCTTGAGTCTCAGGAAGGCAGAGTTTTTATAGGGAAAAACCACAGGTGGGGAATTCCAAGCCTTGGTTGAGATTACAGGATTGGTTAAGAGGGGAGAGGGGAGATTGACCTTTAAGCAGATTGGTTCCGGCCAACTAGCCAAACCACAAGGGGGAAACAGGCTACTGAAAAGGAACATCTTGACCTGGGCAATACCCAGAACTGCCTGTGTAATTTTATTTCATTGGTTGGCTCCAAGTGCAGGGCCTAATTATTCTTGCCAAGTTCCTTCTGTAGGTTTTTCACTTGCCAAGTTCCTGGTGTGGGAACTTGGGTCACCTAAAGGACAGGAAGATGCCATTAGTTCTGCTTTTGCTCTCTCATTTCCCTCTCTACTAGTAACCTCTGATGCCCAATCATGGGCCCTTAAAATCTTATATTGCCTTCATGCAGTTAGTGGTACTGCGATTTCATAACCATCAACTGTGAATTTCTTACCCTATAGAGGGTGAAGGGGAGGAGAGCTACCCAGTCCCCACCAGTCTCAAAGGTCAACTTAATTAAGGTCTCTTTTAATGTTCTAGTCATCCTTTCTACATGTCCTGAACTCTGGGGCCTATATGCACAATGCAACTTCCAATCTGCCCCAATAACATTGGATACAAAAGCTGGTCCATTGTCTGACCCTATCATATGAGGAAATCCATACCAGGGTAGAATGACTTGCAGCAACTTCTTAGCTACTATTTTAGCCATTTCGGACTTGGTGGGAAAAGTTTCTGTTCATCTGGAGAAGGTGTCAACAAACACCACAGGCACTTGTAGCATGATTTTCCAGGGTTTTTTTCTGTGAAATCAATTGCGCAGTATGTTCCCAGCTTCTTACCTCTGAGTCGGGACTAGGTGTTTGGGTTGTTCTGGCATTGGTCACTTGTCAAGCCTTACTGTCCGAAACTATCCAGTCAATGGCATGCATATCTTTGAAAGTCACTTTGGACTGTCTTGCAGCATTAGCCATTCTCCTGGCCCCTGTATGTATAGCCCTGTGAATCTCATTGAAGATGACTTTAGCTAAAGAACCAGGAAGGATTATCTTACCGTCTGCAGAATGTCACCAGCCTTCCAATAGTTGGCTCATGGGCAGATTCCATGCCAATTTGACTTCCTCAGGGGTATATTTTCGGTGTTCCAGTAAATTGGGGTCCCCTGGGTCAGGGAAGACAGTCATGAGCACCGTAGTCTCAATTTCTTTTAGGGCTGCTTCATAAGCAGCCTTGTCAACCAGGTCGTTTTCTCTTGCAACTGTGGAAGTTCCTTTCTGATGTTAAGGGCAGTGTATAATTGCCAGTCTTTTTGGTAGCCTTACACCCTTAATATTGTAAATTTTCTTTTTTTTCTTTTTTGTTTAATAGTTTTTCCTTCAGCTGTAAGTAGGCCTCATTTCTGTAGATGGCACCATGCACATGTGCTGTGGAGAAGACATGCCTGCTGTCTGTGTAGATGTGGACGGCCAGGTCTTTCCCAAAGTTAGGGCCCTGGTCAAGGCTTTCCATTGAGCCTTCTGTGTGGAGGTTCCTGCAGGAAGAGACTGGGACCAGATTGCCTCCGTCTCAGTAGCTATTGCCGCCCGCTTTCCTCTCGGACAAAACTGCTCCCATCCATGTATCAGGTGTGATCAGCTCTGATCAGGGAAACGGCCATCAGGTCTGGCCTAGTGCTGTGCACTTGAGCCAATATCACAGTGCAGTCATGTAGAGGAGGGTCCAGGTCTGGGTCCGGAGACAGGGTCACGGGATTCAGGGAAGCAGGCAGCTAGAAACTGATCCTGCAGGGTTGATCAGCAGGGTCTGGTAAGGAGTCATTCTGGCATTACTGAGCCATCAATCTGGTGGCTGCTTTAGCACTCCTCAGTGGCGTGAGGGGTAGTAACAGTCAAGCTTTGCCCCAAGGTGAGTTTGTCTGCATCCATTGCCAGTAAGGCGGTGGCTACATGAACAAGGGGGCCGCTACTGGGTCTAATTTTATGGACAGGTATGCCACCGGTCATTTCTAAGGTCTCAATGTTGGAGTTAGGACTCCCTTGGCAGTTCCTTTATGTTGATCCATAATCCTCTCCAAAAATGAATCATTAGATTCTTGCTGAACATTATATACCCTGGCCAAATTAGTGGGCAATCTAGCAGCCCCTTTGAGACCTGCCAACAGGGCCTGGTGGTAAACCTGAGGCTCCCCTTACCTTCACCCATGTTATAATCCCGGTTAGGTCTCCTAAGGGGAAAGGCAGCGTCTGTGTCAGCTGGATTTTGAGTTGGGAAGCCAGTGGCTCCCAGCACATTCTTCCAGGCCTCCAAAAGAATGTGCTCCCTTTCTTCAGTGGTGAAAAGAACCTGCAAATGCTGTTGACAGTCATCCCAAGTGGGTTGATGAGTCTCAGGGAAGCACCCCACCAGCTCCAGGTTCCCTGAGCTGGGGTGTCAGGTGCCTACAGGGGGACTGCAGAGCAAGAGAGGGTCGACTTTCTCCCGAGGGGAATCCTGCAGGACAGGATACAGAGGAGCAGATGGTTTGGAGGGTCTCTTTATTCTTAGTTACCAAAGTTTGCACCTTTTGTGCAGGAGAAGACTTTGTTAGTCAAAGGTGGAAAAAGGAAAAGTTTTACCCAAACTGGAGGGCTGGGTGGTAATCACCTGCTTTGGGCTGCATTCCCAAGCAACTGACTCCGGGAAGGCCTGGCCCGGCTCTCTGGGGACTGCTACAGGCCTCACACCTTCCATGGGCCACCACCTTGGTGGAAGAGCACCCCGATTGCCAGCTGCGGGGCGGCAGGGGGGTGGGGGGTGCAGTCATGTTAGGCTCCTGTCTGAAAGTGTAGCAGACTATCATGATTAGTGTCAGGGGCTGGCTCTCTACCGTAGGATGGGTCTCAGGTTGGGCCAATCATTGGTTGGATTTTCCCTCAATCTCTGTTCCCTCTTTATCCTTGCTTCTTGTAGGCAGGTAATTTTTGGATCACAGGTTTCCTGGGTGTGTTGTTGTTCCCCTCCCTCCACTAGTCCTCCCCTGCTAGGAGTCTCAGCTAGAGTCACACTCCCAGCAGCTTACCCTGTCACAGGCCTCCAGCTTGTCAGAGAGGCCCGCTCTGTTTTTTATCTTGTTCCCAGACCTCTCACCTTCCACCGCTGTTCTCCCCACATCTGATCCCCATTCTTGTTTCCCTCCGAATTCCATTTCCTGCCCTGTGTCCTCTCTTAATTCACTTTGCTGTTTATTCTATTTCGCAATCAGCATGACATTCCGGCATCCTCCCTTGGGCCCTCAGTGTTACTTAGCTTCTGTGGCTTGTAGTGTGGTTATCCTGTACTGTAGGTCTAATGTCCACTTATAAGCAAGTACATACAATGTGTGTCTTTCTGGGCCTGCATTACCTGACTTAGGATATCTTTTCTAGTACCATCCATTTGCCTGCAAAGCTCACGATTTCTTTGTTTTTAATAGCCGAGTAATATTCCATTGTGTAAATGTACTACAATTTCTTTATCCATTCATTGGTTGAAAAACAACTCGGTTGTTTCCAGTTTCTGGATATTACAATTAACATCACTGTGAACATAGTTGAGCAAATGTCCTTGTTGTATGGTGGAGCATCTTTTGGGTATATACCCAAGATTGTTATAGTTATATCGAGGTAGCTCTCTGAGAAAGCGCCAGATTGATTTCCAAAGAGGTTCTACAAGTTTGCACTCCCACCAGCAATGAGGAGGATTCCCCTTTCTGTACATCCTCTCCAGCATGTGTTGTCAGCTGAGTTTTTGATCTTAGTGATTCTGACTGATGTAAGATGGACTCTTAGAACTATTTCAATTTGCATTCTCTGATGGCTAAAGACATTGAGCATTTCTTTAAGTGCTTCTCAGCCATTTGAGATTCTTTGTTGTGAATTCTTGGTTTAGCTCTGAACCCCATTTTTTTAATTGGACCATTTGATTTGTTAGTGTTTAATTTAAGTTCTTTGTATATTTTGAATATCAGGCCTCTGTCTGAGGTAGGGTTGGGAAGATCTTTTCCCAATCTGTAGGCTGCTATTTTGTTCTATTAACAGTGTGCTCTGTTTATAAAACTGAGCAGATTTATAATGCATATTTGGAAATATCAGATTGTAAACTTTAGACTATCCAGAAGTGATAGTGTGTGTATACCTGTGTATGTATGTGTATAATTTGCTAGAAATTTTTATATCTTCATTTTATAAAATATCCATGTCATGTACTTTCTCATTTTAATCACCTTTCATGATATTCTTGCTTCTGGTTTTTTGTTTGGTTGGTTGGTTTTTGGTTTTTTGTTTTTGTTTTTTACTTTTTTAATATCTAACTCTTACCAAAAGCATGGCTTGAATATGTTTTGTCCCATCCTATGTGTCATTTACATATGAAGTATATTATAATATATGCTCATTCACTTATTTTGGTGGGTTTTGGGGAAAAGCTTTCTGGTCTAATTTAACTTTCTTTGCTTATAATATTTTGGGTAATGTTCAATAAATGATTGTCCAGGAAAAAAAAAAGTGTGCTCTGACTTACAGAAGCTTTTCCATTTCATGAGATCCCATTTATTAATTGTTGATTTCAGAGCTTGTGCTATTGGTGAGAACTAATATTTTTTTTTAACCCTAAGAAACTGGCTGCTTTTTTTTCTATTTTACTTTCCACTTATTTGTCAAATATTTTCTACCTCTACATGTACTAAGAAGTATTTTTGTATGACATAAAAATAAGATATTATGGGTAAAGTTTCAATCTGTTAAAGTGGTGCTAGTAATTCACCTTGGTTTGTCTGGAACTTTGCCTGTTCTACCATTAAAATTCCCGTGTCCAGGAATCCACTTGTTCCCATGAAAGGCAAAAGAGTTGGTCATTTAAATGTTCAAATATAACTGATCTAGGGACTTCGGAGATGGATCAGTCCAGGAAACCAGACTTTTATACCCAGAATTCACATGAAAAATGCTGTTTGTTGACACATGTTTACTATTTCAGCCCTGGGGAAGTGGACATAGGCAGATGTCTATGGCTTGCTAGCAGCCAGCTTAGCCTACTTGATCAACTCAAGCTACTGAGAGACTCTGTCTCAAAGAAAGAGTAAATGAGTAAATAAATAAATCATTGGCAGCACCTGAAGAACATTTAACGTTGTCTTCTAACCTCCACATGTGTGTACACGTACGTGTGTGAACCCATACACACATGTGCATTTGTGCTCCCCCCCCCAAGCATAAACGCTACCTACAAGAATTTCCAAATGCCCACTGGGAATCAGTTGCTGCTGTAGTCCTTGAATGCTGATGGGACATAAATTTGTATTTAGGCCAAGGTGAGGTACCACTCCATCCTTCTATCACTTTCCAAAATGTTTTTTCTTGTCAGCTTCTTTTCTGTCTTCTCTATATATGCAATATTCCATAGAGAGCTTGGGAAGTCTGTTGTAAATGCAAACAGCGTAATATGCATTTGGAAATACAGAACCAACCCAAAGGATGAAATTTAAAATGACCTGTGACAGGGAATCAACTGTTACTGGATTGATTGGTTGGTCTTCTGCCAGCTCTGACACAAACTCTGATTCTTATCTTTTATGTCGCCAACCCAATGCTTTGCGCTTTGTTGTTGTTGTTGCTTGCTTGCTCTGCAGGGGGAATTAGTGGAGAAGACACATGCCCTACATGAGGTAAAAGAATTTTCTGAAAAGTCTGTGTTTGGTTCAAATCACTCATGTAGCACAGTGTGTATATTAGCATATATAATAATGTTGCAGTTAACAGGGGCAAGGCACAATAATGGGAATGAAAACAACTAAGACATGGAGATTTTTGTTGGGGAGTAATAGATGAGTAAGAAATTACTTCAAACCACAATAAAGATCTGGGCAGATGCATTGTACATGAAATCAATGGTAGTAAATATATTCTTGCTGCTATTTTTATATTTGCTCAGGATTCTTTTGGATTCTCTGTGTGTACATGCACACATATGTTTACATGTGTATATATCCCTGCATTTGTATACATGGGGGAGTATGCCATAGATCGATTTTGAATATTGTCTGTCACTTAGTACCTTATTTTTTGATGCAGAATATTCACTGATCCTAGAGCATACCAATATGCTGTTGGCCCCAGGAACCTCCTGTCTCCATCTCTCCAGTATTTTTAATTTTATTTTTATTAATTACAGTGTATTCACCTTGTATCCCAGCAGTATCCCCCTCTCCCATCTCCCCAGTATTAGGGTTACATATACCTGCTATCATAAACAGACTTTTAGCACGAAAGACCAGAAATCCAGTTCCTCTTGCTTTTGTAGCACGTTCTTTACCCATTGAGCCATGTCCCCATACCCTTGTTCTATTTTGTTTTGTTGGCATTTGTGTATGTGCTTGCCTGAGTGAATTTATGAGCATCATGTGCTTTTAGGTACCACCAAGACCAAACTGTGTTGAATTCTGTGGAACTACAGTTACATGCACCTATGAGGTAGTAGATGTGTGTGCTGGGTTCTAAACCCAGGTCCTCTTTAAGAGCAGTTTTCGTAGCCCACATTATTTTGAACTCTTAAGAATCAGTCTCACTGTTAGAAGCACTCTTAAGTGTCATTGTGCTGCCTCATCCTAGGTGTAAATCATTTCTACTTGCTTAGTCCATATAGCTCCCTGAGCAGCCCACTTGAAGTGAGTTTGTGGAACTGAATCAAAATGGAGTCTTGTGTTGTGTGGGCTTTGCCACCAAGAGCAGAGACAAGGACTCAGAGCCATGATCTCTGTCTGTGGAGAGAACACCTCATGGAAAAGGTAGGACTCCACCCAGCAGTGTATGGAAAAGTGTGAGAGAAGTGTGTAAGTCATTCTGAAAACAGCACGTAAACCACAGGCCTTCAGTGATGTCAGCCTTATTGGGCTCATAGGTATGAATGTTGACGGAGAGGAGACTTTGAGCAAAAGGAACAGTTTCTAAAATATTACAGAGACCTCTTCCTATGCTTGTACCCCAGTACATGGGCCAGAACACAGAAGGTCATTCTATTCTAATAAATATCCACTGGGAGATTGTGTGGGCAAGTTGAAGCCAAGCCAAGGAGTATAGACTTGGAGCCATCAGTAAGAAAGGGTTTAGCTTTCTTTTGTCAGTCTATTAATAATACTGTGATTTCTAATTAATGAAACACTGCTCTTAGGACATGGTATTCCAGGAAGATTTATCAGGCAGTAGTACAAGTTGGAGTTAAAATATAAGTCAGAGTTGGGTACTGAAGGAGACCCATGCATTACCTCTGGAAGAGAAATTCCTGAGGCTTTTCAGGGGACAGAGAAGGGGAAGGAAAGGGAGCCAACTATGTAGTCCAGAAAGCCTGGATTTGAGTTCCAGCTCTGCCTCCTTGTAGCTACATGGCCTTAGACCAGCAGCTTATGTTTTCAATTTCAGTTGCTCTTCTGTCCAGTGGGAACTAAGGTCCTTATCTCAGACTGGCTTTGAAAGTTAATAAAATTGTGCATCTGTTTCCAGGAAGCACTCAAGTAATGTGATGGCTTTTAATCCTTTACTTTTTTAAAAGGAAGTATTGATTTTGTTTTGACTCTTCTTGGAATTCAAGGCTGCAGAATATGCTACTTTAAAAATGTCTTGCTTGTTAAGAAGTTGAGTTGTTTGAGACTTTTGACTTGTTGACTCTCAGTGGCAGCCTGGTTGAAATGCTGGATATATTGGAGGTGAAAGGGCTCTGAAGTTCTAATATGGTTCTGTTGGAGTTGATGGCACTACAGACGTTCATTTTGGTGTCAACAAAGATATGCACATTTGATGAAATAGTAACAAGACAAAATAATAATAAAGCAGAGATGGGGATCTTGATGTCAGGGCACTAACCAACATCACATTTTAAGAAACTCTCTTTAATTCCATTCTATAGTACTCTTCCAGACATAACCTCCAAGATATATAATTTTTTACCTTTCTTCTATAGCATCTAACAAAACTGCCCATGCAGATACACATGTAGGTGACCCTTCCAAAGCTCTTCAGAATGAGAAATATTAGAATCAGGTGTGTCTTTGCTATCCAAAAAAAGAGGGATAAAACAGGAACCAGGATAGGAGCCTACCACAAAGGGCCTCTGAAAGACTTTACCCAGCAGGGTATCAAAGCAGATGCTGAGGTTCATAACGAAACTTTAGGCAGAGTGCAGGGAATCTTATGAAAGAAGGGGGAGATAAAAAGACCTAGAGGGGACAGGAGCTCCACAGGAAGAGCAACAGAACCAAAAAATGTGGGCACAGGGGTCTTTTCTGAGACTGATACTCCAACCAAGGGCCATGCATGGAGATAACCTAGAACCCCTGCATAGATGTAGCCCGTGGCAGCTCAGTCTCCAAGTAGGTTCTCTAGTAAGGGGAACAGGGACTCTGACATGAACTCAGTGGCTGGCTCTTTGATCACCTCCCCCTAATGGGGGATCAGCCACAGAGAAAGACAGTGCAGCCAGTCCTGATGAGACCTGATAGGCTAGGGTCAGATGGAAGGGGAAGAGGACTTCCCCTGTCAGTGGACTTGGAGAAGGACATGGGAGGAGATGAGGGAGGGAGGTTCCGATTGGGAGTGAATGCGGGGAGGGCTACAGCTGGGATACAAAGTGAGTAAACTATAATTAATATAAAAAATTTAAATTTAAAAAATATTCAGCCATGCCAATATCCATAGACAGATGAGCTTGAAGAGTAATCCTTTGTTAAACTTAAATCTTAAATGCATATCTTACAGATGTTAGAGCCAAGAATACCCTGCACCATTATAGCTTTCTACTCATGTAGCATTAACATTATCCAGAGAGCAAATGCCAAGTAATGAAGTCTAGGCTACTCCCCATCTGTCTTACTAATGCCATTTGGAACCAGCACTTTTTCATTTGACAATATAATTGATGAATGAAATATTGCAAGGTTGAAAGTGCTGTGCAGAATTCATTACAGGTGATGGTATGTTCCAAAGGACACAAAGAGCTAACTCTCTGTACTTTGGTTTCCAGTAATATCAACACATCTACTTAATGAAACTTAAACTTCACCTGTTTGCTCTTAAACTAGAATCTCTAGAACAAACCCAGGATGACATGTCTCTGGCTCCTGCCACTTTAAGAAAGAGCTATAATAAAACTCTGGGACTATGGAAGAGATAAATACAGTTATTCGGGAACATGGCACAGGACACTGGGAGACAGATGGAAAAATCACTAAGTCCCTGAGAGCAGTCTTTCCTTTGTGCTGTTCTTTCCTTCTGAGGACTGTCTCAACACTGAGCACACTGGTCTGAGGGTCACAGCTGGTACATATGAGGTGTATGTGTGAAGAAAGGCAAAAGAATCTCCTGGGGGGTTGGTTTGCTTTCATTTTGGGAGTCAATGCCTGTCCCGTGGAGGATGTAATAGTTAAAACAACGATAGCACTGTTTCAAAATTATGAAAAGGGCTGAGGAAAGGGCTCATTTAGAAAATGCTTGCCAGACAAGCAAGGTTATGTGAATTTAATGCCCAGAATCTACAAGCACAGTGATGACTACTTGAAAATATCAGCATTTGGGGAGATGGAGACAGGCAGGTTTGGCTGGCCAGTTAGCCTGGGCTACTTGGGCAGCTACAGGCCGTTAAGAGCCACTGTCTCAAAAAACATGGTGGACCACTCCTGGAGAATGACATCAGACATTGCCTTTTGTCCTGCATTCGCACATGAACATATGTGTATGTGTACCTGTGTACACACATGTACCCACACACCCACAATCATTCAAATAATGGATAGAAATGATTTTTTAAGTACTATCAATAGGAAAGAACTAACTCTTCATTAGGGGCATGCTGAGAAAAATAGGGTGGAATGAGCCTGAAAGGTCTGTTGCTGTCTGTTAAAAGCTATTCTTTCCTAGAGAGTGGTTTATTTGATGCATGTCAAGTAATCAGAAAAAGAAAGACCTGGGATTACAGGTTAACTTCCTAGTCCGTCTAAGTGTCTCTTGTTCTTCCAGCAGATAATTACAGAGCATTTCTATGTTTTAGACAGTAGTACTCCACTGGTCACCTAAAGTGATGAGTGGGTCACAGGCTTCCCTCAGAATCACGTGTTCAAGCGTGAAAGAAAGAAGCAAGAAAACAGGACTACATATGTACAAGCATACATACATGCATGCACTGTAAAGATAGAGGATCAGAGAATGAAGCATGGCTGGGGAGCTACACTGGGTCATGAAGGAAGGTGTTCTGGTCTGCCTTTAATTACTATCAGCAAATATTTGAGGCAAGTCACTTCTGAGAAAGTCCTCTTCAGCTCAAACTCTGGAGGTTTGAGAACATAGTGTCTCCATGAACTCTGCCCTGGGGAGGTCTCTCCCAGCTGAATCACATCATGGTGGTAGCCATGGCAGGAGTGTGTTTGGGTGCACATGATCATGATTCAGTAGAAGTCAGAGAACTGTCTTGAGCCAGACGCTGGCTTTGTAACAACCTGTTCATTGGCATTAACTAGTTGGCAGTTAAAACTAACGATCACAGCCATTGTTTTGTGTATTGATTTGCAGGTATTGTTTATTTGTTCTAAATACTAAGCTTTTTTTATCTACTTCCTGTGTTGCAACTTTTCCCTCTTAGTCTACCCCATGTCTATTCCACGTAGTGGGGTTCCATACCGCTATATTTGAAGTCATCAGTTACTTTCTTTTTTCTTAGTTTAAAATTTTTTAATTTATTCACTTTACATCCCAGTAGCAGCCCCTCCCTTGTCTCATCTAGGTCCAACCCTCTCTCCTTCTTCCCTTCCCCCACCCCCATCCCCTAGTCCTCAGAAACGGGGAGTCCTCCTCCTCTACCAAATGACCTCAGCCTATCAAGTCTCATCAGGACTGCCTGCATCCTCATCCTCTGAGGCCTCATGTGTCCTACAGATACATGACCATGGGAGGTCTTTGTATCCTCTAATATGTTCTTAAACTTCTTTCTTCGGAGACTTGCAGTTTTGTTTTGTTTTGTTTCATACAGATCTTTCACTTGCCTGGTTAGAGTTTCACCAAGATATTTTTTGTTTTTCTGTGGCTATTGTGAAAGGTGTTGTTTCCCTAATTTCTTTCTCAGCCCTTTTTTCATTTGTATACAGGATGGCTACTGGGTTTTTTGTTTATGTTTGTTTGTTTGTTTTTAGTTGATTTTGTAGCCAAATACTTTGCTGAAGGTATTTATCAACTGAAGGAGTTCTCTGGTAGAATTTTGGGGGTCACTTATGTATACTATCATGTATACCTGAAAAGAGTGATACTTTGACTTCTTACTTTCCAGTTTGTAATACCCTTGATCTCATTTAGTTGTCTTATTGCTCCAGCTAGGACTTCAACTACTATATTGAAGAGATACAGAGAGGGTGGGCAGCCTGTGTTTTCCCCAAATTTAGTGGAATTGCTTTGAGCTTCTCTCCATTTAATTTTATGTTGGCTATCGACTTCCTGTATATTGCTTTTATTGTGTTTAGGTATGGGTCTTGTATCACTGATCTCTCCAAAACTCTCATCATGAAGGGGTGTTGGATTTTGTTGAAGGCTTTTTCTGCATCTAATGAGGTGATCATGTGATTTTTTTTCTTTCAGTTTGTTTATATGGTGGATTAAAGTGATAGATTTTTATGTACTGATCCATTCCTTCATCCCTTAGATGAATCCTACATGATCATAGGGGATGCTATCTTTTATGTGTTCTTGGATCCTGTATTTTATTGAGTATTTTATTTTGCATCAGTATTCATGAGGGAGATTGGTCTGAAATTCTCTTTCTTTGTTGACTCTTTTTTTTTTTCTTTTTAAAAGAAAGATTTATTTATTAGGTATACAATCTTCTGTCTGCATATATACCTGCATGCCAGAAGAGGGCACCAGATCTCTTTATAGATGGTTGTGAGCCACCATGTGGTTGCTGGGAATTGAACTCAGGACCTCTGGAAGAGCAGCTGGTGGTCTTAACCTCTAAGCCGTCTCTCCAACCCTCTTTGTTGAGTCTTTATGTGGTTTAGCTATCAAAGTGAGTGTAGCTTCATAGAATGTTTTTTGGCAATGAGTTTCTTCTGATTCTATTTTGTGGAATAGTTTGAGGAGTATTGGAATTAATTCTTCCTTGAAAGTCTGATAGAATTCTGCACTAAAATCTGGCCCTGGATTTTTTGTATGTTTGTTTTGATTTGTTTTTTGTTGTTTTTGTTTTGTTTTGGATTTGTGTTTTTGGATGGGAGGGTTTTGATGACTGCTTCTATTTTCTTAGGGGTTATAAACTATTTACCAGGTCTTGATTTAACTTTAGTAAGTGAAATTTATTGATAAAATCATTCATTTCCTTTAGGTTTTCTAATTTTGTGGAATAAAGGCTTTTGAAGTAAGAGCTAATGATTCTTTGGATTTCCTCAGAGCCTGTTGTTATATCCCCCCTTTCATTTCTGATTTTGTTAATTTGTGTACTGTCTCTCTGCCTTTTAGTTAATTTGGCTAGGGATTTGTCCATCTTGGTTTTCTCAAAGCTCTTGGTTCTTTGACGTACAGCTCATCTCTGCTGGCTCCGTTGACTGCATACAGGTGGGCCAGGAAGGGACCATGTATGCATATGGCCTAGAACCCCTGCTCAGATGTTGCCCATGATAACTCATTGGTGAACTGAAGACCCTAGTAAGGGAAACAGGGGCTGTTTCAGTCTTGAGCTTGATGGCTGACTCTTCGACCCTCCCCCATACATGCCAGGGAGCAACAGCCTGGCTAGAGGAGGACATTGCAGCCAGCCCTGAGGAGACAAGATGATCTGGGGTCAGATGGAAGGGGAGGAGATCCTCCCCTCTTGGTGGACTTGGAGGGGGCGGGGAGGAGATGAGGGAGGGTTGGGGAGGGTGGGAGGGAGTGAGGGAGGGGGCTACGCATGGGATGCAAAAAACCTAACCTGTGATTGATATAAAAATAAATAAATTTATTTAAAAAAAAAAAGAAGAAGAACAGAAGCATGTGGAGAGAGCTCCAAGCTGAAGGCTGCTCTGGCACTCCACTGTCCATGTTGGGGTGAAGGAAGATGTGGGTCTGAGCCCCACACAAAGGCAGGTAGAGGGAGCTCCAAGCTAGATCCAATTCTTTTTTTTTTATACCTTGTGTCTCATACTAGATTTTAGAAAATAACCAAGATATGAAACATAAAATGTTCTCTATAATTCATTCCTAACTTTAATAAGCTTTTGTATATATACTTAAATCTTCTATATTAAATGAATTCACATGTTAGTTGTGCGTAATATGTTCTTGCTTTCTGTATGGTAACTAGTTTTCACAATATAATCTTTCAAATCACTTTCCCTCCACTTGCTTGTCAAAGAATAAGTAGCTTAAGAAGTTCCCTCATTAAGTTTGTACAGTCCTGTGTCAGAAATCTTATACCTTTGGCTTAATTGAGTTTATGTCACGTGTGGGTACCTAGCAATGCTGTTCCTCTCTCTTGATCTTGTTTGCTTAAAAATTAAAAGTTGAACTATAAAGTCATAACTGGAGCTCAGTAATCACAGTTTTACTTTTTCTTTGCTTTGACTCTGTCCAATTCCATGTGTATTTGCCTATGTACATGCACTGATCTTGACATAAATCAGTTTGACAAGACTTAGGATCATTACAATAATTAGTCTATCATTAAATATGATTTGGAACTTTGATTTGTTCCACTGTAATATCTTCAAGTAAATTTTACCATAATCTCTTTCAAAAATATCAACATATGTGCATTCCTGGATAACAAATACATTTTGACATCATGGTACATACTTTTGTTTGTCCTTACGACAGATTCTCACTATACAGCCCTGGCTGCCTTGAAACTTTCTTTGTAAACCAGGCTGACCTTTAGCTCACATATCCACCTGCCTCTGCCTCTGGAGTACTGGGATTAAAGGTGTGTGCCACCATCTGCTTTTAGCATATTTAGCCTCTATGTAATTCTAATAATCTATTAGTAGGTTTCAGTTTACATCATGGAAAGACTGTCTTTAGTGATGTGCTTCATCTTGAAATTTCCCATCTGTTACCAGATCAACACACACTTTCCTTTGATTTATATTAGGCCTTTATGTCTTTTTTCCTCATCCTTTTAATTCAATATTTTTCTTCTAAGTGAAAAATTGGTGATTTTTAAATTTTTCTTATAAAAAATGGTGATCTAAAAAAATTTTCTTATGAAAAAGTCTATGTTTTCATTCTTAAAACATAGTCTATTTCAAAGATTGTTGTGGCCAGTATGGTTGAGGTTATCTGTACTCTTGGATACTTACCTTCTGTTTATGTTTATACTCTTTCATGGGATTCTTCATTTCTCCGTCATTGCCATCTTTGGATTGATTATAAATTTTTCATTCTCATTTCAGTATTAACCCATAATTGCTTGGAATTTTATAGGACAAACCATAAGTTTATTTACTTAAAATCTGAATATCTCAGTTATTGCAAATAATCTTCCATGAGATAGGTGCTCACTATTTAAAGCCTGTTTGTTATAGTTTGCTTTTCATGTAATTTCACTAATTAGTGCTTACTTTCTTGTCGGTGTTTTGAATTTTGGATCTGTGCATTTGCTGTTTTCTGTTCTTTCCCTTCTTCCTGAAGTACAGTGTCTAAGTCCCTTACTTAGGTCAAGTGTTTGCTACTTTGTTTTGCCGTCTGGTGGTATGTGTTCACTTGATCCACCGTTGTGGGTGACAGACCTTTTCTCCCAGAACACTGGCAGTGTTATACTCTCTGAAAGTCTGTTTCTGTTGGTAACTCAGGTGACCATCATTCTTCATTTCTGCAGCTCTTCCATTTAATTTCTTCTTTAATATATCTGGTCATTTTTGACAGTTTTCTTTTGGGGGCTTTTGTATACTCTGCCTGGTTAACTATTCATGCATAATATATTACAGTAAAACTTAATAGTTTAAAACAAGTTATTTATTATGTCTTCTGGTTTCGATAGACAGAAATTTCAGAGGGACTCAGCCAGGCCAATCTCATTCAGATTATTCTGTGTGTGTGTAGGAATACCGGAGGCTGTAAGAAGTTGTCAGGTCCCCTGGACCTGGTGTCCCAGAATGCTGGGAATCAAACCCAGTCCTCTCCAAGTGCAGGAAGTACTCTTACCCACTGAGCCATCTCCCTAGCCCTAGTTTTTAAAACACACTAGATAAATACAGGTTCTGCATATGATTCTTGTTCACGGCCTTTTGGAGACTAACTTATTGTTACCTCTGAAAACCTATTTTCTGATAACTTTGAGGAGGCACAGGTGGCAGTGAACCCGTATTCCTTGGAAATTTGGGAGAACTGTGTAAGGGTAGGTTTCCAAATAAAATTCTCAAGGTAAGATCTAGAGATGCAGGGTTCATGGTAGACTTTAGACTGACAGTGTAGATGGAAACTCCAGCCCCAATGCATGAATATGGACCTGGAATTAAGATGCTCCTAGGGATAAATAAAACTGGCATTCAGCTCTTTTACAGGGCTCTTTTTTCCCCCAGTAATGGGATGACCTTGGTGGGGTCGGGGAGGGGTGTCATCTTTACCTTTGCTCTCCATGTTGCTCTTGCACAGCCTGGTCTGGTCTCTACATTTGCTCCATTTAAGGCTATTTATTTTTGAAGTACAGGCTACTAAGCCAGGAGGTGGTGGCCCACACATCCAATCTTAGCACCAGGTGGCAGAGGCAGGTGAATCCAGAATGAATTTCAGAGCAGCCAGCACTATACAAAGAAACCCTGTCTTGAAAAACCAAAAACAAAAAGCCGCCCCCCAGCCAAGGTACTGAGTACATTCCACATCTTCCCTTTCAGACTGCGCTTTTTTTTAAATTTCCTTTACTGATCGTTTACCCACTTAGCAGGTCTCTCTATGCACACAGTGTGGGTGGACATGCATTTCATGATCTAATACTTTTTTGTTTATTCATGGCAGGATTGTGTGATTTAGGATTTGTTATTTGCATGCCTTGATACTGAGGCACCCAGAGAACTCTAAAAAGACAAATCCCCTGGTTCAAACTAAAGTTAGAAAATTAGCAACTTAAAATCTCCTGAGATGCTGGACCAGGCACATGTATCTTTTTTTTTTTAACCTCCCAAGAGATTCCTCAATGCTCACCACTGCTAAGAGCTCATTATTACAGTGAAGACATTGTTCAGAAGCAGTGGAAACTCATCAGGAGAGCTAAATTTGGCTGGTGTAGATGGAGAAAGCTGGAGAGAGGACGAAATTGCATTTTGTTAATTTTAAGCACTCTCCTCATCCCCTGACTTATATGGTTATCTTTTATGGGGCAAAAGTACATCCATCAACATCACACCATGAATGTGAAGGCCCCTGGGGCATGTCTATTAGCACCCTCTTCACAGCCAGTGTGCAGAGATTCTGGCTTAAACAACTTTTCATGTACGCTTCTAGAGTCTCTGCTTTGCCCATTGCATAGGCACAGAGCTCCTATGGGCAGACTTATGTAGTGAGAACCTATGGTCTTGTTTTCTGGAACTGTTGCAGAGTATAGAGTGGGATATCTGGATTAGTAGGTTGTCAAAGAAATGTTGCAAGGAATATGCTGTGCCAGGCACAATCCAGAAGGTAGAATTCCATTCTTGTAAGATTCTAACCTTCACTACATGCCATGATGTCATAAAAGCTCTATTTGACTTTAGTCTCCACTTGATCAGAGGACCTTCGTAATAATATGAATAAAAATGCCACACACAACAGATTTGGAATGAAGAGATTTAATGTGCGGGGGTGGGGAGAGAGAGAGTGGGAGAGCATAGGAGAAGAGAGAAGGGGGATGAGTGAGGCACCTCAAGGAGGGGGAAACAACCAAAGCACAGAGGTCAGGAAGGAGAGAGAGGAAAAATGGGGGGGGGGGGGGAGGTCCTTTTATCCTGAGTCCCTGGCAGGCAACAGCTGATGACTTTACAGGTTGCTTAATTGTTTTAATTAGTTTATTTACTTTATATCCTGAGGGTGCCCCTCCCTCCCCTTCTGCGAGTTCCCCTCCCCGCCTTTCCTCCTTCCCCTCACTCTTTTCCCCCTACCTCATATTACCCTTCCCCAGCACATCAAGTCACATCAGGACTGAGCGTATCTTCATCCCCTGAGGCCAGGCAAGATAGCGCTGCCGGGGGGGGGGGGGGGGGTGATCCAAAAGCAGGAAATAGAGTCCACATTAGAAACTGCTTCTGCCTCCACTCAGCAGGCACCCCATGTGAAGACTAAGCCTCCCGTGGGCTGCATGTGTGCAGGGGGCCTAGGTCCAGACCATGCATGCTCCTAGTTGATGTCCCAGTCTCTGAAAGCCCCCATAGGAGCAGGTTAGTTGCTTCTGTTGGTCTTGTGGTATTCCTGTCCCCTCCAGGACTTTCCATCTTTCCCCCCACACTTCCAAAGGAACCCCCAGAGTTCTGCCCTATGCTTGGCTACAAATCCCAGCATCTGTCTCGATTAGCTGCTGCCTGGAGCCTCCCAGAAAACAGTCAAATTAGGCTCCTGTCTGAAAGCATAGCAGAGTATCATTATGAGTGTCAGGGGCTGGCTCTCTATCATGTGGTGAGTCTCAGGTTGGGCCAATTAGAGTTTCGACTTTCCCTCAAACTTTGTTCCCTCCTTATCCCTGCACTTTTTGTATGCAGGGTAATTTTTGGATCACAGCTTTTGTGGGTGGGATCTTGTTCCCCTCCTTCCACTAGAACTACCTGGCTAGGAGGTGGTCACTTCAATTGTCATGTCCTCCCTCCCCCATTAGAAGTCTCAACCAGAGTCACACCCACATCATCCCAGGCCTATCCTGTGGCAGGCCTCCAGCTTGACAAAGTTTTCCTTCTTGTTCCCAGCCCTCTCACCTCCCAAGCCATTCTCCCCACATCTGATGCCCACCCTTTTTTCCCTCACCATTCCATCTCCTTCCCAGTTCCCTCTCTTCATCCACTCCTGCTTTCTATTCTATTTCCCCTTCTGAGTGACATTCCGGCACCCTCTCTTGAAACTTCCTTGTTACTTTGCTTCTTTGGGTCTGTGGATTGTAGTATGATAATTCTATACTATTAGTCTAATAGGCTCTTATAAGTGAATACATACCTCACTTAAGGTGGTCTTTTCTAGTTCCATCCATTTGCCTGCAAAGTTCACAATTTCTTTGTTTTTAATAGCTGAGTAGTATTCCATTGTGTAAATGTACCACAATTTCTGTATCCATTCTTCGGTTGAGGGACATCTAGGTTGTTTCCAGTTTCTGGCTATTACGATTAACACCACTATGAACATAGTTGAGCAGATGTCCTTGTATGGTGGAGCATCTTTTCAGCATATGCCCAGGAGTGATATAGCTCAGTCTTGAAATAGAACTATTCCTAATTTTCTAAGAAAGTGCCGGTTGATTTCCAGAGAGGTTGTACAAGTTTTCACTCCTACCAGCAATGGAGGAGTGTTCCCCTTTTTCCACATCCTCTCCAACATGTGTTGTCATTGGAATTTTTGACCTTAGCAATTCTGACTGGTGTAAGATGGAATCTTAGAGTCATTTTGATTTGCATTTCTGTGATGGCTAAGAACATTGAGCATTTTTTAAAAGTGCTACTCAGCCATTTGATATTCTTCTGTTGTGAATTCTTGGTTTAACTCTGTACTGCATTTTTAATTGGATTCTTTGATTTTGTTAATGTTTAATTTCTTAAGTTCTTTATGTTTTGGATATCAGCCTTCTTTCTGATGTAGGGATGGTGAAGATTTTTCCCAATCTGTAGGCTGCTGTTTTGATCTGTTGCCAGTATCTTTTAATTTACAGAAGCTTTTCTGTTTCATGGGATCCCATTTATTAGTTGTTGATCTCAGAGCCTGTCCTGTTGGCTTTCTGTTCAGGAAATTGTCTCCTGTGCCAATTAGTTCCAGACTTTCCCCCCACTTTGTCTCTGATAAGTTTAGTCTTTAGTTTTATGTCAGAGTCTTTGATCCATTTGGACTTGAGTTTTGTGCAGGGTGATAAATACAGATCTATTTGCATATTTCTACATGCAGACATCCAGTTACACCAGCACCGTTTGTTGAAGATGCTTTCTTTTTTTCCAGTGTATGGTTTTGGCTTCTTTGTTGGGTTTATGTGGGTTTATGTCTGGATTTTCAGTTTGGTTCCATTGATTAGCCTGTCTGTTTCTATGCCAATACCATGCAGCTTTTATTATTATTGCTCTTTAGCATAGCTTGAGATCACGGATGTTGATACTGCCAGAAGTTCTTTTATTGTACAGAATTGTTTTGGCTATCCTGGGTCTTTTATTTTTCCATATGAAGTTAAAGGTTACTCTTTGTAGGTCTGTGAATTTTGTTGGAATTTTGATGGGAATTGCACTGAATCTATAGATGGCTTTTGGCAGGATGGCCATTTTTACTATGTTAATCATACTAATCCACGAGCCTGGGAGCTCTTTCCACCTTCTAAAATCTTCAATTTCTTTTATCAAAGACTTGAAGTTCTTTTCATATAGGTCTTTCACTTGCTTGGTTGGAGTTTCACCAAGATACTTTATATTATTTGTTGCTATTGTAAAGGGTGTTGTTTCCCTACTTTCTTGCTCAGCCCTTTTGTCACTTGTATAAAGGAGGGCTACTGACTTTTTTGAATTAACATTGTATCCAGACACTTTGCTGAAGGTGTTTATCAGCTGAAGGAGTTCTCAGGGGTCACTTATGTATGATATCATACCAATAGTGATACTTTGACTTCTTCTCTTCCAATGTCTGTCACCTTGATCTCCTTTACTTACTTGTCTTATTACTCTAGCTAGAACTTCAAGTACTATATTGAAGAGATACGGTGAGAGTGTCTTGACCCCAAATTTAGTGTGACTGCTTTAAGTTTCTCTCCATTTAACTTGATGTTGACTGTTGGCCTGTTGTATATTGCCTTTATTGTGTTTAGGTATGTACCTAAATCCCTGATCTCTCCTAGCCTTCAAACATGAATGGGTGTTGGATTTTGTCAAGGCCTTTTCAGCATCTAATGAGATGATCATGTAGTTGTTGTTGTTTGTTTGTTTGTTTTGTTTATATTGGTGGGTTTTGTTGATGGATTTTTGTATGATGAACTATACCTACATTCCAGGGATGAAGCTTACTTGATTATGGTGGATGATATTTTTGATATGTTCCTGGATTCAGTTTGCAAGTATTTTACTTAGTATTTTTGCATAAATGTTCATAAGGGAGATTGGGCTGAAACCCTCTTTCTTTGTTGGGTCTTTGTGTGGTTTAGACATCAAAGAATGAGTTTGGCAATGTTCCTTCTGTTTCTATTTTGTGAAATATTTTGAGGAGTATTGGTATTAGTTCTTTTTTGAAAGTCTGGTAGAATTCTGTTTTAAAACCATATGGCTCAGGGCACTTTTGGGTTGGGAGGCTTTTGATGACTGCTTCTATTTCCTTTCAGGTTATAGGCTTTTTAAAATTGTTAACCTGATTTTGATTTAACTTTGGTCAGTGGCATCTATCAAGAAATCATCCTTTTCATTTAGTTTTTCAAATTTTGTGGCATACAGAATTTTGAAATGTGATTTAATGGTTCTTTGGATTTCCTTGGTGTCTGTTGATATATCCCCCTTTTTATTTCTGATTTTATTAATTTAGATACTCTTCCTTTGTCTTATAGTTAGTTTGGCTAAGAGTTTGTCTATGTTGTTGATTTTCTTTAAAATAACAACAACAACAAAAAAAAAAAAAAGAGCTCCTGGTTTTTTGATTCTCTGTATTGTTCTCTTTGTTTCTAGGTTATTGATTTCAGCCCTGAGTTTATTTCCTGCTGTCGACTCCTCTTGACTGTATTTGCTTCCTTTTTTTTCTAGAGCTTTCAGGTGAGCTGTTAAGTTGCTAGTATTAGCTCTCTCCACTTTTTTTATGAAAGTTCTTAGCCCTGCTTTCATTGTTTCTCATAAGTATGTTGTACCTTCATTTTCATTAAATTCTGGAAAGTCTTTAATTTCTTTCTTTATTTTCTCCCTAACCCAGTGGTCATTAAGTAGAGGGTTGTCCAGTTTACATGAGTTCTTAAGCATTCTATTGTTTCTATTGTTGAAGTCTAGCATTAATCCATGGTGGTCTAATAGAATACAAGGTGTTATTTCAATTTTTTTGTATTTGTTGAGGCTTGCTTTGTGTCCCAGTATGTGGTCAATTTTGGAGAACGTTCTATGAGGTGCTAAGAAGAATGTATATTCTTTTGTGTTTGGACGGAATGTTCTGTAAATATCTGTTAGGTCCAATTCATTCATAACGTCAGTTAGTTTCGTTATTTCTCTGTCCATTGGTGAAAAAGGTGTCTTGAGGTCTCCTAGTATTAACGTGTGGGTTCAATGTGTGATCTAAGCTTTAGTAATGTTTCTTTTACAAATATGAGTGCCCTTGCATTTGGGGCATATATGTTCAAAATTGAGATGTTATCTTGATCGATTTTTTTTTCTTTGATGAGTATGAAGTATCCTTCCCCATCTCTTTTGATTAATTTTGGCTGAATACCTATTTTATTACATATTAGAATAGCTACTCCAGCTTGTTTCTTGTGTCTGTTTGATTAGAAAACTTTTTTCCAGCCCTTTATTCTGAGGTAATGTCTATCATTATTCCTGAGGTGTGTTTCTTTTATGCAGCGGAATGATGGGTCCTGTTTATGCATCCATTCTGTTAGTTTGTGTCTTTTTATTGTGGAGTTAAGGCCATTGAGGTTGAGTGATATTAATGACCAGTTGTCATTACTTGTTATATTTATGTTGATGGTGGTAGAGTGTATGTATGTGTTTCCTTTCTTTTTGGTAGCTGTGGGGTTGTTTCCTGTGCTTTTGTGGGTTTAGTAAGCCTCCCCTCCCTTTTCCTATAAAAAGAAAAGAGGAAGAGAGAATCTAGAGGTTGTTGGGGCAGGAATGAGGACATTGAACTGCTTCTCACGTGAGGCAAGTTAAAGTATATAGGTTCATTTGAATCAGCTCTTGGTCGCCATGGAAGGGAGAGAAAGAGAGAGACAGAGACATAGAGAAGTAAAAGCATCAAAATGTCTGGATTACATGGTGAGGAGGAGGGGAAACCCTGCCCTGGAAAGTTCAGGGTAGATCTTGTGGTTTCCCAGCCATGCCAAAGAGCCAATAGGGCCTGAGGAATGCTGGCAGAACCAAGAACTGTTTATCCCAGGCCTGAACCACACCATTCTAGCCTGTTGTTGATGATCAATGGATAACGGTCAAAGAAATCAGTCTTTGGCTACTTCCTGCTGACACTAGGGTGGCAGTGGGGAGGCCAAAAGGCTAAAATGTTAGCCATGTCCAGGAAGAGTAGGCTGTTCTATTTGCTGTCTAGAATCTGAGAACAACTTCGGCTAGGAGGGAAAGTGCAGGTCCAGCTTGAAGCAGTCTGCAAGGTTGGACTAAAGCACCTGTGGCAACTCCTTTGGCATTGTCTTGGATGTAGAAAACACCTGGCAGGAAGCTGGAACATAAATGTGTGGGCAGAAGACAAAGTTAAGAAGGTTAAGGAGAAAATTTATTGTAGGTGTATGCTTAAAACTTTTGGGAGAGCGGTCAGAGATGAAAGGTTTGGAGCAAAGAAGAGAAAAAAACTAGAACTTAGGAAGGCTCTATCTACCTGATTCCTAGCAGTAATTTAAAAGATTCCATATTTGTTCTGTCATCTAAGGGATATTGAGACCAAGTTTGGTTTGCAGAGGCCTTTAAGCTTAGAAGCCCTTTAAGCAGGCTCTATGCATATAAATCTGAAATTTTCAGAAGGCATCTCAGAGGAGAATCTGAAGGGACAGGTGAATGGACTTTTCCCGTTGGGCAGGTAGGAGTCAATGACCTGTCCAGGTGTCCCAAGAGCAAGGTTTGACTCAGCAGATTGGTACAGTTTTTTCCAACAGCTCATCACCCCTGACCAGAGACCAAGGGCACAGCTGCCCATAGCAGACAAGGTTTACCTGTGCTAGTTTCATATGTTGGGGAAGGAGAGGGACCATGCCCAAGGGAGAAGGTCCTAGATGAAGGAAGGGTTTGGATGTAAGTTGGCAAAAGTGGCGGAAACTGTTGATGCCAACCAGAAGGGAAGACTCACCAATCAGCCAGTGTTGGATGCAGGAATGTAGAGATTTGGTAGCCTGAAAGTGACAGTCCCAAAACTAAGGAAAGGGGGAGAAATCCCACCTCTGAGATAGGCAATATGTGCAATACTTATCTGGAGCCCAGTTGATCTGAGAGGTTGATTCGGGTAGATTTTCTGTAGCTTATAAGAATCCCTTTTTAAGTTTACAAAAGAGATTAAACTTTAGACATGTTAGCATCACCATTGTAACCTGTAGTGAAATTTATATTGTAGAAAAAGGCAGCGGACATGCACTCTTGTGTTAACAGCATAAACACTTTTTAAGGTGAGCTCTGGAAAGGCAAAGGCCTTCTGTGAAGTAGGAAGGGCAAAAGCTCACTTGATCTTGACTTTTAGTATGGTTATACATCATGAAAGAGGCTTCTCTCTCTCCAGAAGACTGGATGTATACAAATCTAGCACAATGAGAAACAAGTTTTAGGTCTGTACTTAAAAGACAAACCAAAGGATATTTAAAACTTGAGCTTAGAACCATGATAGTGGATCGTATAGTTGAATGTATGTATCAGAGTAAGGTTAATAAAACAGAGCTCTAGTGATAAATATCAAAGCTCTGGATAGTTAATACAACAGTAGCATAGCAACAGGAAGAAATATGAAGCATTTTTATCTATTTAAAATACCTTAAATCAACTCAGACCTTTCAACCTTTATAACTTCCATCTATCAACCTTAAAACACCTACCTAGCTTAGGTCCTAATAACTTAAACTTCTGTATCCTTAGGCTTTTGTATCTCTTTACCGTGAGACACAGGTGAAATTGCTGTGAGCATCCACTGTCCTTTAACTGAAGAAATAGTAAAAGGCTACATCTGGAATCTGCCGTTCGAGTAACAAAGCAGACTATCTACACTCGCAGTACTTGGAGTGAGGCTTAAGGCTGATCTTCACCGTCAGCGTCACCAAAGACCTGAACAGGGTAAATTATAATCTAAATGAGTCTATGTATTCATCAAATGACAGAGATGACTAATCAGTCATAGTCCATTACCTAGACAGTTGTCCCAGGTTTCCATGGAAACATGGGCAGACAGTCTGATCATGTGCAGAATGTAAGTTTGTAAGAGATTGACCTCACCTCATTTTCTGCAATGTAAGACTATAACTCTCTGGGCATCTGGTTTGTCCACAGTTTAGGCTGGGCCTTAGCAGTGGACCAGATGGGACAGTCTTTCCCAGTGGTTAGCATACCACAAATTAGAGTTGAAGACGTCTGTTGTTGTGCCCAAATCTTTTAGTAGATCTTGGGGAGCTACTTCTAGGATTTGGGACTCTCTGTGTATCATAATAAGCTTACATATGTTAAATGCAATATTCAACAGATCTCTAACAGGTTTGAAAGCTAGCATACTTGAGTTAAGCAATCTAAATTCGTGTATTTAGTACCTGCTCCAAATTACACCTTGTAAACATGAAACAGAATGCTATTATCTATATTTATGCCATATTCTGCAGATCAGTGTTTGAGGACCAAGTCTATATCAAGTAAGCTTGAGGAGACATAGAGACAGAGAGAGATACAGTGGGATAGCATAGGAGAAGAGAGAAAGGAGGGTGGACACCTCAGAGAGGGGGAGAAAAAGCAAAGAAGAGAGAGGAGAGAGAGGTAAGAGACAGAGTGAGGATTTTATCCTGGGCCCCTGGCAGGAGACAGCTGATAATATAACAGGTTGCTAAGCAACCTAGGCTGCCTATATGCTAACACTTTAAGTTTGGACCACAGACATCCATAGGCTTACATGAAAAGGAACTGTAATGTGAATGTTCATAGTCAAGTGTACCTAGTCTGAATCTTAGCTTTACAACTTATTAACACCATACAGGCAAAAGACTTTAATTTCTCTATGTCTTGTTTTCCTTTTCTCTTAAATTAGAGGTAATGATTCCTGTTTTCTAAGATTATTAAAAAAAACTTAATACTGTATTTTAAACATTCTGCCTAGTACCCAGCATCTAGTTACATCTCTACTCATTATTTTCATTGTTCCTGCGATAGTTCTTAAAAGGACTAAGGTATATATGTGGCTAAACACTTTTCATGTTCTCTGCCTGGTTGGTAAACTTTGTGTTCCCATACCTTTACTAGCATAAAAAAAATCTATATTCACAAGTTGAACCTACTTTCATGTCTTAGATTTACATTCTAATAATAACTATAATAATTCACACCTTACTTGTTGGACAACTCTAAAGTATTAGACACCAACCTATGCATTTCATAGATACAATCCGTCTTCCTTACAAGTTTGTGAGTAGGTTTTATGAGCTCAGTTTAATAATGAACAGACTGAAGCTCAGAGACTAAAGGACTCCACAAGATTACTCAATTGGCCAGTCACCTTGTCGAGGCTTAGAACATGGAGTGTGCCAACCTCAAGCCACTTGCACCCCCCTCTCATTGGGCATCTCTCTATTTTGCCTGCTGTTCATAATGACCTGATGCCTCCTGCTCTGCAGCTAAATCCTTTGTCCTTTATGACCCAATATAAGCATCATTTTTCCTTGGGAGAATTCTTTTGGCTCTACCAGTTTCACGTAAGTGTGTGTGTGTGTGTGTGTGTGTGTGTGTGTGTGTGTGTGTGTCTCCCTGCCTGCCTGCCTGTCTCTGTGTTTCTATGTGTAACATTTCCAAACATCCCATGTATTCGTGGAAATGTCCTTGTACCCCTCTATAGTGCATTTGAGATCAGTCCTTAATATAGCCACCATGTGAAGGATGTGGGTATACACAGGGAGAGAAATTGTGTTTAGCAGCTATGAATAACTAACAGCTGTAAAATTATAGAGTGGCAGAATCCACAGGGGCCTTTGCAGTTTTTATAGGGAAATCCTATTTTAATAAATGACAATGTAGATCTTAAAACAGTGTGACTTAATCTACAATTAAGGCTCTTTGAAGTTTTTGTTTGGTTGGTTGGTTGGGTTTTTTTTGTATGTTTTCTGGTTTTTTGTTCTGTTTTGTTTTTTGCTCCCCATTCCTAGTGCCTGTGTAGCTCCTGTAGTGATTGTGCAGACCTTTACAATGCAGGGTATGATATAAGGAAAAAATGTGTGTACACTTGGATACTGTGTGATGTGATAGAGAAATGGAGGCACTGAGACCTGCCGATAGGTGAGCCGTGCACTATCTTTCTTATATTATCTATACCCACATTAAAATTCTAATTCTTGTATTTAAGAGAAGAATTATTGGGTCTGAGGGATGTAGGTCAGTTGGTACAGTACTTACCTAGCATGCACACAGCTCTGGATTTGATCTGAAGTATTAAGACCCCCCCCCTTTAACATTTCTTTGTTTACTTCTTTTGGGGAAAGTGGTGGCACAGAGGTCAGAGGACAACTTGCAGGAGTCTGTCATCTCCTTCCACTGTGTGGATACCAGGGATTGAGCTCAGGTCAGCAATCTTGGCTGCAAGCATCTTTACCCACTGAACCATCTTGAATGTCCCCTTCAAGGCAACTTTAAAGCAGGAACTGAGAATCTGCTAAGCTCTTTGTACTTTTCTTCTTTATCTTGTCTTAATGTCAAAGTACCTTACCCTTGTCAAGAATTCAATTTGGTATTTATACAACCATCAAGAACCTGTTTAAGGTTGGATATCCTTCTGTTCTTTACACAGTATGACTGATAGAAGTGCAAATGCACTGGGAACTGCTCCTCGTGAGCTTTCTGTATGCCCTTTAGGAAGGTTATACAACACCCCTGGGAAGCATGAAGACAGGATGACCTTAGTCCATGGACTCAATTTATTGCCTCAGTCTATTGTCTCCCATTACTTGTTCTATGGACCCATATATTTGACACATAATAATTATATTTATAAGGTCAAGTGTACCATTGCAAACAAGTATATAATTAAATCAGGCCATTAGTTTACCTATCATCTTAGGCAGATGTCATTTCCTGTTTAAAATAATCTCTCCTAACTCTTCTGAAGTATGTATCTAATTTCTACCTACCAACTAAAATCTACAGCCATGCTTCCCTTCCCATACTCTGGTACTTGATCGTATCTTACAGACATGCAGATTGTATTTACTAAGATATTTTTTATTAGTAGCAAATACCTAGTATGCCTATGATTGCTGTTTGTTTTTTGGTTTTTTGGTTTGTTTTTTTTTTTTTAAGAAAATCTATAGTCTGGGAGAGTTCAATGCATAAAGTACTATCCATGCAAGCATGAAGACCAGAGTTTCGATCCACAGGACTCAATGTAACAACTACGATGGAGTGGCAACCAACCTGTAGTCTTAACACAGAAAGAAAAAGACAGGAGAGCTCTGGAGAGAGCTAGCTAATTAAACTAGTGGAATCATGAGCTCTAGGTTTAGCAAGAGACCCTGCTTCAATAAGTAACATTAGAGAGTGATCTAGAGTGATCTAGAAGACACCCAGCATCTGCTTCAGGCTTTATGCACACATACCACACATGTATACTGTACTGTACACATGTCAAAATATGTTTAAATTTGTAATTAATGATTAAACACACACCCTAGAAAATATCACATATGTTATGTAATTGCTAGAGTACAGAATCTGCTTTAATACCCCGCAGGGCCATCCTAATGCAAGCAGTCACAACAGACATAGTCCAAAGACTCCGCTTGCTAAGTTGGGAATAAAATTATTTTGAGGTAGCAAACAATTCCAAGGATTTGACAGGATTTTACTTCTCTATGTCTTGATTGATCATTACCTAATACCAAGGATGACCTCAGTTCTCAAAGCCTGACTATATTCTCTCACTTGCTTGGTTCAGTGCATTGATTAAACATGGTAAAATCAAAATAATCCCTGGTATACATTCAAAATGAAATGATAAAGGGTGAGTAGTTGGGATTGCCATTCCTCAGAAGGGTTGGACTGCCCAACTCCTACTCAGCTGTGCTGCATCACCTAACCCCTGGCTTCTCTGATGCCCTGAGTACAGGAGAATTTCTACACTTGAGTTGTAACTTTATAAACTGTGGTCATTGGTAGGTAGTAGGGTTATTATAGTTGCTATTGGGAGAATAGACTAAGGTATGTAACTGTGTAAGTTAGAAAATCAATAAGCCAAACTATAAGACAACTTCAAACTTCTGTACTGATGATGGGAGTCAGCTAGAGCCCAAGCTTTTCAAAACAATCACAGTCAAAGATCATATAAAAAGGAAACAGAAGTAGAACGTATCAGGCCTTGAGTTATACAAACACTTTATTTTCTATTATTCATGCGCAGTCTACTTTATCCTACAGGTGTAGTTATTAACGAAAGACAAAATGATTCATGTGTAAGAATCCTTCTATTCTATACAATTTGACGTTGAGCTAAGAATCCAAGTTAAGAGGGAAAAAAGGTTGGGCTGAGGAAACAACTCAGCAAAGTCCTTGCCCTGTAAGCATGAAGAACTAAATTTGATCCCAGAACTCAGGTATTAGACAGTGGTGCGTGCTTGTAATCTTGGTACTGGACATTCAGGGAGAGGCATCTGCTGGGGCGCAGCCAGTTATACTGTTCTGCTTAACAAGCTTCTGAACAATGAGAGCCTCCTAAAACAAGATGGGCAGTGTTTGCAGAAGAGCACTAATGTGCACACACACAGACAAACACAAGCAAAAGTCTACTGAACCAATTAGAGAGTTCTTTTCTGAAAGAAAATGTGTGTGTGTGTGTGTTTGTGTGTGTGTGTGTGTGTGTGTGTGTGTTTGTCAATCCCAAATGTTTAGGACCAGAATTAGTGTTTTGAATTTAGGATTACTTTGTGTTTAAGAGTATTTTATCAAATGAATAAGATATGATGGTAATGATACCCAAGTGTAAATATAAAGTTCATTTATATCTTATACACTTCAGACATGTAGATTGAAAATAGTCTTGTGCAGTGTTATGCATGACACAAAGCTTCATGCTGTGTGATTTTTCTACTTCTAGCATCATTGTCATTTCTGATTTTAGATTTGGCTTAGGCCTGTTTATCTATACAGGCTCTATTATGTAAGTCATATTAATCCCACTGTTGGTAATGGAATTTCTTGCTCTGAACTTTCCAAAGCAACATGAGCCTTCATGCTACAGTTGAAATTAACCAACATCCAAGCACAGGACTGACCTCAAGCGCAGGCTGCGTGTCTCAAGCATTCCAAATCCCTTGCAGAATTGCCTTCAGACAACTCTTCATGGTCATGACTCAACTGTGTTAACCTATGGCAAGCCAGAGAGAGTCAGAAGTTTAGGACAAAATTCTTAAAGCAACAGAAGTTACTATTTTGTGATCTGTGACTAGTCATTATTTCTAATAAGAACAGAAGCTAGGAAAGCTGCAGCCATCTTCCCAGGTGTCCTCTAAGCTTCTGGGACCTTGGCTGGGTGAGGATGATCTTTGGAAGCAGAACTCTTTTTTTTCCTGGATTTGTAGTTCTTAAATATTACCTAACATTATTTAGCATGTGGCCAGATGCTTGCCTGACTATTCATTCTCAAGTAGCTCTGAACCCTAAAAAAGGAATACATGTCATCTTAGGCAGACTTTCCCTGTCATTCACTACTGTACTAGTGACCTTTTCCAGATGGAACATGTGACAGCAGTGTCCATCTCTAGCCACTAGAGCAGGTGCTTCTGGCTGCCATAGGCCACTGCTGGAGGGTCCAACTCCACTGCCTCTGTTCACCTGCCATCCTTTCTCCTCTTACTGACATGCCTCTGGAATGGAAAACATCCTGTCTCAAGAAATGTATCTGCTTGCTAAGCCCCTTCTCCATGGAAGACTCTCCAGCTCTGCCCTGTTCTATACCAGCCCTTCATTGCTTTTCATGCAGTTTCCTCTCACCACTCATTATTGTATCCTGGCTCTGTTGTAGAATATGGTGCCCACATAGCAGAAATCTCATTTGTTCAGGGTTTTAGACTATTTGTGTGTTTGTTTCTTTGTTTTCATATGTACACATAAGCACAGATCCATGTGTATATGTGTGTAAAAACTATAAGTATCATCCTCAGGAGCTGTGCATCCTGGGTTTTGAGACCCTGTATCTCACTATGACCAAGGGATCACCAGTTATGCTAGACTGGATGGCCCATGAGTCCCAGGTACCCACCCATCTCCACATTCCCAGCATTGGGATTACAAGCGTGTAACCCTATATCTGGCTTTTTATGGAGCTGCTGGGTTTCAAGCTTACCAACTGAGCTACCTTCAACTGCTCCCCTGTTTTTGTAACCCAGCACTCAGAATAGTGTTTGTCTTATTTATAGTCAACCTTCATTTGCCAACTGTTGGAAAAAGAGATGATAGATGAGACAGCCAACGGCTGAAAGACCAAATGGATGAGTTTACTTGGCTGTAGTTTCAGCTTTCCAGCTGAGTGCCTATAGGCCTGTACTGTAAAGAGACTTCCTCTCTACCTCCGTCCCAACGCTACCCATCACCTTTTCTGTGATTTTGCAAAGAACTGTCTACCCTGAATTCAGAAGCCTTCATCAGAAAGAATGTCAATGCGTCAAAAGCCATTATTTTATATATGATTTGAAAATATTTTTTAAAGACAGTGCCTCAGTTTAGGTGTTATTAGTGAGTTAATATCACTTTAGGAGATGACTAATAGATGCTTGTTATAGGTGATTTGTCCTTAGCCTCTAACAGGAAGTTCTGTCCAAAGAGGATAGCAGGGAGCAGATATATGGAGAGGGGTGAAAATATGACCTACATCTGGGTCAGCCTTGACCTCAAAATCCGTGTCTGATTTATGTCAATTGTTAGGTCTGAGTGTTAGCTATTCAACGTCTAAAGCTTTGGAGTAGGAAAAGTCTTATGCCATGGCCCAAAGGAAACCAGAGTCAAGATATGTGTTTCTCCTAGCTATTAATTTGAGCCCTACTGTTCCCATGTGTAACATTACTAACCACATGAAGATTTTCTCAAAATATATGGTCTTCTATGGTCCTGTACAAGTCTGGTATTTGTCAGTATGCCTGTGTTCCAACTCACAATGAGGTCTGTCTAATTGGTCATATATGGTATCACTGTTATGCAACCATTCCAGGCCTCAGAGGAAGGAGGATCCATCATATTTGTGGATTTCTCAACCAGAACCTGGCATGAGGCTCAGAATTTGAGCTTGTGCTGGGTAATCAGGCTCAGCTCTGTGTGTGTGTATGTGTGTGTTTGCATACCTGTTGATTAGATTAATAAATATGCATTGAAAAATATAAATAATCACTTAAATTAGCATCACCCAGAAGTTTCGGGCAATAATGATAACTACTCCTCAAAGCTGAACAAGATCCATGATTGAGAAATGTTCAGTTTGTTCTAAGAGCAACCGCCCGATAGCAAGAAGATAAATTTGATTATAATCTATTATCAAGAAATAAAAAAAGTACAGCCACAATGAAGGAGCTAACCCAGTTGGTACAGCTGATAACTGTTGAAGCCAGAACTGAAATCTTCACTAGGAGAATACTGAACCTATACACCTTTTTTGGAACTCTGGTCAAAAAAGCTAGACACTTGTTTTGCACTGTGGCTGGTAAGTCACAGGGATGGTTGTGAGTGAGCCATCAGAATATACCAAAAAACCTCTTTTAAGAAAAAGAAAAGGTGGATCCACAAGTGCCCAGAGAGGTGGGTGGCTGGATGCAGGCCATGCATCCTGGGAGCTGGTATGATAAAAGCTGCCTTGGAAACAAGCCCAGCAACTCAATATTTCTTATTTTAGTTTTTCCCATTTTCCATTTCAAAGACAAAGATCATAGAAGGAGGAAGAGAAAAATCATTATTTGAGATTGAGCAGATTTTTTTAAGCTATAAATTTAGATAATATGAGTCTTCAGAGGAATGTCTTGGGGGTGGAGGTAGAGCCTTGTGTATGTGTCCTGGCAACGTAATCATTCTCTGATCCTTTGTTGAATCCTTTGAATTCTCAGCCTTTCTATTTCCTGTGCCTTGGTAAAGAGGTTTTCTCACCTCAGTGCCCTGAGATTACACACCAGAAGGTCTCAGACACTATATGATGCTCAAGGAGAAAACAGAAACAGGGACAGTAGGCTTCTCAGCTGCACTTGACCAAATTGTATCTCATTTTCTGTCTTAATATTTATGGCCTTGCCCATAGTAGGAGGCAAAACAAACAAAAAAGCACTTGCACTGGAGAAATGAAACACGTTGGTTTCAATTTTTTCCTCAGCCACAGTTTATATGTATAAATTAGTTGCTTTCTAGTTTGAATAAATTTAAGAAGCAACCTAAGGGAGGAAGGGCTTATTGTGTATTAGATACTTTTCTCCAGCTGTGATAAAACACCATGACCAATCAAATGCCATGATCAACAATAGCTTAAGGAAAAGAGAATTTATTCAAGCATGTTGTTTTAGAGGGGTAAGAGCCCTTCATGATGGGCCACAGCTCAGCATCAGGCAGCATCCTGGCAGCAAGATCAGGAAGCAGAAGGATCACATATTGTACAAGAACAAAGCGGAAGGAGAACTATGGTAGGGAGTGCTTTAAAATGACCAGCACAAGCCAGTGACATACTTCCTCTGGCAAGGGTGCACCTTCCCGTAACATATCCAAACAGCAAACAGCACCACCACCTGAGGACCAAGTGTTCAAATGCCTGAATTTATGGGAGACACTTCTCATTCAAACTACCATGAAGTGCAGATATGGATTTTAGGGGCTGGAGAGATGACTCAAAGGTTAGGGGCACTGGCTACTCTTCCGGAAGACTCAGGTTCAATTTCCAGCACCCACATGATATCTCATGATTGTCTGTTACTCCAATTTTAGTAAATCTGACATCCTCACACAGACATAGTGCAGGCAAAATATCAGTGTATGTAAAAATATAAATAGATGAATAAATAAGGAATCATAAAAAAGAAATGGGTTTTGCCTATGGCAGCAGGACCTTGCTTGTATCTGGATGGATCAGGAAGTAGAGAGACTAGAACTACACCAAATGCTCAAGACCTATCTCTATTGACCCACTTCTTCAAGCTAGTCCTCACCTGCCAACTGCTTCACAGTCTCCTGTGACAGTGTCACCAGATGGGCACTAAATGCTCCAGCACATGAGCCTATTGGGGACATTTCACATCCAAACCTAGCAATACCTAGAATCACACAGACACTAGAATGCAAGTGTCTTGGACTGTAGAGCTAATCTAGTCATTTGTTGAAGGTAACTTTACCTTCCTAAATGTTGGTTTCCCTTGCAAAAGTCTGAACTTAGCATGGTGGCACTCACTGGCATTGTTCTAAGGCATCTCTGAGATAATGTTGGAAAACACATAAAGTAGGACAAAGGATTCAAAAGAAAAGGCCAATGCTGCCTTCTTTTTTGATCTCAGCAGATTCTCCTTTATTGGATGATGTGGGACTGTCCAGCATTGTGGGATGTTAAGAAACTGATTGCAAGCTTAGAATAAAGAGACATCACTGGGGTTATATATTCATCAGGATTCTCAAGTGTAACAGAACTTATACAGTGTGTGTGTGTGTGTATGTGTGTGTGATTTATTAGAATGACTTACAGGCTGTGGTCCAGATGATTGAACAATGGTTGCCAATGAATGGAAGATCTAAGAATCCAGTATTTTTTCAGTTCACAAGGCTGAATGTCTCAGTTGGTCTTAAGTATACGCTGGAATCATATAGGAGTAGGCCCAAATGCCAGTGAAAGAATGGACTTCCTAGCAGGGACAGGAGCAAGCAAGTAAAGAAAGCAAACTTGATTACATGTCCTTTATATAGGCTGCCATCAAAAGATGTAGTCCAGGTTAAAGGTGAACTTTCCCACCTCAAAAGATCTAGATTAAAGGTTTATCTTCCCAAAGATCCAGAATAGAAATGAATCTTCTTGCTTCAAATTATTTAATTTAAAAACAAACAAAAAACTATCACAGAAATGCCCAGTCATTTGGGTTTTAGTTAATTCCAGATGTAGTCAAGTTGCCAACCAAGAATAGCCATAAAAGGTTGGAAGGAAGCATCCATGTCATCAAGTCTAGTCCTCTGCTCATTGCATACATGCAGGGCCTGAGGGTATGATACTCTAAACCTGCTGTACATTAGAATATAGGGGGCTACTGTTTGTGAAGTGACTGCTCCAAGATTCACACAGGAAGAAGGTATCCAGTTGACCCTTGAAGCAGGACCTGGAAAGTTGAAGCCAGACAGCTGTTGAAGTTCTATGCAGTTCTCAGTCCTGAAGCACAGGGACTGTGTCCTTGGTTGTCAGAAAGGTGTGGTTCAGAGTAGGAACTCAGAATATCGCTACTGCATGATGGTTGAATCCTGTAACTATGTCTAGTTCCTAGAAGCTTCTTGAAAAAAAAACAAAAACAAAAACAAAGCAGCTCCTTTCTGCATTGCTGAACTTTAGCAGCTCCTCATGATCTCATATACAAGCCAGATAGCTACTCTTTCTTCCTTCCTTCAACTTTCCAAACAACACAGATTTAAATTTCTTGTAGAAGAATCAGCCTTAGGCCTAGAGCTCAGGGCCAATGAAGTGTATCTTCCCAGTGAAATCAGTAGTGGGCAGTGAATAAATGGGAATAAAATTTTCTAGTTGCTGGGACAAAATATCTGACAAAGAAATTGAAGGAAGAAAGGATGGATTGTTTGTTTGCTTGTTTGTTTTGTTTGTTTTGTTTTCCATTGTGACAGAGAAAATATGTATAGCTCTAGCTGTAACATATGTAAGATAGCTGTCACAGTATGTCTACAGTGTGGATTCAAAGAGAGAGATGTGCTGGTGCTCAGCTCCCTTACTCACTTTTATTCAATCGTGGGCTCCAGTTCATGTGATTGTTTCTCCAGTACTCAGTGAAAGTGTTCTGGAGAGATACCCACAGACAGTCAAAATTTAATAGCACTGCTGAATGTTTCATTTAAAAATGAAACCCAGAGAACCAAAGTGAGCAACAATTATGTGAAGTGCCTGCATCCCATCCCAGGGACATGCCTTATAAATCCGGGAGACATGACCTCGGTTCAGAGTTCCAGGGAAGTCCTAGAACATAGCCACTATCGCCATATTATAGGCAAGTAAAATGAAGACCCAAGAGTTTACTCAAGGAAATCTTTCAGATGTGATAGAGCTAGCATTTGAAGTGGTGAGAACTTAATTGCGTTTTAATGAATTTATTAAATTAGTGTCCCTGTTTGAGAAGAAGAAAAAAAAAGACTGAATGTGAAGTCAACATCAGAGAGATGGTTCCTCCATTGATTGTGTGTTTTTCCACCTCAGTTCCCTTGTCAATGCAACTCTTAAGGAAGGTTCTTTCAGTGAAATTGCTAAACTCCCATGGTCTGTCTGAGAGTGTGTCATCTCAAAGTACCTGGAGTGGAGCTAAACTCCCGAAGCATGTGCTGTTTTCACATAGAAGTTCATAGTCTAGTTCCATCTATTACTGGTTTTTAAATACCTTTTTATGCATGTTTTCCCAGGAGATACTGCCTTACCAGGGACACCTGGGGCAGAGTAGCTATGCTTTCAGGCTGTTTAGTAAACTGTACCTTGATACTAAATGTTTTTCTTATTTATGCATCATAAACTTGGGCATGCAATTCAATGGCCTATGAAAAGCTTTCTATCAAAAAAATAGCTCATTAGAATAAATATGAGGTTGTAGGGCTTTGCTCAGTTTCCTGTGATACTCAGGGCCACCTCAGGTTTTAAGATTTTAATATTCACTTGGCGATATGAGCAAGCATAATTATTGTGACTAGCAGTGTTTCTCTGTGTAGGCTAGGGCTTTTCCGGGGATGGAAGATGGCGAGAGTAATGGGTTTGCTTTCCTATGGTGAGGACCACCTGCTGTGCAAGCTTCTCTAGAGAGGTTAGCAAGTCCAAACCCACTTTGACTCAGCACAACAGACTTCACAGGCTCAGGCAGATGAGGATGATGGGCCATGTTCCTTTTTCATCTGTCTACTTATGTGTCCATCCGCACATAGTGAACTCTAGCAGTCTGTGAGATTTTTTTTTTAATTTATTTATTTTTATCTCAATCACAGGTTGGGTACTTTGAATCCCAGGCGTAGCCCCCTCCCCCATTCCCTCCTACCCTCCCACTCCCTCCCTCATCTCCTTCTTCCCTGCCCC